>OY757020.1:12092840-12692840 GCA_963580285.1 Lucinisca nassula
ACTCGGCAGTTAAAGTTACCTGTCTATTTTGAAGGTTTTTCATATTAAAATTATGAAGGAAAAAAAATATTAACTCCTCGTATCTTATTTATCCTTAACACTAGAAAAAAGTCACTGTTATCCTGATGTAGGAAAATTATTCAGTTTTTATTTGGTGCATTTCAAAGTGATGAATAATTAATTATTATTGCTTCCATCTGCAATTTAATAACATGCCTATATGCTCCATAGACGGCAATGTATTTTTTAGAAAAAAAAATGCAGATTTCCATGTTTAGTTGCCAATATTAAATAGAAATGATTTGTTTGGAATTAAGTCACTGTTATATACTGTTAGACTGTTGTTCAAAGTTTACGATGATATAAAGTTTATTTCTATTGAAACATGATAAATTGCTTCCCCGAGAGCTTAAAAATCGTTTATAAGCTGTTTTTCAGTACTGCAGTTCATGATGCAAAAATCGCTAAGTCCACATTATATGTACCAGCAATCGTATCAAACCTGTAAAGCTTTTTTTTTTATTAATTTTGTAATTACTAGTAATAAACAACATTCGGATAATATACTTGATACAGTGATTATATTCCTCGGATTTCTTTATTCTATTTTATTATAATTTTGTCTCACTTTTGTATGTTTTCATTCATTATGAATGGGCGGCAAATATGTCAAAAGGACAAACATTGTCGAAATCATTAACTGTGAAATGGCGATTAAATGCCGATTAAAACCACCATGTAAAGTTAATTGGCAGTTTGAAGCCATTAATTGATTTTGTTTGTTTCTATTGGGGTTTAACGGCCCAGTCAACACTATTTAGGTCAGTTTTGAGCCGGTCGGTTTACCTGTCCAGACTTTTCCTGAGCAAGCTTATACGTAAGCGGTTAACCAGTACAGTGTACATTCGCCTCGTCGAGGGGGTTCAAACGAGCACCAACAATCTATGTTTTGTGCAGAACTAAGAAAAATATCTCAGCTATTCATCTGAAATGGTTCATTTTTATACAATGTATTTGAATAGGCGTGTTTTTTTTTTTTTTTTTTTTTTTTTTGGGGGGGGGGGGGGGGGGGGGGGGGTTAGTGGGTGTTCTTGGGGTTCGGTCTCAGGGATGTGTCCAAAGTCCTGTAATGTCAACCATACCGGCCCGCTGGGTAATGACATACCTGCAAGCAGTGTAGTAGGTACGGATGAGGATGCTCGCGATGGATCTCTACTGTTAATGACTGAATTTGAAACCCGATACTTTATAAACTGTGTAAATCAAATTTCTGTTCATTGTTGTACATCCAGACGAAGTGCCACATCTGGATCTACACTGTTTGCCATCCTGAATGATTCTATATTTTCACTTATTGGAAAAGACACTTCTTTACAGTGTAGATCCAGATGAGGCTGTGTATGGTATTTTTACTATTATCGCCATACAGACCAGTGCAAATTACTATGCAAACAATGCAGATCCAGCTGATGCGCCTAATCTGGATCTACACTGTTTGCTATTCTGTTAATTTCTGTTAATGATATTCAACTCTGCCTGTCCGCACAGTGTAGATCATGGTTCATCTGCTCAGGATGAGCCGTCTTATCCAGATCTACACTGTTTGCCATTCTGTTGATGACTTTTACTAAACCACCGTCAATCAAAGCGCCAAAGGCACTGAAATGACAGATTCTATGAGAAAATCAAAACACTGTGAAAACTTACAGACAACCTTTCTAAAAAGATCTTAAAATTTAGAAAAGTAGTTCTGCAAATTCCATTGTATGATTTGTTTGCAGATGTCTATTCACCGGTGGTATCATGAAATGCCATTCGATGTTTCAAATTTTGGAAAGAAACTATTTACGTTTTCAAAACCAAACATTAAAAATCAAGTTTAACAATACAACTGGCAATTAGTAACATTTTTGTCTGGTCGGTTGTGGATACCTCCCCCCAAAAGATACTCTATTTTTTCACAAAGAGATCGGAGGAGAAAGGCTGGTCAGTCCAGTACATGAATTCCATTGGCTTGAAGACAATTTTGAGTAAGAACAGAACTATAAACCCGCGCGTAATCCCTGCTGGATTAGATATCCCGGATTCTGAGCGTAAACAAATGAATGGAACCACGTGATGCCGACGCACTTGATTGATGTAACGTCTCGCTGTTCAGTTAACGTCTCGGCCATGATCTTGAATGTTCTTAATGTCGCTAGCTACAATAGCTCGACATACCTTTTCGCTTATTCCATCCGATATGTCATGCTCTATTACGCACGCGTCGCCTCGGCATACCTTACACCTATGTGTCGAAACATCCCGAAACGACAATCGGCGTGATTCACGCTGAAGTGCGATGTGTCACTGAAACGCATATCACGCGAGTCCCTTAGACGCCAATATACATGTACGTATTTCATGCACCAGCGTAAGTGTTCCGTACTGTGTCGACGTCTTAATTTTGGTCACGACAGGGTCGTCTAGCTCTCAAAAGTGCATCGCATAAGTGCGACGAACAGCGTCAGTGCTTATTAGTCGGTAGTTGAAACCCTTTGTTTATCTACAGGTACAGTGTAGCAGATGCCGGCGGAAATCCGCTTCGCATATGCGTCTGTCGGATGAATCGATCTTGACGTTCTGACGTCGGTCTTCCGCTACGCCGACGTCCACTAGCGTCTCCTGTATATAGTAAGATGTCGCTCCAACAGACAAATAGATCACACACATGTGGCACCCAAAATCAGAGTCAACGCTATCCGCTTTCCGACCAGCTTCTAACTGTCCATTAGAAGCCTCCGTGGTGTAGTGGTTATGCTACTCGCCTTGTAAACCAGGGACCGCAGGATCGATCCCGGACTTCTCCAGACTTTCGGATTTGTCTTTAAACCGAGGTATTGTCTCCGTATGACCCTAGCTGTTGATGGGACGTAAAAATCAAAGACTCACTCACTCACTCTAATTGTCCAGGGTTTAATGAAAAATGTTGCAATACATAAGTTTGATCCTGAACATGTGGTTTCTATCAGTGCTGGTGTGAAGGTGGTACACAGGATCGTTGGCCCCCGTCCATCGGGGCTTAAAGAAATAGATGGGCTGCATGATGCTTCCACGCAGAGCTGAAACCGACCCGCACACGAGTACTGGTAATCTGCTTAGAGGATCTAAGCCTGCCCAGACAAGAGGTGCGAGTCGGACCGTGCATGCATATAAACCCTATTGGTTTTGATTGGGCGGCAGGGCTTGAGATGTCATTTCATCTCAGTGTCGGGTAAAAGTCCCACAAAATTGGAAGCGACGTCTCCAAAAAGACCTATACAGTGTTGACGGGGACGTTAAACCTCAAATCAAACAATACAAAACAAAGCCGTATCGTGGCCGGACTGGTAACCATACGTCACGGTTGATTGATTTAACCTTTTTAGCTTAAGGGCATGGTGCCTAAGCGTGTTGTAATCATGCAATCGTTTGGTTTCAAAATCAAAGCACCGAAAGTGTTGGTGGGATGTAGGTTGGGGTAAAAGTCCTGGGCTGAGATTAAACTGTTTAATTTAACTCTGAAATTCCAAACAAATAGAGAAGATTTTGATAAGAAGCGCGTTCTGCAGCGTCCGAACTTGGTCTACACTGTTTGCCAAGCTCACCCTATGATTCCAGGATGACCCTCTTCAGTCTTATGGAATACCCCGATCTCACTGCGGCTATTTTCTGCAAGAAAAAGGTTATTCTGAGAAGTCAGTGATAGTCACGTAGACGTTAGCTCTGAATCGCTTTTTTATTAGTAACTTCGGGTCGAATGCCAAACAATCAACCCAAACATAGCCGGGTCGTTTGTCAGTCTTGGTGACATGTAAGTGTTTTCTGTAAAATCTGCACTTGAAAACATGTTCGATCTGGCAAACAATGTAGACTTAGATCAAACGCCACAGAACACGGTGCTGATCTTGTTCTACATCTTTTGCATCAGTTACTAAACTTCCGTTCAGTTTAAACGGATCAGTCCAAATCCTGGTTCATGACCAGCCTGCATTTAGAGACAATCGGCATGAGTGTTGTCAATGCTTTGATTTATTCACTGCCTTGAGTTTCTGGAGTGTACTCTTCCATCACTGAAGTTGGGCTCGTCCATTCTGCTAAATATTTCACCTAGAATTATATCACAGGACCTACACTGTTTGCATAGGTATCTGTACCATATTCAAGGGTTGAAAGGGACAGCCTATTCTCGCAAAGTCTGATATACACCTAGTTGTAACTGACCTAGACTTGACCTCGAATGTCGGAAAACCCATTTATATTCTGGTCTGCAGCTTACCGGCTGGTCTTTAAGGATTAAATATTGACAGCACTGTTTGAAAACAGTGTAAAACCTGAGCAGACGTCTAAGCAGATGTCGCATTGATCTAGGTATACAGTCTCGCATGATGCAGCTGATTCATATGAAGTGCTGAATATATTCTCTGAAAGGTAAGATACAATCGTCAAGTCGTCTGCTTCAAAAGTTTGTATTGCGATTATAGGATGTACAATTTTGAGAACTGCGCCTAACCGGACTACATTTTTGTGCGAACTCATATTTCTTTGGCGGTCAAAGCCGGAAAAAAGTCGTAAGAAAGCCGGAACTACTTTACAACACGCAGGACAGCTAGAGATGACAGATAGAATCTGTCATTAATAAAAATGGAATTGTCTCAATTCACATTACGAAATCACGCCTATCCGGTACTGATAAATTTTACCACCAAAAAAAATGTTAATGTTTAGATAGAAAATACTGCTATTTTTCATTCTTCTGTTCCAAAAATAGATTATAGGAACTAGTCAGAACCGCCCCGGTAAGGCAGTTCTAACGAGTATCCACAATCTTTGTTTTGATAAAAAAATAATGTATACCACTGTAAACCCCAGTTTCACTGTATTAAAGTGGGGTTTAAGGAGTCACATAGGTGTGTTTTGTGATGAGAGATGGATCAATCAATCAATCAAATATTTTATTATCTCAATCCATCATGCATAATGGCAATATAAGGTGATACAAATAACTGTTATAATAATTCAGAGATGAAAGAATCTACTTTAGCAGAAACCGGTTTAAAGTTCCTCTGTCCGAATTTTGCACTATTTTCCGCATATCAAAGGTATGTCTTGTTTAAAGGTTAATAAAGTCATTTCTTTTGCTTGTTTGATTTGAGGTTTTAGAGTAACAGTCAGATAAATAATGTATACCCCTATAAACCCCAGTTTTACTATATAAAATTGGGGTACACGACACGTGGGTCAGAATTATATAGGTGTGTTATTGTGATGACGAAGTAAACAAACGTGCTTTAATTTAACAATGAGTCGGCGCGTGCCCGTCGTCCCCCACTATGTGTTAATCTTTAAAGTGTCAATCATGTGTTACCCTTAAAGTTCCAATCATAATCTTGAAGATAACAATTTCATTTCATTAAATAAATAAATAAATAAATAAATAAATAAACACTCTCATCTTTGTTCACTTTTTGTGATAGATTTGATAGACAATTTTTGTGGTGTCTTGATTTATGTACAGTTTTGTTAACTCTTAAAGTGTAAATCATAACTAATGCAGATGACATTTTCCAGGTTTTGAGTTGATTTATTTCGAAAACACGTCTATTAAAAAATATTGAAAATTTTACCACCAAAAAATGAAAGTATTCAGATAAAAAATTGCTACTTTTCGTATTTCTTCTCGAAACATAAATTGATGGAACTCGTTTTAGCAGAAATAAGAAAAATAATGATCCACATTTTACTACATAAAAGTGGGTAATATTGGGTGTTTTTGTGATGTGTTGATAAAACTATTGCAGCCCATTCACATAGTAATTACATGCCTCATTTTAATAAATACCTTCTGTGACTGACGTTTAAGGTACTTTTTATATCTTTCTTGAATTCTAAAAGTGTCAACCATAGCTCGACAAACAACATTTTCGAAATTGTGTTAAAATTGTTCAGGACAAACATTACAGCCGATTCAAATATGAGTGAAATGTCTTTTATAATAAATAAATAAATACATAATTAAATAAATAGGCTTATCTGTGTTTACACATTATGTTACTTTTATGGCGTCCTTTCAATTATTCAGGGAATATCTTATACAATATACTGTATATCAGTGCAGTGTTAACTATTAAAGTGTCAATCGTGACTTGGGCAGACAACATTTTTCAAAATGTGTTTTCTTATCATGTTACTTTTTATGGCGTCCTTTTAATTATTCAGGAAATATCTTATACAATATACTGTATATCGCTGTAATGTTAACTCTTAAGGTGTCAATTATGACTGCGGCAGACCATCACGAAAATTTGACCCCCTATAACCCCATTTTCATAGAAATAGTAAAACTTGAGTTTGCAGGGGTATACATTATTTCTTATTTCTTCTTAAAACATAGATTTTGGTAACTCGTTAGAACCGCCTCGCCGAGGCGGTTCTAACGAGTATCCACAATCTATGTCTTGAGCAGAAATGAGAAAAATATCAATTTTTTTCCATCTGAAAATTTTCATTTTTTGGTTGTAAAATTTACAATGTATATGTATAGGCGTGTTTTCATTGGTTTTAATGTAAGAACTTTCTTATCTGAGTTCATATCGGCCCCCGCCCATATGGGCTTGAAGAAATATATGGGCTGCATGATGCTTCCACGCAGGGCTGAATCCGGTCCGCACAATGGTACTGGTAAACCGCTTAGAGGATCTAAGCCTGTTCAGGAACCGCGGTGCGAGGCGGATGCTAATAAGCCATTGATTTCATTCGGCGACAGGGCTTGAGATGTCATTTCATCTCAATGTCGGGTAAAAGTCTCACAAAATTGGAAGCAACGTCTCCAAAATGACCTTTACAGTGTTGACAGGGGCGTTAAACCTCAAATCAAACACACATACAAAATCTGTCTTGATCTTGATCGAGTCTTATAGGCGTGTTTTCGTGATTGGCTTACAGTATTTTTCATGGCGTTATTTATTTAAATAAATAGATAAAATAAATGCATAAAAAGATCGGAGTTAAGAGATTTCACGTTTCATATTTGACCTTAATCCTTATTTAAAATCAGTGGACAAGAGACTGCGCTAATATATAATGGTGGTAATAATCGGCCAGATTAAGAAATACATTAAGTTGTCCTTAATTATCGAATAGTACACGTGTGATTAGCCACACCAATGTGATGCAATAGTTTCCAATATTTTTCTATATAAAGTGGGAATTAGAGGCACAAAAATAGATAATTGGTGTTCTTTGCAACACCCTGATTCGGACGGTCTTACCAGTACCCCAGCTATGTTTTTGAGCAAGAAAAAGGAATATAATATATACTCTTGTAAACTCCGAACTTACCAATTAACAAGGATGTTCATGACACAGGCAGCTTAACATATAGACCCACTATCCCACGTGTCAAAAAACAAAAATAAAACAACAACAACAACGAAAACCCTATTACTACTACTACTACTCATAATAATATTGATAATTGTAATTATTATTATTATTATTATTTTTAAGCAATTCTACATAATGTAGCTCTTCAATATGTTAAATATGTTCGTTCATACTAGGTGCCTCGAAATGAAAAGGCATGGTTGTTACTTCAAGAAGTTCTTTTTCACATTTAGATAGCCTGAAACCTACAGGTAGATCTATTAAGCAAAGTATCATATCTGCAGATGTATGATTAATGATTGCCTGAGGTCAGCGACTCGAGAAAAAATATTGGATATTCTGTACCTTGACCCAAGTGGTCTACAGGGAGATAACTCGAATAATCGCCCAGACAGGTTTTAACGGAAATCCACGACTTATTCCGATCGCCGCCTATGAAGGAAAAAGTTCGGTATGAAAAATCTGAAACAAATGAACAATATATACAATGGAAACTCGAAGCTATATGTGGTAAAACGGACTTAGACCCCTTCTTGCACCAAAGATACGACATTGGACTTAGGACCCACTACCAAAAATTTAATTAACCGTCATTTTTAATGCCAGTAAAGAGATAAGGTATGTTACAACGCATAATGTAGTAATGTAGTAATTTCTTCATTTTGAAATTTTTACTACATTATGCGTTGGCATAGTCGACGCGAAATGAAATAAAATGTCGTTTTTACTTCATTATGCGTCGATACTAAGAGGTTTGAGCAAAATGAAAGAATTATTTCATTTTGCGGCGATGGGTGGCATACTTAATTTTACTTCATTATGCGTCAACAGTTTGTTTGTTTGATTTGAGGTTTAACGTTCCCGTCAAGACTATTTAGGTCATTTTGGAGACATTGCTTCAAATTTTATGGGACTTTTACCCGATATTGAGATGAAATGACATCTCAATCGCTGCCGTCCAATTAAAAGCAATAGGGTTTATATGCATGGATGGGCCGACTCGCAGCAGTTTTCCTGGACAGGCTTAGACCTTCTAAGCAGATTACGAGGACTCATGTACGGGCGGTATCAGCTCTGCGTGGAAGCATCGTGCAGCCCATCTATTTATACCCCCGGCATACGAAGTATGCAAGGGGGTATATAGTTTTTGTCCATTCTGTCTGTCTGTCTGTCTGTCTGTCTGCCTGTCTGTCTTTTGTTTGATTTGTTTGATTTGAGGTTTAACGTCCCCGTCAACACTATTTAGGTCATTTTGGAGACGTTGCTTCCAATTTCATGGGACTTTTACCCGACATTGAGATGGCGCCCAATAAAACCAATAGGGTTTATATACATGGACGGGCCGACTCGCAGTCTTTTCGAAGACAGCTATGTTCTACCATCATTACTTCATTATGCGTCGATATGGTGCATATCAACGCGAAATGAAATAATTTTTTTACTTCATTTCGCGTCGACTATGCCAACGCATAATGTAGTAAAAAAAATCAAAATGAAGAAATTACTACATTACTACATTATGCGTTGTAACAAAGGTATAACAAACTATATATCAGATTATAGCTCTTGATATGATGTATCTGAAAATGATAATATCCCATATTTTTTTCAAAAATGGACTTGGGCCCCTTCTTGCACTAACCCCTTCAATTATATAGGCGTGTTTTCGTGATGGCCTGTCGAAGAAGTCCATCACGGAGTGGTGTACGATGTGTTCAAGCACCTTACAGACGACTGAAGTGAGGGAGGCTGGACGATAGTTAGATGGTAGGTATTTTCCCCTTTCTTGAAGACTGGAACAATGTGAGCATTGTGAGAATTACAGTCCTCAATGTGTCCAAATTTTTAGTTTTTTTTTACGGTAAATACAGTAAAATTTCTATATTAAGACCACCTTTGGGACTTGTCAAAAGTGGTCTTAAAGACCACTTTTGAACAGTCCCAAAGAGGGTCCCTGACCAAAGGACATTGTAGGCAGAAAACACAAAGAGAAATTAAGTGTTCCCTTCAAAGTAAGCTTTTAATAGCAGATTTAGTCTTAATTTAGGTGGTCCTAATAGCGAAATTTCACTGTTTGTGTTTATAAGAAGAAAATTTCTTAATTTAAGCTGGCCTTAATAGTCCTTTCCTAGGAACCCAAATAAGTAACACCAAACATGGCATATTTTGAGGATCTCCCATGAGTGGTCATTTCTGTGAAAATGGAACGAGCCATCGGCGAGTTTCATAAGTAGAAGTAAAACAAAGATCAGGATTCGATACAATTAACTTACTCCACCCATCAAAGACACCAAAGGGAAAGAAACTCAAACATGAAGCGACCAGACTATAATGGAAACCTAAACAAAGGATGGCCATAAGGACAGTTACTTTCCCACAAAATGGCCAAATGGCCATCCAAAATAAAAAGACACAAGTGATACACACAGTAAGTAGTAACAAACAAGAACATAAATAAACCGCCACAGAAGAACCGCCTTGGAACTGTCAGTGTAAAGAATTCCACTGGGGTGGCTTAAATCGATTTTACGTGGCCACAATCCTCGCCCTTACTTCCGTCGCGATTTAGACAAATAATTTGTTCAGTCCGCATGAAGGCCTCCTAACTCATCAGAGCACCATCTCCGTGAACACAAATAATAAAAGAACCACAGAGGTGAGACAACGGTGAGGACTCGACAGCAAGAAACCACTGAAATGCTTGAGCAAAAGAAAACCAAAAGTTAGATAAGTTTCAATTGAGCACGAGTAGGAAAATATTTTATCAGCATCATCATCATCATCACCAGCAGCAGCAGCAGCAGCACCATTGCCGTCGCAGTCGTCGTCATCAGCATGGTCATGAATATTATTATTATTATTTTTAGGCAGCGACTCTGAAAATTTTATTTTCAAAATGAAGTATTGCCATAAAATTTATACACAGCCTCCAAACATAGATTTGGGTGCTCGGTAAAACTGTCATATCAATACGATTCAACGAATGCCCACCATCTACGGCGAGAAAAGAATATATTTGAAAAAAAGTCATCCGTCGCATGGTTTCACGGGAATATGTTTTTTATAAAGGTACCTGTGTGACCCTTACCATTACGAAAACACGCCTATACAAATACACTGTAAATTTTACCGCCGTAAAAATGAAAAAAATAATACGAAAAATTGTGATATTTTTCTTATTTCTACTCAAAATATAGATTGTGGGTACACGTTAGAACCGCCTCATCGAGGCGGTTCTAACGAGTACCCACAATCTATATTTTAGAGCAGAAACAAAACAAAAAGTTTACCCCTGTAAACCCCAGTTTTACTTTATAAAAGTGGGGTTCAAGGGGGTCAAAACTATACAGGCGTGTGCGTAATGTGAGTTTCTAAAGGTACCTGGGAGACCCTTACTTTTTTTAGTCACATGAAGGAGACAATTAATTCCATCAGAGAGAACCGGAGCGGAAATATGTGACTGAGCTTTGGGATTTGAATCTAATACAACTATTTGCCTGAAATGACGTGCAGAGAATTAAATTATGTTCTACCTCGCTTTCATTTAGCCGACAATACAGTGCTGTGTAGCCATGGACACTAAGCGTGGATGGTGAACACTAAGCGTTGCCACTGTCAACGCTTAGTGTTCATTTTGCCAAATGAACACTAAGCGTCGATCATGTAGGTCGGAATGCAGTATCAACCGCTAGTGTTCATTTTCTGGTATGAAAAAAAGTAATTTTGCCTTATAGCACGAATACTTCTTGATGTATGAACATCAAAATGTTCAGTATTACAGTACGACCCGACATTCGACCAAAGAAACGAATGTCATCATTACCTATATTTCATGGTCCAGTGATTTTGCCTTATAACACGAAGACTTTATGGTATATGAACATCATAACTTGGTGTTATGAGTCAGTATGAAACGATACGAACGATATGAACGATGCGAAAAGGTAACGACGATCCAATAATGATAATCATAACGGTAAAATATGCCTTGCTAATCAATGATTGCTATAATAGTAATAACGGTACTACCTGTCAAAACTACCTGTGGTGGTTTACTCTTTTACGTCACTGTCAACTTATCTTCCGAGAGCTATATATAGGTTGACAGGTTGTACCGTTATTACTATAATGCCCATCATTGGTTAGCAAGACAGATTTTACCGTTACAACTATCCGTTTTGAAGCGTCGCTACCTTTTCGCGATGGAAGACAGTCCTCAACAACAAAAACACTCGCTGACGTCACTCTCAACTAATCGTCCGAGGACTGTATAGCTGATCCGGGGCCAGTTTCATCAATAAACATCTTACGATTAATCTTAAATTGTTCTTACGCACTTTTTAAAGAACTGCGTACGTCAGTTTCATCAAAACATCGCAAAGTGTTCGTACGAGCTAAATTTGCGTTTCACTAACATATGTCGCATTTTTTAATATGCTCTTAAACGGGGCCACAAATTGTCACATGCGTGATCACGTGCCGTCTTAAAATATATCCGTGTAAAGTAGACAACACGTTTTAAAATTATTGTTCCAGTGAATCTAGATGTATATTCAGTACAAGCAACGTTGAATCAACGTTGATTCTTCGTTGTTTCAAACTTGTGTTTCCATTTATTATCGTAATATACAGATATTCATTATCTCTGTACCACTGGAGTTGGTTTGTTTTGTGGAAGTAGTGACGGCAGACTAGCATTGATTTAACGTAGTCATAATGACCCTTTCACAAGCGTGTTTGTCAGTAAATGTGGGGGTGGGGTTGGGTCTTCAGCATGAGTGCACCACGCGTATTGCTGAGTTTATAATATTTAATAACATATGAGACTTCGCTTTGCATTTTAATACCTTTTCACGCTGAGTTTAATAAATTCAGTAATGCAATAGCATGAATACAAGATTCAATTTATCGTATGAACTTAAAATGCAATTTATACACGATTTTAACACAAAACGTCAATACATGACGTTGTTTAATAAGGATCCGCATATAACGTTACGTGACGTAGCCTCTGTAAGTGTTCGTATTGAACGTATATCAGTTTTCAGCTCCGGTTTGTTGTTGGCAATGGTCTGTAGCAAATATATTTTCATTGATTGTTCGTCTGTCAGGCCGTCCAGCCTTTCAATGAAAACTAAAATCAGTTCATTTGCAGCAAAGATTCTACAGCATGACTGATTTTAAATTACAAAGAAGCCATAGCTACATGTATAAACAATTATACAATCGCCTGCACATAGACGAAATGACAGTACGCAAGACCATGATCCCCCCGTGCCGTCGACATCAAAGGTGTTCGTACATACAAACGTACGCACATGTACGTACGTGATCCTGTAACCTCGGGTTTAGGCATTGTACCAGGAGGAACCTAAACTTTTAAGAGCTCATATTTTCCAGACCATATGATGGAATTATGTATAGGTCAAAAGGTTTATTCAGCAATACACTGGCCCTTACCTATGATCTCTAGGTCAAGTCATGGACTTAGAAAACATTAAATGTTGAAATTATTTAAGAGCTTTTTTTTTTTAAATCATATAATGGATTTGGTTCATATTTGGTGCGACGATAGATACACATCTAAAATTTATTCAGCATACCCGCACCAATGCCCATAACCTCAATGCCAAGGTCACGGGCTCATAATTTTCAACAAAATCGCGCCCATGCCCATGACCTCAAGGTCACGGTCAGAGACTCAGAATGTCTAGAGCTCATATTACTCAACCAATTTAATGAATTTAGTTTGTATTTGGTATGGCGAAAGATACGGGTCGTTTCCCCGGTTACTCCGCTTTGTTTTCGTCCAAATCTGATTAATGATCGGCTCGAAATAAAAGAATTAATCTTGAAAGGGCCGTAAAACCAAAACTCAGGGTCAATGTCATAGACTTACGAAGCCTTCATGCGGACTGAACAAATCATTGGTCTAAATCGCGACGGAAGTTAGGGCGAGGATTGTGGCCAGGTAAAATCGCTTTAAGCCCCCCACCCCCAGTGGAATTCGTTTCACTGACCCGTTCCAAGGCGGTTCTTCTGTCATGGTTTATTTTTGTTATGGTGTGTCTTTGAGTGTGTGTGTCGCTTATATTATTTTGGTTTGAATAGACAATTTGCCATTTTGTGGAAAAAGTAACTGTCATTTTGGCTTTCCACTAGTGATGTTTCCATTAGGGTCTAGCTGTTTCATGTTTGTGCTTCTTTCCCTTGGTGTCTCTGATGGGAGCTGTGGGTTAATTGTATCGATTCCTGATCATTGCCTTCACTTCTATTTACTAATTTTTTTTATAGATTTGGTTCATATCTGGATAATGATACACACTTTTTCCAAGATTTAAACGACATTACCCACACCTACGCCGATGTTCTCAAGGATAGTTTTCCAGCCGAGCAATGCGGTCTTTTTGTGTGTGTGTGTGTGGGGGGGGGGGTTGGTTATGGGGCGGGGGGGGGGAGGCGCATGCTTTTTTGGTGAGGATGGTCCCTGGGCGGGCGCATCTCTGTCGTATTCACAATTCTAGTTTTATGGGTCGATTTGAGGTACGCTGAGTCTTCATTTTAATCAAAAGTCTAATCGCAGATTGTGGGTAATCGTTAAAACTACCTGAACGCGTTGGTTCTTTTGTTTGCATTGGAATTTTAAGCCCCCGCCAACCGTTGGTAAAATGTACATGCACTTATGTCATTTTGGAGACGCTGTTTTCGATTTTGTGGGACTTTGAGGTGAAGTGAAATTATAAACCCTACCGACAGGGTTTAAGGAGCGGTCCCACTCGCACCACTTTTCTTGGGCAGGCTTTTACATTCTAAGCGGTTAACCAGTAATCAAGTTTGGTCGGTTTTAGCTCAGCACGGAAGCACTATGTCACCAAGCATCGATTGTCGAAAGCCAGCGTCGGTTCTAGGTTATACCATGAAATATAAATTGTGGATACTCGTAAGCACAACAACCACAAAGATGCGCTTCTAACGAGTACCCACGATCTCTATTAAGAACAAAACAGAAAAAAGTCTAAGAAAACCCACAAACGCGAACCCAAACTAAAGATTATAACAAAGGGGTCAGTTTCGAGGGGTCTTCATAGCATATGCTGATATAAGTATTGGGCGTGATCTTCGAAGGTAAGCGAAATGACTTGTTGCTTACGTTAGTCAAGAGATAAGCGTATGCTTACGCTATGACCGTGACATGTCCAAAGTTTAAGACGAAAATTTCAATGTGCGATGTCTAAATATTCATCTCAGAAATACGACAAAATGTGCGAACATCGCAGATCTCGAACATTTGATGAAACAGGATTTTTGTCGTAAGAACTACGTACGATCTTTTTAAGACGAAAATACGTCGCAAATGCTTTGATGAAACTGGCCCCTGTTCTTGTATTGTTATCAGATGTTCTAGATTATGACCCCTAGGCCCACCCCGGGGCATGCACCCAGGGGTCTGTTCTCTTGGAATATAAGAAGACTCTCCCAGGTACTTAGGTCCAAAATATGAGTACTCTGTGATGTGTGACTGTTGAAATCGCAAACGCAAAAGCGGACGACCGATGTGACAACAATAGCTCTCATTGTTCTTCGCTGTATTTGGCGAGCTAATGCCATGGTGAACAATAAGCGTTGGGATCGCACACAGTATCGAGAGTCGCGACGCTTAGTGTCCATGTTGAACACTAAGCGTTGATGGTGAACACTAAGCGTTGCTACTGCAACGCTTAGTTTCCATGGTGAAGACTAAGCGTTGCAGTGGCAACGCTTAGTGTTCGCCATCAACGCTTAGTGTCCATGATGAACACTCAGCGTCGAGTGAACACTAAGCGTTGTTACAGTGCTGTCATTTGGATTGAACAACCATGTGAGATAGATGAAACTGTCGTTCGTACAGTCTTATCCCTTGTCCTGCTGAATATTTTCATCTGCCACACCCACTATCGATTATCAGCCAATCAGATTACAATCAGATCATAATCTCCATGACAAACAATGAAGATCCTGATCAGATGGCTTCTGAAGAAGCTATCTGATCTGGATCTACATTGTTTGAAAGATAACAAATATCCGGGCTCAGCAGGACAAGCGTTAAGATTTTGTTTCTTATTTATGTACTAAACATAAATTGTATGAGCTCGTTAGAACCGCCTTATTGAGGCGGTACTAACGAGCACCAACAATATATTAATATAAACAGAGATTGCAGGTGCCAATTTAAACCGCCTAACTAAAGCGGCTCTTATACGAGTACCCACATTCTATTTTTGTGACCATCACGAAAACACGCCTATATAAATCTGACTTCATGAACTCCGTGACTTGTCTATAGTAAAGCTCACAGGGGTAAACCTTATTTTCTTATTTCTGCTTGAAAATATAGATTGTGGGCACGTGTACCCCAAATCTATATTTTGAGCATATAATCTATATTTTGAGCAGAAATAGGTAAAATATCACAACTATTTATCTGAAAATTGTCGTATTTTTCGGCGATATAGTTTACAAAGTATTTGAAAAGGCGTGTTTTCGTAATTAGGGATTATGTATGTATGATTTGAGGTTTAACGTCCCCGTCAACACTGTAAAGGCCATTTTGGAGACATTGCTTCCAATTTTTGGGACTTTTACCCGACATTGAGATGAAATGTCATCTCAAGCCCTGTCGCCCAATGAAACCAATAGGGTTTATTAGCATGGACGGCCCGCCTCGCACCGCGGTTCCTGGACAGGCTTAGATCCTCTAGGCGGTTTACCAGTACTAGTGTGCGGGCCGGAGTCAGCTCTGCGTGGAAGCATCATGCAGCCCATATATTTCTTTAAGCCCCTATGGGCGGGGGCGAGCAGAAATAAGTAAAATATCATAGCTATTGGTTTCATTGGGCGACAGGGCTTGAGATGACATTTCATCTCAATGTCATCACGAAAACATGCCCATACAATCTAAAAATTGTCGTTTTTTCGGCGATATAGTTTACGATGTATTTGAATAGACTTTAATGAGGAAATTATGCAGCCTCTTGAAAACTCCACTTTTCTTGAAAACTACACTTTTCTCTTCATGTAGTGGGGTTTGCAATGTCTGTTTAGACACAACACTAACGATAATAATGACATTGATTTGAGTTGTGCATAGTCGTGAACAACCGTTGATTTGTTTCGTTGGAGTAGACCTTTAATGATTTGAGAGAAAAAATAGTCCGAACCTTCAATGAGCGTATATACACGCAGACAACGTTTTGCCGTTCACTTCACCCAGCCGATATTTGATTGGATAACGTCAACAGTGTGCGACAGTATAATTATCCTACACTAATCTGTCTGACATCCGACGTCATGATGTAACGACGCTTTTCATTGGGTGGCATTTGGTTTTACGCACCTCGCAACGTATGTCGCTTTGAGCAAAATAGTACATTTTTTATGAAAGTGCATTAGAATGGGGATAATTGAGGATAATATTACTAATTTGTGATTTGTGTGTGTGTGTGTGTGTGGGGGGGGGGGGGGGGGGGTAGGGGTGTAAATCGCCGTAAATTCTGATTCTCAGTTTCGCTATAGGGCCGCCATAAAACGAATTTCCGACCTTAAACCCGCCGATTTATCTCCCTAAATGACAGTTGTGAACTCTGCTATCCCCTAAACAAGACTTGTGCGACTGTTAGAATCAGGTCAGCCTGTGTATCTAGCCGGTTTTGCAAGCCTTGAGTCTTCATTTCTTACTGTTTCATTTTGTCTTGCGACTAGCGAAGACTGTGATAAGACATGCTGATCTGGGTATTCGCTGGCCGAAATGAAATTGTCTTAATGTAGAGTTTGTCATGTCATCACGAAAACATGCCCATATAATGTTGACCCCTTGAACCCCACTTTTATATAGTAAAACTGGGGTTTACAGGGGTGAACCTTATTTGTCTTATAATAAGAAAAATATCACAATTTTTCATCAGAAAATTTTCATTTTTTTCGACGATAAATTTTGCAATGTATTTGTATAGGCGTATTTCGTAATGTGATGGTTTATTTGTAAAACACCATCACTAAATCCACGGTCCGACTGGAACTCGAACCCAGAGTCTCTTGTACACCCTGCGAGCAATAACAACTGAGCTACCGAGACGCATAGCCGTCTAGCTACAATTACCATTCATACACTGTTCGGCCCCTGCTAAAGACTCGTTCAGCACGTGCATCAAACCAATCAAGTCGAAGTCGTCCGACTGTGCGATATATATAGAGGCTGGCCATTCGAAGGTCGTCTCGTAGATGTGATGCTCCGGTCTTATGGTAAAGCACACTTTATTGAAAGTCCGTTATACATTCCCCCAGATAAATCAAACCTGACTGGAATATCTTTGAACAGATCCATTAGAAAATGGGCCCTGGGCATTTCCCAATTTATGCACTTCGAATGCACAGGCGCAACCAACTACAGTATGACTAGACGCATGCGTTATTGTACAGCAATAAATCAATGTCTCCTCTACAGGAATGCGAACATAGCCTTTCCTGTTCGCCTACGCGATAAGTAGCCTGTTCCTTTGAGCTGACTCATTTACTAAGGTCCTTAGTCCGGTCAACGTACGGGAAATTAGTTGAGCGAACTATGCAAATTTTGATCTCATTATTTCATCTGAATCAGTTCGTTTCCTGCGACAGGTTATAAATAACCGAAAAAAAAAACTGCTTCAAAAACCATGGCGAATACTTTATTTTTTTGACTGGCCTAAACTGTTCATATGTCACTAATCTTCAACACGGCAATTCTTACACATTTCCTTTACACAAGTAGTTATTGAAATGCAGCAATTCTTACATGATCTTCTAGCTGTTCAGCAAGAAAAGGTTGCACGTCACATTTTATTTAATAGCATAAAGATTGACTCTGATTATTGTACATACTCGAGTACCGTATATAAAGATCAGTTGATGAATATTTTAAGGTTGCGTAAGGAACTTAGTGAATACTTTGTACGGGAAGTTGTATTTCAGACTCACCAACTTGTACTTTTTGTTGTGCCCTGACTGTGGATATGCTCACTGAGAAGACGTATAACTGCTATAAGCACTTTAGTCACAAAAATTAATATAAAGCTGTCCACAATATATCGTTTTATTATGTTTCTCATTTGTTTCAAAAGAGGTTCATGAGGACAGAAAACATATGTACAAGTCTTCCATAATAATCAGATAATGCTGTGTTTCTTGACTGTAAAAATTGCATTTTTCTAACAATTCAATTGAAAGTTATAGGTTGAAATATTGTCAAAATAATGTAAATAACATCAAATCGGATTTATAAGGGCACAACAAAGCATGTTTACGTGATGAAAACGAAACTTCATAAAAACTAGCCAATATTGTTTGTAGGAATGTACATAATAATAATAATAATAATAATAATAATAATAATAATAATAATGATAATATAAATAATAATAATAATTATAATT
Organism: Lucinisca nassula; assembly: GCA_963580285.1. NCBI lineage: Eukaryota > Metazoa > Mollusca > Bivalvia > Lucinida > Lucinidae > Lucinisca > Lucinisca nassula. Next base: position 12,111,689 of record OY757020.1, read on the forward strand.
TTATCACAACAACAATTACTACTACTACTTCTACTACTACTACTGCTAATAATGTTAATAATGAAAACGACGAGGAAAAGAATTAAACTACTGCTACTACATGGGTCATGGTTGTGCTGCATAATGTTTCCACAGAGAGCTGAAACCGACCACACATGAGTTCTTCTTGAATCAGCGGAATAGAATGTTCATGATTAAAATAGAAGTGAAGGCAATGGTCAGGAATCGATACACTTAACACACACCTCCCAACAGAGACACCAAAGGGAAAGAAACACAAACATTAAATCACTAGACCCTAACGGAAACATCAATAGCGGAAAGCCAAAAGGACAGTTACTTCCCAACAAAATGATGGCCAATTGGCTATCCAAAACAGAACTATGTAAGCGATACACATATTCAACGATGGACTATAACAAGAATAAACCGCGACAGAAGAACCGCCTAGGAACGGTCAGTGAAAGTGCTTAAATCGATTTTACGCTGCCGCAATCTCGCCCATACTTCCGTCGATTTCGCGATTACGAAAAAACATCCGTGCGTCATAATGTACTTTTTTACATCTCCAAAACGGACATTTTCTCATGAAAATTTGTGATATTATTCTTATTTATACTCAAAACATAGATTGTGGGTGGTCGTTAGAACCGTCTCATTGAGGCGGTTCTAACGATTACCCACAACCAATGTCTAGGAGCAGAAATAAGGAAAATAATCTATACCCTCTAAACCCCAGTTTTCACTATATAAAGTGGGGTGTAAGGGGGTGTTCATTTCACGGACTTGTTAGCGTGATGAAATAATTTGTTCAGTCCTCAAGAAGGTTTCCTAATTCATCAGTGCAACATCTCCCAGAACACAAAAATCAAACAACGACAACGGTGAGGACTCGACAGCAAGAAATACCTGAAATGCTAGAGTAAAAGAAAACCAACAGTTTAACTCTACGAAAGAATGTTGCCGACCACAGCAGCCGGCACACATAAATTATGTCATTACGATAACACACCCGTGTGGCATAGTGCATTGTTTTCACATCTCCAAAATGGCCATTTTTCTGATGAGAATCCTTAATATTTTTCTTATAAATTCGGCAAACATAGGTTGTGGGTGCTCGTTTGAACCGCCTCATTGAGGCGGTTCTAACGAGTACCCACAACATATGTCTTAGAGCAAAAATAAGAAACATTATGTAAAGCCCCGTAAACCCAGTTTTGCCTATATAAAGTGGGGTATATGTGGTCTTCATTTCACGGACTTGTTCACGTGATGTTAGTTCAAACCGATGAACATGTAAACAGAAGACACGATATTTCTTTTTCGATGAAAAATTCAATTAACGAATAGGATTTCGTTACTTTCTTTTTGATCACTGAGCAACTTCAGGGTCTTGAAACTTGATGCGAATATCACTGATGAGGCCTAAATTGCTGAAACTCGTAAGCTGGCGAAGTCTGGCCAGGTTTCATTCAGGTATGTGTGCGTGTTCGTAGGCACGTCCGTATGTCTGGCTTTTGTTTGTTTGTTTGATTTGAGGTTTAACGTCCCCGTCAACACTGTATAGGTCATTTTGAAGACGTTGCTTCCAATTTTGTGGGGCTTTTACCCGACGTTGAGATGAAATGACATCTCAAGCCCTGTCGCCCAATGAAACCGATAGGGCTTTTAAGCATGGACGGTCCGACTCGCACAACTGTACCTGGGCAGGCTTAGCTCCTCTAAGCGGTTTACCAGTACTTTTGTGTGGTCGGATTTCAGCTCTGCGTGGAAGCATCATGTAGCCCATCTATTTCTTCAAGCCCCGATGGTCGGGGGCCGATGTCTGGTTTTACTGCACCGTTTGACATATGAGCCGGGACACAGGATTTCCTACAATTTATATGTGCACCCAGCGAAGACTCAGATCAGCCTGCGCATCCGCGCAGTCAGATCAGAGTCTTCGTTGTGCGCTCTGAGGATAGCTAAAGGCCCAATGCTCCATCATGCAGCAAGAGAAGTCTCTGTTCGGATTATATGGATGTGTAGGCTGATCTGAGTCTTCGCTTGGCACACATATTAATTGTAGGAACTGCTTTGCCCTGGCACATAGTGCATTATTTCACGGCTGTATTGTGTTCTGTGTCCATAATTAACCGCCGCATAGGGGCGATAACACACCCGTGTGACATAGTGCATTTTTCACAAGTCCCAAATTGCGAATTCTCTGATAAAAATCCATGACAATTTTCTAATATTTACTAAAAACATAGGTTTTGGGTACTCTTCAGAACCGCTTCAGTGTGAGGCGGTTCTAACGGGTACCGACAGCCTATGTCTTGGAGCAGAAATAAGAAAAATAATGTTTACCCCTGTAAACACAGGTTATCAATAGACTAAGTGAGGTTTACAGGGGTATTCATTTCACGGACTTGTTAACATGATGATGGCCCCCACAATCTGTGTATCTGCCCCCAAAATCGAAAACACTGCATACCCTTGTAAACTCTCGTTTAATATACTAAGAGGCAATAAAAAGTATACAGTTTTTGATTTGGAATACCGGATCTTGTATTGCTGCCTGTAATAAAATATGCCTCTGTCCGTTTTTCCCAAGCGGCTAATTTTGTAAAACTCCAATTCTTTTACTCACGCTTGCAGTCATCCATGATGGAGTTATTGCCCTTAATTGATAATCAATATTTCAAACAAAATCTCGTGTTGTGCATGACATTCAAATCTATGCACACCGCGAAAGTCGTGTACGAATGTTCATGGATAAGACGCCATCATTACTTTGCCATTAAACCCAAACAAACATCTTCAAAGCCAATTGGAATTTCTGCCTGTACCGGATTATCTCCCTTACAATTAAAATCATAGTGAATTAAATGAGTCTTTTTCTCAAATCGTGTAAGCGATATTCATTTGAAACTTTCGCATAATTTGGCTTTCCTGGGAATTTTTATGCTTACTCCATACTGATCCCTCTAAAATTGCTCGAAGAAAAGTTAATCACCGAAACCAATTCCAAAGAAACATAAAGCATTTAATCAAAGAAAGAACGTAAAAGGCGAAAATGGCATTTTCTTTGACAAAAAAAAAACGTTGCACTTTACCTTGTGATTAATTTTAATATAGGATATATTCTCGCCAATCAATGCCCCTTCTTTGAATCTATTGCACGAAAAATCATTTACTGATTCATACTTATTCTAAACACATGTTTAAAGGGAAACTACTCAAGACAAAATATTGGATCAGACCCCATGTACATTTCAAGTGACGCAATTTCATTACCCTTTAATCAATTTTAACGGAAAATGCTGCAAATTATGCAAAAGTGGTTGTTCTTATTTATGATGCCACATATGTATGTAGAGTGGGAGACATTGGCACGCAAATCGGCGTTCAGTAACCTGTATACTTACTTTTGCCTCTCAGTATATATTCATAACGTGAACAAGTCTGTGAAATGATCTCCCCCTAAACCCCACGTTATAGATAGAAAACTGGGGTTTACGGGGTTACACAATATTTTTCTTATTTCTGGTCATTGTTGTGGATAGTCGTTAGATGAGACAGTAGTAACGAGCACCCACACCCTACATGTATGTTTTCAGCATAAATATAAAAAAATGTCACGGATTTTCAAAATAAAAGTAGCCATTTTGGAAATGTGAAAATGCAATATGTCGCACACGTGTGTTATTTTAATGTTAAAAGGTGTTAACGGACTTGGTAACGTGATGCTAGTGTGTCTCATTTAGATTTTCATTACGAAAACACGCTTATACAAATACATTGCAAACTTTACCGCCGAAAAAACAACAACGAACATTTAATGATTAAACAAGAGGCCCATGGGCCACTATGCTCACCAGAGCTCAGGGGGCACTGCCGACTGGCAGCAAAGTATTTTAATTAACCATGGAAGCCCTGTGCCCAAGGATGCTACAGATAAAATTTGGACCCAATCAGCCTAGTGGCTTCAGAGATCTGATATCGCTTGAATGTGTTGTTGCAGGACAACAGATGACAACTGACAATTTCCCATCTGTGGCAACCAATAGGCCTAAAAGAAACATTATTAAAGGAACATTTCTATGTAAGTTTGACAAAATATCTTGAAAGGCATAAATGTCATTTTTCAATTTTCCCCTTGGAAACTCTTAACTTGCCATGGCAAACAAACCAAAGAGCCAAATTTCATAAACCGGAGCTCAGATGGGCATTGCCCATGGCAGACAGGTATTTTAACATGGTATGATTTTAATCTACCAATCATAAAGTCTCCCAATTCCCAAATGAGCACTCATGTGGACTGTATCTGAAATATTAGGTGTTTTATATAGTAGAGAGGGTGGGGCATGAACCCAATGGAGCCCTGGTTGGTGTCACTAAATGTGTCTTATAAAAAAGAACAGAGACATATATGGTTTTTGCGGTGGGATATGTATGGCTCCTGAGATGTAAGGCCTTTTAAGCAGTGAAGGGATTCGGAAATGGTGGATTCCAGAAAAGCCCAATATTGTTGCAACCTAATGCTGAACAGTTTCTGACATATGAGGCCCTTTTATGACGTGGATGGAAGAGAAATGGCGCCTGCAGACCCCACAAGATGGGTTGACTGAATGTGTCTAATAACAATGAACAAGAATATATGTGATTATATGGTGGGGATTTGAATAGTTTCTGAGATATATGGCCTATTATGAAGTGGGGTCTTATCATAAGGAACAAGAATATATATGGTTGAGGGGTGGGGATCTGACCGGTTTCTGAGATATATGGCTTTTAATGAAGTAAAGGGGTGGGGCATGGCCCGTGGCACCACAGGGGGGACCCCATGCTGGTGTCACTGACTGCATCTTATCATAAGGAACAAGAATATATATGGCTTAGGGGTAGGCCTCTGAACAGTTTCTCAGATGTATGGTCTTTTGTGAAGTTGAAGAATGGAGCATGGCCCGGGCAAGCCCTGGGGGATCCCTATGTTGGTGTCACTGAATGTGACTTATCACAAGGAACAAGAATATATATGGTTAAGGGCTGGGGATAGGTAAGGTTTCTGAAATATTTGGCCTTTTATGAAGTGGAGGGGGTGGGCGAGACCCCCGGCTCATCCCGGGTGACCCTCAGCTTTGTGTCGCTGAATGCGTCTTATCATAAGGAACAAGAATATATATGGTTAGGGGTGGAGATCTGAATGGTTTCTGAGATAAATGGCATTTTATGAAGTGGAGGGGGTGGGGCATGTCCCGGGCACATCTGGGGGGACCCCCAGGTTGGTGTCACTTAATGCTTCTTATCATAAGGAACAAGAATATATATGGTTTAGGGGTTGGGATTTGTAAGGTTTTGGAATATTCGGCCTTTTATTAAGTTTTGTTTGTTTGTTTAATTTGAGGTTTAACGTCCCCGTCAACACTGTAAAGGTCATTTCGGGGACGTTGCTTCCAATTTTGTGGGACTTTTACCCGACATTGAGATGAAATGACATCTCAAGCCCTGCCGCCCAATGAAACCAATAGGGTTTATTAGCATGGACGGTCCGCCTCGCACCGCAGTTCCTGGACAAGCTTAGATCTAAGCGGTTTACCAGTGCGGGCCGGATTCAGCTCTGTGTGGAAGCATCGTGCAGCCCATATATTTCTTCAAGCCCCTATGGGCAGATGCAACCTTTTATGAAGTGGAGGGGGTTGGGCATGTCCCCGGCACATCCCGGGTGTCTCCCAGGTTGGTGTTACTGAATGCAACTTATCATAAGGAACAAAAATATATTTCATTTAGGGGTTTGGATCTGTTAGGTTTCTGGAATATTGGGCCTGTTGTGAAATGGAGAGGTGGGGCATGGCCCAGGCACATCCTTTGGGACCCCCAGGTTGGTGTCAATGAGTGCGTCTTATCATAAGAGACAAGAATATATACCCTTTACGGGTGGGGATCTGAATGGTTTCTGAGATAAATGGCATTTTATGAAGTGGAGGGGGTGGGGCATGTCCCCGCCACATCCTGGGGATCCCCAGGTTGGTGTCACTTAATGCACCTTATCATAAGGAACAAGAATATATATGGTTTAGTGGTGGGGATCTGTAAGGTTTCTGAGATATAAGGCATTTTATGAAGTACTGGGGGCGGGGAATGGCCCCGGCACAACCTACTGGACCCCCAGGTTGACATAAAAGCATATTGCTGAGAGAAGTTTACTAAAGGAACATTTCTATGAAAGTTTTGTCAAAATATCTGCAAAGGCTTTGTAGTTAATGCCATTTTTCAATTTTCCCCATTATAAGTCTATGGAATATCTAAGTTGCCATAGCAACCAAACTAAAGAGCCGAATTTCATAAAAAAACACAAAACCTGTAAAGGCAAATATGGTGAATATTTTCATAAACTCTCAGCCTCATAGAGCATACGGTTTCTGAGGAGATGGTTTTTTAAGTTTTTTTTTTTTTCTTTTGTTTTTTTTCAATTTGGTTTCCATGGCAACCAATACAAATGAGCAGTAGGCCTAAAATTATATGGCAGATAGTAGATTGCCTAAGGAATATTTCTATGAAAACGTTGTCAAAATACTTACAGCGGCTTGGCAGTAAATGCCATTTTTCAATTTTCCCCAATATAAGTCTATGGAAACTCTAAGTTGCCATAGCAACCAAACTAATGAGCCGAATTTCATAAAAAACACAAACTTTCAATCCCCCAACCCAAAGATGCTACAGATGAAATTTGGGCCCAATCGGTCTAGCGGCTTCAGAGGAGATGTCGTTTAAAAGTGTTGACGTCACCAGACGCAGACGCAGACGCAGACGACGGACAACTGCCTATCCTATAAGCTCCCCCGGAGCCTTCGGCTCTGGTGAGCTAAAATGTGATATTTTTCTTATTTCTGCTCAAAATGTGGATTGTGGGTACTCGTTAGAACCGCATCACCGAGGCGGTTCTAACGAGTACCCACAATCCATATTTTAGAGCAGAAATAAGAAAAATAAGGTTTACCCCTGTAAACCCAAGTTTTACCATATAAAAGTAGGGTTCAAGGGGGTCAAAATTATAAAGGGGTGTTTTCTTGATGGAAGATAAGTTTTGATTAATTAGACTACATGCCTTGACTTCCTCGACTCAATTGCTTAAATCAGTTTCTATAGAGAGAAATTCTGCACAGAAAACTGGTTGTTTTCACTATTCAATACAGCAATGGTTGCTTGTCAAGACAGATTAGTTCCTATTCAAAGACTACAAACTTGTATGTCAAACAAGTAGATCTTTTCAAAGAAACCGCCCCTAGGCTAATTTTGGCATAGAAAAGTCTTGATAAGCAAACAGGCTATGTGACAGTGTTGGCATACACAATAGGCAACTCAGAATTCAAGTTTTGCCAAGACACTTTGTTCGAGATTATTTTATTTATTTATTTTTTTTGTGTGTCGGGGGTGGGGGCGCGTTTTTGTATTTACGGTGCTAGTAAGTTAATTTCACTTACTTCAGGCCCATTGTTAATCAGAGGTGGGCGAAAATCAGAGTACTGGAGAAACAAGAGGCCCATGGGCCACTACGCTCACCAGAGGTCATGTAGCTTATACCATATACAGGCAAGGTGCCCATCTTTGTCATGTGACAACAATACCACGAATAATGTTTAATTGCCTCATCTCCATAGAGGCTTTTAATGTTATTTGGTTTCAATCAGCACAGCTCTTTTACTGGAGAAGAAGATAAAAATACTGAATATGAGCCATCCAAGACAAAGGTCAGTAATGACCTTGACCTTTGGAATTGATTAGCTTCCATTCATCTGATTGTAAATAATATTTATGATGGGACCGGCTGTCATGCAATCAGTAAAATCCACTGCCTTGCTCTTTTTCGATACGAATGTCTAAGTGACCAAATTTGAGCTTGGCGTAAAACAGGTCAATGTCAGCTAAAGGTCAACAGTTGAAAAAACATTGGTAGGGCCTGAGTCCCTAATGCTACATACCAAATTTCAATGCCATCGGCTGTTTGGTTCCTGAGAAGAAAATTCTTAAAATTTTTTACCATATATGAGCATGGCGGCCATATTGGTCATGTGACCCAGTCCTTACAAACAAATTTCATTCCCCCTTCCCAAAGAGGCTCCAAATGTAATTTGGTTTCAATCATCCCACCAGTTTAAGTGGGAATAACTGAATCTGAGGCATCCAGGATAAAGGTCAGTAAATGACCTTGACCTTTGGAATTGATAAACTTCCATTCAACTAACTTCAAATATAATTTTTGATGTTACAGCGTACCAGGCAAGCAGAAATATCCACTATTTTGCCTCTTGTTATTTTCCATACAAATGTCTAAGTGACCAAATTTGACCTTGACATAATATAGGTGAAGGTTTAAACAAAAGTCATCATTTGAACAAACTTGGTAGGGCCAGTGTCCCCGATGCTGCATACCTAGTTTCAAGATCATCGACCGTTCGGTTTTTGAGAAGAAGATATTCAAAGGTTTTTACCATATATGGGCATGGCGGCCATATTGTTCATGTGACCCAGTCCTCACGAACAAACTCTCGTCCCCCCATTCCATAGAGGCTCCACATGTAATTTGGTTTCAATTGGCCAAGTGAAGTGAAGAAGAAGATTAGAATACTGAATCTGAGCCGTCCTGGACAAAGGTCGGTAAATGACCTTGACCTTTGGAACTTATAAACTTCCATTCAGCATATTGCAAATACCATTTCTGATGCCACTAGCTACCATGCAATGAGAAAAATCCACTGTTTTGCCTTTTTTCCATACAAATGTCTAAGTGACCAAATTTGACCTTGACGTAAAACAGGTCAAGGTCAACCAAAGGTCATAATTCGAACAAACTTGGTAGAACCAGACTCACTAATGGTGCATACCAAGTTACAGGATCATTGGCTGTTCGGCCCTCGAGAAGAAGATTTTAAAAGGTTTTTACCATTTATGGGCATGACCGCCATATTGGTCATGTGATCCAGTCCTCACGAACAAACTTTCGTTCCCCTATTCCATAGAGGCTCCACATGTAATTTGGTTTCAATTGGCCAAGTAGTTTAAGTGAAGAAGAAGATGAAAATACTGAATCTGAGCCGTCCTGGACAAAGGTCGGTAAATGACCTTGACCTTCGGAACTTATAAACTTCCATTCAGCACATTGCAAATACCATTTCTGATGCCACTAGCTACCATGCAATGAGAAAAATCCACTGTTTTGCCTTTTTTTCCATACAAATCATCCCCAGCCGTTGTTATTTCTTAGTAAAATACCACGATATTAGTAAATTTGTACCGTTACATGTAGCACTGTCCCGGCGGCTTGTCGTATGTAAATTTTACCAACAGTGCATGCGCCCATCAAACGGTAACTTGTTTAATCCCCAAGAGCGCATGCGCCAGTGAACCATAATGTAAACAGCGAAAGAAGGAAAACGTAAGTAAAGATTAATGGTGACCTTAAATGGCCCTCTTTGTGGACAAGAGACAATGACATCACTTTAAGAAGTGGTGAGTATCCCCGCCTGTCACGCGGGAGACCGGGGTTCGATTCCCCGACGGGGAGCATAAATTATTTTTAATGTATAAACCAATCGTTACTTTGTACTCGTTTGCTGATTCATTTTGGCTTCTCGCATGTTCATTACGAAAACACACCTATTCAGATACATTGAAATTTTACAAACAAAACATGAAAATTTTGAGATAAAAAGATCGTATATGTTTATATTTCTCCACAGAACATTGGTTGTGGATACTTGTTAGAACCGACTGGACAAGGGCGGTTCTAACGATTACCCACAATCTGTTCTTTTGAGACGAAGTAAGAAAAATAATGTATTGTAACAAAGTAAACCTCAGGTTTACTATATTACGTGGGGGCTTTGGTAATTACTAAATGAGGGCAATGATCAGGAATTAATACAATTAACCCAAATCTCCCATCAGAGACATGTATGTTTGTTGTACAGATGTATGTATTCATGTCATGAAATTTTGAATAAAAAAACAGTGAGACGGTTCTAACGAGTAACCACAGTCTATGTTTTCGAGCAGAAAAAAATGAATACCCCTGTAAACCCATGTTTCTCTATATAAAGTGGGGTTTAAGGGGGTCTTCATTTCACGGACGTGTTTAACCTAATGCTGGTTCTGGAGTTGTCTGCTCTTGATGACTTATAAAAATGTTTCCGCCATATCTATTTGCTCCTTGTATACTAATACACTGTAGTTCAAGACCATGCACAGTGGAAGAAGGGCCACCCTTTCCATTCTAGTTCTTGAGTTATCTGCCCTTGATGTATTCCAGTCAATTCAAAATAGAAGTAAAGGCAATGTTCAGGAATCGATACAATTACCACACACGTCCCACAAAGGGGAAAGAAGCACAACCATGAAACTACTTTACCATAATGAAAACACCACAAACGGATAGAGGAATAGACAACTACATGCCCACAATATGGGCAACGGATATCCAAAATAAAAATATATTAGCAGTTCATACATTCAAAGACGAACCATTTCGAAAACACGCCTATACAAATAGCTTGTAAACTTACCGCCGGAAAAAAAGAATATTTTAAGATGAAACATTGTGATATGTGTCTTATTTAGAGCAGAAATAAGAAAAATAAGGTTTGGTTTACCTTGTATATTTCAGTTTTACTACATACAAGTGGGGTTCAAGGGGGTAAAAATTATGTAGGCGTGTTTTCGTGATGGATCATAACAATTATAAACCACAACTAATGAACCACCATGAAACAGTCTGAGTAAAATGTTTTTTTTTTTGTTTTTGTTTTTTTTCACTGTGGTGCTTTAACCAATTTATGTGGCACAATCCTCGCATTTGGTTTTGAGTGAGTGAGTGTTTGAATTTTACGTCCCACCAACAGCTAAGGTCATGCGGAGACGGGACCTCGGTTTAAAACTCGACCAAAAGTTTGGAGAAGCCCCTGGTTTACAAGACGAGTAGCGTAACCACTATACCACGGAGGCTTCTCGCCTTTGGTTCTGTCGTGGTGGTTTACACAAATAATATTTTCAGTCCGCATGAAGGTTTCAAACCGGCCCCGATAGCTCAGTTGGTAGAGTGTCCGCTCCGGGGAACGGGAGGTCTCGGGTTCGATCCCGGGCCGCGACATACCAAAGTCGTTAAAAATGGTACTAGCTGCTCCTCGCTTGGCACTCAGATTTACGGGGTAGAGCTAGGACTGGTCGATCCAGTGTCAGGATAATGTGACTGGGTGTGGTATCATGTAATGTGTCTGGGACATGATACTTCAGTGAGGCAGCACTATAAACGTGAGCATTGAGCTCCCTGTCGCAACCAGACACCGTCGTGATATGACTGAAAAATTGTTGAAAGCGACGTTAAACCCGAATTCACACACACACATGAAGGTTTCAAACCCATCAGTGCAACATCTCCGGGAACATTATAAACACCAAACGAATATCGAAATCGAACAAGAATTAGTAGAAGACCTAGAGATCAAAATTTTGGTATAAGGTGGTCAAAACGATATAAAAATTTAGATAATATCCCCAGCCAGACTGATGTTTCAGAAGTATGAAAACAGATGTTGCACTCAATTTAAGTCTTGCAAACATGCTTTTATCAAAGGGTTTCCATGGCAACACAGTACCACTTTGCATAAAATGGGGGTACGTGTAGTTAATTGACTATAACTCTGTCAGTTTTACAAATAAAGTAATATAAGTGATACCAACTTAAAGTTTAGGCATCGCCTTTCGTTTTGATATTTTAATATGCAAATTAGCTAATTTGTATATTAATGAATATTATGCTATTATTTTCATGTAAATTAAGCTTAATTCAACAAGTTGTCTGCAAGGAGGGATACTGATACTCAAAAGTAAGCTAATACAAACAGCTAATTGAACAGAACTTGCTATAGGCGTGTGAAATAAGAAATAAAATAGATAGGTATTGGCATAGCTTACACATTCTTTATAGTATGATAACTTTCCACTGGGCTTGCGTTGTATGGGCCTTTCTGATTGATTTAAAGGTCAGCTGACTAGAAGAACAGCTAATCCATATTTTTAATGAAATCCACATTATGTTAACATGCTGATACAGCATTGTATGAAAATGATACTGTGCTTCTTATTTCTGCATATTAATTGTGGGAAATCATAAGAAATGGCCCAGAGAGGCACTTGTAATGAGTATCCACAATCTATATTTTAGAAACGAAATACTACAAGTATTTAAACCTGGAATATCCTTTTTTCTAAAATTAAATTGGTTTACATTGGCTTTTAACAAACAAGCATGTTAACATGATGAATTGCTGAACTTAATTTACAACCATTTAACATTATAATCAATATCCTGATCAGAGTCGTCATCCTCACATACTACTTCCAAACCCATTCTTTCACATTTTTCACTATTTCCTTAGCACAGGCAGCCAAAAAAACATCTTATCTTTTCGCATGCACATGTACAGTTTCATAGATAGCGTGTTTTAGCACATTTGCAAGCAACAGTTTTCACATTAGGGGGTTTGGAAGATTTTGTCATCATCACAGGACAGAGTCTTCCATCAAGCACTGTATGCCAAAAATCGGTAGGTGGGGGTAGCTGAAGTTTATTCCAAGTTGCTCGATGGTATACCAACAGCTGGTATAGACATCATAGAACATGTTGCCGGAAGGCATCAGACTAAATGATTGCTTTGGCATAAATCTTTGTTAAAAGAGGGCTGAGACCTGATGCTATGCCTGTCGCTGGGCCCATCGTGAGTTAACTATTTTTTTTTTCTTTTTGCTCTGGCCAACAGTGTAAGGGGCCCCCGCCCATAGGGGCTTGAAGAAATATATGGGCTGTATGATGCTTCCACGCAGAGTTGAATCCTGTCCGCACACTAGTACTGGTGAACCGCTTAGAGGATCTAAGCCTGTCCAGGAACCGCGGTGCGAGGCGAACCGTCCATGCTAATAGACCCTTTTGGTTTCATAGGGCGACAGGGCTTGAGATGTCATTTCATCTCAGTGTCGGGTAAAAGTCCCACAAAATTGGAAGCAACGTCTCCAAAATGACCTTAACAGTGTTGACGGGACGTTAAACCTCAAATCAAACAAAAACAAAACAAAGCCAACAGTGTAAGGGGGATCGGCCAGAAGCCCTCATCTTTGCTTCATCTATTTGTTTGGGTTTGATTTATGTCTCTGTGATGATGCATTGATTGAATTAGGAAATCATTATGCAAACCGAATATTTTTTGTTTATTGTTGGGAACAACACACTAACCTAGGGCGAAAAGATCTTTAAGGCCCGCCCCCAGTGGCATATGCTGCTACCCGTTCTGAGGCGGTAGTTTTGGTGTTGGTCTTTTGCTGTTATTTTTGTTGTATGTCTGCGAATTTGTTGTGAGTTGTTGTTTAGTGTTTTAGATCACCTGTCACGTATTGACGAGGTGAGCTTTTATGATCTCTTTTCGTCCGTCATGCGTCCCTAAATAATTTCTTTAAACCACATCTCCTCTTTAACCACTAATCGGATTTTGACCAAACTTCACAGGAATGATCCTTACGTGGTCCACTTTCAAAGTTGTTCAAATGGTCCTGGTCCGCTGCACATCCAGGTCACTGGATCTAAAAATAGATTTTTTAATGAAAACTAAAAAAAAATCTTCTCCTCTAAAACCACAAGGCCCAGGTCTTCGATATTTGGAGTGTAGCTTCATCTAGTATACCTGTACCAAGATTGTCCAAATTATAGACCTGGAGCCAAAAATGCCCCCGCTCCGGGTTTTACAAAGACTTACATAGGGAATCTTTAGAAATCTTCTTGTCTGAAACCAGAAGGCCCATGTCTTTGGCTTCATCTGGTGGACCTCTACTATGTTGTTCAAATTATAACCCTGGGGACAAAGGTGGCCCCGCCCCAGGCCCCACCGGTTTTACTTAGACATATATGGAGAACATTTAAAAAACTTTTTTTCTGATACCACAAGGCCCATGTCTTGGATATTTTGCTTGAAGCTTCATGTGGATGACCTCTATCAAGATCATTCAAACCATAGCACTGGGGTCAAAAATGGCCCCGCCCCAGGGCCAACCGGTTTTACATAGACTTACATAGGGAAAATTTTTAAATACCTTCTCGCCTGAAGCCAGAAGGCCCAAGCCTTTGATATTTGGAATAAAGCTTCCTCTAGTTGTCTTCTACCAAGATTGTCCAAATTATAACCTCATGGGGTCAGAAATGGGCCTGTCCCGGAGCCCACTGGTTTTATATAGGATTAAGTAGAAGTGAAACAAAGATCAGGAATCGATACAATTAACTTACTCCACCCATCAAAGACACCAAAGGGAAAGAAACACAAACATGAAGCGATCAGACAATAATGGAAACCTAAACAAAGGGAGGCCATAAGGACAGTTACTTTCCCACAAAATGGCCATATGGCCATCCAAAATAAAAAGACACAAGTGATACACAGTAAGTAACAAACAACAACAAAAATAAACCGCCACAGAAGAACCGCCTTGGAACGGTCACTCCGTCGCGATTTAGACAGGCTGAGCCGGTTCATCTCTGTCTGGTGCACTAGGACCTGACCCTCAATGTCCACAAGGTGCCTAGACAGTGACATACAAGTCAGCTCTGTATTGTCAAAGGGGGAACCACTGACCCATAACCACCCCTCCCTCTCCTTTTGTCACCATTTGACCTTATTAGTAAGACAGTGCCGCTTCATCTCCTTCTGTTGCACTAAGGACCTGACTTTCAATGTCCATAATGTGTCCAGATAGTGACATACAAGTCAGCACTGTATTGTTAAAGAGAACCACTGACACATATGTCTAGCATCTTATGCCAATCCTTGCGATTACCCCCCCCCCCCCCCACCACCACCACCACCACTCACACACACACAATTCCACCCACCCCCCTTGTCACAACGAGTTAGACTGAGCAAATTACGACTGAGTAAGTTAAACTGAGCAAATTTATCTCCATGCACTATGACCTGACCCTCAATGTCCAGAAGGTGCCCAGATAGTAACATACAAGTCAGCTATGTAGAAGGGAACTTTTGAAAGACTTCATCCTCAGAAAGAAAACAATTTGGAAGTAATGTTCCATGGGTGACCCTTTGACAAAATTGCTCAAAATAGTTTCGCACCATTGAACATATCAGCCACCAAAACTAAACAATAAATAAGCTTTAAAATTACTTCTACTGCTAAATAGGTAGACTGATTTTGAAATAATTTCACAGAAATGTTCCTTGGGTCACTCTCAACCAAAATGGCTCAAGCCATCCACTCCACCTTATATTACCTATCACTTTATCTGTACAATAATGATCAGGTAAATTCAGGTTAGCGATCCAGGGCCATTATGGCCCTCTTGTCTAATGTCTGATCACCCAGTGTGGGGAAGATAGGGCCGATTGTTCCATTTCATAAAACACTCGTAATTTTTCTTGTTTTGTGTGTGTTTCCTCTTTGTCTTGGTGTCGACAGGCTGCGTCTTGTGATTGTGGTGCTCTCTGGGTCTCTCTTTCAAATTTCTGTCGGAGGTCAGCCCCACATGGAAAAATATGCTGACGCAGAAGGTCCAGGTAGCAAAAGCTATCTTTGCCGTAAAGTGAGACAATGAAATGCCTGGCTTCATCAATGGTGGCATCTTGTACTTCTAGGGAACCATCCCTGGCAAGTCCAAACTTGGACATGCTCGGACTTTAGGCCTGTATTTGCTGCCTTCCGTTTTCCCTTTCGAAAAATGTAGTTTGTGGTATCACACCCACTTAAAATATATGTACAAAGCATTGAATCCATGATGTCCTTTGCCGATTTCTTGCACTTTTAAGATAGTGATATCATAAGATCATGGACCTTCAAATGTTGTGTTTATAAGGACGTTGTTGTGATCTTGTGATTAAATAACAATGATTCGATTAAAAAGAAAGACATGAATGTACATACTTTGTAAGAAACTAAGGAAAATTTAATATTTATGGCGTTCAATTTATTTGCCAGCCTGTGACATGGCAGACAACCGGAAACAGTATTTCTATGGTGGTTTTAAAAGGCTGTCACTTAACAACGAGGGTAAAAAAAATCTGAAATATCACAAGCGCCTGTGTGACTTAAGTGGTGACGTTTAATATGTTGCAATTTTTAATACAGTTTACGCTATGACATTTTGTTTTGTCAGCCGCTCCTTGTGGCACCTCAAAACTTTGTCTGACCTGCCTTCACCATGTGAAATATCTGATTTTACATGAACAAGAAACATGTATTCATGCCGTGGTTAAGAGTTTGTTTACTATTATTGACAATGCGTGTTCATTTTGGCTCCATTTTGAACAAATAGGTTCAAATTTTGTGTCGTTTTCCAAGAAAAAAATGATTTTCATGAATATTCATGATTATGCAAATGAGCATATTTACATATTTTAGATGAATATAAAAATGCAATGCCTAACCTTCAATCTGATATCATCTTTGTTTTTGTATCTTG
The DNA here is from genome assembly GCA_963580285.1 of Lucinisca nassula. Lineage (NCBI taxonomy): Eukaryota > Metazoa > Mollusca > Bivalvia > Lucinida > Lucinidae > Lucinisca > Lucinisca nassula. Next base: position 12,128,181 of record OY757020.1, read on the forward strand.
AGAATGAGCAGAGATATTTAAAAAATTATGTATACCGTCATTTGGACCAAAATAGGACAGTTGCCATGGAAACGGCTTCTAAAAATCATGATTGCAAGACTTAAATTTTATGCAACATCTGGTTTTATATTGCCCAAATCAAGTACTAAGCGACAAAACTAGTTAGATTTTTATATTAATGGGTGCCCACCTAAATGCTATTTTTTTGACATTTTTCCACTGCTGGTCTTCTACTAAATGCTGGGCCAAACGAAAAACAACAGATGGACTCCGGACATGCAGTTGTTAAATTGCTGGAAAAATACTGCAATTGGATATCTTTTTCTTGCACACCAGATCAGTAAATCCATAGTCTTAGCTTGGGATAGAAATTTTGTTCTAACCCTGGTGTTCTTACCCAAAGTCGAATATTCTGGCGTGTTTGATAAATGCACTGGTTGAATACGACCTCATATGCACCGTCGTTAAGGTTGACGTCACAGCATGTTACGTGACGTCACTAAACATTCCTATAGTGTCATCACCACAGGACCAGTTTCTAGCTTTTAGAGAGGAAAAATATACTATTCTATAATAATATAGACAAGGGCACACGGGCCTCCGTAGCCTAGTGGTTAAGAGCGCTAACTCTTGATCATTAGGTCTCTCACCGCTATGGTTCGAGCCTCGCTCGGCTCACATGTGAGACGCCAAGTTCTGCAACGGAAGGTCAGGTGTTTTTTCTCCGGGTACTCCGGTTTTCGCCCACCTCTGATTAACGATCGGCTCGATATGAGTGAAATAATCTTGAAAGGGGCGTAAAACCGAAACCAAAAAAGAAAAAAAAATAGACAAGGGCACCATCGGGAAAATATGACCAAACGTGAATGAAGTTGTGTATCTCTGGCAGTTTATAACACACACGTCAAAACTGTTGTCTCACATGTCGATAACGCATTTACGTATACAAAAGTACCTGCTATCTCTAATCTAGTCTTCATGGTATTGGGCAACACCACACACAATGTCCAGAATTGCTCAAAAATGATCTCGTGTAGCCGCTCGCTTCCCAAGAGATTCCAGAGTTTTTCCAGGGAAAAACACAAAGAAAATTTATATCCATGTCCAGTATTTTCACCAATACCAATTACCTGTGTCCATAATTTCATTAAAAACTTGTAAATACTACTGCAAAACATGAAAACAATAACAGTTTTGACAGCTGCTGGCTCTGGGCAGCCATGTTTTTGAAGCCATTAGAAAGGAGCGATTTCATTGGTAAAAATCTCAACAATTCAAATTGGTCAATGACAAAATAGCCTAATGCTATTACATCATGATTTGTTTACTCCGGTTCTGTAAATAGAAACATGGCTGTCATAGTCCCTGTGGTCATCACAATATGGCGGACGTCGGTAACCGAAGTGACTGCAGCATTAAAAATCGGCGCTAAGAATGGGTGTGAGGGGTGGATAGAAAAATCCGTCCCTCGGGGTCACTGTCCGGCAGTGATCCTGGGGACGGATTTTTCCATCCACCCCTCACACCAATATAAGTTTCTTATATTCGTTACACCTCTTATAAACAAACGTCGTAAGTATTTACGAATAACAGTTTCATATACTAATGTACTGTTTGTCTCCTCGTTAGTATAGTGGTGAGTATTCCCGCCTGTCACGCGGGAGACCGGGGTTCGATTCCCCGACTGGAGCTTTATATTTTATTACTTATTGCTTTCACGGTTATCACAATGACACAATTCGCCCCCGCCCATCGCGGCTTAGAGAAATAAATTGGGCTGCATGGTGTTTCCAGGCAGAGTTGAAACTGGCCACACATGAGTACCGGTAAACCGCTTAGAAGGACTAAGCATGCACAGGCAAAGTGGTGTAAGTCGGACAGTCCAAAGCATATATGCCTTCTGGTTTCATTTTGCGGCAGGGCTTGAGGTATCATTTCATCTCAAGGTTGGATAAAAGTCCCACAATATTGGAAGCAACGTCACAAAAATGACATAAATTCTGTTGACCGGGGCGTAAACCTCAATTCTTGCATAAATATCTATGCGCATGACTGTTTGAAGCCATTATCAAATGTACCGACGTTGAAATAAGAATCCGGCAAATGTTAATGCAATTAAATAACCATGGATGATCGTCGTTCTTGCATAACTTTCGATTCCGACAGCAAATCTTGACGAAAACGCCCAAAAGCTCCATATAAACTGTTCAAATGCGACCGGCGAACCAACATGGCGGCCAGTTCAGAATGTTGTTTACAATGATGTTGTTACGCAGTAACCATCTAACATCATCATAGAACCCTAAAACGCTACGTTCAGGGCGATAATGTAAAGTCGCTTAACGTAGGCCCGTCTTGTGATACCAAAAGCTCAAAATCCATGTTCAAACAGCACACGAATTTCATGATTTGAACATGGTATTTACTGTTTGAGCTTGGCTTTCGGTCCATTTGACAATGGCTTCAAACAGCAATGCGCATAGATATTTATGCAAGAAACCTTTTTCACACACATATTGTAATCATGCATTTTACTATTGTACATTTAACCGTAACGTCGCCGTCTGTGGCGACACGAAAGACCCATGTTATTGTGCGACTTAACACACCACGTCGTAATGTCGTACAGTCACCAAGCTGAAAAAGGAAAAGATGGCAAAATGTGCACCATTGTTTCAGTACTATTCTTGCCAAACATGCCTATTCAAAACTTTTCAAACCTATTCAAAACAACGAAACTTTTACTACCAGGAAATGAAAATAATAAAGTCTATTTTTCATATTTCTGCTCATATAACTCGTCATAACCGTCTCAGCGAGGCGGTTCTAACGAGTACTCACAATCTATGTGTTTGAGTACAAATAGAAAAAAAATGAAACTAATGTATAGCCCTGTAAACCCCAGTTTTACTAGACAAAAGTGGGGGTCAAAAATATATAGGTATGTTTTCGTGATGATTTTATATCCGGTCTTGAGTCGGTATGCTCCATTAACCCATTCAGTACCAGAAACCCCTAAAGGGGCACCTTGGCAAATAGTGAAGGCCCAGATCAGACGCCGCAGAACGCGGCGTCTGATCAGGGCCTACACTGTTTGCCAAACGTTCAGCCATTTTCCAAATAAACTTTGATGATAACGAACCTGAGACCCCTAAATTTGAAATGGACTCCTGCTATGTATAAGGAGGAAGATTCCATTTGTAAGTTTATAACCCAAATGTGTACAGAGTGCGTGAAGGGTTACACTGGTCATCCCACTGGTTCTTGAGTTGTCTGCTCTTGAGACATATACAACGTTTCCGCCATATCTATTTGCTCCATTTATTTGAACCTTCTATTCTTATATACAGCAGTTCAAGCCATGTAAACTGTAGAAGGGCCACTCTTTCCACCCTAGTTTTGTTTGTTTGATTTGAGGTTTAACGTGCCCGTCAACACTGTGTAGATCATTTTCCATCCTTGTTCTTGAGTTATTTGCCCTTTATGCATTCATTATAGTTCAAGTCAGAATATAGCAAAATTGAGTTATAGAAGCTATTTTTAGTTGTGGTTAAGTTCAAACTAGAAAAGGATCTCTTCACACCCTGTTCAGCATTTTTCGCTACACCCCGAACATGCACCGCCCCCACCCATCGGGGTTTGAAGAAATAGATTGGCTGCATGATGCTTCGACGCAGAGCTGAAACCGACTGTATATGAGTACTGGTAAACCGCTTAGTGTTAAGGCAAAGTAGGGGAGTTGGACTGTCCCTACATATTAACCCTTTTGGTTTGTTTGGGCGGCAGGGATTGAGATGTCATTTCATCTCAATGTCGGGAAAAAGTCACACACAATTGGAAGCAACGTCACAAAAATGGCCTAAATAGTGTTGACGGGGACGTAAAACCTCAAATCAAACAAACAAACAAAATCACGCGGGAGACCGGGTTTCGATTCCCCGACGCGGAGCTCTTTTATTTTATTATCTTTAGCTTTCACGTCTCTAGGAACAACGTTTTTGAAATGTAGATTTTCACTTCTCACCTATCTTTCTTTCTTTCCACTTATACTGCGATCGGTCACATTTGACCATTACTCGTAGGTGTACATTACATACACTCCAGGTTGCAGGGTTGAAAGCCTACATAGTAACCATGTAATTACGGTAGGGGTCTTTAACCTGCACAGGATATGACTCTTCCTACACAGGGGGGGGGGGGGCTCCAGTTAACGTCCCGCTCCGAAGGACGGTGCACTTTTTGGCATTCAGCCCTGCAAATGATTCCAACGGAGCGTGTTCTGACACCAAAATAATCACCGCCTCCGGGGATCGAACCGGGGGCCTCTAACATCAGAGGCAAGTGCATTAACCACTGAGCTATCACGATCACCACATCACTGAGGCGGTTTAACGTGCTCTCATATTGTATTTTAGCATGAATAAGTAAAATTATATATACGCACCTTATAAACCACACTTTTCATAAACACAGGTTTGCCAATTTGAATGTTCTGCCTGTAACATCATGGGAAAACAGTTATTTTATTTAAGATATAGGTCAGCACTGGCTCGCAGTTTTGAGATCACATTACGAAAACACGCCTATACAAATACATTGTAAACTTAATCGCCGAAAAAACCAAACTGTTATATTTTTTCTTATTTCTGCTCAAAATATGGATACGAAAAGACGCCTATTCAAATACACTGTATATTGAAATTTATACCATCAAAATATGAAATTTTCTTGTGTTGTCTTTCCTTGATGTGTTTCCGAGGGGAAGGAAATGTTCAGGAATCGATACAATTACCCAAGACACAAAGGGGAAAGAAGCACAAACACTTACTTCACCATAGTGAAAACGTCACAAGCGGATAACGAAACGCACAATGACTTTCTCATAAAATGACCGGCTGTCCAAAATAAAAGATATTAGGTAGCAAACCACTATTCCAAGCTGTCGGCGAGACTCGGACACGCAGCGGACGAAGTTGTTTGAGCCGTAACAAATGGTACACTTTGCAACCCTTCTCTTTTGTGTTATCACTGCATTGTGACTTGCCACAGAATAATTTGAAGCTGGTTTCTATAGCTTGTACACTGTACAGCCAATGTAGTGGCTATGTAAACAAATCCTACCCCACCCACTTCTGCTGCTTTTTTTTACCATTTTCTGCTGTTTTCAAGGAAGCCCTGGCAGCACACTGCATTTGCAAGGACAATTGTCAGCATTCAGCTCTATTGTACACCTACCAAAAATGAAAGGGGGCTAGAAATTGACCCCTGCCAGCCGTTTACTTTTTTAGCAATATCCAAATGAAGTCTGACAGCTATTTTAAACAGAAAGTGTAGCGATAAATTCGTATAGCAGTAGTTTCGTATTTTCAGTTACATCCCTTGATATCCAGGTCATGTGACCATGAATTAATTCATATTTCTCCACAATGACACAAAAACAATACACTGAATTCAAGATATTGTTTTCATAATTGCCAAACAGTATTTAGACACTGAATTTGATCCCTACTCTTACTTATGAAGAAATTTCCCCATGTGCACAGGCTGGAAACTGTCTACTGCTACCTTTATTAGTAATACAAACATGCCAAGACGAACACTCGTAATAAACCAGATCAGAAGAACTGCCCTGGAACAATCAGTTAAACGTTTTTTACCGGGTGGCGTAAATCGATTCTTTATGGCCACTGTTCTGTCGAAATTGGTTCAGTCCGCATGAAGGATTTCTAATTCATTAGTGCAACCAAGAACATAACAACAAAACGAATACAGAGATGAAACAACTATGAGGACTCGACAGCATGAAATAACTGAATGTGGAGCAAACGAACACTAACAGTTGGACTCCGGATATAATGTATTTTAGTTGTGGTATAGTTCATTCTTCATTTAAGAAATAGATCAGCTCTAACTGTGATTTGTTGAGTAATAAATCACAGTTTGGAGGTCAGTTGTAAAGTAGATCAAATCACGAGCGCGTAGCGCGCGTGATTTGTCTACTTACAACTGACCGACAAACTGTGATTTATTACTCAACAAATCACAAACTAGAGCTGATCTATTTCGATTCTAACAGGCCGAAAATCGGCAATAATGTTGTTGTTTCCTTCAAAATCTCACAACTTTTCGCCATTGTTATTAGAAATCCCGCTAAAATTATCGACTGAAACACACGCATTTATATCCTTTTCTAACGTTTTCGATGCGAGAAAATGACGTTACACCGTCTAACGTCAAGGAAATCGACTAGTGACGTCATCAATTGGCAGTTTTTAATGACGTCACTCGTCACGCTCTTCCTTGTCGTGATTTGTTGCAGAATAAAACACAGTTATTTTCCATTGCCTATATAGGCGCGCTGTGTTAGAATAGTATTTACAAATATCAGTTTCATATACCAAAGGATCGTCACAACTCCTCGTTAGTATAGTGGTAAGTATCCCCGCCTGTCACGCGGGAGACCGGGGTCGATTCCCCGACGGGGAGCTCTTTTTATTTTATTATCTGTTATTTCAGTTATTTGCTTTCACGACTCTGACAATGCGTATGCAATTTGCATTTTCTAATTTTGAGTGCTCAGAACATCGTTGATTTTGTTTGTTTGATTTGAGGTTTAACGTCCCCGTCAACACTGTAAAGGTCATTTTGGAGACGTTGCTTCCAATTTTGTGGGACTTTTTCCCGACATTGAGATGAAATGACTCTCAAGCCCTATCGCCCAATGAAACCAAGGTTTATAAGCATGGACGGTCCGACACACACCGATGTGCCTGGGCAGGCTTAGATCCTCTAAGCGGTTTGCCAGTACTCGTGTGTGGGTCGGATTAAGCTCTGCGTGGAAGCATCTTGCAGCCCATATATTTCTTCAAGCCCCGATGGGCGGGGGGTGGGGGGGGGGGGGCGAAGAACATCATTGAAGCGGTTATAAAGTGCACTCATATTTTGTTTAAGCAAATGTAAGTTAAACAATGTATACCCTTGTAAACCCCACTTTACTCTTTATTTAGTCAGGGTTGACTGTTTACTCATTTCTTTGACTTAGCCGCATGGTTATGCTGCATATAACATCATGTACCTGTAAAAACAGTTGTGCTTTATTAAAGAAATAGATCAGCTAGATAGCAGTGAACTGCTGAGTTGTAATGTAGTTCAAATCACGAGCGTGATATAAGATAATTCATTTTATTTGTTATTATTATTACCATTATCATGAATAGATTTCTGTTTAACGAAGAACAACCACTGTTACGCCATTACCAACATCTACAATAATGTTTTACCATCAAAAGACTTCAATGTAAAGGACAATTCGACTTCGGAACTCGAAATTTCGATTTATTAACTTTTTAGCTCACCTGGCCCGAAGGCTCCAGGGGAGCTTATAGTATAGTGGGTCCTCCGTTGTCCGTCCGTCCGTCCGTTGTCTGTCCACACTTTGAGCAGCTATATCTCTCCAGCCTGCAGGCTGATCTCAATCATTGCTCATCTGTAGCATGCCTCTGGTGGAGCATTGGTGACATAAGCTTTTTTTCGAAATCGCACGAAAACTTTGGTTGCAATGGCAATCACAAGGTCCAATAGACTTACAATGGGAAAATGCTTGTCCTCACCGTAGCGCCTTCAGTTTTGATCAGATCTTTTTGAAACTTATATGTAAGGTGGCTGGGGATAAAATCTCGGATGCGTTCGAAAACTGGACAAGTTGGCTTATTTGTCATAGAGTAACGTCCCTTTGATTGCTGAAAATGCCGATTTTTGACATTGTCATCACCCTAGCTCCTTCAGTTTTGATCGGATCTTTCGGAAACTTATATGTAAGGTGGCTGGGGATAAAACCTCGGATGAGTTCGAATACCGGCCAAGTCGGCCCATTAATCATATAGTTACCTCCAGGCTTGAGAGCTAAGCTGCATTTACCTTGGGATGGGATACACTCTATACCTCCCCAACAAACCATAATGAACAAAGCCTAACAGTACAGAGGACCCGCGTAAGAACGATGGTATTTGTTCCCTATTATTGTACCGTCATATTGCATTTGCCGTTATAAAGAATCCCAGTTAGGAGTAGTATATGTTATAAAAGTTTTTTTTCCACATCATTACTCCAATAAACAAATGTAATAGACATTTGTTAGAATCGCCTCACTTCTAACAAATATATATAACATTTGTTTCTTGTGGTATTTAAGTACAAGAATTTTCATAACTATGGATTCGATTTTGGCATTTCAAACTCGAGGGAAGCCCACGTCGCTCGGAATCGAGGCTAAGCCTTAAACTAAGAAGTCACTCCATTGAAATTGTCGTTATAACGAGTTTTGCCGTTCTAACGAATGTCGGTATAAGACGGGTTGACTGTAATACCCATTTACCAAGGAGGGTACTGTTGGGTATATCAATGAGCAGTAGACAGCATTGTATATGAGCCCTGCCAAGTGAATTTGTGTCTTCGAGCATTCCGTCATGACAAATTTTAACTGCGCATGCCCAGCCATTCAGAGGGGCCAGGGATATTGATTTATGTCTGAAGGTTCCTCTTGATTCACTGCTCGCATAGGCGATAAGTACCACAATCGCTTGACGGGGCCCATATGATTCCGTAATTGTGCAAACTGCGATGGAGAGAACTCGGGTGAGCCTTGTCCAAAGCCAACAAACAAACCCAACACTCCAGCAGCCGAAAACTCCACTATGCAATCTGACCGCCCAACCCAAAGCCACCTCCAATTAATACACAAAACTTAATCATCACGTAAACGAGTCCGTGAAATGAACACCCCTAAACCCCACTTTATATGGAATGAACTCCCAAAGGCTTCCAAAGGATAACCCTTTTATAGATCATATTTAACTTCACTTCAGCTGATGTGTGGGAATGTCTGGCGGCGGTAAAACGTCTCCCTGCCCTACATCATTTTCTTGTCCTTTGTGATCATTGATTCCATTGTGGAAGTTTGAAAATATCTGAGGGTCACTGATGAGGCCTGGATGGCCGAAACTAGCTAGTCTGGTCCAGAAAACATGTACACTCCATATTGTTTTAGTTCTGTGGTGTATGCCTTGCTTCCAAAGGATAACCCTTTTATAGAACATATTTTCCATGCTATACATTATGTTCCTTATTTCTGATTTCTGTTCTAGACATATGTTGTGGGTACGCATTAGAACCGCCTCAATGAGGCTGTTCTAACGAGCACGCACAATCTATGTTTGCAGTACAAACAGTAACATATGACGGATTTTCATCAGAAAAGTAGCCGTTTTGGAGGTGTGAAAATATGCGTGTTATCGAAATGGAATATATGTCGGGTTATGATGAAAACACACGCAATTATCTAGTGTCTATTTTTTTTTCTCAAGGATTTTCGTTGGAGCAATTATCCCTTCTTTTATTTACTGAATCATGCATCCTTACCTCACTGCAGCTGGTGTTAAGTGCCGTGTGGCGGTCGTAAAAAGTCTCCCCGTGTTTCATCATAGTGCAGATTATCTTTTCTTTTCCTTTGGGATCATTGAGCCCATTCTGGTAACTTTGAAAATCGAATGTCGCTCAAGCCGGCGCAAGGAGGCGTATACAGCCTTGCAAACTACAGTGCTGTGTATGAAGAGACTCAGTAAATCCGAGTCTCCGATTTTCGTTCTTTTATGTGTTCTTTGTTTCCAAAGGCAACCTTTTAGCTTTTTATTAGAAGTACATGCAGACTTTGTTGACACTAAATTATAGGAAGAGTTACAGTAAGGTCGCAATAAAGGTCCGTACGATATCCAACCGCCACCAAACTCCAAGCTGAGTAACTGGGTGTTATCCCCCAAGAAAGAACCAAATTCATATAGGCTGATTCATGACCTGTCGTTTTGGTCCTGAAAATACTGCAGAGAACCGTTTTATTTCCGTTGAGAACTCGACCGTCACTTACTTGATGTAGTTTCTCTTCTACTAAAGGCTGGTAGGGATAGCTTGCTCTGTAAGGCAGATTTGAAGAAGCTTTTTTATCTTCAAACCTTCCAATAAATCATATGACGTCGAGTCTGAGAGTGTAATCACGCCATGTAATATTTTCGATAATCCACTAGTGGATTAAATATGCAAATTAGTTAGATACGTCCCGTAACGTTACATATAAGACGTCCTTAACGACGTCGCGTTTACAAATGGCGGAAAATTGACATTTCTGTAAACAATCGTGAATAAAATGCGTTTTAAATGTCATATGATAAAAAGAATCTTGCATTCGTGCCAATGTGTTATTGAATTTATTACCCTCGTTGAAGAAAAGGGATAAAATGCTCGGCAAAATGCTCGGCAAAGCCTCGCATTTTATCCCTTTTCCTCAACTCGTTTAATAAACTCAATAATACATGAGCACTCATGTAAGATCCTCTATGTCAACAATTTATTAAACTCGTTGAAGAAAAGAGATAAAATGCTCGGCAAAGCCTCGCATTTTATCCCTTTTACCTCAACTTGTTTAATAAATTCAATAATACACGAGCACTCCTGTAAGATCCTCTATTTTCTTTCAAAGCAAACTTCTGCTTCTCCAGGCTCCTTCCCACGGACGCCTCGAGCTCTGATCAGATTTACGAGTTACTTTCAAACGTTTCGGAATATTATCCTGATATCTTAAGCAGTTTGTCCTGTTGGCAAATTATGGAAAAACAGGAACATTTCATTCATTACAAAGACCAGAACTGTTATGAAGATTATACGCAAGACAGTTCTTCAGATCTTAAAGATAATTTTTGTTTTGCTTCAAAATATATTTCATCCAAAAAGAATTTTGTTCTTGACAAGTTTTCACGTTTTCAGATCATGGCAGCAAAGAAAGTAGACCCATACACGAACCCCGGCCCACATTCCATCCAGAGGAACTGCTTCCACAGAATATTCTGCTCTAACCTTGGAACTTGTAGTGTCATCCTTGGTGCAACAAACTGGTGAACCATCACGAAAACACGCCTATATAATTTTGACCCCCTTGAACTCCACTTTTATATAGTAAAACTGGGGTTTCTGGGGGTATACCTTATTTTTCTTATTTCTGCTCTAAAATATAGAGTGTGGGTACTCGTTAGAACCACCTCGATGAGGCGGTTCTAACGAGTGCCCACAATCTATATTTTGAGCAGAAATAAGAAAAATCTCACAATTTTTCATCATAAAATTTTCATTTTTTCGGCGATAAAGGTGGCAATGTATTTGTATAGGCGTGTTTGCGTAATGGTGTACAAGCGCTTCTTAGAGCGTTTCCAGACTTATTGTGATAAGCAAAAAGTATCGCATCAGTTTTCGCGGCTCACAGATTCATTTCACATAAATTGTTCAGCTATTTTAGTTTTGCAAAGAGTCATATTGAGGTGTACGAAAAATACAAAGTTTCACATTCAAGAATGCCAATTCTTATGGAACACTTACAAAATAATGTTTCTGCTTGTCCGCATATGTTTCAAAATTTTGAAAAAAAAAAAAAAAAAAAAAACTCCTCTTCAAAGCTATTCTCTTAGTGGCATACCATGGTTTCGTGGGGAATTCATCACGAAAACACGCCTATATGATTTTGACCCCCTTGAACCCCACTTTTGTATAGTAAAACTGGGGTTTACAGGGGTAAACCTTATTTTTCTTATTTCTGCTCTAAAATATATATTGTGGGTACACGTTAGAACCGCCTCGATGAGGCGGTTCTAGGGAGTACACACAATCTATATTTTGAGAAGAAATATGATAAATATTACAATTCTTAATCTTAAAATTTTCGTTTTTTCGGCGGTAAAGTTTACATTGTATTTGTATTGGCGTGTTTTCGTTATGTGCTCCCATGCGATAAAGGGAAAATCAGGAAAGTGGTTCAGCAGGTAGCTCTTGAATTTCGTAAACATGTACTGGAGATTCATCTTCGTTTCTGTAAAAAAAAAGAATCCCCTCACCTTGTCTCAGTTGACAAAACTGGTAAAACATTTGGTCCCCATAAAGCCTTAAATCGACGTTATATTAACCCATTTTGTACCGGAAACCCCAAAACGGGTACCTTGGCAAACAGTGCAGACCAAGATCGGACGCCGCGTTCTGCGCCTACACTGTTTGCGAAACTTTAGGCCATTTTCCGAATACAATATGAAAACACAATCTGACACCCCTTAACTTTGAAATGGACTCCAGGTATATATAAGAAGGAAGTGTGAGGGTTTTTCAGTTTTACGTCCCACCAACAGCTAATGTCATACGCAGACAGGACCTCGGTTTAAAGACTCCGAAAGTCTGGTGAAGCATAAGAATGGAGATTCCATTTTGTACAACAAGGGTTAGACACCGAGGCCATCACCAAGTTCCTCTCTTTCTCTCTAGCAAAGGTCCCCTTTTATCAACCACGTTTACCAGCAGGTCTTTCTTCAAAGTGACAGAATTCATAGGGTTTACTCCCCGTGTATACGCCACACAGCTTCAGAATCGGGACCTGTTCTCAGGCAATTTAATCTGGAATGCCTGTTTCAGCTATTATGGCTTTTCGAAGGTCATCTTTCAGTATCCTTAAACATTATATTATTATTTTGATGTTAAAAGATAACATAGAAGTAGGGGAAATGATCAGGAATAGATACAATCAACCCATAGCTCCCATCAGAGATACCAAAGGGAAATACCAGAATAGTTGAAAGAAAACTTCCTTGATCATAGAGATCTGACAGGGTAGATCCCACACGAACCTGAAACATGCGCTCCCCTAAAATGCTTTCAATAAAACTAGGAAGTTTTCCTCGTAAGCCAATTTTACTGAGATCTTTCAATATTCCACAAAGCCATGCGGTATCATTTGCTTTCTCCAAGTCGAAAAGGATAGCTGCTACGTGTTCTTTGTTAATGAAAGCATTATGTATAAATGTTTTTAGTCTTATTAAATTGTCGTTGGCACTACGTTCCGAACGAAAACCTGACTGATTTTCTGAAATATGGTTGTTGAGCTCTAAGTACCAAAGTAATCTCTTGTTTATCATTCCCTCCATTGTTTTTCACAAACAACTTGTTCTTCTGTCGTAGTTTACTTTTATTATGGCTTGTCTTGCAGTGTGTGTATCGCTTATATTATTTTGCTTTGGATACACAATTGACCATTTTGTGGGAAAGTAACTGCCCTTTTGGCTTTCCGCTAGTGATGTTTCCATTAGGGTCTAGTTTTTTTCATGTTATGTTTCTTTTCCTTGGTGTCTCTGATGGGAGCTGTGGGTTAATTGTATCGATTCCTGATCATTGCCTCCACTTCTATTTTGTCAAAGCAATCGGTCGATAATTCGTAAGTTCTGCATGATCTTTCCCTGCTTTTGGAATTGGCAGAACTTTAGATGAACGCCAGCTCTCACGACAGAAACCCGTTTCCCAAATATTTGTAAAGATATCTAAAAGTGTTGAATGAAAACTTTTTGGCAAATGCTTCATTGCCTTCACTTCTATTTTTCAGCATCTGAAATTGAGCTCTAAGTACCAAACTTACCTCGTGTTTATCATTCTCTCCATTGTTTTACACAAACAACTTGTTCTTCTGTCGTGGTTTACTTTTGTTATGGCTTGTCTTGCAGTGTGTGTATCGCTTATATTATTTTGCTTTGGATACACAATTGACCATTTTGTGGGAAAGTAACTGCCCTTTTGGCTTTCCGCTAGTGATGTTTCCATTAGGGTCTAGTTGTTTTCATGTTATGTTTCTTTTCCTTGGTGTCTCTGATGGGAGCTGTGGGTTAATTGTATCGATTCCTGATCATTGCCTTCACTTCTATTTTGTCAAAGCAATCGGTCGATAATTCGTAAGTTCTGCATGATCTTTCCCTGCTTTTGGAATTGGCAGAACTCTCATGACAGAAACCCGTTTCCCAAATATTTGTAAAGATATCTAAAAGTGTTGACCGTTTCCCAAATATTATTAAAGATATCTAAACGTGTTGAATGAAAACTTTTTGGCAAATGCTTCATTGCCTTCACTTCTATTTTTCAGCATCTGAAATTGATAATGAATTTCATCGGGGCCGGTCGCGGTATCTTGTAAAATTTTCAATGAAAACAACTAGTCTGTGGTTACTTGATTTTGTGTATACGGAGATGTTGCACTGATGAGTTAGGAGGCCTTCATGCGGACTGGACAAATTATTGGTCTTAATCGCGACGGAAATAAGGGCGAGGATAGTGGCCACGTACAATCAATGTAAGCCCCCAAGAGGAATTCGTTTCACTGGTCGTTTCAAGGCGGTTCTTCTGTCGCGGTTCATTTTTGTTATGGTTTGTCTTTGGTTGTGTTATTTTGTTTTGGATAGCCAATTGGTCATTTTGTGGGAAACTAACTGTCCTATTTGCTTTCCGCTATTGATGTTTCCATTGGGGTCTATTTGTTTCATGTTTGTGCTTTTTCCCTTTGGTGTTTCTGATGGGAGCTATGGGTTAATTGTATCGATTCCTGATCATTGCTTTCACTTCTATTTTACAGGGGTACTCGTTGACTTCCTGTTTTTGCTTTTGCATAAAAGTGGGGATTGCAAATGTTTCTTTTGTTTTCTTGGTTAATTTCGTATAAAAGTGGGGTAATCGTTTACTTCCTGTTTACTTTTGTATAAAAATGGGGTTTTAGAATGCGCTTGTATCCTGAATTTATTATGATGTGAAGGGCGGGACTTTCACCATGTATAACTTAAAAAGAAAGAACTTGCTAAAGTTAAAAGAAACGTATTGGCTTTCGTGTACCACCCCCAGCTCCCGTACAATCGATACGCTTGTATGTAGAAAAGTACAGTTTACAAGGGTATACATTACTGTACTTATTTTTGCTCAAAACGTTCCTTTGAATGGTCTCATTGACGAGGTTTTAACGAGCTCCCACAATATGTGTTTGAAGCTGTATTCAGTTATAGTTAGCCTGTATGTAAACTAGTGGAATATAACAGCGACGTTTTGTGGGGCAGTGAAGTGTTTGTTGCCAATGTCATGGGCGTAGATTGTCAAAGTTTGCTTTTTACCCAGGAAGCATTTAAGAAAAGATAATGGCTGCTTGATCGACTGGTCGTCAGTCTTACTTGTGACAATGGTTAAATCCGGAACTGACCGGAACGCTTCCATAAGTTGACCATACTTACCCGTGCTCTGGTGCTTACAAAATAAACATGTATTCTGGGTAAACATGATGTTGACTTTGCTCCTATAATACAGTAGATTAGATTTTATTTACTTATCATTATTTATCTTTTTTGTAAACAAAAATAAATCTTAGACGGTGACGATTTTTTTCCATAAGGTTAACCTAGAATGAGAAATGAACGAAGGAAGCTATTCTATTATTGATTCAAGGCCCCGCCCATCAGGGCTTTGAGAAAAAGATTGAGCTGCATGGTTTTTTCACGCAGGGTTGAAACCAACCGCACATGAGTGCCGGTAAACCGCTTAGAAGGTCTAAGCCTGCCAAGGCAAAGTGTTGACTGCGACGCTAAACCTCAGTTCGAAACTAATAAACATTTAGTATTAAATTTTCGTTAGAACGAATTATTGTCTTTCAAAGTGAAACACTGGTAGTTTTTGTTCATATATATGTGTAGTTGGAGTGAACATCTGGAAGTTCATAACTGGAATACACTTCAATCTAATACAACTTTTGTCATTTTACTTTTCTAGCCTACATAATTTAATATGTAGTAAGCGTACACTAAGTCTTTTGTAAAAGCTAATATTTGTAAGCTTGTGACGAGAGCTTAGAGTGTGTACACGTATAACTAAAAATCAGTGAGTACGAATTTACAAAGAAGTCTAAGCGCCTTGTCATATGGAACGCGTCATGAGGAAATCTCATTGATTTTGATTTAGAGTTTAACGTCCCCGTCAACACTGTAAAGGTCATTTTGGAGACGTTGCTTTCAATTTTGTGGGACTTTTACCCGACATTGAGATGAAATTAAATCTCAAGCGCTATCGCCCAATGAAACCAATAGGGTTTATAAGCATGGACGGACCGACTCGCACCGCATTGCCTGGGCAGGCTTAGATCCTCTAAACGGTTTATCAGTACTCGTATGCAGGTCGGTTTCAGCTCTGCATGGAAGCATCATGCAGCCCATATGTTTCTTCAAGCCCCGAGGGGCGGGGTCTAGAGGAAATCTCACCACGATAACGAGTCCTTGTAGCGAAGACGCCTCTTATAAAACTTAAATTTCCTCTTACGACACGTTATTATCGCTCCGTCAAGGGGTATAAATACAACCCATATGGTTTCTACCATTTCAAGGGCGTTAACTTCAGTAGTTATTTGTTTGCTTTCTGTCAGGCTACAATGTATTCCCTTCCAAACCAGGCGGAGGAGGCGCATGGCTCCTAAGGAATATTATTTCCCCTTCATCACGAAAACGCGCCTTTATAATTTTGATCCCCTTGAACCCCACTTTTATTAGGAAAAACTGGGGTTTACGGAGGTAAACCTTAATTTTCTATTTTTGCTCTGAAATATAGAGGCGAGTAACCACAATCTATATTTTGAGCAGAAAAAAAGAAAAATGTCAGAATTTTTCATCTTAAAAAATATTTTTTTTTTCGGCGGTAAAATTTACACTGCATTTCATCAGGAAAACATGGCTATACAATGATGACCCCCTTGAACCCCACATTTATATAGTAAAACTGGGGTTTACATGGGTAAACCTTATTTTTTTCTTATTTCTGCTCTTGAGCAGAAATAAGAAAACTTATTTCTGCTCTAAAATATAGATTGTGGGTACTCTATATTTTGAGCAGAAATAAGAAAAATATCACAATTTTTCATCTAAAAATTGTTGTATTTTTTTGACGATAAAATTTACAAATGTATTTGAATAGGCGTGTTTTCGTAATGTTGTGTAGACCTTTATTGACAAGGGGTATAAATTCTTACACACAGTTGCCTCCCGGGGGAGTGTATCTTTCATCCTAATTGTCAATTCCAGTGAAAAGCTCTGTTTATTACATAAGACAGTCTACAGAAATAGATTACTGGAACCAGCCTAGTCTACCGGAAAATGTAATAGTGCTTTATCATTTAACCGAAATAAGCAGCAACGAACCGAAATAAGCGGAAATGAATGCTCTTAATTTGTCAGGTCTCGTGACATTTGACTGAAGTTAAGTACAATATTGTCTTGGGACTTCCTTCTTATTACGATAACACATTCATACAGGATAGCTGTTTTTCATGTCTCTAGAAATTGCTCTTGTCTGGTGAAAACAAGATATGTCCCTTGGTCTTGCGGATACCCCGAATTGCAATGTTTTGCAACCGGGCATGCAATTGTACTGTTTTGTCCATTTAGCAGCCATTCAGGAAAAAAAAAAAACAATATAAAACAAACAAACAAACAACAAAAAATAAAACAAAACAAAAATTATCAGCTAACAAGTCCGTCAATAGAAGACCAAATAAGTCCCACTTTATATAGAGAAAAGCGGGGTTTACAGGGGTATACATTGATTTTCTTATTACTGTTCCAATGCAACCACCTGATTGAGGGAGTTCTATCGAGCATCCCCAACATGTATTCGGACTAAAAATAACAAAATTATACTTTTCTCGGCTTCAAAATGATATTACTAGAGAAAGGACGCCATTCTAGCATCATAATGTGGCCGCTTTTATAAAAATGGCTGTTGGGCAGAGGACAATAGAAGTGAAGGCAATGCTTTCATTGGGCGACAGGGCTTGAGCTGTAATCCCCTTGCAATGTCGGGTAAAATAGAAGTGAAGGCAATGATCAGGAATCGATACAAGTAACCCACACATCCCATCAGAGAAACGAAAGGGAAAGAAACACAAACATGAAACAACTAGACCCTAATGGAAACACAAATAGAGGAAAGCCAAAATTTCTGAAATGGAAACTTAACTTGACTGTTGACATCATGCTAACAAGTCCCTGAAGTGAAGACCCCGTAAACCCCCATGGATATGTCATTGCAATAAGATGTGCCAGATCCCTCGGAATGTATTTGAACACTCGGCCTATCGATCTCTTGTTCAAACAGCTTTCTCGGGACCTGGCAAATATGAATGCATGGAAAACAATGGGTGATCCCTATATCATGGTCACCTTTTGGACTGTTCCAAAACGATCTTTGAGACCACTTCTAAACCGCCCCAAAGCTGGTCAGAATGACTGTTCAAAAGTGGTTTTTGAACAGTCCCAAATATTGTATCCTACCAGAGGACACTTGGTATAGAAAGAATGCAAAATGACTGCGTAGCTTAAACAAAAATGTATCTAACTTACTTGTTTTAACAGCGAAATTTTAATCAACTAAGCGCGGGACGTCAAATAAAGGTACAAAGGCGTCCATTGGAAAAAAAGACAAGTTATTCTCGCAATAATTTTCAAGAGCCAGAAAAGGTTTCATGAGCTCTACTTTTTACTAAACGAAGTGGTATTCTCATGGCTAATACATAAATGTATCCTTATTAGCCCAGACTTCCACAAAATCGTGAATTTTTCAGGCTTATTCACTGCATAGATTAAAGTAGCATTACAAAAACACCACCTATTCAAACAAACTGTAAATTTTACTGCCGAAAAAAAAAAGAAAACATTTTTAGATGATTATTTTTATACGCCCGTTTGAAAATCGGTCCGTCTGTAAACTTTTCGTTTCCGGATATCCCCTCCTACAGTTTACATCCGATCAAGCTGAAATTTCATACATAGTTAGACCATGATGACGGGGCAGCGCACATTGTTTCGTGGATACGGTCCACCAAATATTAATAGAGTTATGCCCCTTTGATTTTTCGGTAAACTTTTCATTTCCGGGTAACTCCTGCAGTTTACATCTGGTCAAGCTGAAACTACATACATAGTCAGACCATCATGTGTAGCAGCGCATATTGTTTCGAGGTTACGGTACACCAAATAATAATTGAGTTATGCCCCTTTGAAATTGTTTGTAAACTTTTCGTTTCCGCATAACTCCACCTACAGTTTACATCCTATCAAGCTGAAACTTCATGCATAGTTAGACCATGATGTGGGCAGCGCATATTGTTTCAAGGTTACGGTCCACCAAATAATTATAGGGTTATGCCCCTTTGACTTGTTTTTCAAACTTCTCGTTTTCGGATAACTCCTATATCCTAAATTTACACCAGATTTAGCTGAAACTTCATATTTAATTAGACCATGTTGTGGGGCAGCGCATATAATATTGTTTCGAGGTTATGGTTCACCAAATGATAATAGTTATGCCCATTTGCAAAATTCTGTAAACATTTTGTTCCTTGATAACTCCTACATTTTAGATCTGACGATGTTGAAACTTTACATACAATAAGACCACGATATAGAACAATGCATATTATTTTGAGGTTACGGTCTGCCAAATATCACCAAAGTTACATCCCTTTCACAGATTTTTCTAAACATTCCATTTCCGAATAACTCCTCTTACGTTTTATATCTGATGAAGCTAAAACTTTATATATAGTCAGACCATGATGTAGAACAGTGCATATTATTTTGAGGTTACAGTCCGCAAAATATTACCAGAGTTATGCCGCTTTCACATACTTTTTCTAAACATATTTTGTTTCCGGATAATGCCTCCCACATTTTACATCTGATGAAGCTGAAACTTTACGTATAGTTAGACTATGATGTGGAGCGGCGCATATTATTTCAAGATTACAGTCCACCAATTATTGCCAGAGTTTTGCCTAGATTATTTTGACGTTATGTTCCACCAACTATTACCGACCATGAAAAGTTGTTGGAGACAGGTAGTTTGAGCCATTGAGGTTATTAATAGTGCCAGGTAAGAATAAATGGAGCACATATTGTTCCTTGGTTACATTCAACAAACCCAAACAGAATATATATGCTCTATCTTACTAATTGCCACGGCGTATTTTGCCCCTGTTCTTATTCCTGTTCAAAATATAGATTATGGGTACTCGTTAGAACCTCTTCATGGAGGCAGTTCTACCGAGTATCCACAATCTATATTTTAGAGCAGAAAAAAAATACTTACCCATCAAGTGAACAAGTCCATAAAATGAACACCCCCTAAACCCCTTTTATTTAAAGAAAAGTGGGGTTTACTGGGGTATACATTATTTTTGTTATTTTTGCTACAAGATAAAGGTTATGGGTACTCGTTAGAACCGCCTCAATGAGGCGGTTCTAACGAGCACTCACAACCTATATTTGCAGTATAAATAAGAAACAATACCACGGATATTCATCAGAAAAGTAGTCATTTTAGAGATGTGAAAACATGCATTATGTCGCTCGGCTGTGCTATCGTAATGCCCTATAAACCCCAGTTTTTCTATGCGAAAATGGGGTTCGAGGGGGGTCAAAATTATATAGGCATGTTTTCGTGATGGTGCTACCCCGCAGAGCTGAAACCGTCCACCGGAATGGAGTGCTGGTAAACCACTTGGAAGTTGCATTTACCCAGGAAAAGTGGTGCGAGTAGGATCGTTCCTTAAATCCTTGCTCTTTCTTAAGGCGGTAGGGCTTGAGATCAGAATTTTGAAACATCTCCAAAATTTTCTATACAGTGTTGAAGGGGACGTAAAACCTCAACAACCTGAATTTACACTCGTGATGTATTTTTGCAATACATCGCAACATCATTTTAACACTGTGCATTATAACGGTTTTGAATATTGCATAATTTCAGAAGGGGTCCAAAATGTACATATTATATACAAAAATGACCATTATAGACCATAAATGATCATTTTCTATTTAATCTATACATGTTTGTTTGGATAAAACACGGTTGTTCAGCTAACACGGTTTCTAGTTTGGACCCCATTAATAGTGTTGTAAAGAAGCTGTGGTATATAACATATTATCAGTCACCACCTAGATTAATTGCATTGTAGCACATTGACCTGATAAACATATGCTATCTCAGGATAAGTGAGCTTTATCGGGTCAACGTGACATGTCACTTCTTAGAACTTAACTGCTGGAAAAAACTGGCAAAAATGCAAGTGTATAATGGGATAAACGGATAAATAGAATACCAGATTCGTGTCATTTGATATCAAGTTTATCAGGCTCGGCTTCGAGAACGCATGTAGAATCGCTCGGCAAGTCTCGCGCTTCTACAAGCGTTCTCGAAGCCTTGCCTGATAAACTTGATGTCAAATGACACGAACCTGGTATTCTCTATATATCAGTTACCCCCTATATTAATTGCATTGTAACGTCTTGACCTGATAAAGATATGCTATCTCAGGACAAGGGAGCTTTATCAGGTCCACGTGACATTACACTTCTATGAAGTAGACTGCTGTAAAATATTGACAGAAGGCGCGTCTACAGCAGCATTAACTGATAAATAGAAAATACCAGGTGAATGTCTTTTGATATCAGGTTTATCAGGCAAGGCTTCGAGAACTCTTGTAGAATCGCGAGGCTTGCCGAGCGATTCTACATGCGTTCTCGAAGCCGAGCCTGATAAACTTGATATCAAATGACACGAATCTGGTATTCTATTTATCAGTTAATCCCCTTGCACCCATTTAATGTAGTAATTTACAATCAGTCATCGATAATCCTCGGTGTGTCCAAACATTCCGGCGGTCAATATATTTTGTATCAGCTGACCACTGTTTTTTCCAATATTTTTAAAGTTTTTTTTTCTAAATTTTTCAGTAATATTAACATTTTTGCCATTTTTCTAGTAGTCCTGTTCAGTCATAAAAGTGCAATGTCACGTTGACCTGATAAAGCTCACATGTCCTGAGATAGCATATCATTATCAGGTCAATGCACTGCAATGCAATTAATATAGAGGGTAACTGATAAATATAATACCAAAGTCGTGTCATATTGTATCACGTTTATCAAGCTCAGCTTCGAGAAGACATGTAGAATCGCTCGACAAGCCTCGCGATTCTACAAGCGTTCTCAAAGCCTTTTCTGATAAAACTTGATATCACAAGACAACCTGGTATTCTCTATATATCGGCCACCGCTGGGTTTTGGAGAATAAATTGGGCTGCATGATGCTTCCATGCAGAGCTGAAACAAACCGCACGAGTACTAGTACATCGCTTACGAGTTCTAAGTCTGCCCAGATTTTTTGTTTGATTTTAGGTTTCACGTCCCCGTCAACACTGTATAGGTCATTTTGGAGACGTCGCCTTTAAGTTTGTGGGACTTTTACCCGACATTGAGATGAAATGACTTCTCAAGCCCTGTCGCCCAATGAAACCAACAGGGTTTATAAGCATGGACGGTCCAACTTGCACTATTGTACCTGGGAATGCTTAGATCCTCTAAGCGTATTACCAGTGCTCGTGTGCGGTTGGTCTCAGCTCTGCGTGGAAGCATCATGCGGCCCAACTAATTCTTCAAGCCCCGATGGGCGGGGGCCAAAGTCTGCCCAGGTAAAGTGGCTCGAGTTAGACCGTCCATGCATATAAACCCTGTTGGTTTCATTGGGCGGCAGGGCATGAGGTGTCTTTTTGTGATGTCGAGTAAAAGTCTCGCGAAATTGGAAGCAACGTCTCCAAAATAACTTAAATTGTGTTGACGGGGACATTGAATCTCAAATCAAACAAACAAAATTTATTTAAAGTTAGACAACAACGGTCAAGGTATGCAAATATTTCTGATAGAGTTTTCTCCTACACTATCAAATACACTCGTTTTTTTTTTCGGTCGATTATTTTCATCAGGAAACACGACTATATAATTATGACCCCCTTGAACCCCACTTTTATATAGTAAAACTGGGGTTTACAGGGGTAAACCTTATTTTTCTCATTTCTACTCTAAAATGTAGATTGTGGACACTCGTTTGAACCGCCTCGATGAAGCGGTTCTAACGTGAACCCACAATTTATATTTTGAGAGAAATATAATTATTTATACTCTAAAATATAGATTGTGGGTACTCGTTTGAACCGCCTCGATGATGATGATGATTTCGTGTTTAACGACGCGTCAACCCTCTTTGTGGGTCATAAGCGTCAAGCGGTTAATGGTTAAACGGCATGAAGAATTATGAGGATATTGTAAGTAAAAAGGTAAGTATGATATTTATAACAAGAGGCCCATGGGCCACTACGCTCACCAGAGGTCATGTGGTTTATACCATATACAGGCAAGGTGCCCATCTTGGTCATGTGACAACAATACCACGAATAATGTTTAATTGCCTCAGCCCCATAGAGGCTTTTCATGTAATTTGGTTTCAATCAGCACAGCTCTTTTACTGGTAAAAAAGATAAAAATACTGAATCTGAGCCATCCAAGACAAAGGTCAGTAATGACCTTGACCTTTGGAATTAATAAACTTCCGTTCAGCTAACTGTAAATATCATTTTTGATGTCACATCAGAAATATCCACTACTTTGCCATTTTTCCATACAAATGTCTAAGTGACCAAATTTGACCCTGACATAAAACAGGTCAAGGTCAACCAAAGGTCATCATTTGAACAAACTTGGTAGGGCCAGAGTCCCTGATGCTGCACACCAAGTTTCAAGATCATCGGCCATTCGGTTCTTGAGAAGAAGATTTTTAAATGTTTTTACCATATATGGGCATGGCCGCCATATTGGTCATGTGACCAAGTCCTCACGAACAAACTTTTGTTCCCTCATTCCATAGAGGCTCCACGTGTAATTTGGTTTCAATTGGCCAAGTAGTTTAAGTGAGGAAGAAAATAAAAATACTGAATCTAAAGCGTCCTGGACAAAGGGCGGTAAATGACCTTGACCTTTTGGAACTGATAAACTTCCATTCAGCTGATTGTAAATACAGTTTCTGATGTCACTAGCTAATATACAATCAGAAAAATCCACTGTTTTGCCATTTTTCCATACAAATGTCTAAGTAACCAAATTTGACCTTGACGTAAAACAGGTCAAGGTCAACCAAAGGTCATCATTTGAACAAACTTGGTAGGGCCAGAGTCCCTGATGCTGCATACCAAGTTTCAAGATAATCGGCCATTCGGTTCTTGAGGAGAAGATTTTTAAAGATTTATACCATATATGGACATGGCGGCCATATTGGTCAAGTGACCCAGTCCCCATGAACAAACTTTCGTTCCCTCATTCCATAGAGGCTCCACATGTAATTTGGATTCAATTGGCCAAGTAGTTTAAGTGAAAAAGAAGATAAAAATACTGAATCTGGGCCATTCTGGACAAAAGTTGGTAAAAGACCTTGACCTTTGGAACTGATAGTCCTCCATTCAGCTGATTGAAAATACCATTTCTGATGCAACTAGCTAATATACGATCAGAAAAATCCAGGGTTTTGCCATTTTCCCATACAAATGTCTAAGTAACCAAATTTGACCTTGACGTAAAACAGGTCAAGGTCAACCAAAGGTCATCATTTGAACAAACTTGGTAGGGCCAGAGTCCCTGATGATGCATACCAAGTTTCAAGATCATCGGCCATTCAGTTCTTGAAAAGAAGTTTTTTAAAGGTTTTTATCATATATGGGCATGGCGGCCATATTGGTCATATGACCCAGTCCTCCAGAACAAAATTTCGTTCCCTTATTCTATAGAGGGTTCATATGTAATTTGCTTTCAATTGGCCAAGTAGTTTAAGTGAAGAAGATAAAAATACTGAATCTGAGCCGTCCTGGACAAAGGTCAGTAAATGACCTTGACCTTTGGAACTGACAAACTTCCATTTAGCTGATTGTAAATACCATTTCTGATGCCACTAGCTAATATACAATCAGAAAAAATCCAGTGTTTTGCCATTTTTACATACAAATGTCTAAGTGACCAAATTTGACCTTGACGTAAAACAGGTCAAGGTCAACCAAAGGTCATCATTTGAACAAACTTGGTAGGGCCGGAGTCCCTGATGCTGCATACCAAGTTTCAAGATCATCGGCCACTCGGTTCCTGAGAAGATTTTTAAATGTTTTTACCATATATGGGCATGGCGGCCATATTGGTCATGTGACCCAGTCCCCACAAACAAACTTTCATTCCCTCATTCCATAGAGGCTCCACATGTAATTTGGTTTCGATTGGCCAAGTAGTTTAAGTGAAGAAGATAAAAATACTGAATCTGAGCTGTCCTGGGCAAAGGTCGGTAAATGACCTTGACCTTTGGAACTGACAAACTTCCATTCAGCTGATTGTAAATACCATTTCTGATGCCACTAGCTAATATACAATCAGAAAAATCCACTGTTTTTCCATTTTTCCATACAAATGTCTAAGTGACCAAATTTGACCTTGACGTAAAACAGGTCAAGGTCAACCAAAGGTCATCATTTGAACAAAGTTGGTAGGACCAGAGTCCCTGATGCTGCATACCAAGTTTCAAGATCATCGACCATTCGGTTCTTGAGAAGAAGATTTTTAAATGTTTTTACCATATATGGGCATGGCGGCCATATTGGTCATGTGACCCAGTCCCCACGAACAAACTTTCATTCCCTCATTCCATAGAGGCTCCACATGTAATTTGGTTTCGATTGGCCAAGTAGTTTAAGTGAAGAAGAAGATAAAAATACTGAATCTGAGCCGTCCTGGACAAAGGTCGGTAAATGACCTTGACCTTGGGAACTGAAAAACTTCCATTCAGCTGATTGTAAATACCATTTCTGATGCCACTAGCTAATATACAATTTGAAAAATCCACTGTTTTGCCATTTTTCCATGCAAATGTCTAAGTGACCAACTTTGACCTTGACGTAAAACAGGTCAAGGTCAACCAAAGGTCATCATTTGAACAAACTTGGTAGGGCCCGAGTCCCCGATGCTGCATACCAAGTTTCAAGATCATCGGCCGTTCGGTTCTTGAGAAGAAGATTTATAAAGGTTTTTACCATATATGGGCATGGCGGCCATATTGGTCATGTGACCCGGTCCTCACGAACAAACTTTCGTTCCCCCTCCCCATAGAGGCTCCACATGTAATTTAGTTTCAATTGGCCAAGTAGTTTCAGAGGAGATGTTGTTTGAAAATGTTGACGACGCAGACGACGACGGACCAATGCCTATACTATAAGCTCCCCCGGAGCCTTCGGCTCTGGTGAGCTAAAAATCTGAACCAATTAAATTTTATGAACAAGAGGGCCATGATGGCCCTGGATCGCTCACCTGATCCATAGTGTAACAAGTGGGCCCCAGAGAGGGCCATTATTGGCCCCAGGGCTTTAATGTGCATAATGTTGAGGGAGGTCTTAAAGGTGAAGCTTCATACCAAACATCAACAAAGGCTATAATTTGAACAATCTTGGCAAAGGTCCACTAGATGAAGCTACACATCAAATATCAAAGACCTGGGCCTCGTGGTTTCAGAGAAGAAGATTTTTTTTAAAGATATTCCCTACATAAGCCTATGCAAAACCAAATGGCCCCGGGGCTATATAAATCTATGTAAAACCAAAGGGCCCCAGGGTGGGGGCATTTGTAGCCCCAGGGCTATAATTTGAACAATCTTGGTAGAGGTCCATTAGATAAAGCTTCATACCAAATTTCAAAGTCCTGGGCCTTGTGGTTTCAGAGAAGAAGAGTTTTAAAGATTATCCCTATATAAGCCTATGTGAAACCAAAGGGCCCCGGGGCGGGGCCACTTTTGGCCCCAGCACTATAATTTGAATCATCTTGGTAGGGGTCCTTTAGAAGAAGCTTCATACCAAATATAAAAGACCTAGGACTTGTGGTTTCAGAGAAGAAGATTTTTAAAGATTTTCCCTATACAAGTCTATGTAAAACCAAAAGGCCCCTGAGCAGAGGCATTTTTGCCCCAAGGGCTATAATTTGATAATTTGAACAATCTTGGTAGGGATCCACTAGATGAACCTTCATACCAAATATCAAAGTCCTGGGCCTTGCGGTTTCAGAGAAGAAGATTTTTAAAGATGTTTCCCTATAAAGCCTATGTAAAACCAAAGGGCCCCGGGCGGGGGCATTTTTTGCCCCAGCACTATAATTTGAACAATCTTGGTAGGGGTCAACTAGATGAAGCTTCATACCAAATATCAAAGTCCAGGGCCTTGCGGTTTCTGAGAAGAAGATTTTTAAAGATTTTCCCTATATAAGCCTATGTAAAACCAAGGGCCCCGGGGCGGGGACATTTTTGGCCTCAGCACTATAATTTGAATAATCTTGTTAGGGGTCCTATAGATGAAGCTTCATACCAAATATAAAAGACCTAGGCCTTGTGGTTTCAGAGAAGAAGATTTTTAAAGATTGGTAGGGATCCACTAGATGAACCTTCATACCAAATATCAAAGTCCTGGGCCTTGCGGTTTCAGAGAAGAAGATTTTTAAAGATTTTTCCCTATAAAGCCTATGTAAAACCAAAGGGCCCCGGGCGGGGGCATTTTTTGCCCCAGCACTATAATTTGAACAATCTTGGTAGGGGTCAACTAGATGAAGCTTCATACCAAATATCAAAGTCCAGGGCCTTGCGGTTTCAGAGAAGAAGATTTTTAAAGATTTTCCCTATATAAGCCTATGTAAAACCAAGGGCCCCGGGGCGGGGACATTTTTGGCCTCAGCACTATAATTTGAATAATCTTGTTAGGGGTCCTATAGATGAAGCTTCATACCAAATATAAAAGACCTAGGCCTTGTGGTTTCAGAGAAGAAGATTTTTAAAGATTTTCCCTATATAAGCCAATGTAAAACCAAAGGGCCCAGTGGCGGGGGCATTTTTTATCCCAGCACTATAATTTGAACAATCTTGGTAGGGGTCAACTAGATGAAGCTTCATACCAAATATCAAAGTCCTGGGCCTTGTGGTTTCAGAGAAGAAGATTTTTAAAGATTTTCCCTATATAAGCCAATGTAAAACCAAAGGGCCCAGGGGCGGGGGCATTTTTTGTCCCAGCACTATAATTTGAACAATCTTGGTAGGGGCCCACTAGATGAAGCTTCATACCAAATATCAAAGTCCTGGGCCTTGTGGTTTCAGAGAAGAAGATTTTTAAAGATTTTCCCTATATAAGCCAATGTAAAACCAAAGGGCTCCGTGGCGGGGGCAGTTTTTGTCGCAGTACTATAATTTGAACAATCTTGGTAGGGGTCCACTAGATGAAGCTTCATACCAAATATCAAAGTCCTGGGCCTTGTGGTTTCAGAGAAGAAGATTTTTAAAGATTTTCCCTATATAAGCCTATGTAAAACCAAAGGGCCCCGGGGCGGGGGCATTTTTGGCCCCAGCACTATAATTTGAACAATCTTGGTAGGGGTCCACTGGATGAAGCTTCATACCAAATATCAAAGACCTGGGCCTTGTGGTTTCAGAGAAGAAGATTTTTTAAGTTTTTGGTGAAAAAAAAATCTATTTTTGGCTCCTGTGACCTAGATGTGCAACGGACCGGAACCATTTGAACAACTTTGAAAGGGGACCACCTAAGGATCATTCCTGTGAAGTTTTGTCAAAATCCGATCAGTGGTTTAGGAGGAGATGTCGTTTAAAGAAATTGTTTACGGACGCACGGACGGACGCACGCACGACGGACAAAAAGTGATCCCTAAAGCTCACCTCGTCACTACGTGACGGTGAGCTAAAAAGTCCAATATCTTTTAAGAATAAAATAATATCACCAGGTACATCTTGAAACAATTGTTGCAAAGTGTCAGCTTTAAAGTATAAGTCACGGGACTGTGAAAAGTCTACACATTCAATTAAGATATGTTTAACAGTGAATGGCTGATCACATCCTACACAAGAAGGCTGATCATCACCATTCAAAATATAAGAGTGCATAACTCTAGTATGGCCAATGCGCAGTCGTGTTAATACTACATCCTCTTTCCTGGAAAACTGTGGAGGAGAGCATTTTGTTCCAACGACAGGTTTAATGGCATGGAGGTTGATATTTATTGCACGGTCCCATTCGCCTTGCCATTCCGACAAGATGTATCTGTTGATGAATGGTTTAAAATCATTAAAAGGAATTTTAAAAACAGACGGATCAAGATTGAGCGATTCCTTTGTTTTCTTGTCAGCACACTCATTGCCGACTATGCCAATATGGCTCGGAAGCCAACAAAACAAGATTTGGTTTGTTTTAGAAATCCCATGATGTTTTTCGATCAATTTTTGAATTTGAGGATTTTTAGATGATGAATGGTCTAAAGCCTTTAGCACAGAAAGTGAATCAGAAAATATAATTGCTTTTTGAATTGTTGAAGAACTGATAAAATCTAAAGCTAGGTCTATTGCTTTGGCTTCAGCTGTAAAAATAGATGAACCATCTGGAAGGCGCAAGTTTGGTGCGTATCTTTAGAAACATACGCACAACCAACTTTATCTCCTTCTTTGGAACCATCAGTATAGGCTTGCTGGTAATCATTGTAACGTGACTGCAGTACCTGAAAGTTTTGTTTGAGAAGAACTGGATTTGATTCGGATTTTTTGCCATCATGTAAGTCGAACAGAATAGAAGGTTGTTTAATACACCAAGATGGAACTTCGGCGGTTTCATGTTTTTGAATATTTTTAAGCTCGATACCTGAATTTTCTAGCAGTGGTAATACACGTAATCCAAAAGGTTTGATTGCTGTGGGTTTAGTTTCATACTTATCTACAAATTGAGGTGGAAATGAAATTTTGATGCCGGGTTAGATGGATTTGCAGCAAGTCTAATAGCATACTGAAGAGAAAGTTTCTCTCTTTTCTAGCAGTGGTAAAATTCGCAATCCAAAAAAGGTTTGATTGTTGTGGGTTTAGTTTCATACTTATCTACAACTTCAGGTGGAAATGAAATTCGGAATGCCGGGTTAGATGGATTAGCAGCAAGTCTGATAGCAAGTTTCTCTCTGCGCGAAGTTAAAGATGGTTCACCTGCTTCTACATAAAGGCTTAATACGGGAGAAGTACGGAAGGCTCCCATAGCCAGACGAAGGCCTTGGTGATGGATAGTATCCAAGGATTTTAAATAGGACTTTCTGGCAGAACAATACACAACAGACCCATAATCTAATTTAGATCTTATCAGAGACCGGTAAAGATGTAATAAAGTGTACCGATCTGCTCCCCAACCTGTATGAGCTAAAACTTTCAAAAGATTCAAAGCTTTTAAGCATTTCGCTTTAAGATATTTAATATGGGGAATAAAAGATAACTTTTGATCAAATATGACCCCAAGAAATTTGGCCTCTTCAACGACAGGAATTTGTGATCCGTATAAAAACAGGGAAGGATGGTCGTGTTTCTTCCGCAGCTTACAAAAATGAACACACTGCGTTTTCGACTTGGAGAACTTGAAACCATTTTTATCAGTCCATTCTTCTATTCGTTTCAAATTTTGTTGTAACTTTCGTTCAATTGTTTTCATGTTTTTTGAACGGTAACATATACAAAAATCATCAACATACAATGGACAATCTGTTTTGTCATCCAAACATTGTACAATATTATTTATTTTGATGTTAAATAGCGTAGTTGAGAGAATACTACCTTGTGGGACACCCTGCTCTTGTGCATAGAGATCTGACAGGGTAGATCCTACGCGGACTTGAAATACACGCTCACCTAAAAAACTTTGAATAAAACTGGGAAGTTTTCCCCTTAAGCCGAGTTTATGGAGATCTCTCAATATTCCATAACGCCATGTGGTATCATATGCTTTCTCTAAGTCGAAAAAGACAGCTACTACGTGTTCTTTGTTAATAAAAGCATTTCGTATAAATGTTTCTAGTCTTATTAAAGTGTCGTTGGTACTACGTTCCGAACGAAAACCTGACTGATATTCTGAAATGAGGTTGTTGGACACTAAGTACCAGACTAATCTCTTGTTTATCATTCTCTCCAATGTTTTACACAGGCAACTTGTCAAAGCGATCGGTCGATAATTCGTAGGTTCTGCATGATCTTTCCCTGGTTTGGGAATAGGTACAACTGTAACAAAACGCCAGCTCTCAGGAGAAACCCCAGTTTCCCAAATATTATTAAAGATATCTTAAAGTGTTGAAAGAGAACTTTTTGGAAGATGCTTAAGCATCTGGTAATGAATTTCATCGGGGCCGGTTGCTGTATCGTGTGATTTTTCAATGGCTTCCACTAGTTCGAATAAGTTAAAAGGTTTGTTGTATTCTTCGTGATTGAGGGATTTGAAGTTTAGATTTCTTTTCTCTTGGTCCTTTTGGAAATTTCTAAAAGTGTCAGAATAATTTCGCGGTGATGAATTACTCAAGAATGTGCTACCAAGAGTATCTGAAATATCTTTTTTAGTTGAAGCTTTTGTGTCAAAACCAGTATTTAAATGTGTAAAACTATGGGACTTTGTTTTTCCTGAAATTTTTCGTACCATATCCCAAACCTTTTTAATGGGGGTTTTGTAGTTCAATTTGGAGACATATTCTCTCCATGACTTTCGTTTGGAAGCTCGGATTGTTCGCCGAGCTTTAGCTCTAAAAACTTTTACGTCGTTTAGCATTTCTGAAGTGGGACTTTTGCAGAACTTATTTAGAGTCTGTTTACGCTTTTAATAGCTTCTTTACAGTCATTATTAAACCAAGGCTTGCTTTTCTTAGTATTTGTGGAGGTCTTTGGAATGCATTGTTCTGATATATTAATAAGTGTATCTGTGAAATCAGAAACAATGTCGGATGATTCATTAAAAGTATCAACTGATAACTCTTCTTCACATAAATTATGGAATAATTCCCAGTCGGCTTTATTCATTTTCCATTTCTGGTTACAGTCCTCATCTGGTTCGTTTACGCTCTCAATTATAACAGGGAAGTGATCACTTCCGCACTGATCATCATGAACAGACCAGTCATAGTCCAAGAAGAGGGATGGTTGACACAAAGAGAGATCTAAGGAAGAGAGATCTAAGGAAGACAAATGACCTGTCGCAGGGTGGAGGTAAGTATAAGATTTATCATTCATCAAGCAAAGATCGCTCTTTGCAATAAAATTTTCGACAAGTGCTCCTCTGTTATTGATATCTTTACAGCCCCATAGAATATTGTGACCATTGAAGTCGCCAACTAAAAGATATGGCGATGGAAGTTGACTCAGCAATGAGTCAATATGTACGGGCTTTAAAAATGAGGGTGGGATATATAGAGAGCAAATTGTAGTTTCTTTATCTAGAGAAACCGATACTGCTACAGCTTGTAGGTCTGTTTTTAATTTGATCTCTCTTTGTGGTAAACATGATTTAACAAAAATTGAACTGCCACCAGATGGTCTGCTACCATCAGAATAGATATAGTTGTATGTATTGAAATCCCTGACATCAATGTTGTCATCGGTTTTTAAAAACGTTTCTTGCAAACAAAAAACCAATGGGTTTAATAACGAAATAAGTAATAAGAGTTCATTATAATTTTATTTAAGACCTCGACAATTCCATTGTATTATTTTGTGTTTTAAATCCATTTTATGAAGAGATTAAGACTAGAAACTATATTGGAGCTGCAATTGGTGATATAGATTTTCTACCACCAGCTCTAGGTGTTGTTGACCTCGATCTGTTATTGCCACTTGGTGATGATGGAGTTTCAGCGAACTCAATATCACTGTCACTCAAAGATCCGAATCTGTTCTGAAATTTTATATTGTCTCTTTCCATTTTACGTTGTCTGTCTGTTTGTTTTAGAGACATTTGCTTTTTCGGATCTTCCGATCCCTTATTAGTTCGACCTGAGTCGAGTTTCTCTTTTACATGCGGCGCTGGCTTCGGTACGGTCGCTGTCGACCGATCCGCAGCAACCTGGATTGCGCCATTTGATAAACTGGTTGAACTTTGTGGTGCTGGAGTGGATTTGCTCCATGCATCAGATTTCTTTAGTTCAGCTATGCATGATTCAACAGTCTGCGTTGCGGAGCTGGAAACTTGTACACTTGTACACCAGCACCCCTTGTAATGCTGGCGTAACTGGTGGTTGGTGTTGTGTATCGCTCATCAACAATTTTCCGCGCTTCTGAGAATGTCATCCCCCTTTGGTATTTGACAGTAAGTATTTCTTTTTTCTTTTTTCCATGCCGGACAATCTCGAGAGAAAACAGCATGCTTGCCACCACAATTTACACATTTGGCCTCATTTTTACAGTTTTGATGATTATCGACATGTTTTTCTTCACCACAATTTGGACAGAGTTTTTTCTTCTCACATCTGCTTTCGTGGTGGCCAAAAACCTGACACGAGTAACATCTGAGAGGGTTTGGTATATAAACATCCACGTTAACTGAAAGATATGCTACTTTGATTTTCATGGGTAGAACTGGTGTAATAAAAGTCAACACGTAAGTATCCGTTGGCTTCAATACACCACCTCTACGAACTTGGATGTTACGTACACCAATGACGCCTTCCGATCTCAAGTTCTCAACCATCTCTGCATCGCTGCAAGGACGGAGTTCTGGGCTGCGGATAACACCTTTGCATGAGTTAAGTGTATTATGCAGAGATACTTTGACCTTGAGATCGAAGAGCTTTGTCGTACCAAGCAGGCTTTTCACCTGCTGTTCTCTCTCGACTTCTAATAAAAAGTCACCTGACTTAAGCTTTTTAATGCTTTTGGGATATCCGGCAATGGACATGATGCTCTTTTCTATCACGAATGGGGATAAACTTGACACAGTGCGTGTATCTTCGCATGAGGACATTACCAAGAAGCGTGGAAAATTAGTTTGTTTTGGTGCTGCAGACTGCTGGTTAGACTGTTGGTTAGACTGTTGACTACACTGCTGACGGTGTTCATCCGTTTCGGATGAATCCTCGTCTTTTTTACGTTTGGATGCGTTGCGGTTATGTTTTTTTCCATTTGGCATAAGGAAAAATCCTAGTTTCGTCCCAAGTGCTCTCCGCCCTCCGTGGAGCCCTACAAGGGAACACCATAATGGAGTGGTTATCCAACTCGCAGGTGTTAGAGATACAAGTGAGATATACTCGTATAAACAAAATGCCTACACGATTGATCCGTTTAGCCACCGCCTTCTAGAGATAAAAAGACAGAAAAGGGTAAGGTAAATGGACATATGGTTGGTATCAGGAAATATACAAAAAGAGTTGAAGAGAAAGTTGAAGAGAAAGCAAAGCGATATCTCTAGGGCTCGGCGCGACCAGCCGATTGACCGTGCCGGACCGCACGGCCACCCGTCTACACCGAAAAGCCAGGCCAAAGAGGCGTGTTGGGTACATGAAGCACCGCCACCTCAGGTAACCCTCAACCTCCAGGATCCCTTCTTCCGGCTTACAGGACGCCACCCACGGCAAACGGGTAATACTTCCTTTAGCTCTTCCCAGTGGGCACAGAGCCACAGCGGCAATGTGCCCAGTGGGAATTGAGCCCCCAGGCCACTTGAACCGCCTCGATGTGGCAGTTCTAACGTGCACCCACAATTTATATTGTGAGCAGAAATAAGAAAAATATTACAATATTTCGTCTGAAAATTGTTGTTTTTGGCGTTAAAGTAACAATATATTTGAATAGGCATGTTTTCGCAATGGTAGCTTCTCAGTTCGAAAACATGCCTATTCAAATATATCGAAACTTTTAACATCACAAAATGAAACTTTTCAGATGATAAATTGTGCTATTTCGCATTTTTCTGCTCAAAATGTACATTGTGGTAACTTATAACGAGTAACAACAACCTAAGTTTTTGAGTAGAAGTAAGAAAAATAGCCATCGGAAAGGTTGGCAAATCCTCCGACCAAAAGCCAATACGTAGCTACTCACGGTCAATGGGTTTCTGTTGGTAATGTTTCTACATACGAAGCCTGCACCAGCAGCCGATGCTTTATGAAGAAGCTCATTGATGACGTATGCCCTACATGCGCAAATGAACCACCGACTATGGCTCTGATTGCCACAGCTGGTTTTCAGTTGCAAGAATCAACGGCCATAAAAACTGTCCGAATGTTTACTACTACAATCAAAAGTGCATATGCTCAGTTCAGGCCTGGACTGTCTTTACCGAATGACCCTTTCGACATTGAGGAAGAACCGTATGAATTTTTGCCCAAGCCCTGTTCATTTGTGATTAATGTCGTGACTGACATAAAAATTTTGTAACATGTAATATTTCTCCATACCGTATAGCGGGTTAATTCTGCAGGTTTTTATATTTGGCAGCTCACTTTCCTGTCCAATTATGCGCGCCATGTAGTTTAATATTCATGTCCCATAATCACTTCATCGCTAGCGTACTACTCTAATTTCTTATCATGCATGCTATTGAAAAGGATACTAGTTAAACATAAATCAACTGCTCAACTTTCAGTGTTGTAGATCCCAAACTATGCAGAACACACAAGACCTAACCAAGCAATTGAGTCATAAAAATAGATGTAAGTAATGCATGCATAATTAACTTCTAGGTCCAGTTGTATAAAACATCTTACACGCTAAGATATCTTAATTTCCATGAAAACTCATTGACTGGCAATAGGATTTAACATATTTCTGCGCTTAAGACTTTCCACAAAACAGACCCCACGTTTGTAGAACCTGCAGATATAAAATCTTGTTTTCCTTTTAAGTCACAGACATACAAACCATAGAATTAAATAAGCCACAATTTACGGTAAAATCATAGATTTTGCCCACAGCATTAACCCGCTATAGGATGCTAGACTAACACATAATCCTGAGTGACATTATGGTTGTCATTTATAAATACAAAGGCTATGAATGTTTCAACGTTTTTTGTTCAGCTCATTAGCATGTTTTACAAATCTTAATTTCACCTACTGACCAAAAACTAGTGCTGTAAAACATCCACATTCTGCATAATATCTTGTCTGCATATGTGCGCAGAAGCAAATAATCTTCAAAACATAGCCCCGAGGTTATAAACCTTTTCCTGAGCTCAAACTCGAAATTTCCATAGGCACTTGGTTTTAACTAATTTCGGTTCAAAAAGAGTCTTATACAAAGAAAGTAAAGGTAGAATAGCGTCCATGTTTATCTGCAATATAAGTGGCTGATACCTGTTTTCTCGTTGACGCTAATTAAAATCGGAAACCAGCTACTTCCGTTGCGGACAAACATGGCCGCTGAGCTAGCTTTACATTCTTACTATACAGTTGCAGTTAAAACTATTTACAAAACTGAAACTAAATGCCTATGGAGGCTATGGAAATTTCTTAACATCTTGTCAGTTACAGCTCAGTTCAAAATTGACATTAACCAAGGAAAACACAGATATAAGTCTGAATTCTGACAACAGTTTTATAAACTCGAGCTCTAATCTTGTGTAACAACATTATTGGTGTGTTAATCACAGTACCTGTACAGTGGAATCTCAATACAACGACGTTTGATACCTTATAATTATGCGATACACAAACACCTTCTTAGCTATAACATGATCCAAATATGAACCAACTTGGTCGTTATAATGAGAATCCACTTTAAATGTAGTAGTGTATTAAGAATCTGTTGGACAGACAGTGTGCAATGTTTGCCATAAACAAACGCATTTACAACAAGGTTGATAGGCTTCATACTGTTCATGAATCTAAAATTTATGTAAGTGTGCAAAAGATAAAGAGTAAAAAACTATGTTATCGTGCTCTCATGCTTCATGTGCTATTATACCAGACCAAGAGTCAATTGTTCTGCACTGTTACTTATTACATTAGAGTTAGTTTCATAGCTAGAGCAATACATTGTCGTTACATTTACACTCATATTAAGGTGTGATAAGTAACATTACAGCTACTACATCAAGTTATTAATTACATAACAGTTTCTTAACTGAATGTTTTATTACGGATAACTGTACAAATGCCATGCTAAAACTATATTTAGACCACAGCTACCGCCAGCCAACCAATCACAAACGAGAAAATCACTTTTATAAATCACGTAGACAACTCAACCATTTAAAGTCCCTCAATAAAACTGTTATGAATTTGTCAAAAGTCTTTCTGACAGACAATAATGTGTTAGTATGACATGATTTGCTTCTTCATAGTAACAGTATGACTTTTGTCCAGTTAATCTCAAAGGAGCAGGCAATACCAATGTTTTTGGGAGTAGTCTTCGTATAAGACTATCTCCTCTCAAATCGCCCATCCTTCGAAAATATACTAATCCGTGGAAAAGAAGTGGAATGTATCCCAGTATTTCTAAGTGCAATGCCAAGAGGTGCAGATGTTGTTCGCATTTAAGCACTGCGTCTACCGTTACTTCATCTGTAAACGGTAGACGCTTCTCTGTAGTTAACATGTCTGATTTGACATGACAGTCTACAGATTTAATTTATCTAATTACTTGACGTGCTGCAAACTGTAATATGCAGTACGTCGGTCAAACTAACCGCATGCTTAAAACTAGATTGAACGAGCATCATCGTAGAATGAGTAAAGTAGAAGTAAAACAAAGATCAGGAATTGATACAATTAACTTACTCCATCCATAAAAGACACCAAAGGGAAAGAAATACAAACATTAAGCGAGCAGACCATAATGGAAACCCAAACAAAGGAAGGCCATATGGACAGTTACTTTCCCACAAAATGGCCATATGGCCATCCAAAAATAAAAAGACACAAGTGATACACACAGTAAGTAACAAACAACAACATAAATAAATCGCCACAGAAGAGCCGCCTTGGAACGGTCAGTGGAAGATTTCCACTGGGGGGCTTAAATCGATTTTACGTGGCCACAATCCTCGCCCTTACTTCCGTCGCGATTTAGAGAAATAATTTGTTCAGTCCGCTGGTCTGTTGGTTTTCTTTTGCTCCAGCATTTCAGTGGTTTCTTGCTGTCGAGTCCGCACCGTTGTCTCACCTCTGTGGTTCTTTGATTTTTGTGTTCACGGAGATGTTGCACTGATGTGTTAGGAGGCCTTCATGCGGACTGAACAAATTATTTCTCTAAATCGCGACGGAAGTAAGGGCGAGGATTGTGGCCACGTGGAATCGATTTAAGCCCCCCAGTGGAAATCTTCCACTGGCCGTTCCGGGGCGGCTCTTCTGTGGCGATTTATTTATGTTGTTGTTTGTTACTTACTGTGTGTATCACTTGTGTCTTTTGGTTTTGGATGGCCATTTGGCCATTTTGTGGGAAAGTAACTGTCCTTATGGCCTTCCTTTGTTTAGGTTTCCATTATGGTCTGGTCGCTTAATGTTTGTATTTCTTTCCCTTTGGTGTCTTTTATGGGTGGAGTAAGTTAATTGTATCAATTCCTAATCTTTGTTTTACTTCTACTTTGACTTTGATTGCTCAGTTGAAGAACTTACATCTGTTTACACTATTCAAGCAGATAGAATACATAAATGTAAAGGTTTGAGTTGATAATTCACTGTGTCAATACATGTACGTATTTATGCCAGAGTTTTACAGATTTGGGTTCTAATTTACCTATGTGTTACTATTATTTTTAATGCTAAGTAGACGGGCCTCCGTCGCCTAATGGATAAGAGCGCTGACTCTTAGTCATTAGGTCTCTCTCAGGTGTCATTTTAATTGAAGAATGTACTGTATTATTATAATTTTCAACTAATTCATCTAATATATCATAATATTTAGTAGTTTCATTTGCAGTAAAATATTTATACATATGTTGTTTCAAAGTGCCTAGCCAACGTTCTACTACACTAGATTTTTCTTCATTTTCAGTTGAATATAATTCTATGTTATTATCTTCAAACAATTCTTTCACTTGTCGATTATAAAATTCAGAACCTTTATCCGACCAAATATACACCGGTTTCCTTTCTTTAAATAAAGTTTTAAATGCTTCACTTACTGTTACTCCTGTTTTATTTTTCAATGGAATTAACCAACCATATTTACTAAAAACATCTATAACTGCTAATAAATATTTATAGTGTTTATTTTGTTTTGAATATTGTTGCATATCTATCAAATCAACTGACCATGTTTGATCTATTGAATCGACATAAACACGTCTTTTAGGAAAAGATTTTATAACTCTATGATGTAATTCATCTGCTAATTTATTTGTTATTTTGGATATAAATCTATTTTTGTTAGATCCACACTCAGAACATTTACCTTTTAACATTTGTCTATTATTAGTTGTTGTTACTTGTTTCACTGAATCATTTTCAGTATGCTTTTTACAACGTAAACAATAAATTTTTGGATGCTCCATTTTTAATATAATCAAAATTGTTTCTTTAAAAATGGATGGTAAAAAATCTCGCAGTACATCAGGTAAAGGTGCTACTAGTACCTTATCCGATAAAAAATATTATGTTATCTTATTTAAAAATATAAACATAATACAACTATTAATGTCTTTAAGTATAAGATAAAAATACTAGATCCACAAAAAGAAGTGTTCATGAATGCATTTAGTAATATGATTGATAATTCTATTAAAGACTTTCCAAATGGGAGAATTAGAATAGTTCCTATACATGAAATTATTTATACAAAACATGATAAATGGCCTATAAGAACATATGGTAATGTTAAAGAATTCTTTTTTAATAGAATGGAAAGATTATTAAACAGTGCTGAAGAAATGAATTTAGAAGAAGTTATTTTTGAAGTATCTATTATACCTAATAAAAAAGGTAAAGGTAAAGATGCTTTAAAAATATTAAATGAAATAAATAAAATAAGTATTATACGAATAAAAAATAATGATACAATTTGTTTAGCAAGAGCAATTGTAACTGCTTTAGCTTCTAACAACTTATTAATAGATTTTACAGATTCTCAATTACGACATATTAAACAAGGTAGACCATTACAAAAAAGCCTGGCTACAGATGTACATGAAAAATCAGAGGTAGAAATAAAAGAAGAAGGTAACGATTTAGATGATTTAAAGATTTTTGAAAATTATCTTAATGTTAGAATAATTGTTTTTACATCGAATAATATTGAAAATATTTTATATAGCGGTAATGAAAAATTTGGTAATCAATTATATTTATATTATCATGATGATCATTTTAATGTAATTACTTATGTAACAGGATTTTTAGCTAAACGCAGATTTTGTAAAACATGTTTAATAGGATATAGTAATCAACACACATGTAAAGATGGTAAATTACAATCAAAAATGGAACAATGGGCATGTGAAAAATGTAATAAAACTTTTTCTATAAAATATCAAAAACCTGAAAAACATATATGTGATGAAATCACTTGTTCTTTATGTTATGAAAAATATGAAAGGTACTGAACATCTCTGTTATATGAAACCATTAAAGCCTAAAGATGTAAAAGATAATAAATATATTTATTTTGATTTTGAAGCTAATCAAGAAACAGGTATTCATATTATGAATTTTTGTATAGCTTATGATTTAGAATATATTTACTGTTTTAGAAAAAACTACATAAAAATATTTAAATGTGATTTTAATATTAATGATATAGACTTATCAAAATTGGATATAGATGATAGTTTTAGTACAATGGAAAAAATAGAATGTGAATCTCAAGATGTTGCTAATAATTTTGTAAATATTTTATAAGAGATAATTTTAAAAACTATACATTTATTTCTCATTATGGAAAAGGTTACGACATGCAGCCTATTTTAGCATATATAGTAAAAAATAAAATAGATCATAATTTTATTTGTTCAGGATTAAAAATAACATCAATTAATGTTAAAGGAATAAATTTAAGATTTATAGATTCTATTAATTTTATGTTATGTGGATTTGCTGCTTTTCCCAAAACATTTGATTTTAATGGCAACAAAGGATACTTTCCTCATTATTTTAATACATTAGAGAATCAAAACTATAAAGGTGTTTATCCTGCAAAAGAATATTATGGATATAATACTATGACAATTAAAAATAAAGAATTATTTGATAAATGTTATAATAATGTTAAAGATAAAAAAATTAAATTCTATAAAGAAGTATTTTATTATTGTTTATTAGATGTTTTAATTTTAACTAAAGGCTGTAATATATATAAAGATCTATTTTTAAAAATAACAAATAATTATATTGACCCTTTTCAATCTATAACTATTGCTCAGTGTTGTACTAGAATATTTAAAACATTAATGCTAGAAGAAAACACATTGGGTATTCATAAAAGTTCTACTTTTCAAGATATTCATTCTAATAAAGCTATTCAATGGTTAGAATATTTAGCTAAGAAAGACCAAATAGTTATTCAACATGCTAAAAGAGGTAAAGAAAAAAGATTCAAAAAATATATATTTGATGGTTATTATTATGATGAAGAAAATAAAAATTCATCATATATATGAATTCTTTGGTTGTTATTTTCATGGATGTACAAAATGTTATTCACCGAATGAAATGTTATTCATGCGGACTGAACAAATTATTTGTCTAAATCGCGACGGAAGTAAGGGCGAGGATTGTGGCCACGTAAAATCGATTTAAGCCCCCCAGTGGAAATCTTCCACTGACCGTTCCAAGGCGGCTCTTCTGTGGCGATTTATTTTATGTTGTTGTTTGTTACTTACTGTGTGTATCACTTGTGTCTTTTAGTTTCGGATGACCATATGGCCATTTTGTGGGAAAGTAACTGTCCTTATGGCCTTCCTTTGTTTAGGTTTCCATTATGGTCTGGTCGCTTAATGTTTGTATTTCTTTCCCTTTGGTGTCTTTTATGGGTGGAGTAAGTTAATTGTATCAATTCCTGATCTTTGTTTTACTTCTACTTTGTAAAATGGGATCCAAGAAAACAATGAAAGAATTTTACGAAAATACAATGAATAGACTGCAAATTATAAAAGATACTTTCTCAGAAGAAAAAGTTAAAATTCATACAATTTGGGAATGTGAATTTGATAAAAATAAATATCCAGAGGTAGACATAGAATTAAAACCTATTAATAAAATAGATGCATTTTACGGTGGTAGAACTGAAACTATCCAATTATATAATAATCTTCCTAATTTAAAAGCAAGATATGTAGATTTTTGTTCATTATATCCTTGGGTTAATAAAAATTGGGAACATCCAATAGGTCATCCAGTTACTTATATTGATGTATCTGTAGGTCATTATAAAAAGAATAAATACTTTGGAATAATGAAATGTAAAATATTACCCCCCAAGAAAGTTATATTATCCTGTTTACCCTATAAACAGCAAACATGCAATAATTCTCATAAATTAATATTTGGGTTATGTAAAACTTGTATGTCTAGATTAGAAATTAAATGTGATCATATAACAGAAAAGTTTGATTCATCACATGATAAAGTACATGCTATAAAACATTGTAAAGAATGTAAAAATATTAGAAATGAAAAATGTAAACTTTCAGATGAAGAAAGAGCTATTACAGGAACTTGGTCAACTATTGAAATAAATAAAGCAATAGAAAAAGGATATAAACTATTAAAAATATACGAGTTAGAACATTTTGAAAATACATCCACAAAGGTATTTAAAAAATATATTGATACATTTATGAAGTACAAGCAAGAAGCCTCGGGCTGCAAATGTAATCCTAAATATTGTAAACCTGGATGTAAAAATGATAATAATTGTGAAACAAAAATACAATATCTTATAGATAATGCATCATATGGTTTAGATATTGATAAAGTAAAGCATAATGCTGGTTTAAGATTTATAGCTAAAATATGTTTGAACTCTTTATGGGGTCACTTTGGAATGAAAGATTTTTTTACAAAAAGGAATATTGTTATAATTCAGATCAATTAACAAATATGTTTTTTAATGAGAAATATGAAGATATAAATATTATGATATTAGATAATGATACAGTATTAACAGAATATCAGAATAAAAAAGAATATACTAAACCTAATCCAAGTGTAAATGTTTATATAGCTTTATTTACAACAGCTCATGCAAGACTTAAACTTTATGAACTATTAGATATCTTACAAGAAAGAGTATTGTATTTTGATACTGATTCATGTATTTATCATGATGATTCCTCAGAAGCATGTAAAAAGATAGAATCTATGTTTGGTAATAAACTAGGTGATTTAACAGATGAAATTGTTTCAAAACATAATGCTAATCATATAACACAATTTGCATCATCAGGGCCAAAAGATTATTCTATGAAATTAGATATAGGTAAAATAGTTGTTGTAAAGGATTTAGATTAAATGCAGAAGTAGAAGAAAAGATTACAATGGATAAAAAAGTAAAATTAATTACTGATGAAAATGAATCACATGAAGCAATTACACATAATCAAATTACCGTTAATAAGAAAGATAGAAATTTAAAAACCGTAGAACGAGTTAAAATGTATGATTATGATTTTGATAAAAGAATGATACATGATGAAAATGTAAATGTAATTGGAAGTTTTCCTTATGGTTACTAAATTAGGGGTATAAAAAATGAAGAGAAAAACGCATCTTTATGGAAATAAAAAACCTATTAGCCCTTACTATGCAGAGGACCCTGATGCTAAAGTTATATTAGGAAGAATACTATTATCTTATATCCAAAAAGAATGTTAAAGGATACTGGTAAATGTTATTTAACGGATGCACAACAATTAATAATGGATAAATTTGAGGGTAGAAAATTATCAAAGTTTCCTGCAGGATGGGATGCTTTTATTAGACCAGATTTAGTTTGGGAATATGTTTATGATGAACCTGCTCCTCAATAAAGAACATATTTATATTTTATGTATTTTCCATGCAACAAATCCAGTTAATGCCATACCGCAAACAACAAATAAAATCTCTCTTTTTTGTGTGGATTCAGATGGGGTATAATAATCATTTAATGTATGTAGATTTTTACTAGTAACAGATTGATATAACTTCATTGATTGATCACCATCGTCGTACATCTGATAAACTTCTTGTTCTTCATCCTTTTGTTTTTTAAGAAAATCTTGTCTTCCTAATCTTTTTTCACTCCATTTGTCTTGCGCTGCTTCTAATTGTTCCATTGCTCTATCATGTCTTTCTCTCTCTTCTTCTGAATCATCTTTTCCAATATGCGAAAACAAATAATTACTACCCGAAAAAGAAACGGCATTTACTACTGCTCCACCAATCATCATCGCAATTGCACTCGCCATTTTATAAAATAATTATTTCATAATA
Source organism: Lucinisca nassula (assembly GCA_963580285.1). Lineage (NCBI taxonomy): Eukaryota > Metazoa > Mollusca > Bivalvia > Lucinida > Lucinidae > Lucinisca > Lucinisca nassula. The sequence continues at coordinate 12,172,133 of OY757020.1, forward strand.
TTTTCTGGAATAATATTGGGTTTAACCAACATATCTCTGGTAGCCATTGCAAGTAATATATCAATAGATAACATACCAATATCAGTCATATTTAAATCTACTTTTGGTGGTGGTCTTTTCAAAAGTTTTCTTCCTAATTCTGCGTATCCAACCGTTAATAGTGTTTCCACTCCGGCATGATATAACATGTTTACTATTTGTTTTCCATCAATTTGTGTTGCCATTTTTATAAGATTTTTTTTTATTACTTAAACTCAAATGGATCGATTTCTTTTTGTCGTATCGTAGGTGCAATAGGTGCAACTTGTTTCTTATTATAAATATATAATCCCAATCCAACAACTACAATTGATATACATAATGGTATGTAATTTTTGTATATATTTACACGTTGAACTTCTTTAACTTCATCCCTAACTTCATCATCATCTTTTGTTATAGATTTTAATTGTATGTTTTCTTTTTTCATTGCTTCCATTTCTTTTCTTTTTAATTCAGCTTTTAATCTTTTTGCTTCTGCACCTTTTTTACCAGCAGATACTCTTTTTGGGTTTTTCGTTTTTTCATTTATTTCACTCATCTTTTTTTAAGTCAATATTTTCACTTTTTTTATCAGTAAAATTAATATGTCTCGCTGTTGTTAACATTGCAGTAAAAGGAGCAAGATACATTCCATATCTATAATACAATTAACAACATGTGCTTGTTAAAGCATGATTGATAAAAGGGTCTTCCTCTAAGTCTTTTATTAATTTAGGTGGATTAGTAACATTGAAATACTTTGACACACCCATAACATATAAATTTATAAAAGAATTACCTAATGTCTTAGTCATACTTGCCCCTAGTCTTGCTTCGTATCTGCAGTATAGTTTGTTTATTTCTTCTGATGTCATTGTATCAATATCTGAGAGTTGTAAGTCTTTTTCCAAGATATTGTTTACTTCCTCCACCAGCAACAATGGCTGATAATCTTTCACGTTTTTTTTTCATGGTCATCTTTTTGTTCTGGTAACTCAACATCTTGTAATAATTCTTCGGCGTTCATTTTATATAATTTATTTTTAATTTTAAAATATTTAAATAGTATATATCCAACTATTTATAAGACTGCAGTGTTTGTTGTAATTGTTAGTATTTCCAATAGCATTGCTTTTTTATTGCTTATTTTTTAAGCATTACTTAAGCATTACTAAAGCATTACTTAAGCATTACTTAACCAACCACCTAGTAGGTTGGTCGGTTTTCAAAATTAGTTTGCGATGTTTCTTTTTTTTTAGTTCTTCCTTTATTCTTTGTCGGTCTTCCAATGTAGGAATAACATCATTCTCTCTCAAACAATTTTCAAAACTATCTCTATCTTTTGTGTAGAAAATACATAACCATTTTGTTTGTTCTCTTAAATCTTTCAAAACTGAATTGTATCTCTGCGATAAAACCCATATCGATTGTTCTGCGTGTCTACCCGAAAATGCTAGCTCGGATAACATGTCTTGTGGCACTGCAGTCATCGATGATATACAGGGTAGGTTTACCTGCAAACTTATTAAAAAACAAACGTAACAGTTCTTTAAGTTTCTCTGTTCCGTCTGGCATTACAGGGTTTACGATTTTAATTTTTTTTTTTGGGGGGGGGGTTCTAACATCACCAATCCACTCACGATTTTTGTATGCCTTGTTCCATTGAATGGTTGGGCAAAGTATTACTATATATTGAAACACACCAGCATACTCTGATTCTAATAAATCTAGCACAAATTCAGTTTTTCCACAGCCAGTTTGACCACAAATAATTGCACTATGCGGATATTTAGGTAATTCCATTTTTGTAGATTAATAATGAGCTTCTTTAAATCTTTCATCTTCAAAATTGATTTGCGCATCCTGTATTACAAACAGATAAACATTTATTGGTTCATTTCCTCCTGCTTCTTTCGTTATTTGTATTGTTATAACTTCTGAGGCATTTTCTATTCTTCTTCCCGAACCGTGAAGTGTATTGTCATGCGTTGAACGTAAATCTAACCATAATGCATAATTGGTAGTTAGATATTTTTCTAATGTTGTATAAGTGAAATATAAATCTTTAATGACCATACTTGTTTCTCTATTTCTTTTTGAATTGAATGCAAAGAATTTATTTATTTCATCCCACTGTTGTAATGGTTTCATCCCTTGTCTGTATAATTGATTTGGGACTCCTTCTATTGTCATTTCTACTTTTGTTATTACAGGATTGTTATATTCTTCTGTGCTGGTCCTTTCAGGATCTTCGAATAGCATAAGAATACCTTTCATACTTCTTGCCGGGACATTTAAATTAATATTCCAAAGAGTATCAGATTTATTCTTCGTTATTTTTCTATGCCTAAGTATTCTATCGTATAAAATAACCATTTTGTCACTGACTTGCTGTCTTATTTCTCTTGATAAATGAAGATCAGAAACAATATCAAATTCTAAACAAATATTTTTGATTGTATAAGTTGAAGTTGCATCTGCTGAATTAATAACTTTCATGTAATCGTTAAATGTAAGTTCATATTCTAATCTATCCCCGAGTCCTGCTTGATAAAAAGGCATATGGGTTTCCAATAGTTCAAAATCAAGTGGGATGCAAAACCTGTTTCCATATGCTTTTGCGATGGCTTGATCTTCTTTATCTGCTGTTGCATTTTTTGCCCCCACTCTAAGTTTCAACATGTTTCCTTTGCCAATGCCTTGGTACGCCATATTTAATCGTTCTGTAGGAGTCTTCCATAAATCAATATAACAATGATAGATGTCACTATCATCAATGGACATAACTTCATTTCCACTTATCCTAATTGTTGTTTTCTTAATTATGGATCTTCCAATATTTTGATAAATAGTTGCATTTGCATCTTTAGAGATTAGTTCAATTTCAAATGCTAATCTGACTGTTCCGGGAACAATAACATCATTACCACTTAGATTAGGAAATCTCACTAACAATTGTTGATTTTGATCAATAGTTGACGGATTATTAGTTATCACTACACTTTGACGGATTCCTCTTACCCACGTGGTTCTCTTATTTTTCTGTAAGGGTTTAATTTATTTCCATAGGTCGACATTTTTTAAAGGAAAAATTTAATACTTAAAAATGGCGGAATTTGAGAATCCTACATTTGAAGATGATGATTATGGTGATAAAGATGATGTTAATGATAATGAATTTAATAGTATTATACAAAACCGAACTGATGCTATTAATGCTGCCGGCAGTGATAATGATAGAAGAACACAATTAATAGTAGTACAGAAACAATCTTTAATTAAAAGATATTACAAGTTTATAAAAGAAAAGTATGGATTAGAACCACATTCAGGTTTTGTTGATGATATGAACTTTAAACTTGGTGGTCATGATCATAATATACTGTTTTTGGTGTTTAAAGGTGAAGATTTTCAAATTAATACCAAAAGAGGTGGTAGTGATTTTATAAGCCTGGAGACTTTAAATGGTAGAATTGGCACAGGTGGAACACAAGCAATCAGACAATATTTAAATTTACCAGACTATCAAAGTAAAACAAAGATATCTCAACGGACAAGGATGGCTCTGGGAAGTACGCAAAATAATTTGCTAAATGCTGAAGAACAAATTCCAATGCGGGATTTATCTTCTACTCAAGATGTGCAAAATGTAGTAGACGCTACAAATAATGTTGAGACCGCTGTTACATCACTTATTGATAATTTAGAGCAGCCTGAAGACCAAACAGAAGGTCTACGAATGAGAGAGATTTTAGGTCTAGATAAAAAACTACAAACTTTCCGTGGTGAACTTACAAATAACTTGGCACAGCTGACAGACATTGATAAAAAAATAGCAATGGAAAGAAGAAAACTACAAGAAGCTGAAGATGAAATCAGCAAAAACGATATAACTGAACGTTTAAAAAAATTGGAAGGTCAAAGAGCTTTAAGACTTGAGGCTGCTAGTGCAAACAGTGAAGCATTACGTACCCAGGTAAACAGAATAAAAGAAACTATTAATAAAGTTTTGAAAGAATATACTACTCTTGGTGAGAGAATTAGAACGTTATTCAGAGAACAAGGAATAACTATAGTTAGTATTTTAACTGCTTTTGGAATGATAATTGGTGTTATTGTTGAAGCTGTTATTCCTACTGCTGGTGGTGGATCTATAACCCCTAAACCACCTTCATCACAGGGCGGAGTAAAAAAATGGGTAAAAAAACAATTAAGTAATCTTGGTAAACTATTAGCTAATCTAGCAGGAAAAGCAGCAGCAGCGCTACCGGGTATTATTGGTGGCATTGTGTCTTGGCTGTTGTCTACTACTGGAAAAGTGGTTAACTGGTTTGGCGAACATCTCTGGGCATTGCTTCTCCTTGTTGTGGGGTTATTGTATGCGGCCGCAAGAGAGTATATTAGTAAATCCAATAGATAGCAACAACACCTATTATTATACTCCCTACTATTAATTGTGTTTTGTTGTCTTCGTGTTTCTTTCCCTTTGAGTGGTGGTGATGTTTTAGTTTTGTATCTTGAGGTTCTGGCATATTTGGTTTTGGTTCTGGCATATTTTTTTAATTTACTCATATTTGGTTCTGGCAGAGATTTTTTGGTTGGTGTACCATTTATGGTATTACATGGTGCTGTAGGAACAACAGGCTTAACATTTACATCACTGTTGTAGCCAAGTTCAAATTTATATTTTGGGTCAGCAATTTTAATTTTATTATTATTATTGGCAATAATGCCAATTTGTAATACCATATTACTAGGGGCCATATAGAGACCATTGCCATATACATAATCAACTTTACTGCTTGCGTGTTCTAACAGATCTTCATAATTTTTTACTTGGGTAGGTATATCTTCTCGAGCCTTAATAAATTTTTGAATATTATTTACGAATTTACTTGGGTAGGTATATCTTCCGGAGCCTTAATAAATTTTTGAATATTATTTACGAATTGTGTTTGTGCATCTTATCCTGTTCCTAGGGTTGTTACGGATGCTCGTGTTTGAGAGTGTGCTGCTAATAGAGCCCATACAAATACTCTGATACTTTCATTAATTCGTACAACCCCATGAGTTGTGAAGCCTTCTGATTTGTCTAATATAAACGTTGTCCATGCATCACTTATATCTACTGTATGTTCTATTTTGTCGTTTATATTAAAGAATGGCCCATCACTTCGATGATCGTATCTGTATTTTCCACTTGGCTGAAAGTATTGTGTGTATTCTCCGAGACCACTACATTTTGAACTTCTTTCCGTTTTTTGGCGCCAATCTGTACTAGGTGAAATACCGAATTCATGGCAGATATTTTGAAAAGCTTTTTTATCGTATGGGATTTGGTAATAACAGAATGTATTATCTGTTGGGAAAGGTGTTTTAAGTTCTTTCAAAATACGAGCAACACAATAATAAACATGAAATATATATACTGTTCTAGTTTGTAGAGAAACAGCTTGTAAATGGTCGTTATAACTTACACCACATCCTGTAGTAGCTAACCAAACAGCAAAATTTTATTGACATTGCCACCAGTCAAATGATGAATGAAGCCATGTATTCCACGGTTCATTGGTGTGTAATGTTGGATTTTGATATTTTTGAAATAAGTCGAGAAACGTTACTGGAAAATTATCCTTTTCATTGGCATAAATTTTTTGGTTTACAAGTAAAGGACCAGCTACATGTTTGGTTTTATATTTAGTATTGGGATTATATGATAAATCCTTGTTTAACTTGAATTCTTTTGGTATCATTTTTTATACATAAAAAAATGTATCATACAAACAACACGAAAGTTCATTTCCTATAAATAGGGGATGGGTCATTAATTATTGTAACTTTATTCAATAAAATCAAGCATCTCCTAGTTTTTTTTACCTCAGCTAAAGCCTGGGCCTTTCCTTCCTCAATAAGTTTTTTTTCTTTCCGTCTCGCTTAATCCTGTTTGTTTTGAATGTATGCAATCTTTCAGTTTATCATATTTATCTAATTCATCAAGAACCAGTTTAAATTCTTGTTCTGATATCTGCCCGTCTTGGAGTGCTCTTGAAATTAAATCTTTTATACTATTCAACTTAATATCAGCAATAGTTTTAATCTCATAATGTTTTTGTGTTTTTGCATGTAATCTACGTCTGTTTAACAAACTTAACACAAACACCCAGAGATCCGCAAACGATTGCAGCAATCTCTAATGGTAACATAATCGGAACAGCTAAACCAGCACCGGCCATAATAACACTTGAAGAAATTAACGCAGTATCAACACTATCAGTAATGGTAATCCCCCGTTTATACTTTTTATATAATGCCTTTTTTACATCCCTCTCTTTCATTTATTGTTTTTCTATTTCTGATACCTTCTGTAATCTATAATTTTGTCCGTCTTCAATAGGCAAATCTGGATATAAATTCGGGGCTGTAGGTTGTTTCATTTTTATATATATTTTTTGAATTCAATTAATAACGAGGCAACACTATTAACTACAGTTCCATTAGCCCCCAGACTTATAAAATTAATAACACTTCCAGCTTCAACTAAAAATGGTTTATCAAAATTATCATGTTTTCTTGGTGTTGTATGCAAAGTAATCTCACACCCTCTCAAAACCACCCCATCCACCAACTCGCACTTCACCACTTGACTTTTCACTCGACAGGCTAATACCTGTAATATGACCACGCCTCATCATAACATAACCAACTTTTGGCTCTCTACCTCCATTTCCAAATGAAAATACCTCACCGCTAATTAAAGGACCTTTTGATTCAGCACTTATTGTAATGTCTTCATTTGTATGAACGTTTTGTAATCTACTATTTAAATCTGTAAATCTTCTATGCAAATCATTAACACGTAAAGTCAAAATCTTATCTCTTAATACCACATTTGTTATCTATATATTGTTGCAAATTTATTGTCTTAATAATATTAGAAATTGTATGATACATTTTTAATAAATAAAAAATGATACCTATTTTAAATTCTTCATAAATAGTGTATGCAAAGGCAAGACTGATCGGACTGTGAGGGTGCGCAGTCTGGTCAGGGTCTTCCCTGTTCATAAATGCAAAAAGATACCTTTATCACATGACATCAATCATATGCGTTCGATCTGCCTTACTGTAGCAGTCAGACTGGTTAGCCTGTCCAGGAACCGCGGTGCCCGGCGGACCGTCCACGCCAACAAACCCCACTGGTTCCATTTGGCGACAGGGCCCGAGATGCCACCTCATCCCAATGTCGGGCAAAAGTCCCACAAAACCGGAAGCAACGTCTCCAAAACGACCCTCACAGTGTCGACGGGGACGCTAAACCCCAAATCAAACAAACAAAAACTTACATACTGGTTATTTATAAAGAAAGTAATGGCTATTGAAATCACTGAAGGCACAATTTCTCATTATTTGATTTGAGGAAGGTACATTTTTTCCTGCTTTAATGTGTAGTGATCCAATAATTTGAATTACACGATAAGCAACGTAGACCCAGACCAACCTGCACTTTGGCACTGCCTGATTAAAAAGTATTTGTTTTTGTCTAAATAGATTCATCCAGAGCCATTGATTTCCTGTGATAAAAGAAAACATTCTCACCAGACTGCGCAGACTGGTCTAAGTATCCACTGTCTTTGTTGACAGTCTCAAGTGCTTAAACCTATCGTAAAATAACTTCTTTTCATTGAAATTATCAGTCTGGAGCAATGCATACCTTTAGTATTTAAATTAGTTTTCTCACATAATTTTAACATATTTAGTTACAATAAACATCCGCTTAGATTCGGGTAAACACATGCATAGATATGTAATGCTGCAATGGCTGAAAAGGAGTTTTTGCAACAGTTAAAAGAGTATTTATTTAAAACTTACCCTGAGGATAATAACATAAAACAATGGTTTCAAAAATATTCAGAAACATTTGGTCACAACAAACCTGTGCCTAGGCGGACACGAAGCGTTGTTAAACGGGACGTTAAGGATAAATTGTTAGAATCATATTCAGAAGAGAGGACGATTAGTGGCGACATAAAAATTAAAACAGAAACGGAAGAATTGTGTGTAAATTCAATTAGGTTACTAGAGTTGTCTATTAAGAGCAATAAAAGAGATATAATTTATAAATCCGCTTTACAAGGACAAGTAATTGACAATTTAAAAAAGTTAAGAAAAGGAAATACAGGGGTCTTTTTAGCACAGCACGGAATAAAGTTCTCTGTGTCATATTGCAATTCGCTTGTTAGGTTATACAAACTTGTTGAAGCACATTCGAACTTAATAAAGTGTTCAGTTGACCTTCGTCTAATAATTCAAAATATGAAAGTTGTTAAAGAAATCTGTGAAGAGTTACACTGGTAATTGGTGAGTATTTGTTTCTTTATTGACGATTACAATATAATTTTTGCTGCGGATTAGGGCGTAATCATACTCTGGCTGGCTTGTTATGCATGACTGATAGAGTCATCTCCCTTGCTAGAGTTTATCGGGGATTACGGCGTAAGCATCAACAAATATACATAGAGTTTATTGGGGATTACGGCGTAAGCATCAACAAATATACATAGAGTTAATTGGGAATTACGGCGTAAGCATCAACAAATATACATAGAGTTTATTGGGAATTACGGCGTAAGCATCAACAAATCTTTTTGCTCCAAGAATTTTTCATTTTTATCTTTTCTCGGGGTGTTTTTTTTCTCATTTTTTTATTTTTGATTTCTCGAGGTGTTTTTTTAGGGTCTATAGTGTGTGTGTTTTTATGTTCCCATTTTTTATAAAAACAAATTTGATGTGTTTTTTATGCTCTCATTTTTATAAAAAAAAAAATTTGATGTGTTTTTTATGTTCCAATTTTTAATAAAATTTTTTGATGTGTTTTTATCACTCTAGTAGGGGGGTACTTGGAGTATGAAGAAAGAAAAAATTATTAGGGGGTCTGCACCCGGTCCATATTGTGTTGCGTCTTTGCAAAAACTAGAAAACCATCCCTTTGCCAAATATGTAGGATGACTCATTTTCCAATTAATCTTTCATTAATATTCTTGCTATTATTTGTCACCTTCATCTCAAAATTTGGGGCCAACAAACAAGTCATACGTTGAACATGCAACGACAAAATACCTTCTGCTCGCATTCATGCATCATACCTATAAAGTTTACAGAGATATTTTTTGTAAATGTCTATGTTTTGTCGGAATCTATTCACTTCGAAAAAATGTTCCATATACGGGCTTGTACACAACCCTTACACCCACGTACCTGTGAATGTTCGGCCCCGTACACTCAATATTCCATAAACAGGACCGAACACTCACGGGTACGTGAGTGTACGAGCTCCGTACACGCCTGTACACGCAACCATTTTCGCAGTGATATATATTGTTGATTAATTGTAATAACATAATTTCATGCCTCCCTGTGCCCAGACAACCATAACAAGGACCATAATCGAAATAAGACGTTTACTCCTTTTCTTTGTGCTATCCTTAGTATGGATGTCATGGCATGGTCCATTTTTTCGAAGTCATATATTTTATTGTTTTACTGAGATGCATGGATACATGTTTTAATCACCATGCACACTGTTTATTGTTTTTACTGAAATAAATCTGTCTACCTTTCTATATAAGAAGAGTTAAAAAAAAAATAGGCCCCCAATATTAAATAATAACACGCCTCCATTCTACTCGGCAGACAACATTTAATTTGCCATGTAGATGAACTTTAAAATATATGATCAGCTCTACAAAACATAGCAAGATATCTGAATCAGCCTCATGCCCATTCAGCGTTTGGTCAAAATGGTCAACCCATAAAATCGCCCCTCTTCTGGTTTGTACAAATCTTGTTCTAATCTTCAAGGAATCTACTTCATTTACATTAAACGGTAAATTTCATGTGAAAATATAACATTTCCACTTCCATACTGTTTTTGACATGATTTCTAAGCCTGTTTAATACATGTAGATTACGACTTCATTGTAAATATACTTACAGTATATTACATCTTGCAACTTAGTAAATTGATTTTTATAACGTTCATTTCTTTTTATGGTTTGCTGGTAGATTACTACTACACAAACATTAAGCGACCAGACCATAATGGAAACCTAAACAAAGGAAGGCCATAAGGACAGTTACTTTCCCACAAAATGGCCATATGGCCATCCAAAATAAAAAGACACAAGTGATACACACAGTAAGTAACAAACAACAATATAAATAAATCGCCACAGAAGAACTGCATTGGAACGGTCATGAAATCCATTTTATGAAGAGATTAAGACTAGAAACTATTTTGGAGCTGCAATTGGTGATATAGATCTGCTACCACCACCTCGTGGTGTTGTTGACCTCGATCCGTTATTGCCACTCCGTGATGATGGAGTTTCCGTGAACTCCATATCACTATCACTCAAAGATCCGAATCTGTTCTGAAATTTAATATTGTCTCTTTCAATTTTACGTTGTCTGTCTGGTTGTTTTTGAGACAATTGGTGTTTTTTGATCGGATCTTCCGATCCCCAATTAGTTCGACCTGAGTCGGGGTTTCTCTTTTACAATCGGCGCTGGCTTCGGTACGGTCGCTGTCGACCGATCCGGAGCAGCAGCAAGAAACCACTGAAATGCTGGAGCAAAAGAAAACCAACAGTTAGACTCCGATGATCCCGACCAGAGACAGAGCATCAGGCACCAACCAACATTACCTTGAATTAGATCTCTCTAAGCAGAAGTAAAGCAAAGATCAGGAATCGATACAATTAACTTACTCCACCCATCAAAGACACCAAAGGGAAAGAAACACAAACATTAAGCGACAAGACCATAATGGAAACCTAAACAAAGGAAGGCCATAAGGACAGTTACTATCCCACAAAATGGCCAAATGGCCATCCAAAATAAAAAGACACAAGTGATACACACTGTAAGTAACAAACAACAACAAATAAACCGCCACAGAAGAACCGCCTTGGAACGGTCAGTGGAAAGATTTCCACTGGTGGGGGGGGGGCTTAAATCGATTTTACGTGGCCACAATCCTCGCCCTTACTTCCGTCGCGATTTAGACAAATAACACTGTTTACTTTGGTTGTCTCTGGTTTATAATATTTAATATTTTGCTAATAAAAAATGTTATCATTTAATGTAGAAATAAAACAAAGATCAGGATCTCTTCTTTCGAAGGAGGAAGAGAAAGTGCCGTGTGCAAAAATTCAATATTGGTTCCCGGCTGACTTGCTGTGCTGCGTGCTGCGCTGCAGGTATCAAGTATATTTAGAATACCTGCCGCAGCAACACAGCAAGGCAATCGGAAACCAATAATCGGATGTCACTAGACCACGTGAGGTCAGCATGTCGGCGGTGTTTTCAAACTGTTGTAGCAAACACATGTTAACATGGCAGAATTTATTAATTTTGAGTGTGAAGATGATGATCAGGACTCAGATTTTTCATCAGAAGATTCAGATGATGAATTTGAGGATATAAACGATTATGCGGAAAATTATGAGACAGTCTTAACTGATGAAAGTGTTTTTGATGAAGCGGATTATGTACCCCCAAACCCCTACTTGGATCAAGACGTGCCAATCCTGCGTGGCCTTGAGGAGATTGTTAATAGGGTATGTTATTATTATGTTAAACTTCATTTTTTTTCAGAAGAGAAAGAGATCTCCATCACCTGAAGCACCAGATTCTCCAATTATCATATCCAGCGACTCGGACCAATCCAGGAGTCCAACACCCAAAAAAAAGAAAAACAGTCAGGTTCCAGGAACGAGATGAGATAGAAGTCTACGAACGGGACAATGAAGAATATTCCCAGATGCACGACAAGACAATCAAACCCATGAGAGAAACCAAACCAAATGTGAAAAAACCATACAAACAATTCTTCCCAGTGCGTAGGGATGCATATGAAAAGAAACTAAGAGACCCTTTTAAGAGTCTTGAGTCAAAGGAGTTTGCATTGCAGAAAATAAAAGACCTTATGAACATGCATTTGAGAGTAAATAAGTTGGACAGAGGGAATGATGAACCGTTGAGGAAAGATGAGGAAGCTTTGCAGGGTGTTCTTGCTGAGGACTTTATGTCACCAGCAACAGCCCCCTCTGAAGATTCCCCACCCCCTCCCCCAGAGGAGCCGTCCCCTCCTGCACATGAACCATCAGGTGGGCGTAATATGGACTTTCATCGTCCTTGTAGGGATTACTCTCAAATGCAACAAGTCATAGAGAACCGAATACAGCAGGTGGAATACCTTGTGTTGTCTCCCACTACACACAAATACCAACGACTCAGTATACATGACAATTGTGTAAAGCCTGTTCTGGATGACACTAGTAACCCAGAACATGATTTACGCGATTGCGCATGTTGTAAGGTGAAAGTATTTATTGGCGACTGGCCAAACCATATTCGAACTTACTACCATCAACTGATGTTGAAGATCAGAAAACGACTGCTTGGTTTGTGTTGGTATGGGAGAGGACACAAGGAAATCCTCCCCCATGTTCAAGGTGACTGTTCTACGTGCCGTAAACGTACACATGAGAATCAAACTAATCCTGAGCTGACTAAACTTGATGATCTGGCTTATTATAATCCAGAAAATGATCCTGAGTACATGGAATACTTGGAGCGCACAAAGGCTGCCAGTACCCCATGTGCTCAGAACCATTACGATTGCAAGCCTTGTGGAAAGTTTAATCTGACTCAGGGTTATTATGATGCTCATATTACTGGCCGTGGACACAAACTGAAAACTGGACAATTCAAAAGAAAGGCACCAGAGCATACATCTCGAGCCCCTTTGGCAAAGAAACCAAAAGAGTCTCCACCTCAACAACAGTCTAAAGCTGAAACTGTCACTGTATCACCTGATGTGTCTCCTCAAATATCAGAATTTGGGCCTCTGATCACAACTCGGGACAACATGTTCTACTGCAGTGTCTGCGAGATTGTGATCAAGCAGAAGAGAAATGTGAAACCACATCTGAAATCTAAACGACACACACAGGCAGAAAAGGATACAGTGGCAGCTGCAGATGAGACTGTCACTGGAAGTGGAGATTTAGAGGATTTAACATTTGCCAGACCAAAGTCTGATAAATCAAAGGCCGGGACACACTTCATGCTGGAATTCGAGAGACCGGTGAAGTACCTCATAGCCAGACGACTCTTGAAGGTGGCTCATTCAGGTGCAGTCTGTGCGGTTACTTTTCGGTCTCCCGAAATCTTAAGCAGGCATCGCATGACTGTGGGCCACAAGAGGGCCCTGAAACGATTAAAAAAAAAACAAAAAAAAAGGTTGTGGAAAAAGCCGGTGGCTGGCGGTCCGATTACCCATGGACAAATCATTGATAAAATCTATGGAAGACACCCACAACTGTTTCAAGATTCCAGACGTATGCTCAGGAAAAGAAAAGCAATCGCTAAGGCACAAACTTTTATCGAAAAGGCAGCGATATGCAATGAGCATGGCTCATTCAGAATGAAGCATAGTCACTCACATATGTTTGCCCAGACTGGCAAGAAATATACTTTTGCAGCCTTCAAAAAGAAGTCTTTTCAGAAATTTGGCTTAAGAATCCATAATATTCTTCGCCCAGTGAACTTCAGGGAATGTATAAGATATATTACTAAAGAAGACAAGCAGGCGATTCTTTTGAATATACCCCTGAAGTTCACATCTACAGTCTACCGGGCGTCCAAATACCACCAGGAATGTACTAAATCCGAGACAACATATGGTGACTACATCCCATCAACTATCAGTCCATGTGATAGAAAAATATTTCAGAGCGTAATGGCACATGACAGAGTGCAGAATATGGAACTCCTCCCTTGGCAGGAGGACCTTGTGAATGAAATGGTTGACCAAAGAGATTCTGACCGAACTGTACTCTAGGTGGTAGATGAACCTGGAGGCGCTGGTAAATCCCTGATGTGCCAGTACCTCATCGCTTCCAGCATCTTTGGCAAGACTATCTTATACCAGGATTTGGACTATAGAAATAATTCATATTTGTACAATCTTGAAGGTCTGGTGTTATTCGATCTGCCTAGATCGTCAACACCAGACAATCTAAGATTGGTTGAGGACTTGAAGAACGGGTACTTAATTTCAACAAAGTACCAAGTCAAACGAAAGGTATTTAAAAGTCCCATTGTGGTCGTGTTCGCAAACAGCTTCCCTGACAAAAACTTGCTATCCTTGGACCGATGGTCTGTGCTGGAGATTGCAGATGAAGAAAGCATGGGAGGGATCAGGCAAGGCAGACTGATTGCACACCCTGAATACGATGTTTAATAAAAGAAAATACAACAACAATAGTAACAATACAATAAAGAACTTGAACCAGTTAAATATGTGTTATTTGTTGTCTTATAAAAGAGCTCTTTTATAAAAAAAAAATATATGACACGAGTAGGGATCGAACCTACGACCTCCTGCTTATTAGACAGGTGCTCTACCAACTGAGCTAAAGTGTCAACTGAAAATTATCACCAACAATAGCAAGTATATACAGCAAGGGGGGCAATCGATTGGGCCCCGGAAACGCCCAGGGGTGTTCTCGAAGTCCAACCGGTTGTCCCAACAAACTACTCAATATCAGACTCATCAACACATGCATCGTCGGCTTCGTCGGCTGCGACGTCTGCAGGAGGAGAAATAGGATAATTCCCAGATGGAGGAATTCCTTTATTGTTCATAAACTGCATAAGTTTATTGTGAAATGTGTTCCAAAATTGTGTTTTCTGTCTGTCATTAGCAGCATCATAGACGTGAGCCATCTCATCAAACATGACATCCAAGATATGAACCTCATCTAGTCATATGGTATCACCAGAAGGATCGATGTCTTTAGAAGCCGAAATATAGCCCTGATTGACCAAAAACATCTCATTATTGTTTTGTTTAAATGCCCATTGCAGTTGTTGGGGTTTGTACTTTTCTGCATGCTGTTGAAATTGACGAACCCATAGCTCTTCAACCTTGACTGTGCCAATGGAGTAATTGATACTAACTTCAGCTGTGAGAGTGTCAGTACCCCCTGACTGTTTTGGGATTTGCGGTGTCTCGTAGTAATACATGAACAGTTGTGGCCCTAATAATTTATAGCCATTCTGAGGAATGAAATTCCACGTCTGATGTGCTGCATTACCATAACAAGCAGCAACATATGGCGGATTTTGTCTCACCCAATTTGCCTGAGGTATGGGGTCTGGAAGTCCAACAGCAAACGAATAAACCTTGGAGTCATACTTAAATGCATCGTTAATCATAGCTACCATCGATGGACATGTTTTTTAATAGATATCCGGTCTGCACTGTCTGTCTTCTCCATATCATCAACTTTTACTTTTAATTCTTTGCTATCAGTGAAGAAGAAGCAGTACTGGTGGTTAGTTGGTATACCATGGAGACCATTTGCCCCTGCATCGAAGTGTGACTTTTGCGGGGTAACAATCCAATTAATATTGATATCATGAATGATAGGAAATTCTAGTTCATCTTCAAATCCTACTGTCCGTAAACAGTCTCTATCTGATAATCTTGCATTCAGAGCATCCCGTCCAGTGCATTCAGGAAAATCAATCGTAAATTGTCTATACTGTCCAACCTCGTTTGTTTCAAATGGCTTCTTATTTTGAAACAGAATTCTCATTTGTTTCTGACCTTTTGGGAGTGTCAGAGCTTCACCTTCTACATGTGTTAAAATATTCATGGCTTTAGACAACTTTCGTTTCTTAGATGTTGGACATGCCATTGTTAATGTACAATTCTTCTTGGAGGAGAATCTACTTCGTCTAAACCCAAAAGATTAGATTCGTCTCGTCTCTTCTTTTGTTTAATGGTCGGGACAGTATTCCCACAAATGGCTGACAACAATGCGATATAGACAGCTCGATCTTCCGCCTGCATAAATAATTGAACCATACAAAAGCAAAGTATAATAAGGAGAAAGAAAGCTTGGACCCAGAACCGTGAAACACCTTTAGACAAATCCATTATCCTCTTAGTCGTTTGGCCAACTGAATGTCTTTGGGTTGAATTGTTATCCGTTTAGCATGTATCGCACATAGATTAGAATCTTCTAGGACAGGTTAGGTAGGCCTCAGAAGCTTCTTGTAAGGCTAACAATGCACTTTCTTGAAATCTCTTTTGATTGTCAATATCACTAGCGATTGACCTTACCAATCGTCTGAAAGACATTTTAGGGATCAAAAGTTCAGTACTTTTTTGATATTGCCGTATTTGTCTAAGAGCAACAGTTCCTGGACGAAACCGCCTTTTCGAAAAGCGTTCAATTCCAGCAGCTTGTCGCTTTCGATCCAATAGTTTTTGGTGACCCTTTCGTTTGGCATTTGCAACAGCTAGTTCTTTCACTCTGTGATAGTCAGCTGGTAATCTAAATTCTTTTTTACCATAGGTCTTCAAAGGTTTTGGAAACTTAAATGCCCCCTTCTTTACCATTTGCTTCGTTCTCACCATTTTGTAGATATAGTATATGTACTTTCTGTTCTAAATTGTCTAACCTGTAACCATATTGTTTCTGAGTGTCCTTCAAATAGTTAATTGTCGATTTATATTCGCTCAAAACCCCTTCCAACTCTGTACAGTATTCATGAAGTTCTCTCGCATGTCTATCAAGGGTGTGATAAGCATTTCCAAGGTCGTTTTTTGCCTGGAGTGCTACTTTCACTGTATAGTTTGAAATTTCTCTTCCTCCTTGTCTCTTCCTCCTTCGTCTTATACTCCCTTGTATGTATATTTGTGTCGTCACCTAACAATTACATGTTTACTGGCCACATGACATGAATGTATACTCAGTAGGTATAGAAAGTAGAAGTAAAACAAAGATCAGGAATTGATACAATTAACTTACTCCACCCATAAAAGACACCAAAGGGATAGAAATACAAACATTAAGCGACCAGACCATAATGGAAACCTAAACAAAGGAAGGCCATAATGACAGTTACTTTCCCACAAAATGGCCATCCAAAACCAAAAGACACAAGTGATACACACAGTAAGTAACAAACAACAACATAACTAAATCGCCACACTCTAGCAAATCGAATTAATTGCAAAATATAAACGCCATATGATGGCGCACGAGGAACATCACCATTCAAAAAAGGAAAATTTACATCGCGTTTATCATACATTTTGCACGAAACAAACCCATCTACAATAGTAGATGTAAATCCAAAAACGGGGCCTCGGTATCAGAAGAATTTGCTTTATTTTACTGAAGTTCTGGGGGTAAATCTGACTGATTAAACCATCGAAATAGGTATTACCAATATTTAATAAATCATCTAAATATCTAGAAGTGGGGCTAAAAGCTTCAATAATTTCAGATTGGTTATCAGTGGAAAGCGACAACATGAAGTCTCTTTCATAACAATACAAGAATAGATCAGCCACAAGAGGTGCGCAATTTGTACCCATCGGAATGCCCACAATTTGTCAAAATAACTTTGTACCGAATCTGATATAAATATTGTCAAGTAGAAACCGCTTCCGTGGTCCAGTGGATAAGGTCGCTGACTTATAATCACTGGAGGGTCATGGGTTCGAGCCCCGCTACCGGCCATGATCGTTTATGTGAGAACATTTGGTAGTTTGTGTCGGAGTCTAGTACTGGTACTTTCCAGGAACGATGGTTAGGAAACTACCCGCCTGTATATTACTGAAAGATTGTTGAACGGGCGTAAAACCTAGCAAAGCAAACAGTATGTATGATGTGTTCTACCACATTGTCTCTCATACATCTGAAATGGACATTTCTACTTGCCAAATCGCATATCGTCCGTGCTCCATAAGTCCATTATTCCTCCTGTCTGTCTGTTAACAATGTCTTCTTCCAACTACTATTCAGATACTATTCAGATACTACTGAGCAAATTTAAATAAAACAGGGTCATCACAATGATCCCTTACTATCATAGTAGGTCAAAAGTGAGAAAGTGATCATTTGGGTCACATGTCAATGCCTCAGTTACCTTAACATTGAAATATTTATTCCAATAAATGTCAAGGTAGTGCCACATAAAAAATTGACACCTCATGGGTTTGTCCATTCCAATGTGTAGATAAACCATATATTGCCTTTGAGTACACTGCATCAAAAGTCTATGTCCCATTAACAAGAACAGTGCAATTTGCTTCCTCACCAGTACGTTCACCTACATCAACTCGTACATCCATGTAATATGGCTCCATTTACACCAGGAACAGTACCCTTTAAACCAGGCAAAGTAGAAGTAAAACAAAGATCAGGAATCGATACAATTAACTTACTCCACCCATCAAAGACACCAAAGGGAAAGAAACACAAACATTAAGCGACCAGACCATAATGGAAACCTAAACAAAGGAAGGCCATAAGAACAGTCACTTTCCCACAAAATGGCCCTATGGCCATCCAAAATACAAAGACACAAGTGATACACACAGTAAGTAACAAACCACAACATAAATAAACCGCCACAGAAGAACCGCCTTGGAGCGGTCAGTGGAAAGATTTCCACTGGGGGGCTTAAATCGATTTTACGTGGCCACAATCCTCGCCCTTACTTCTGTCGCGATTTAGACAAATAATTTGTTCAGTCCGCATGAAGGCCTCCTAACTCATGAGTGCAACATCTCCGTGAACACAAATAATCAAAGAACCACAGAGGTGAGACAACGGTGAGTACTCGACAGCAAGAAACCACTGAAATGCTGGAGCAAAAGAAAACCAACAGTTAGACTCCGATGGGCCCGACCAGAGACAGAGCATCAGGCACCAACCAACATTACCTTGAATTAGATCTCTCTAATTCTCAATAAGCCTTTACGTTGGAACCGTCAAAGGATCTGAGGCCTGACCCACCGGCGTGCAATTAAAGAGAGAAGCAAAGTTGCCAACCGTGATTGGGTTAACTACCATGCTTGCAGTCTGTCGTATAACATCCATGTTGTACCCAATCTTTTTATATCGAAGAATGATTTTACGAAATTGGGTGCTAAAGACATTGCGGTTATATATTTTTCTGAATTTATATACTAAGTCACCATAAAATTCGGGTTCCGATAGACCTTGTTGCAGAAGAACTTTAAGTCCAGTATTGAATTTTGAAATTAAATCAGAATGGCGTCTATAACATTTTGAAAAGGCCTTTCCTTTTAAAAGAAACCTTTATTTAGTATTCTTTATGTTGGTTGGCGCCTGATGCTCCGTCTTTGGTCGGGCCCCTCGGAGTCTAACTGTTGGTTTTCTTTTGCTCCAGCAATTCTGTTGTTGTATGCTGTCGAGTCCTCAACCTTGTTTCATCTCTGTAGTTGTTTTTTTTTATTTGTATGTTCTCGGAGATGTTACACTGATGAGTTAGGAAGCCTTCATGCGGACTAAACAAAATTACTGTATACCCCGACAGAGGTAAGGGCGAGGATTATGGCCATGTAAAATCGATTTAACCCCCCCCCCCCACTCACCCGAAGTGGAATTCTTTCCACTGACCGTTCTAAGGCGGTTCTTCTGTGGCGGTTTATTTATGCTGTTGTTTGTTACTTCCTGTGTGTATCACTTGTGTCTTTTTATTTTGGATCGTCATTTGGTCATTTTGTGGGAAAGTAACTGTCCTTATGGCCTTCCTTTGTTTAGGTTTTCATTATGGTCTGGTCGCTTCATGTTTGTGTTTCTTTCCCTTTGGTGTCTTTGATGGGTGG
Organism: Lucinisca nassula; assembly: GCA_963580285.1. Taxonomy (NCBI): domain Eukaryota; kingdom Metazoa; phylum Mollusca; class Bivalvia; order Lucinida; family Lucinidae; genus Lucinisca; species Lucinisca nassula. Next base: position 12,191,877 of record OY757020.1, read on the forward strand.
AGTAAGTTAATTGTATCGATTCCTGATCTTTGTTTTACTTCTACTTTAGATCCTCTAAGCGGTTTACCAGTACTAGTGTGCAGACGGTTTCAGCTCTGCGTGGAGGCACAATGCAGCCCATCTATTTCTTCAAGAAAACGGGCCTCCGTGGCCTAGTGGATAAGAGCGCTGACTCTTAGTCATTAGGTCTCTCACCGCCGTAGGTTCGAGCCTCGCTCGGGCCACGTGTGAGACGCCAAGTTCTGCAACAGAAGGTCAGGTGGTTTTTTCTCCGGGTACTCCGGTTTTTGCCCACCTCTGATTAACGATCGGCTCGATATGAGTGAAATTTAATCTTGAAAGGGCCGTAAACCGTAAACCCCCCCCCCAAAAAAAATCTTCAAGCACCGGTGCAAGCTCAAGCTCAATGCATTAGTATTCACTACAGACACAGATGACTCACTGAAACTTCAGGCTGACATAGATAGATTAGGATGTTGGGCCAGAAAATGGGGCATGAGATTTCAACCAGTTAAATGCAATATTATGCAGATAACAAGGAAGAGATCTAATAAAGTTGAGGCTTCTTACACCTTAGAGGGAACGGTCCTCGAAAATGTGAATTCCATTAAATACCTTGGTGTGACAATCACTCACGATTTGAGATGGAATACACACATTAGCAATATGTGTACAAAGGCGAATAGAACACTTGGTTTCCTGAGGCGAAATCTTCATCAGTGTCCTCAGGATGTGAAAGAAACAGCATACAGGGGACTTGTTCGCCCAATCTTGGAATATGGTAGTTGCATCTGGGACCCAAGCGGAGTGGTCCTAAATGAAGAAATTGAAAAAGTTCAGAATAGAGCTGCTAGATTTGTAACTGGAAATTATTGCTTTGAAACTGGGAGCATGACTGGAATTCTAGGAAAATTAAGATGGGAGTCTCTAAAGAAAAGGAGAAGAGACAGTAGGCTCATACTCTTATACAAAGGTCTAAAGGGTGCTGCCAGCATTCCAACAGATGACCTTGTTCCCCCAGCTAGGCATTGTAGAAAACACCATTCAATGACGTTTCAGACCCTTACTGCAAGAACGGATATTTATAAAGAATCGTTTTTCCCCCGAACCATTAGAGATTGGAATGCCCTTCCCGATTCTATTATTTTGACGGCTGAAGGTGCTGAGGATTGTGTAGCTAAGTTTACATCTTTGGTTAGAGCTAGGGACTAACTTCCCATATCACAGGTCCTGGTGTATGAATGTCATTTGACGTGTCACCAGTAACAATTCTGATTCTGATTCTGATTCTGACATCTCCCCTATATGCCATTTTTATGCTTATATGTTTATATTATATATTTATGCAATTAATTAAACCATTAAAATACACTATCAAAATTTCCCGTATATTTTTATAAGTCCGTTCCGGTATTTCGGCTTCGTTCCGGTATTTTTTTTTTTTTTTCGTTTTGGTAATCCTTAGGTACCAGTACCGAACGATTTATAAACACGCCGCTACAAGTATACTATACATCAGAAACAAAGTCGGAAAAGTGACGCTACTTTACTAGGTCAGTGACATGGCTTCAGAATCAGTATTGTTACTGGTGGCACGTCTATGACACTCATACACCAGGTTACACACCGCGGAGCCATTTCAGTTACATACCGTTGAGAAAAATATGAGACCCCTAACGCGGCAAACAATTTTATACCTCTGTAATGGCGTGGAAAGACCATGCTCGCGTTGATCGGCGCGTATCTAAGATTTTATCCTTTTTGTCTATCTATCTATCTATCTTCTTATACTGAGTCGGTCATATCTGGCCATTACCTCAGTTGATTGGGTGGCTAAATTTAGAATTTAGCTGAAAAAAAAAAAAAAAAAAAAGAGAGAGGCACTGGATGCGTCCTTAAAACTATTTACAATCTGCATAACAGAGGTATCCTAAAACGCATACCTCTGAGACCCAATCTTACACTGTGCGGGCTTTGAACTCTTCTGCGGACTTGGCATTCACCGCAGAGGAGGGAAGACTATTCCATTGGGGAATAGTTCTAGGAAAAAACGAGTTCTTCAGGGCATCACTATAGGACTGGTATCTACGATATTGTGAGTCGTTTAATTTTGATGCCCTTGTTTGGGTCGACAGTGTTACAGGGGTCAAGTACCTATCTTTATCAATAGACACTGAATCAGAGTGTATCTTGTAGAAGAAGGTTAAAGAGGACTGCTCACGACGGGCCTCCAGGGACGGCCACTCTAGCTCATTAAGCATGTCACCGACGCTACTTCTATTTCGCCATCGCCTACAGGTCCATCGAGCAGCTGTCCTCTGCACCTTCTCCACCTGCTGAGTCTGAGTTTTAACATAGGGGTGCCAAATGGGTGATGCATATTCGAGTTGAGGGCGAACCAATGTTTTATATGCAACATCCTTTGTCTGCCTAGGTGCAAAAGCCAAGTTCCGTCTAAGGAATCCCAAAGTCCTAGTTGCTTTAGATGTAATCTCTGAGATATGTTGACCCCAATCAAGATCGTCAGTGATGGTGATACCAAGATATTTGGCGGATTGAACATGCTCCAAAACTTGCTGGTGAAGAGTATAGTCAAACTTAATTTGCTTGTCCGGAGGGTGTCGTGACACTCTCATTGAGTGACATTTGGCCACATTGAACTTCATTTGCCAATCGGCCTCCCACTGTGCAAGTTGATCCAGGTCATCTTGTAAAATAAGACAGTCAGAAGGAGAATATATGTTCCTATACAGGACACAATCATCAGCAAACAAACGGACCGATGACCTGATATTGTCGGGGAGATCATTAATGAAAACCAAGAAAAGGACCGGTCCAAGGACCGAACCTTGGGGGACTCCAGATAAAACAGGGACTGGATCAGACGCTTGGCCATCAAGTACAACTTGTTGTGAGCGCCCAGAGAGCCATGAGCTAATCCACCTATGCGTGGATCCTCTTATCCCATAGTACTCCAGTTTATGTAATAGCCTTCTGTGAGGTACCTTGTCAAAGGCCTTAGCAAAGTCCATGATGATCAAGTCAGTCTGTTTGTGGCCACGATTTATGGCCCCATCCAGATTGCTCACAATGTCATGGTAAAATTGAACAAGCTGCGTTTCGCAAGACCTTTGACTCCGGAAACCATGTTGACAGTCAGCAAGAATGCTCTCAAAGGCTAAGTGCTTGTTGATGTTGCTTACTAATATATGCTCCAAGGTTTTGCAACAGATGCATGTTAGCGACACTGGTCTATAATTTGCTGCATCATATTTTTCCCCTTTTTTATAGACCGGGGTTACATTTGCTTGTCGCCAGTCATCTGGTACAGTGCCCTGGGCAAGTGATTGATTGAAGATAAAGGCCAACACAGGAGATATTTCAGCACTACATTCCTTAAGTACCCTGGCATTCAGGTCATCGGGCCCAGATGCCTTATGTATCTTGAGCTTACCTAACAGTTTAGCGACCCCATTGGGGTCAACTGTTATGTCCCCCATAGAGGGGAACGAACTTGCACCTTTAGATGGTAGCTCACCATCAGTTTCACGCGTAAATGCTGATTGAAACTGTTTATTGCAAATATTAGCCTTATCGCGCGCATCTGTTTTTAGAATTCCATTTTCCCTTAGCGAAGTGATCCCAAACGCATCCTTTTTCAGGGACTTTACGAATGACCAAAACTTTTTAACTTTACCATTCTTTTGGGGACTATTGGGATCTATATTGTCATCTTCAAAGGTAAAGATGCTGGAAACATGCTTCCAATATGCATCTCTTATAACCTTTTGCACATGTGCTCTGAACCGTTTGTAATGGTTCTTAACGTCAGGGCTGCTAGACTTGCGAGCACGAAAATACATTCTATTCCGTCTTCTGATGAGATGCTTGATCGTGTTATCGATCCATGGTGCCCTATATTTTGTTTTGGTCATTTTAGTTGGTATAAACCTTTCCATTGCCGTGGTTAATTCGGACTTAAAACTGACCCACAGGTCATTAACTGACATGTGTGAGAGGTCAGAGGAAAGGAACGAATCCTTAAATCGCGCCATATGGTCTCGCAGACCATCCATATCCGCACGTTTGTAGAGAAAAACTTTACGCGGGACTTGTCTGATTCGTTTAGCTTTTATGTCATACTCAACAAGGACTATGTCATGATCAGCTTTGCCAATCGGGGGCATCCCCTTAACTCGGCTTACTGGGGATGGAGAATTTGTAAACAATAAATCAAGGGTCTTTTCTTGCCGGGTGGGTATGTTAACAACTTGGGTCAGGCAGTGTTCTTTTATTATGTCCAAAAGTTGTTGCTGTGTCTGCCTTTTAGGCACCCCATGGGGCACCTGCATGCTGCTCCATTCAATGTCACCACAATTAAAGTCTCCGCCAACCAAAATATGGGCATTTGCATTTGACATTATCCTAGACAAAGATGAATTAAAAGCCTCAAGATATTCTGGGTCAATCTGATCTGGTGGGCGATAAAAAGATCCAAGGTACAAAGTCCTACATCCAATGATGTTCAATTTACACCAAACTAGTTCACAGTTGGTGTCCAACTCCGGAGTTTCTGTACAGAGTAGGTCTCGCTTGAAAGCCACGAAGACACCTCCATGTGCATCCCCAACTCTGTCTTTCCGGATGGCCTCAAAGGATTCAGGGAAAATTTCCGAGTTTTTAATTTCTGGGGTTAACCAAGACTCATTGCCCAAAATGATGTCTGGTTTCGCCGAGTCGATAATTGTATGAAGTTCAGCCCTTTTATTCTTTATTGACTGACAATTCATGATCAATATTCTGAGGGGATGGTTAAGGACCGCCTTTTTGGTCTTTCGTTTAGCTTCTTTTGACTGCTGCACAATGGGCGATGAAGCTGCCGTGGGTGGGCCGATGTTGTCTGGTATCGGACTATCAGGCTCGGATAGGGTAGATAAAGGTTCAAAGTGGTTGTAGGTGTCTATAGAAGATGAGGTATCAAACAGAGATGTGGAAAAGTTTGGCATTCCACATTTCAAACACTCCCATGCAACATTTTTATTCAATGATCTGTTGTAAAAACTATACATAGTTGATGACATGCCTTGACATCCTATGTGATACCAGACATTGCAGGTGTCGCAACAAATTCCCCGGTCTTCCCAACCAACACTTTTTTGACAGAGTCCACAAGGGAAGTGTGAACTGTCATTTCGGGAGTCTGGACCAGGATTTGATTCAACATCCCAAGCATTACCTATAACAACTGTAAATATATACAAGTAGAAAAGTTTATTTGAACCAGGAAACCCCTTCATTCTTAGAGATTTTTTTAAGATTGATATTGTACAAACATGGGGCAAATGAAATGCAAAGTTACGGTCGATTGCTGTTGTACCACGTGTGTCCGCATAAACTGGGTAGAAGTTAACTGGGATTTCCTGTAGGTCCTGTCCACTGCAACTAAGAAGAGATGCAAGTCTTGTTGCCAGCAACATGCAACATACTCCAAAAAGGAGGTCAAATGCAAAATGGCTCATTATTGTTGGTTTTCTGGTGACTCTTTGGTTACTGAAGGGCAATAAATATAAAGTGGTGTCTGGGAAAGTCTCCTCTGTTGGGCAATATCATCAAAAATCACATTTAAACTTAATTGTTTACCTTAATGTCAATCCGCCGCGAAACCGGAACTAGTTTTGTTTCGGTGCAAAAGTAAAAAAATACCAAGCCAAATTATCCGGGATGTGATAAATATGAAAAGTCGTAAAAACCTAACTAAACCTGCAAAATAAACAAGTAACTAAATATTTAAACAAAGTTAAAGGACTCATCCAGGGTCATGGTCCGCTGTGGTTCTGCTACTCGCCTGATAAATCGGGTATCGCAGAATCGATCCCAGACTTATGAATTAGAGAGAGTCGGGCCTCCGATTCCATGACGGTTCCAACGTAAAGGCTTATTGAGAATTAAAGAGATCTAATTCAAGGTAATGTTGGTTGGTGCCTGATGCTCTGTCTCTGGTTGTGTAGCTAAATTTACCTCTTTGGTTAGAGCTAGGGACTAACTTCCCACATCACAGGTCCTGGTGTATGAATGTCTTTTGACGTGTCACCAGTAACAATTCTGATTCTGGTTATAACAAATAACTTGGTAGGTGATGTAAAGGCATATCCCATAGACTTCTACAGATATATCAATAGCCAGAAGAAAGATAGGCAAGGTATCCCACCCCTTAATAAAAGAGGAGGGAACAGGGTCGCTGAATCAAACTCTGAAAGGACAGAGGAATTGGTTGGTCAATTCAATGATGCATTTAATAAAACAGAGTTCAACGAGGTTCCATTGACGGGAAGATCGGCCCCTTTCATGGAAAATATTGTTGTATCCTCGGCGGGGGTGATCAAGTTACTTAAAGGCTTGAACCCTTCTAAAGCTTTAGGGCCTGATGAGCTTCATCCTAGAGTCCTGAAGGAACTAGCAAACGAGTTAGGTCCAGTTTTTGCTCATCTTTTCCAACAATCTCTCGATACGGGTGAAATTCCCAAAGAATAGCTCCTAGCAAACATCCGTCCACTTTCCAAAAAAGGGGACAGGGCTCTTGCTCGTAATTATCGCCAGGTGTAACTGACCTGTGTTCTATGTAAATTGCTTGAACACATAGTCTGCTCAAACATCATGGCCCACTTGGATGAACATAAACTTTTGTTAGATAGACAACATGCATTTAGGAAAAGGCATAGTTGCGACACTCGGTTGAGCACGGTTATTAATGATTGGGCAAACATCCTGGACAAAGCGGGGCAGGTGAACACATTCGCATTCGAGAAGGCTTTTGACACCCCTCCTCATGAACTTATTAAATCCAAATTGTTTGGTTATGGAATTGGAGGGAAGACTCTTAAATGGTTAGATTCCTTCCTTTGCTACAGAAAACAGCATGTTGTTGTTAATGGTGAATCTTCAGTATGGGCGCCAGTTTTGTCTGGAGTCCCACAAGGGACTGCTCTTGGTCCTCTATTGTTCTCCCTGTACATCAATGATATCTCCACTGACATTGACTCGGAAATAAAACTGTTCGCAGATGATTGTGTTTGTTACCGGGAAATAAGAGATACAGATGACTCACTGAAACTTCAGGCTGACACAGATAGATTAGGATGTTGGGCCCGAGAATGGGGCATGAGATTTCAGCCAGTTAAATGCAATATTATGCAGATAACAAGGAAGAGATCTAATTCAATTGAGGCTTCTTACACTTTAGAGGGAACAGTCCTCGAAACTGTGAATTCCATTAAATACCTTGGTGTGACAATCACTCTCGATTTGAGATGGAATACACACATAAGCAATACCGTATTCCTCCCATTTAGCGCCCCGGGCACTAAATAAATTGGAAAAAGCAGGGGCGTTTATTAGAGAAAATCTTACCAGAAGGGGAGTTCAAACCCATTACATGGGGTAGACTTCCATTGGAATATTTTGGAATCATGACATGTAAAGTACCAAGTGATCAACACAGACATTGTGATAGCAGGGGCTTTAGAAATACCTTAAATGATATGTAGGGTGATGATTGAAAGGCTGAAATCTTTACTTTAGGTCAGAAGGGGCGCTTATTATTTTGTTCCTGGAAAAACAGTGAGGGGGCGCTTATAGGAGCAGGGGCGCTAAATGGGAGGAATACGGTATGTGTACAAAGGCGAATAGAAAACTTGGTTTCCTGACGCGAAATCTTCATCAGTGTCCTCAGGATGTGAAAGAGACAGCATACAGGGGACTTGTTCGCCCAATCTTGGAATATGCTAGTTGCATCTGGGACATAAGCAGAGTGGTCCTTAATGAAGAAATTGAAAAAGTTCAGAATAGAGCTGCTAGATTTGTAACTGGAAATTACTGCTTTGAAACTGGGAGCATGACTGGAGTTCTAGGAAAATTAAGATGGGAGACTCTCAAGAAAAGGAGAAGAGACATTGGGCTCATACTCTTATACAAAGGTCTAAAGGTTGCTGCTAGCATTCCAACAGATGACCTTGTTCCCCCGGCTAGGCACTTTAGAAAGCACCATTCAATGACGGTTCAGACAGTTACCTGCTTACTGCAAGAACAGATATTTATAAAGAATTGTTCTTCCCCCGAACCTTAGAGATTGGAATGCCCTTCCCGATTCTATTATTTCAACGGCTGAAGGTGCTGCGGATTGTGTAGCTAAGTTTACAGCTTTGGTTAGAGCTAGGGACTAATTTCCCATATCACAGGTCCTAGTGTATGAATGTCATTTGACATCAGTAACAATTCTGATTCTGGTCGGGCCCATCGGAGTCTAACTGTTGGTTTTCTTTTGCTCCAGCATTTCAGTTGTTATGACCCACAAAGAGGGTTGACGCGTCGTTAAACATGAAATCATCATCATCATCAGTTGTTTCTTGCTGTCGAGTCCTCACCGTTGTCTCACCTCTGTGGTTCTTTGATTATTTGTGTTCACGGAGATGTTGCGCTGATAGTTAGGATGCATTCATGCGGACTGAACAAATTATTTGCCTAAATCGCGACGGAAGTAAGGGCGAGGATTGTGGCCACGTAAAATCGATTAAGCCCCCCAGTGGAAATCTTTCCACTGACCGTTCCAAGGCGGTTCTTCTGTGGCGGTTTATTTATGTTGTTGTTTGTTACTTACTGTGTGTATCACTTGTATCTTTTTATTTTGGATGGCCATATGGCCATTTTGTGGGAATGTAACTGTCCTTATGGCCTTTATTTGTTTAGGTTTCCATTATGGTCTAGTCGCTTCATGTTTGTGTTTCTTTCCCTTTGGTGTCTTTGATGGGTGGAGTAAAGTAGAAGTAAAACAAAGATCAGGAATCGATACAATTAACTTACTCCACCAATCAAAGACACCAAAGGGAAAGAAACACAAACATTAAGCGACCAGACCATAATGAAAACATAAACAAAGGAAGGCCATAATGACAGTTACTTTCCCACAAAATGGCCATATAGCCATCCAATAGTAAGTTAATTGTATCGATTCCTGATCTTTGTTTTACTTCTACTTTTCAGATGATTATTAAAACCGAGGTCCCGTCTCTGTATGACTAGCTGTTGGTGGGACGTAAAGCTGAAACACACTCAACTAAGGTCATGAGGGTTAAAAAAGATTTGCGGCCGGTGTACTATGGACAAGGTGTGCACTTGTATTGGGACCCACTGGCTCCATGATGCTTCCATGCAGAGCTGAAACAGCCAGCACACAAGCACAAGTAAACGGCTACAAGAGTCCAAATCTGCCCCGGAAAGCGGTGCAAGTTGACGTCCATGCTTTTAAAACCTATTGGTTTCTCAGGGCTTGAGATATCATTTCATCGTCATGTTGGGTAAAAGTCACACAAACTTGGAAGCAGTTGGAAACCTTCAGATCTTGATATTGATACTAAGTAGAAGTAAAACAAAGATCAGGAATTGATACAATTAACTAACTCCACCCATAAAAGACACCAAAGGGAAAGAAATACAAACATTAAGCGACCAGACCATAATGGAAACCTAAACAAAGGAAGGCCATAAGGACAGTTACTTTCCCACAAAATGGCCATATGGCCATCCAAAATTAAAAGATACAAGTGATACACACAGTAGGTTACAAACAACAACATAAATAAATCGCCACAGAAGAGCCGCCTTGGAACGGTCAGTGGAAGATTTCCACTGGGGGGCTTAAATCGATTTTACGTGGCCACAATCCTCGCCCTTACTTCCGTCGCGATTTAGACAAATAATTTGTTCAGTCCGCTTGAAGGCCTCCTAACTCATCAGTGCAACATCTCCGTGAACACAAAAATCAAAGAACCACAGAGGTGAGACAACGGTGAGGACTCGACAGCAAGAAACCACTGAAATGCTGGAGCAAAAGAAAACCAACAGTTAGACTCCGATACTCCTGATTCATGTGATTGTAAAAAACTCAAAGTATTGCTATCCTGCTGCTGGTCATGTAATTACCGGCAGTTTGAAAATTATTCCTGATTCTAGGATAAGGAATATAATTTCTAAAGGACCGAAATATCGGTTTCCTTCTAAAATTGATTTCAGTAAATGTAGAGATGAAATCGCTGCTTCCTTGAATGAATTTGGTAATCGATGGTGTAAGCGAGAGTATGTTGATCATAAAGCACTTAAGGACTGGAAACTTAGCATTTTAAAACTAGTGAATAAACGCATTTCTTTCTATTCTCAAAATACTAACTTATTACCTCCTAAGCCCAAGACGTTTTTACGTCATCTTAAACTAGGTATTCAAGACTTTCATAAGAAGTTTGTTTTGGCCCCTGCAGACATGGCCGCTAACAACGTCGTCGTTGTGTGACGGCTCCACTATGTTAACACGCTTAAGCAGGAGCTTGGTGGTACTAAGGCCTATGAACTTCAGCCCGTTAGCTGAAGAGAGAGCTATGGTAGATAAACATGTTTGTCTTTCAGCCACCAAGTTTGCTGTGTGTGTTAACGAAGGCCACGACAAGCTTCCTACGCTATACTGGTCACCAAAACTTCATATAAAACCTTACAAAGCACGGTTTATTGCAAATTCTAGCTCTTGCACTACCGCTGAACTTTCTAAATTATTAACTTCCTGTCTTACTGCTATTAAAACACATGTAATTAAATATTGTGATACAGTCTTTGAAAGATCAGGAAGAAATCTGTTTTGGTCTATAAAAAATTCGAATGAGGTTTTAAATAAATTGAAATCCAGACATTTTCGTGCTTCTAGTCTGTCTACTACGATTTTTCCACTCTTTACACTACACTTCCTCATAATCTTATAAAAGAAAATCTTAATGATTTAATTGAATGGGCTTTTCATAGAGAAGATTCTCTCTATCTTGCATGTAATGTCAGAAATGCATTTTTCACTTCTAAAGAGCATAAGAATTATACACTTTGGTCATGTCAGAAAGTGTGTGATGCCCTCACCTTTCTACTTGACAATATTTATATTAGATTCGGTACTACGTTATTTAGACAAATTGTGGGTATTCCGATGGGTACTAATTGCTCACCTCTTGTGGCTGATCTGTTCTTGTATTGTTATGAAAGAGACTTCATTTTGTCGCTTTCCATTGATAACCAATCTGAAATTATTGAAGCTTTTAGCTCCACTTCTAGATATTTAGATGATTTATTAAATATTGATAATACCTATTTTGATGGTTTGATCAATCAGATTTACCCCCCAGAACTTCAGTTAAATAAAGCAAATTCTTCTGATACCGAGGCCCCGTTTTTGGATTTACATCTATCTATTGTAGATGGATTTGTTTCGTGCAAAATTTATGCTACACGCGATGACTTTGATTTTGAGATTGTAAATTTTCCTTTTTTGGATGGTGATGTTCCTCGTGCGCCATCCTATGGCGTTTATATTTCGCAATTAATTCGATTTGCTAGAGTGTGTAGTCATGTAACTGACTTCAACACTCGTAATAAATTATTAACAGCTAAACTCCTTAATCAGGGTTATCGGTACCATAAACTACGCAAAGCCTTTTCAAAGTTTTATACACGCCATTCTGATTTAATTTCAAAATTCAATATTGGACTTAAATCTCTTCTGCAACAAGGTCTATCGGAACCCGAATTTTATGGTGACTTAGTATATAAATTCAGATAAATATATAACCGCAATGACTTCAGCACCCAATTTCGTAAAATCATTCTTCGATATAAAAAGATTTGGTACAACATGGATGTTATACGACAGACTGCATGCATGGTAGTTAACCCAATCACGGTTGGCAACTTTGCTTCCCTCTTTAATTGCACGCCGGTGGGTCAGGCCTCAGATTCTATGACGACTCCAACGTAAAGGCTTATTGAGAATTAGAGAGATCTAATTCAAGGAATTGTTGGTTGGTGCCTGATGCTCTGTCTCTGTTCGGGCCCATCGGAGTCTAACTGTTGGTTTTCTTTTGCTCCAGCATTTCAGTGGTTTCTTGCTGTCGAGTCATCACCGTTGTCTCACCTCTGTGGTTCTTTGATTTTTGTGTTCACGGAGATGTTGCACTGATGAGTTAGGAGGCCTTCAAGCGGACTGAACAAATTATTTGTCTAAATCGCGACGGAAGTAAGGGTGAGGATTGTGGCCACGTAAAATCGATTTAAGCTCCCCAGTGGAAATCTTTCCACTGACCGTTCCAAGGCGGTTCTTCTGTGGCGGTTTATTTATTGTGTTGTTTGTTACTTACTGTGTGTATCACTTGTGTCTTTTTATATTGGTAGCCATATGGCCATTTTGTGGGGAAGTAACTGTCCTTATGGCCTTCCTTTGTTTAGGTTTCCATTATGGTCTGGTCGCTTCATGTTTGTGTTTCTTTCCCTTTGGTATCTTTGATGGGTGGAGTTAGTTGATTGTATCGGTTCCTGATCTTTGTTTTACTTCTACTGTTCATGCAGAATGAACAAATTATTCGTCTAAATCGCGACGGAAGTAAGGGCAAGGATTGTGGCCACGCAAAATAGATTGAAGCACCCCCACCCCTAGTGGAATTCGTTTCACTGACCTTTCCAAGGCGGTTCTTCTGTTGCAGTTTATATTTGTTATGGTTTGTCTTCGAGTGTCGTTTTGTACAGCCAACTTGCCTTTTTATGGGAAAGTAGCTGTCCTTTTGATACATCCAAAGTAGAAGTAAAACAAAGATCAGGAATCGATACAATTAACTTACTCCACCCATCAAAGACACCAAAGGGAAAGAAACACAAACATGAAGCGACCAGACCATAATGGAAACCTAAACAAAGGAAGGCCATAAGGACATACTTTCCCACAAAATGGCCATATGGCCATCCAAAATAAAAAGTCGCAAGTGATACACAGAGTAAGTAACAAGCAACATTATCAATAAACCGCCACAGAAGAACCGCATTGGAATGGTCAGTGGAAAGAATTCTACTGGGGGCTTAAATCGATTTTACATGGCAGTAATCCTCGCCCTTACTTCCGTCGCGATTTAGACAAATAATTTGTTCAGCCTTTTTGTCGTATTTGGTCAATAACTTTCTTATTTTGAGATGGATTTTAAAATTACTTGGCATAATTATTAACAACCATAAGACGATGTGTGGTGCGCATGAGGCAGGTCGGTACCTCAAAGGTCAAGGGCATACTTAGAGGTCAAAGGTAAAAAAGGGGCCTTTTTTCGTATTTGGTCAATAACTTTCTAATTTTGAGATGAATTTTAAAATTACTTGGCATAATTTTTAAAATCCATGAGACGATGTGTGGTGCACATGAGGCAGGTCGGTACCTCAAAGGTCAAAAAGGGGGCCTTTTTTCGTATTTGGTCAATAACTTTCTTATTTTGAGATGGATTTTGATGTCACTTGGCAGAAATGTTAACCAGTATAAGGCGATGTGTTGCGCGCATGACCCAGGTTGGTACCTCAAAGGTCAAGGTCATACTTAGAGGTCAAAGGAAAAAAGGGGCCTTTTTTCGGGTTTTGTCAATAACTTGCTTATTTTTAAATAGAATTTGAAGTTACTTGGCAAACATGTTAACTATCATTGGACGATGTGTTGCATGCATGATTCAGTTTGGTACCTAAAATGTCAAGGTCATACATAGAGGTCAAAGGTAAAAAAGGGGCCTTTTTTCGTGTTCGGTCAATAACTTTCTTATTTTGAGATGGATTTTGAAATTGCTTGGCAGAAATGTTAACCACCATGAGATGATGTGTTGCAGATATGACCTAGTTTGGTACCTGGAAGGCCAAGGTCATACATAGAGGTTAAAGGTAAAAAAGGGCCTTTTTGTGTTCCGTCAATAACTTTCTTATTATGCCCCCAACTTTGAAAAAAGCTGGAAGGGCATATTGGTTCTGGTTCGTTCGTCCGTCCGTTACGCTTCTGATGCATAGAATAACTAAAGAACCGTGTATGCTAGGGTTTTGAAATTTAATGTATGGATTCCTCATGGGAAATTAGCTGAAGCTAATTTTTTTTCTCGTCCGGATTATGTCCCCTTCAAGAGTTATTGCCCTTTGAAATTTTTTTTAATAAAATCTTGTCAGCAAGATACCTCAAAACTATTGGAGCTAGAGCCTTGAAAGTTGGTGAATATATTGGTGGTGATGAGTAGATGAACTGATTCACTCTTGACAAAATTCCGAAAAATACTTTGTGAGTTTTGGCCCTTTGTCATTTTGGTAATTTGTGCCCATTGAAATGTATGCTAAAAGTGATGCATAGCATAACTTTAGAACCGTGTATGCTAGGGTTTTAAAATTTCATATATGGATTCCTCATGGAAAATTAGCCGACATGTATTTTTTTTCTCGTCCGGATTATGCCCCTTTCAAGAGTTATTGCCCCTTTCAAGAGTTATTGCCCTTTGAATTTTTTTTATAAAATCTTGTCAGCAAGATATCTCAAAAACTATTGGAGCTAGATCCTTGAAAATTGGTGAATAGATTGTTGGAGATGAGTAGATGAACTGATTAACTTATGACAAAATTCCGAAAAATACTTTGTGAGTTATGGCCCTTTGTCATTTTGGTAATTTGTGCCAATTGTAATATATGATAAAAGTAGCATCTCTTTAGAACCGTGTATGCTATAGTTTTGAAATTTCATATATGCATTTCTGAAGGAAAATAAGCTGACGCGTATTTTTTTTCTCATCCGGATTATGCCCCTTTCAAGAGTTATTGCCCTTTGAATTTTTTTAAAATAAAATCTTGTCACCAAGATAACTCAAAAACTTTTGGAGCTAGAGCCTTGAAAGTTGGTGAATATATTGGTGGTGATGAGTATATGAACTGATTAACTTTTGACAAAATTCCGAAAAATACGTTGTGAGTTATGGCCCTTTGTCATTTTGGTAATTTGTGCCCATTGTAATGTATGCTAAAAGTGATGCATAGCATAACTTTAGAACCATGTATGCTAGGGTTTTGAAATTTCATATATGGATTCCTCATGCAAAATTAGCTGACGTGTATTTTTTTCTCGTCCGGATTATGCCCCTTTCAAGAGTTATTGCCCTTTGAAATTTTTTTAATAAAATCTTGCCAGCAAAATATCTCAAACACAATTGGAGCTAGAGCCTTGAAAAATGTTGAGTATATTGGTGGTGATGAGTATATGAACTGATTAACTTTTGACAAAATTGTGAAAAATACTTTGCTAGTTATGGCCCTTTGTCATTTTGGTAATTTGTGCCCATTGTAATGAATGCTAAAAGTGATGCATAGCCTTACTTTAGTACTGTGTATGCTATGGTTTTGAAATTTCATATATGGAAAATAAGCTGACGTGTATTTTTTTTCTCATCCGGATTATGCCCCTTTCAAGAGTTATTGCCCTTTGAATTTTTTTAATCAAATCTTGTCAGCAAGATATCTCAAAAACTATTGGAGCTAGAGCCTTGAAAGTTGGTGAACATATTGATGGTGATGAGTGGATGGACTGATTAACTTGTGACAAAATTCCGAAAAACTCTATGTGAGTTATGGCCCTTTGTCATTTGGGTAATTTGTGCCCATTGTAATATATGCTAAAAGTGATGCATAGCATCACTTTAGAAACATTTATGCTATGGTTTTGAAATTTCATATATGCATTCCTGATGGAAAATTAGCTGACAAGCATTTTTTTCTCATCCGGATTATGCCCCTTGTCAGCAAAATATCTCAAAAACTATTATAGCATTAGCCTTGAATGTTGGTGTTGATGAGTAGATGACCTGCTTAACTTTTGACAAAATTCCGAAAAATACTTTGTGAGTTATGGCCCTTTGTCATTTTGGTAATTTGTGCCCATTATAATGTATGCTAAAAGTGATGCATAGCATAACTTTAGAACTGTATATGCTATTGTTTTGAAATATATGCATTCCTGATGGAAAATAAGCTGATGCGTATTTTTTTCTCATCTGGATTATGCCTCTTTCAAGAGTTATTGCCCTTTGAAGTTTTTTTTAAAAAATCTTGTCAGCAAGAGATCTCAAAAACTATTATAGCTAGAGTCTTGAAAGTTGATGAAAAGATTGATGGTGATGAGTAGATGACCTGATTAACTTTTGACAAAATTTGAGTTATGGCCCATTGCCATTTTGGTAATTTGTGTCTATTGTATAATGTATGTTAAAGTGATGCATTCCATAACTTTAGAACCGTGTATGCTATGGTTTTGAAATTTCATATATGCGTTCCTGATGGAAAATAAGCTGACACGTATTTTTTATCATCCGGATTAACTTAAGAACCTTGTAAGCTAGGGTTTTTAAATTGCATATATGGATTCGCTATGGAAAATTAGCTGACACATATTTTTTTCTCAACCGCATTATGCCCCTTTCAAAAGTTATTGTCCTTTGATTTATTTGTTAGCATAACCTTTGGGCCAAGGCCACACACTTTGAATTATTTTCGGTTTCATTGGACGGATTTTTAAAAAATTCCGTCCTTTAAAATAGCGATGTCCGGGTGGGTGGTTGGGCGGGTGGATTGGCATTTTTTTTTATTTTTTTGTGTTTTTTTCTACATTTGTTTGATTCGAGGTTTAACGTCCCCGTCAACACTGTAAAGGTCATTTTGGAGACGTTGCTTCCAATTTTGTGGGACTTTTACCCGACATTGAGATGAAATGACATCTCAAGCCCTGTCGCCCAAAGAAACCAATAGGGTTTATTAGCATGGACGGTCCGCCTCGCACCGCGGTTCCTGGACAGGCTTAGATCCTCGAAGCGGTTTACCAGTACTAGTATGCGGGACGGATTCAGCTCTGCGTGGAAGCTTCGTGCAGCCCATATATTTCTACAAGCCCCTATGGGCGGGGGCGGATTTTTTTCTACATAAACACATATAAACAGAGATTTTACCCCTACGCAAAATTTGATATGGGGTGGGATTTGCCATTTGTCCTGTACATACATAAATACATCGCTACCCTACTCTACCCTACCCCATGCTTCCCCACTCAAACCCACCCACCCCACCCCACCACACTACACTCCACCCCACCACACTACACCCCACTCCCACCACACTACACCCCACTCCACCCAACTATACCCCACCCCACCCAACCCCACCAAGCCCCAACCTACAACACCCCACCACACCCCACACACATGCATGCAGTCATGCACAAATCCTTTGTTGACTAGGAATACTTTTTTTTTTATCTTTTTCTTCATAAACACATAACACAGAAATTATACCCCTACACAAAAGTTGATAGTGGGTGGTGATATGCCATTTGTCCTGTACATACATAAATACATGCATGCATATATTCCTACCCTACCCTACCCCACACCATCCCACCCCACCACACAACACCCCACCCCACAACACCCCACCCCACGACAACACACCTCAACCCGGCCCACTCCAATTACACATGCATGCATGCACACACACACACACATGCATTTACACTCAAACATGCATGCTCATACACAATCACTCATTTATGCTTTCACACTCACATACAAACACACATGCATACATGCACACACACACTGATGCTTGCATGCATACATGCAGGTACTCACACATGCGTGCATGCAGGTACTCACACATGCGTGCATGCATGTACACAAATATGCATGCATGCCCACTTGGTTTAAACTTTATTTCTTTGTATAATACATACATTTTTTACACATATGATGTTGACAAAGAATACAAGTATCATACAAAGGGATTCAGAAAAAAGTCAAATGACATTCAAATCTGTATCCCTCGATTACAATATCAATGTTCTAAGTATAGTTGTGATTGTCAAGTTTGTTCGAATTTGCAAGTTATTGTCAAGATATTCTAGGTGAATTTCATTTTGGTTACAAAATGAATAGTTTAGTAGTGAAATAAAGCATAGATATATGGCTCCACGGGGAATGGATTTTAAGGTAATTATTTTGTTTAATTAGCACTGATGAATCAAGTCTTGGGCGTGTGATTTGGGGCTGTCTCAAGAGATACCGGCCCCGATAGCTCAGTTGGTAGAGTGTCCGCTCCGGGGAACGGGAGGTCTCGGGTTCGATCCCGGGCCGCGACATACCAAAGTCATTAAAAATGGTACTAGCTGCTCCTCGCTTGGCACTCAGATTTACGGGGTAGAGCTAGGACTGGTCGATCCAGTGTCAGGATAATGTGACTGGGTGTGGTATCATGTAATGTGTCTGGGACATGATACTTCAGTGAGGCAGCACTATAAACGTGAGCATTGAGCTCCCTGTCGCAACCAGACACCGTCGTGATATGACTGAAAAATTGTTGAAAGCGACGTTAAACCCGAATTCACACACACACACTGTCTCAAGAGAAGCAATACAATGTAGAAACTCATTTGCGCTCTTCGAATCGTGATGTGAGACAGAGGCTGAAGATCGGTTCGGTTGGACGCTGTATCTGTTTAACTGGAGTTAGGAGATGTGTTATTCAAACTTTTTCGGGTAGGAACGCGCATGTATATAATTTACGTGTGTAGATATATGTATGTGTGCCCATGTAGAAAAACTACACATATTTATATATGTGATAAGTACTAGTAAGGCATTTGAAATCTGAAATCTGTGATTATAAATTTGAGGTACAAAATCTTTTAGACTTAAGAATAAAATCTTGTACTGCTAAGAATATTTGTATGTTATCATTCACAGAGAGATCAGTACTGCCGTATAGAAGGATGTTTAAAGCAGGTTGGCAAATAGCTGAGACAATGTTTAACATGTCCTGTCTAACGTCAGTGTACTGTTCACAGGCACTTACACATGCATGCACATGAAGGCATGCCCTCACGCATTAATGCATGCCTTCGGCAGAATTCTTGTTGTATGTTTTTGAGTCTTTAACAATATTTGTTGAATATTTTGCCATCTAGGGACGGGCCTCCGTGGCCTAGTGGATAAGAGCGCTGACTCTTAGTCATTAGGTCTCTCACCGCCGTAGGTTCGAGCCTCGCTCAGGCCACGTGTGAGACGCCAAGTTCTGCAACGGAAGGTCAGGTGGTTTTTCTCCGGGTACTCCGGTTTTCGCCCACCTCTGATTAACGATCGGCTCGATATGAGTGAAATAATCTTGAAAGGGCCGTAAAACCCAAACCAAAAAAAAATTGCCATCTAGGGACAAGCAAAGGTTGGGGACATTGTGTTTTACAAACACCATTTCTAGTTTTTAGATGGATTTTGAAATTAATTGGCAGAAATGTTAACCACCATGAGACGATGTGTTGTGTGCATGACCCAAGTTGGTACCTCAAATGTCAAGGACAAAAGGTCAAAGGACAAAAAGGTCCTTTTTTTAATGTTCAATCAATAACTTTCCTTCCTCCTGGATAGATTGTGAAATTACTTGGCAGAAATGTTAACCATCATGAGACGATGTGGTGCACGCTAGACCCAGGTCGGTACCTCCAAGATCAAGGTCATTATAAGAGGTCAGAGGTAAAAAAAGTTGTTGTTTTTTGTGTCCAGTCATTAACTTTTTATTTCTGGATGGACTTTAAAAGTAACCATGCATAAATGTTCATCGTCATTAGACCATGAGTCATGTGCAAGACCAAGGTCCATACCTCCAATGTCAAGGTCATACCTAGAGGTCAAAGGTAAAAAAAGGACAGTCAATAGCTTCCTTATTCTTTGATGGATTATGAAATTACTTGGCAGAAATGTTAACCATCATGAGACGATGTGTTGTACCTCAAAGGTCAAGGCCATACTTAGAGGTCAAAGGTAAAAGAGTGCTTTTTTTGTTTACGGCCAATAACTTTTTTTATTTTTCTATGAACATTTTTAAAGTTACTAAGCAGAAATGTTCATCTTCATTAGATGATGTGTTGCACACAAGACCCAGCTCAATACCTCCAATGTCAAGGTTATACTTAGCAGTCAAAAACGGGGGAGACATCTGTGTTTTTGTAGAAAAACAAATTCTAGTTAGCCAAATGTATTTAGAATACCCGATTTAAGATTTGATTATCCGACATGGCTTTATAATGTTCTGAGTAGTCTGATTTAATTTCATAAGACCGCGAGGTCTTTTCCGATAAGATCAGATAAACAACACAGCAAGAGTGTATCTACAACAGAAATGTTAACTATCATGGGACGATGTGTTGCACACATGATTCAGGCTGGTACCTCAAAGGTCAAGGTCATACAAAGAGGTCAGAGGTAAAAAGTAGAGTGTCCGCTCCGGGGAACGAGAGGTCTGGGGTTCGATCCCGGGCCGCGACATATCAAAGTCGTTAAAAATGGTACTAGCTGCTCCCCGCTTGGCACTCAGGTTTACGGGGAAGAGCTAGGACTGGTCGATCCAGTGTCAGGATAATGTGACTGGGTGTGGTATCAAGTAATGTGTCTGGGACATGATACTTCAGTGAGGCAGCACTATAAACGTGAGCATTGAGCTCCCTGTCACAACCAGACACCGTCGTGATATGACTGAAAAATTGTTGAAAGCGACGTTAAACCCGAATTCACACACATACACACACAGAGGTAAAAAGGGGCCTTTTACGTGTTTGGTCAATAACTTTCTTTTTTTTTCGATGGATTTTGGAATTACTAGGCAGAAAAATTAATCACCATGAGACGATGTGTTGCCTGCATGACCCAGGTTGGTACCTCAAAGGTCAATATCATACTTAGAGGTCAAAGGTAAAAAAGGGGCCTTTTTTCGTGTTTGGTCAATTACTATCTTATGTTTAGATGGATTTTGAAATTACCTGGCAGAAATGTTAACCACCATGAGACGATGTGTCTCTTGCAGGACCCATGTTGGTACCTCAAAGGTCAAGGTCATGCAAGAGGTCAAATGTAAAATAGGGGCCTTTTTTAGTGTTCAGTCAACAATAA
This sequence comes from Lucinisca nassula, assembly GCA_963580285.1. Taxonomy (NCBI): domain Eukaryota; kingdom Metazoa; phylum Mollusca; class Bivalvia; order Lucinida; family Lucinidae; genus Lucinisca; species Lucinisca nassula. The sequence goes on from OY757020.1 coordinate 12,212,711, forward strand.
CTTTCTTATTCCTGGATAGATTGTGAAATTACTCGGCAGAAATGTTAACTATCATGAGACGATGTGTTGCGCGCTAGACACAGGTCTGTACCTCGAAGGTCAAGGTCACACTAAGAGGTCAAAGGTAAAAAAATTCATTTTTTGTGTCCAGTCAGTAACTTTTTTATTTCTGGATGAACTTTTTAAAGTACCCATGCACAGTCAGTAACTTTTTTATTTCTGGATGGACTTTTTAAATTACCCATGCAGAAATGTTCACCTTCAATAGATGATGAATTGTGTGCAAGACCAAGGTTCAACCCTCCAATGTCAAGGTCATACCTAGAGGTCAAAGATTATGAAATTACTTGGCAGATATGTAACCATCATGAGGCGATGTGTTGTACGTCAAAGGTCAATGCCATACTTAGAGGTCAAAGGTAAAAAAGGGCTTTTTTGTGTACGGTCAATAACTTTATTATTTCTCTATGATCTTTTTAAAGTTCCCTTGCAGAAATGTTCATCTTCATTAGATGTGTTGCACATAAGACCTAGGTCAATCCCTCCAATGTCAAGGTCATACTTAGAGGTCAAAAAAGGGGAGACATCTGTCTTTTTGTAGAAAAACAAATTCTAGTTCTTCATGCCGTTTAACCATTAACCGCTCCACGCTTATGGCCCACAAAGAGGTTTGACGCTTTGTTAAACACGAAATTATCATCAATTCTCCTTAACCAGTGGATGGATTTTGAAATTACTTCACAGGAATGTTCCTTGGGTGTCCCTCTACCAAAATTGCTCACACCGTTCCGCTCTGGTGAACAAGATGGCTGCCAGAGCTAAAAATAAAAAAAAACCTTTAAACGACTTCTCCTTAATCAGTGGATTGATTTTGAAATTACTTCACAGGCATGTTCCTTGGGTGACCCTAAAAATTTGCTCAAACCGTTCCGCTCTGGTGAACAAGATGGCTGCCAGAGCTAAAAATAGAAAACCCTTTAATCGACTTTTTCTCCTTAACCAGTGGATGGATTATGAAATTATTTAACAGGAATGAGGTTTGAGGTTTTTAGCTGTGGTGGCCATCATGCTCAGTTAAGCAAAATATTTTGAGCAATTTTGTTAGAGGGTCACTCATGGAAAATTTCTATAAAATTGCTTCCTTTTAGAGACAGATGGCTTTTGGAAGTTTTGGCCCGCACCCACCTTGGCTGCAAGGTGCTTCTACAGGAGAATTGGTAAACCACTTTGAAGGTCTCAGCCAGTCCAGGCAAAGTGGTGCGAGTGGAACCATCTGTGCATTTGAACCCCATTGGTTTCATTAGGTGGCATGGCTTGAGATGTCATTTCATCAAAAATGACTTCTATTCTCAAAATAACTTCTACTCCTAAACAGGCAGACTGATTTTGAATTAATTTCACAGTAATGGTCTTTGGGTCCAACCAAAATTGCTCAAACCCTCCACACCACCATATATTACCCACAATTCCGTTTGCACAATATGGATCAGGTGTGCGATCCAGGGCCATCATGACCCTCTTGTTTACTTTAAATATCCTCATAACTCTTCATGCCGTTTAACCATAAACCGCTTGACGCATATGACCCACAAAGAGGGTTGATGCGTCATTAAACACGAACTCATCATCATCTGTTGTTTTATGTTTGCGTTTCTTTCCCTTTTGTGTCTGATTGGAGCTGTGTGTTAATTGTATCGATTCCTGATCATTGCCTTCACTTTTTTTTGTGGGTACAGCAGACTGTTGATTTGTGTCACTAGAGTCACCTGGCTCTTCACTCTGGTGTATAATCTAACAATTCAGAACTTAGAAGATTTCCAAGATGACATCTGTAGCTTTCATCTTGGATTTTAGAACATGGACTTTATGGCGCCTATCTAAGGGTCGCAACGACTACAGTAATTTTGATTTTTCATGTCGCCCCTTTGCCTCTAAGAAAATTTCGGCTAAATACGACTTAACATTCAGGCTAATTGTGTTTGTAACATTTTTAGATGACCACATTGGCAGCCATCTTGAATTTTTGAAAGGCCCGTTACAGCAATTCTGATTCTCCATGTTGCCCAAATGCCTCCCCCCTTCCTGCCTTGCCGTGACCCTTGGGGTTCAATTCCCACTGAGCACATTGCTGCCGTGGGTGGCGTCCTGTAAGCCGGAAGAAGGGGTCCTGGAGGTTGAGGGATACCTGAGCTTGCGGTGCTTCCGGTACCCAACATGCCTCTTTGACCTGGCTTTTTGGTGTAGACGGGATGCTGTGCAGTCCGACACGATCAATCTGCTGGTCGCGCCTTGCCGTAGAGATACCGCTTAACTTTCTCTTCCATTCTTTTTGTGTGTTACCTGATGCCAACCATGTGCCCATTTACCTTAACATTTTCTGTCGTTATATCTCTAGAAAGCGGTGGCCAAACGGACCAATAGTGTAGGCATTTTCTTTATACGACTGTAACACCTCCGAGTCAGCTAGCCACTCCATTATGGTGTTCCCTTGTAGGGCTAAACGGAAGGCGGAGAGCACTTGAGACGAATCTTCAATGTCAAATACGGATGCCTGCATTACATTTGCCAACCCTAAGTACAAGTTTGTACCCAGTAACATTAATCAACAAACTTGACCATTTGGGTGAATGGTAGTGGGCGAAAATATTCAATCAGTGAACCATGAATATGAATGTTTGAATTAAACTTGCCTAGATGCAAGTTTTTACCACTTAACATTAATCAAGCTCTAATAGTTCTTGAGATATAAACTTGGCCATATGGGTGAACGCTAGGGTGGTCAAATTTTCACCAAGTCAACGAACCATGAAATGTAGGTCAACAGGGATGCTTGCATTAAAGTTAGCTTCCCTAGATACGAGTTCATACCAAGTATCATTAATGAACTCTGAAAGTTCTTGAGAAATAAACTTGGCCATTGGAGTGAATGCTAGGGTGGTCGCAAATGTTGACAGTTTGATGAATGGACGAACGGATGGAAAATCGAACTCCTATATTGCGCCATGCTTAAAGCAGGCGCGACAAATGCTTAGAGCAGGGACGACAATTACCAAAACTAACGCATTCTGCCCAATAAAAAATCCAAAACACACATCTCGAACAAAAAGATATATACATAATTTGAAGAAATACCTAGAAAAAAAGGTGTAATATGTAATTTATCGATCTGAAACGCACAAAAACACTTATTGGAAATGAAAAGGGCTGTTGATCTGTCTGTGTCAAATATTAACGAATTTTGCCCATTAACAAACCCATACCACATATCCCCATTATAAACATGTATGCAAAATTTGCAGAAATCCATAAAAAAGTAATCAAGTTATCAACCTGGACAGAAGATATATCATAATACCCCGCCACTATCCTATGCTGGGGTATAAAATTGAATGCTTTCAATCTTCCATCAGTATTACTTAGTATGATTTGCTCCAAATCCTTGTTTTTCAGTAGCAAAGTTGTCTAACTATTTACCTTTAAATAGAAGTGGCGGCAATGAACAGGAATCGATACAATTAACCCACAGTTGCCATCAGGATTGGTATATTTCCGAATAATGGGCGATTTGATAGGAGGTAATCTAACTCTCAGATTATTTTAAATAAATTAGTACGACCAGCTCCACTTAGATTAACGGAAGCAGCAGAAAACAAATTTATGGGCCTCACCAATAAGGACAGCAACATAGCACTAAAATTATTAATAGAATTGGGAATCCGTACAGAAGAAGCAAACTGTAACCTAAGGGGAGATATTGTAAGTTTAAATAAATTTGTGATACTCACGTTTGTTTTAAGGGGCGATGCCATCCAAACTAAAGCGATATTCATACCGATCATTAAGTTAAACAGTATACAGAAGAACTGTAAATCCTTCAAATAGAGGGCGATTCAAATAGACGGCGAGTATAACAAAAGCCCACAAACAGCTATGCCTTTAAAAAGCCCATAGATATCAAACAAGCAATTGTTATACAACGAGATACGAACATTGGTCCAATCAAGACCTTCAACAGGTAGATTAGATTGATGTCAGATTTAGGAACGATGAAAAGCAATTGTAAAAGCAATCCCTGAGGATTTGAAAAATATTATTAAAATATTTAAAAAAATATCTTATTTCATTCACTTCCCCACTTCGTAATCTGTTGAACATGATAAGTCTACAGAGAACTAGAGACAGGAGGGCTTAGTTTTCCATCGTATATGCGAGATTCAGGCGATGCTTTGCTGCTTCCATATCAGTTTCTATGTGGTCTTTTAGTTAAAGTCGTCAGTAGTCGGAAGGAGAACTGATTGGTTTCTTGCGTTGTTGTATGCGATATCGCATTGAACTTGTACAGCCATTCATTTTCGATTAATCGACTCAATCCAATGACGTGTTTTTCATCAATGTCATTTCGTCTGCTTGCCTGTCCTTCTAGAATAAGGCAACACTTCTTTAACAGTCTTCCTGTCTTCTTTCCGACAGAAGGTTTACCACATTTTTCCATGTCCCCTTTTTCTTCTAGGACTGCAAGTGCATGCTCGACATTAATCAACGTGTCGAAGTGTTCGACGTCCAGGAAGTTTTTTAAATAACCGTCTTCGATAACTGCCATTTCTCTCATTTTTAACACGAGCCAATCCAGAAGTCGCAGATCAGACCTGATTGAACAATGTTTCTTTTTTTCTTTTCGCAAATGTAGAATATTTCAATTCTCCCCACATGTACTTAAGGCAAATGTGATCGCTTCTTACAACCATTGATTCTGAATCGACATTCCTCCTGCTTGTCCCGTGTTCAATAAATGATTCGTCGATCAACGATGGTGATTCCGTCAAAATAATACTGTTACGCTGTGCTCAATTCATTTTCTATCCCTTTCGGGGGCAAATTGGCATTTTTTGATGTCTCCATAACTCCATCGAATATAATAACCGCTACAATGTTCACATGGTGCAATCTAACCTTTCGGGGGCATATTAGCATTTTTTATGTCTATATAACTCCCATCGAATATATTAACATCTACAATGTTCATTTGGTGCAAAGTCACTAGAGGCATACTCTGGTTTACCTTTCGTCGGTCTTCGGACGACAATGAGGACACCTTTGTTCTCATTCGCGACAAATATATTATGTAAATAGTCTCCTCGGAGTCTAAGATGATCAAGTTCCTTCCTCCTCGTTTTGTCTGTGAATGTTCGGACTTCCTTTATTTCTTCTACTTCACCATGCGTCTTTAGATTTGTTTTATACATAGCAGTGAATTCAATGTATATCTGAAACAAATAAAAGTGATATTTTCAGTGTGAAAATAAAAATGATATTTTCATAGTGTGAAAAATAACATGACCAGACTACTTTTCTCATGTTATCTATAAAATACTTCTGTAAAATACCCTGAAAAGCACTTTATGTACTGTAAAAATGCTGTATTCAAAATGGCGATCTGTTCTTGTTTTGAAACTGACAATTGTGACTTTTTAGCCAAGTCAAACATTGTGACTTTTTAGCCAAGTCAAACATTGTGACTTAAGGTCCGAATGATCAATTTCAGTAAGTGTTCAAAAATAAAAAGAAAATTTGCATTTTTTCGATAGATATCAAAAAAATTTCATCTCGTGTGTTAAGAACAGTAGACTTTTCGCTCGTGCTTCGCACCCGTGAAAGTTGTGATATTTTCAACACACTTGATGGGCTATTTTTGATATTCATCTCTGAAAAGTAAATATCGTCTATGTGTAGCTATCCGTCCCTAAGGGTTCTGACAACAACAGCAGCAGTGCATCCTGTCACTGATACGGTGTCCGTTGTCATATGTTGTTGCAGTTGGAACTGAAACTGTTTAAATGTTTTGATCAGAATCTGAGGTGATACGTGAAAATGATAAATGTGGCCAATGCTAATGTTTATACACCCGTTTGAAGAACGGTCGTATTATGTTTCTAAACGTTTCATTTCCGGATTACTCCTCCTGCAGTTTACATCCGCTCAAGCTGAAACTTCATTTATAGTTAGACCATGATGTGGGCAGCGCATATTTGATCTCAACGTGAATGTATCTCTGCACAAAACACCTAATACATGTAAAGGTGTCATCCGCAGCCCAGAGCTACGTCCTTGCAGTGATACAGAGATCATTGATGTACGTAACATCCAAGTTCGTAGAAGTGGTGTATTAAAGCCAACAAGTACCTGCGTGTTTACTTTCAATACACCAGTTCTGCCCAAGAAAAACAAAGACGCACATCTTTCTGTTAACGTAGAGGTGTATATACCAAACACTCTCAGATGTCACCTTTGTCAGGTTTTTGGCCACCACGAAATGGCCACCACGAAAGCAGATGTCAGAAGAAACAACTCTGTCAAAACTGTGGTGAAGAAAAACGTCGATAATAATCAAACTGTAAGAGTTCCCCAGGTATTAGACTTCCTGCCTTGCCATGGCCCGGGGGGGGGGGGGGGGCTCAATTCCCACTGGGCACGTTGCTGCTGTAGTCTGTGTGCCCACTGGGAAGAGCTAAAGGAAATACCACCCGTTTGCCGTGGGTGGCGTCCCGTAACCCGGATGAAGGGTTATCTGGAGTTGCGTACTTCAGGTGCCAAACACACCTCTTTGGCCTGGATTTCGGTCAGACGGGCGGTCGTGCGGTCCAGCACGGTCAATCGGCTGGTCGTGCCAAGCCCTAGAAATAACCTTTTACTTTCCTTTCCTTGTCTATAGTATCAACCTGAATACACACCGTTTGCGCATAAAGTCTGCGGCTAAACGGACTAATCGTGCAGCTTCTTGCTCGTACGAGTATATCTTCCGTGTATCTCTAACACTTGTGAGGTAGGAAATCCACTCACTGAAAGTGTTCCCTTGTAGGGCTCCAAGGTGGGCGGAGAACATGAAAGACGAAACAAACGAAATTTTTATCATGGCTTCCAAACGGAGAAAACCGAGCGCAGACAAATATGATACAGACACATAACGAAACAAACAACACCACGACTCAACAATTTCCGCGCTTCCTGATAATAGACGTTTCCGAGCTGTCAATCAAGAGCGCTGTTTCATCCAATCGAAAAAATCGATTTTATTTAGTGCCGCTGTGTTGGTCACTAACGGCCATTTTCTCCCACAAACAAAGAAACGCGGTATAGTCCATTCGAAATTTTCAGAACCTAGAAATGTTGAGTACAATGAAGTTTTTTTGCTGTTTTGTGTTGTACAGGGGTTCTAGAACAAAACTGGCTTGGTTGCCACTTGGGCAAGTCTGGGCAACTTGTATAATTTGCATAAATCCAAGATGGCCGCCAGACGCCATCTTGAAAATTTAATTTTTTGAATAGGTGATAAGGAAGGCGTGTAATATGTCATTTAAGGGGTTTTCTGGTATGCAGAATCCGATTTTGAGGTTATTTTGTCATTATAATGAACTCGGAGTACCATATCCAAGATGGCGGCTGGCGGCCATCTTGAAAAATTGAGTTTTTGAATAGGTGACAAGGAAGGCGTGTAATATGTCATTTAAGGGGTTTTCTGGTATGCAGAATCCGATTCTGAAGTTATTTTTACATTTTGATGAACTTGGAGACCCCAATTTCAAGATGGCTGACTAATGTTTACATAGAAATTTTATATTATTCAAACCATCGTTATGTCTGTATTATCCCATTGAGGTACCCATCATTCAGTCAGGACTAAAACCCCAACATATATATGATGGTATTTGTGTTATACCGGCCATAAATGTTTACTCCCACTCATCTAAATAGTCTGGAACTTGATCATCAGCAATATCTTCTTGATCCTCCATGTCTTCTTCCAGACCATCATCTGGACAATCATCAATATTGTCAACGTCAGTTGCGGGTCCCTCCTCTGCTGCAGGGACGTCTCTTGCTGTAGTGTATTGGTTTAAGCAGTCTTCTGAACCACGGCAGTTACAGAATGTCGTGCATGATAGGTGCTGCTTGTGACAACCACATGCCTCTGTAGAGCACTTTTTTCCTTGTGCTTTACACTGACAACGAATCACATCCAGCAGCTCGGGTGGAGCTGGATCACCTTCAGCAATTACTGGAATAGGAATTTCATCTCGAAATTCCCAACCAAACTGTGTTATATCTTTGGACTCGTCAGGAGGGCCATTGCAATTGGCTGCTTTCCACAACATAACTTGAAGATGAGCCCGAAGTATGTGTTGCATAAGATTGGCTGATGTTGGAGGAAGAGACATGACTTTAGGGTTTCTCTTCTTTTTTGTGAACAGTGTGAACCGAACGGATTCCATTGACGTCCCCTGTGGCTGACCATATAAAGCAATGAAGAAAGGCATTGCAGCAGTCATCAAATCTGGGCGAGTGGTACCAACGTCACCTATGATAGCTAAACCTGGATAGTCACCAGATGTCATAGTATTCAACGCTGTGACCTTACCTTTGCCATAAGGATAAGAAGTCGTATCGCAACCGCTGAGTGCATGCATTGCTGGTAGTTGTAAACACTTTTGACCCAGACCAGCACATGTGGCATTTATATCAAGTACTGATCCATCCCAGCGCTCCATCTGTACCTTGCATTGTAAATTAGCTCGATTCACCCAATACACCAGCAAAACAAAAACATCTGTGTCGTCACTAAGTACACGGATCACACCCTGGCCAGATTTAGCAGCTTCAAGAACAAAAGACACCATTGTAACGTCAGCTTCATCGTGAAGAAATTTACTGTCATCCCTAGTCTCCATTGTAGTACTCTCTCCTAGATCGAAAGTTCCCAGTACACTGGCGAGTTTCCTCTTGTTGGATTTGCTTTTCATAATCGCCTCCCTCTTTGGGAGATGACTTGCGATAGAGAGGTCATAGTCAATTACAACTTCACCAGCTCTTCGCATCCGCTCATGGTCTTTGGCAGATACATCCTGGTATTTGTCAAACACAACAATTTTCTTAGTTGCATCCCCATAGTTACTCAGACGTTCTTCGATGGATGCAATCAGGTCAGATGGATTGCCCCATGAGGCCAAACCATGTGGTAAAACAGCTGCGAAACATCGACAATGAGTGTATCCGCAGATTTTGGATATATGTCAAATACTCCTAGACGCTTCACCAAACCGGATTTATTTCCTTTCCGAAGACACCCCTGTCCATCTATAAGCGCGGGAGGAACAGCACACAACTCGTAGGCAAATAAAGGACCAAGCTCTATCTTCCGTTGTTGTCCAATCATAAGCAGCCGTAGAAATATGGTTTCAAGCTCTATTAACGGTCTGGATTTTGAGCCTTTTGCCTGTCCTTTTAGAATACACATTGTATTAATCGGACTGCTTATAGAATTATAGAAACCATCAGGGAGACTTGATACAAAGTCTCTCTCCATCCTTTCCCCTATCACAATCGAATCAGCAACGTTCACGTCTGCTGAAGCAATCTGACCGGTAACAGGGTTGTATAGATGTGGTCGATTATCTTCTAGAGGATGGGGATATTTGTCTACCTCTGCAAATATGAGACCCCGATCACTTGCATCCAATTTTCGTCGATATTTCATCTCTTCCTTGTGCAGTTTCTGTGAAGTACCACCTGGATCTGATTGTGAGTAGACACCATCCAGTCGATCTGAAACTGTACATGTGATAGGGAAAGCATTGATCCACTCGCTCACTAAATCAGCAGACAATGTCATTCCTTTAAGAGCCCCCTTGCCAATTCTTATGGCAGTTTGTTCTCCAAACTGGTCAGCAGAAACTGCGTTCCAGTATCCATCCTGGTGACGACAGACAAGATCAACCATGTCTTCAGTATTAGCACGCATTTCGATCAAATACTGGGTCATGTATCGTGCGTACTGGACGTGCCCAGCAAGGAAGAAATACTTCATCATTCGCTTCAACGTCAGATGTTTCAGATGAATGTCACCTTCTCTTTCCGCACGCTCAAACTGGTGAATCAGGAGTGTTGGGAGAAGGAAATTGTCAACCCAGTGTCGACCCGTCGGATGAAGTCGAGCTGTTTCGAGGTACTGTTCAATTTCTTCAAATGTCTTTTGTCCAGATGACAGAAGTCTTTGTAAGAGTGCAGCTGCTACTCCCCTAAATGCTCGCATTGCTTTAACCCATGACTTCCCATTGAATATTCCTGTAAGCCCCCCATAAGCTTTAGTAATGTACCATTCCAATCCTGAGCCCTTCATAAGTGTTCCAATGCAGCCAAGAAATGACTGTATGATATGCATACCACCTGGATGAACAACTACATTCTGGTACTTTTTAGGCTGGTTCCAGCACACTTGTTTGGTAACCGCATACAACTGCATGTCCATACACAAATGGACCTTTTCCATTCCCATGTCAACCATTGATTGTGTCTTTTTCTTGTGCAGTGGTTAAACTGGTTGCCTGGGAGCAAACATCAGTGTAACTGATACTAACGGGCTGCACTGCAGGAGGTATTACCTTTTTTGGACCAGTGTAGTGCATGAGTGGAATGGCCCTGGTGTCACCGCTGGATTTGTATTGTTTGGAAGTTAGCCTCGGAATCACAAGGGTACTGATCCCTGGCAACTGAGCTGTACCTGGCTCAATGATTCCAGCGGGATGAATTTGAAATTCTGTTGCCATGGCATGAGTTTCACGTCGGCCGTTTGGGGTTGACACGGACAAATCAAAATTGTCATACCACCCAAACACGAGCCCCACGGTACGGCTTAAGCCCATCATTTGATGAAGAGTTGCAGCATTATCAGTCACATACTTCGCTGCGGACTTACGGAACCGAATAACTTCATCATATGACACGCAATAACCATGCTCATGCAAAATCTGTATCAAGTCACTGCTGCCAAACTTGTGGTGCAATTTGACACCTAACCCCAAAGTTGATTGGTTGCCTGTGTTGGTAATGCCAAATTGTATGGATTGTGACAAACTCGTAGATTGTTTTGTTACTTTGCCATTTGAAACAAGTTTTGAAATAAACCTGAGCAATGTATCACTTGTGTTTTCCTTGGTTTTACTGAAAGTGAAATCACCAAGATCATACTGTTTATTATTCGTTGGAATTCCACGGGCTTCAGTTGTAATCTTTCTGACTAGGACATCCTCACCTTCTTCATCGGTGGTGTCCAATTTAGAAAGCTTCAGAATTTTACCAACAAACTCTCGGAATCCTACAATGGAAGCGCAGCCCTGAATGCTTAGTACTACTACATCTTCACCAAGGTAAGTCAACAGCTTGGTGAACATTTGCTTCCTGCTTAAACAGCCGCCATAAGCAACGTATTTGTCATGCATTTCGAGGGATGTCCAAGTACAATGCTTTCTAGTGGCAAACATTTCATCAACAAGTGACTGCAAAGCAGCATCATCAATAAAAGGTGTTTGTTCTGTATGAACTGGAACCTTTCTGAATTCATTATAACACCTCAAGTGATACTGCGCCTCTGCTGCAGCTAAATCATGGGCACCGTGGCAGCGAAGAGCTACTTCCCTGCCCCAGGAATCGCTCCTATCGCCACAGTGCTGTAAAACGATGTCCTTGAATGGAGGTGCATTTTTAACACCCAACCTTTCGCATTGTATCACCCTGTCCCACCTCTCGGGGTGCTTAGGGTTCAAAGGCTCACACACATTTGCACAAAACAGACATTGTGTCTTAAATTCAAAGTCTGTGACTTGTGATCTCCTCATCCTTGCAGCTGGAGCATCATCACTGTCTGCCCTATCCTCTTTCCTTTTCTTAGCCAAATATCGTTTAATGTGCACTTTGGATGTGTATGAGCAATAACAGTTTTTGTGCATTTCCATAGATGCATTTTCACCTTGAGTGTCCAAGATTGCCTGTACTGCAGAGCGCAATACATCATCCTGTCTCTGAAGTGCACATTCAATCACTTTCAGGAGCCCCTGCTTTTTATAAGTCTGCAGTGGCCCAGAATTAGTACAGGTTGACAGACAACACTTTCTGTCTGGAGTTGCCATTGCAAAGTCTAGTCTTTAAACTAGCTTACTCAGAACCTGATGCAATCAAATTCAGCTCACCAGCCAAAATCACAGTATAAGGAAACAACAACGGTTGATTTGTATACAAAATTATATATCAGGCAGTAATATAAACAATGAAATGACAATTTAGTTGGCTATGACGTTTTATGAAAATCGCCTACAGTAAAGCAGTAGTGGGGAAGGGCATTTCAGGGTAATGGGGTTGTGTGGGAAGTTTATTATTAGGACTGTCAAACAATTGTCATGTTGTAGTATTTAGATAAATATGTACATGTATATAATTATGATGGCCCCCGCCAATCGGGGCTTGAAGAAAGATGGGCTGCATGATGCTTCCACGCAGACCTGAAACCGACCCGCACACGACTACTGGTAAACTGCTTAGAAGATCTAAGCCTGCCCAGGAAAAGCGGTCAATGCTTATTAACCCTGTTGGTTTCTTTGGGTGGCAGGGCTTGAGATGTCATATCATCTCAGGTCGGGTAAAAGTCCCAGAAAATTGGAAACATCGTCTCCAAAATTACCTTTACGGTGTTGACGGGGACATTAAACCTCAAATCAAACAAACAAACATGTATGTACATACCCAGCAGGCACACGCCACTAGGGCAACGTCAAATCAACGTGCACCGACGTGGATGTGACGTTGCATAAAAGTCATGACGTCGCATCGACGTTGATGTGACGTCACAATTATGGCATGTGCCTGCTTGGTATAGAGTGCATAAGTTCTAACTGCTCCGGACCTTTTGGCCTGGTCGTTGTGTCACTCGCTTTGTAACCCCAGGTCGTGGGATCAGTCCCCGGTCGGGACACTCGACTAGATTTTTCTTAACAGATTTTTTCCTCCTCCTACTACAATGGTGCCTGGCGCCATGATGATAACCGTTTGAGCCCAGGGGCGGGGCAGATGCAGCGGAGTCAAAAGAAGCTGGAAATGTGTATTATTACATAAGTATCTACTAAACATTTGAAACAAATGTTTCTCTGTAGTATGGAGGAATGTAGTAGTACGACCATAATAAATATCCATATAGAGTGCATAACTGACTGGTCTGGTTGGTCCGGGCCTGGTGGTTGTGTCGCTCGCTTTGTAACATTAGTTTCGTGCGCGCGCGCGCGCGTGTGTGTGTGTGTGTGTTTTCGTTTTCCGCACCAAACGCCAACACTTCGCGGTAACTTGGAGACAGTTTTCCAGTCTGAATATTTTGAAACTATGCACATAATTATTTTATTATTCCTTAGCCCTTTGGTTAGGCTGTTCTTATTTTTTTATTATTATTATTATTTTGTCAAAGTTTTATGTCTCGGTATGTAAGAAAAGCCAATATTGTCCGGAATACTTGATAAATCTCCTCCGAGATCTACACAGACTTTCTTTGTTTCCGCCATATTGGCTGCAAAGCTTGTGGGACGTAGCAACAGTAACCAAGTAGGCGGAGCATAAGATTATGTTCTCGGAAACGTCTATTGAAAGCACAGAAGAAAACAAAAGCATTTTCCGCGCTCTCACCTTTCGTCATACAAAAAGTTATTTGTGGTTTAGCTGGTGAACCAAAACCTATCAAGAAATTGAACAGATCAATTCAGTTACTCATTGAGATCACTAAAAAGTACATGCTGAGAATCTCCTTCGCACAACTACTTTCCACGACCTGAAAGTGCGAGTATTTCCACATACCTCGCTGAATACCTCAAAGGGGGTATCCGTTGCCCCGATTTGAGGAATTGCAGCGAGGAGGAGATTCTCGATGGCACTAGATCTCAAGGAGTAACTGCGATTAAAAGATTTAAAACAAAACGAAACGGTGAATGAAACGATACCAACACCTTTGTCTTTACTTTTAATACGCCAGTTCTACTGCAAACGATCAAGGTAGCGTACTTTAGGGTTAACGTTGAGATTTACATACCAAATCCGCTGCGATGCCATAATTGCCAGAAATGTGGTCACCACGAAAATAGGTGTACCAAAGACCCTATCTGCGCAAGATGTGGTAAACCAGCCAATCATACAGAAAAAATTGTCCAAATGACCCACATTGTGTGAACTGTGGGTAAAATCACAACACTAACTCTAAAGAAGGTCAAATCTGGCATCAAGAAAAAGAAATCCTTAAGAGTTAAATTCACCAGAAATATCTCCTTTCCTGAAGGGCGAAAAATTATTGAGTCACCTACTCCGAAGTACGCTAGCATCGCACGGGGACCTGTTAAAAAGGTACCTGTTGCTGATGCTGTCACTCAAACTGATCCGATTCCTAGGCTACAGAAATTAAAAACTAAAAGCAAGAATGAAGATCAAACCAACAGTACCAAAATTCAAACAGTAACGCCAACACAGCCAATACAAGAAAAAAAAATCAGACAAAATTTAAAAAAACTACTTTGGAAATGATGAAAAATGATTTAAAAAAAAAAACAACAACAAAAACATCAATCTCAAAAACACATAACATCGGCCAGACAACGCAAATGCTCAAGAGACAACTTAAAAAACCATAACAGATTCGCATGTTTGAGTGACAGTGATATGGAGTTTACTGAATCTCCAACACCACGAAATGGTAATAACAGATCAGGGTCACCAACACCAAAGGGTGGTAATAACAGATCTATAGCACAAATAACACATCCAAAATAGTTTCTAGTCGAAGGAAAATCTCTCCTTAAAATGGATTTAAAACAAAATAACACAGTGGAATTGTCGAGGTCTTAAATCAAATTATAATGAATTCGTATTAATTACTTCTTTCTTTATTAAACCCATCGGTCTTTTGTTTACAAGAAACGTTTTTAAAAGCTGATGACAAAATCGATCTCGGAGGTTTCAATTTATATATCTATTCTGATGGAAACAGACCATCTCGTGGCAGTTCAATTCTTGTAAAATCTTGTTTACCACAAAGAGAGATCAAATTAAAAAAAGATCTGGAAGCTATAGCAGTATCGGTTTCTCTTGATAAAGAAGCCTTGCCGTGGCCCTGGGGGCTCAATTCCCACTGGGCACATTGCCGCTGTGGTCTCTGTGCTCACTTGGAAGAGCTAAAGGAAGTACCATCCGTTTGCCGTGGGTGGCGTCCTGTAAGCCGGAAGAAGGGATCCTGGAGGTTGAGGGTTACCTGAGGTGGTGGTGCTTCAGGTGCTCAACACGCCTCTTTGGCCTGGCTTTTCGGTGTAGACGGGTGGCCGTGCGGTCCGGCACGGTCAATCGGCTGGTCGCGCCGAGCCCTAGAGATACCGCTTTGCTTTCTCTTCAATTCTTTTTGTATCTTTCCTGATACCAACCAAATGCCCATTTACCTTACCCTTTTCTGTCTTTTTATCTCTAGAAGGCGGTGGCTAACGGATCAATCGTGTAGGCATTTTGTTTATACGAGTATATCTCGCGTGTATCTCTAACACCTGCGAGTTGGATAACCACTCCATTATGGTGTTCCCTTGTAGGGCTCCACGGAGGGCGGAGAGCACTTGGGACGAAACTAGGATTTTTTCCTTATGGCTAATGGAAAAAAACATAACCCCAACGCACATAACCGCATCGCTGCTAAACGTAAAAAAGACGAGGATTCATCCGAAACGGATGAGCCCAGTCAGCAGTCAAGTCAGCAGTCTAAAACTCCAAAGCTCAGCAATTTTCCACGCTTCTTTGTGATAACATCACGTGATGATACATGTACGGTGTCAGATTTATCACCTTTTGTGATCGAAAAGAGTATAATGTCCATTGCCGGACATCCAAAAAGTATCAAAAACCTGAAGTCAGGTGATCTCCTCTTGGAAGTCGAGAGAGAACAGCAGGTCAAAAACCTGCTTGGTACCACAAAGCTGTTCGATCTCAACGTCAAAGTATCGTTGCACAAAACACTCAATTCATGTAAAGGTGTCATCCGCGGCCCAGAGCTATGTCCGTGCAACGATACCGAGATTTTTGAGAATTTAAGAGATGAAGGCGTCATTGGTGTACGTAACATCCAAGTTCGTACAGGTGGTGTATTAAAGCCAACAAGTACCTACGTGTTGATATATAATACACCAGTTCTGCCCAAGAAAATAAAAGTTGCATATCTGTCTGTTAACGTAGAGGTGTATATACCAAACCTTCTCAGATGTTATCATTGTCAGGTTTTTGGTCACCACGAAAGCAGATGTCAGAAGAAACAACTCTATCCAAACTGTGGTGAAGACAAACATGTAGATAACCATCAAAACTGCAAGAATGAGGCCAAATGCGTCAATTGTGGTGACAAGCATGCTGTTTTCTCTCGAGATTGCCCTGCATGGAAAAAAGAAAAAGAAATACTCACTGTCAAATACCAAAGGGGGATAACATTCCCAGAAGCGCGGAAAATTGTTGATGAGCGATACACAACACCAACCACCAGTTACCCCAGCTAACAAAGAAACGTTTTAAAAACGTTTTCAAAAACGTTTAAATAACGTTTATATGGAATTTGTTTTTTACGTAACAAGAACGTTTTTGAAAAACGTTCAAAAAATGTTATTTCAAGCAGTAAATATACATTTTAAGAACGTTTATAAAGACGTTCTTAAAACGTTTTTGGTGGACGTTTAAATAACGTTTATATGGAAAGGTTTTTTTACGTCACGAGAACGTTTTGGGAAAACGTTTAAAAATGTTATTTCAAACAATAAATATACATTTTAAGAACGTTTATAAAAGACGTTCTTAAAACGTTTTTGGGAACATTAAAATAATGTTCATATTTTACGTCATAATAACGTTTTTAAAAAGCGTAAGAAAAACGTTAAAATAACGTTTAAGAAATCATTTTCAATGCATAAAATTACATTTTGAAAACGTAAACTGTTAATGGGTATGTTTCATTTACGTTTATATGGTAGCCCCGTTTCCATCAGGGCTTGGAGAAATATATTGTGCTGTATGATGCTGCCATCTTTTTTGAAATTTGTGGTAAACTGCTTACAGGGTAAAAACCTGCCAAGGCAGTGGTGCGACTTGGAGCCTTCATGCATATGAACCCTATTGGTTTCATTGAGCAACCGGGTTTGAGATGTCATTTCATCTCAATATCGGATAAAATTCCCAAAAATTGGAAACAGTATCTCAAAATGACCTATATATTGTCGACGTGGACATTAAACCTCTAACCAAACTAACAAAAGTCCCAACATAATTGCTGGCAACCCCTTCAAAATGACCTAAATAGTGTTGATGGAGACGTATAACCTAAATACAAACAAACGTGCTTAAAGCACAAAAAAGCAACAGGCTGGCCTCGCAAATCAGTCAGGTGCACGTTTGACTGGTGATCAGGACGTGGTTTCAATACGTGAGACTGATCATGAAATCTTTTCTACAGTCAATCTCTCCCTTCAGCTGATACAAAAAGGGCAGCTGTCAGTTTCTTGCGAAAGAATGTGCAGTGTACTGATTAACTGCTTATGTATAAGCTTACCAGAAAAGTGTGGATAGGTAAACTGACGGGCTCAAAAATGGCCTAAATGGTGTTGACTGGGCCGTTAAACTCCGATACAAACAAAAAACCAACATACAATGTATGATTTTTTTTATTGTTCAAAATTTCAGGAGTCTGTCTCTCGAATCCTCGATTTTGTCATATAGATAACCTTTTTATAGAACATATTCAAGTTGAAATTTCAGGGGTTGTCTGTTCTCGATTTTCTTTATTCTGAAAAAAAAGAAGATAATATATTAAATGTATAATTGTTCTTACTCCCCCAAATTAAATGTATAATTGATCTTACTCCCCCAAAACAGCTAATTGGCAAATAGTTCAGGGCCTGCACGGTTTGCAAGAAGTTCAGCAGACAAACCAGTCCCCCCCCCATAAATTTTGAAGTGGACTTCTGCTATATATAAGGAAGATTCCATGTGGTACAAAAGGTGTTAACTTTTGATTAAAAGGGTTATGTTCCAAGTTTACTTCCTACTGGTAGTTCTTAGGTGCCTTTGGGTGATTTTATGGACGGCACTATTTCATAGGTTCGGAAAGCCATTAATTTTGAGAAGACATTTATTAAAGAAACTGAAGGATGAAACATCCAATAATCTTCATTAGTCGCTGTGAAATTACAACCTCCTGTTTGAAATGTTTCATGAACGCGGATCAATCAATTTTGAGCTTGATATTTATGAGGTTTGACCTCCCCGTCAACACTGTAAAGGTCATTTTGGAGACGTTGCATCCAATTTTGTGGAACTTTTACCCGACATTGAGATGAAATGATATCTCAAGCCCTGTCACCCAATGAAACCAATAGGGTTTATTAGCATGGACGGTCCGCCTCGCAACGCGGTTCCTGGACAGGCTTAGATCCTCTAAGAAGCATCATGCAGCCAATATATTTCTTCAAGCCCCTATGGGCGGGGCTGATATTTATGAGGCATTCAATCTATTGTGTCCTAATTACACAAAATATTTTTGAACTTTTTAAAATGTAAGTTACATCAGTAGCAGGCCTCTGTAGTCAAGTTGGAAGTACGCCCGACAGGTTATCAGGAGGACGCGGGTTCGATACCTGCCGTGTCAGCAACATTCTCTCGTGATAATGGAATATTTTATAGTCATTCTCTCACTTCTGATTTAGGAGGGGCAGTTGTCAGTTTCTGGTGAAAGATTGTGGAATTGCACTGGTTAACCGCTTGCATATAAGCCTTTTGTTTGTTTGATTTGAGGTTTAACATCCCCGTCAACACTGTAAAGGTCATTTTGGAAACGTTGCTTCCAATTTTGTGGGACTTTTACCCGACATTGAGATGAAATGACATCTCAAGCCCTGTCGCCCAATGAAACCAATAGGGTTTATTAGCATGGACGGTCCGCCTCGCACCGCAAATCCTGGACAGGCTTAGGATTGTAAGGGCGAGGATTGTGGCCACTTAAAATCGATTTAAGCCCCCCAGTGGAAATCTTCCACCTTCCACTGACCGTTCCAAGGCGGCTCTTCTGTGGCGATTTATTTATGTTGTTGTTTGTTACTTACTGTGTGTATCACTTGTGTCTTTTGGTTTTGGATGGCCATATGGCCATTGTGTGGGAAAGTAACTGTCCTTATGGCCTTCCTTTGTTTAGGTTTCCATTATGGTCTGGTCGCTTAATGTTTGTATTTCTTTCCCTTTGGTGTCTTTTATGGGTGGAGTAAGTTAATTGTATCAATTCCTGATCTTTGTTTTACTTCTACTTAGATCCTCTAAGCGGTTTACCAGTACTAGTGTGTGGGCCGGATTCAGCTCTGCGTGGAAGCATCATGCAGCCCATATATTTCTACAAGCCCCTATGGACGGGGGCCTTAAATATAAGCCTGCCCAGAACAAGTGTGGATAGGTAAGCTGACCGGCCCAAAAATGACCTAAATAGCATTGTCTGGGCCGTTGAACACCAATACAAACGAAACAGTCCTCAGCAATACTTTACTCGTAATTAGGATTATTTCAGCTGATTTCAAATGAAATGCTCCAGTTTCCTCCAATATTCAATCACAAACCTACATTATGTATACAGTAAAATTCCCTATTAAGATCACCTAAAATTAGGACTAATTAAGATCACCTAAAATTAGGACTAATTCTGCTACAAAAAGCTTATTTAGTAGGTTGCAGATATTCTTGCTTCTTGTTTTCTGCATAGTGTCCTGTGGTTAGACACCACCTTTGGGACTGTTCAAAAGACCACTTTTGAACAGCCCCAAAAGTGGTCTTAATATTGGAATTTTACTGTAATTAAAATTTCAAATTATTTAATATAAAAAAAATCAATTCCAGTTTCGCGTGTTACATAAACTGAACTTGCAATGGCGCTTCATCTACTTCGGGAGATTCGTTTGTTTGATTTGAGGTTTAACAACCCCGTAAACACTGTAAAAGTCATTTTGGAGATGTTGTTTCAAATTTTGTTGGACTTTTACCTGCAATTGAGATGAAATAACTTCTCAATTCTTACCGCCCAATAATACCAACAGGGTTTATAAACATGGATGGTCCAACTCGCACCGCTTTACCTGGGCAGGCTTAGATCCTCTAAGCGGATAAATTACCAGTACTCGTGTGCGGGTTGGTTTAGGCGCTGCTTGGAAGTATCATGCAGCCCATCTATTTCTTCTGCCCCAATGGGCAGGGGCCATAATTGATCTTTAATACTAAATAGTTTGTGGGACAATACATATTGAAAGCAAATCTCTTTAGATATAAAAGCAGTAAACTCGAAACAATTTACCTGCTGTGCAAGAACGTTAACTCCTCCTGGCCTGTTATCACCGCGAAAATTATTCTGACACTTTTAGAAATTTCCAAAAGGACCAAGAGAAAAGAAATCTAAACTTCAAATCCCACACTCACAATTGTGGAATTGCACTGGTTAAAATACAACAAACCTTTCAACTTTTCCGAACTAGTGGAAGCCATTGAAAAATCACACGATACAGCAACCGGCCCCGATGAAATTCATTATCAGATGCTTAAGCATCTGCCAAAAAGTTCTCTTTCAACACTTTTAGATATCTTTAATAATATTTGGGAAACTGGGGTCTGTCCTGAGAGCTGGCGTTTTGCTACAGTTGTACCAATTCCAAAACCAGGGAAAGATCATCCAGAACCTACGAATTATTGACCGATAGCTTTGACAAGTTGTTTGTGTAAAACATTGGAGAGAATGATAAACAAGAGATTTGTCTGGTACTTAAGAGTCCAACAACCTCATTTCAGAATACCAGTCAGGTTTTCGTTCGGAACGTAGTACCAACGACAATTTAATAAGACTAGAAACATTTATACGAAATCCTTTTATTAACAAAGAACACGTAGTAGCTGTCGACTTTGAGAAAGCATATGATACCACATAGCGTTATGGAACATTGAGAGATCCCCATATCCTCGGCTTAAGGGGAAAACTTCCCAGTTTTATTCAAAGTTTTTAAGGTGAGCGTGTATTTCAAGTCCGCTTGGGATCTACTCTGTCAGATCTCTATGCACAAGAGCAGGGTGTCCCTCAAGGTAGTATTCTCTCAACTACGCTATTTAACATCAAAATAAATAATATTGTACAATGTTTGGACGACAAAACAGACTGTTCATTGTATGTTGATGATTTCTGTATATGTTACCGTTCAAAAAACATGAAAACAGTTGAACGAAAGATACAAAAAAAATTAAAAAGAATAGAAGAATGGACTGATAAAAATGGTTTCAAGTTCTCCAAGTCGAAAACGCAGTGTGTTCATTTTTGAAAACTACGGAAGAAACACGAACATCCTTCCCTGTCTTTATACGGATCACAAATTGAAGAAACCAAATTTCTTGGGGTCATATTTAATCAAAAGTTATCTTTTATTCCCCATATTAAATATCTTAAAGCGAAATGCTTAAAAGCTTTGAATCTTTTGAAAGTTTTAGCCCATACAAGTTGGGGAGCAGATCGGTATACTTTATTACATCTTTACCGGTCTTTAATAAGATCTAAATTAGATTATGGGTCTGTTGTTTATGGTTCTGCCAGAAAGTCCTATTTAAAATCATTGGATACTATCCATCACCAAGGCCTTCGTCTGGCTATGGGAGCCTTTCGTACTTCTCCCGTATTAAGTCTTTATGTAGAAGCAGGTGAACCATCTTTAACTTTGCGCAGAGAGAAACTTTCTCTTCAGTATGCTATTAGACTTGCTACTAATCCATCTAACCCGGCATCCAAAATTTCATTTCCACCTCAATTTATAGATAAGTATGAAACTAAACACACAGCAATCAAACCTTTTGGATTACGTATCTTACCACTGCTAGAAAATTCAGGTATCGACCTTAAAAATATTCAAAAACATGAAACGGCCGAAGTTCCATCTTGGTGTATTAAAAAACCTTCTATTCTATTCGACTTACATGATGACAAAAATCCGAATCAAATCCGATACTTCTCAAACAAAACTTTAAGGTACTGCAGTCACGTTACAATGATTACCAGCAAGTCTATACTGATGGTTCCAAAGAAGGAGATAAAGTTGGTTGTGCGTATGTTTCTAAAGATACGCACAAAACCATGCGCCTTCCAGATGGTTCATCTATTTTTACAGCTGAAGCCAAAGCAATAGACTTAGCTTTAGATTTTATAAGTTCTTCCACAATTCAAAAAGCAATTCTATTTTCTGATTCACTTTCTGTGCTTAAGGCTTTAGACCATTCATCATCTAAAAATCCTCAAATTCAAAAATTGATTGAAAAACATCATAAAATTTCTAAAACACACCAAATCTTATTTTGTTGGCTTCCGAGCCATATTGGCATTGTCGGAAATGAATATGCTGACAAGAAAGCAAAGGAGTCGCTCAGTCTTGATTCCTTTTAATAATTTTAAACCATTTATCAACAGATACATCTTGTCGGAATGGCAAGGCGAATGGGACCGTGCAATAAATAACAAACTTCATGCCATTAAACCTGTCGTTAGTACAAAATGCTCTCCTCCGCAGTTTTCAAGAAAAGAGGACGTAGTATTAACACGACTGCGCATCGGCCATACTAGAGTTACTCATTCTTATATTTTTAATGGTGATGATCAGCCTTCTTGTGTAGGTTGTGATCAGCCATTCACTGTGAAACATATCTTAATTGACTGTGTTGACTTTTCGCCCTCACGTATTTTGTGTTTCAGGGCTGGCACTTTGCAACAACTGTTTCGAGATGTACCTGTTGATAACATTATTTTATTCTTAAAAGAAATTGGTCTTTTTCATAAGATTTAACTGTTTCAGATTTTTATACATTATCGTTCTGACTTGTTACTTTTAATATCGTCATAATTATTCATGCCGTTTGGCCATTAACCGACTTACGCTTATGACCCACCAAGAGGGTTGACGCGTCGTTTAACACGAAATCATCATCATCATTGTTTGATTTTTGTGTTCACAGCAATGTTGCACTGATGAGTTGGAGGCATTCATGAGGACTGAACAAATTGTCAAAATTGCTATGGAAATAAGTGGGAAGATTGTGACCACGTAAAATCGATTTAAGCCCCCCAGTGGAATTCGTTTTACTGACTGTTCCAAGATGGTTCTTCTGTCCCGGTTCATTTTTGTTATGGTTTGTCTTTGAGTGTTTGTATGGCTTATATTATTTTGTTTTGGATAGCCAATTGGCCATTTTGTGGGAAAGTAACTGTCCTTTTGGCTTTCAGCTATTGATGTTTCCATTAGGGTCTGGTTGTTTCATGTTTGTGTTTCTTTCCCTGTGGTGTCTCTGGTGGGTGTTGTGGGTTAATTGTGTCAATTCCTGATCATTGCCTTCACTTCTATTTTGTTTCTTTCGTTTACGACCCACTCAACAAAATCAAGGTTATTTCTTAGCCAGTAAGGTTACCTAACCACACTATCAGGGCACTCTCAAACGTAAGATATTCACCAATATAGTGCATATTCTTTGGCCAGAAACTGACAACTACCCCCCAGTGGAAATCTTCCACTGACCGTTCCAAGGCGGCTCTTCTGTGGCGATTTATTTATGTTGTTGTTTGTTACTTACTGTGTGTATCACTTGTGTCTTTTAATTTTGGATGGCCATATGGCCATTTTGTGGGAAAGTAACTGTCCATATGGCCTTCCTTTGTTTAGGTTTCCATTATGGTCTGGTCGCTTAATGTTTGTATTTCTTTCCCTTTTGTGTCTTTTATGGATGGAGTAAGTTAATTGTATCAATTCCTGATCTTTGTTTTACTTCTACTTTATCAAATAAGCACAAGGGAGGTAATGGCCTTATAATAGATTTCATGATCTATCTTCCAGCAATGAATGTTCCTAACCCTAGCAAGTATCCAATCTGCAACCTCCTGATCACCAGTTAGACAGGCATCCTACTGAGCTACCAAGGCCAGAAGGGACAGAGCTACTTAATTGGCTTGTACCCTATGATTTTATTGTTTGTTAAGAAGTGTCTTTTTGTCTTTCCCTTTGACTTTAAGGATAAGCTCTGGGTTCTGTTTCAATCAGTTCCTGTTTCAATCAGTTCCTGAAGTATCTTTCAATATCAGTTTTAATACTTTTCTAGTAGTTCTCCAGACAAGCATTAATTAAAAAAGTACATTTGTTAAAAAAAAAAAGGTATTTATTGTCCTTTGATACTGCAATACCTCTTGATGGCCTCTATCATTTTTGCTTATTACTTCAAAAGTTTTTTTTGTTTTTAGAGTATAAGTTACCTAACCTCTGACCTCAAACACAATAGCATCAAAAATTATTTGCAAGTTCAATTTATCAGCATGCAATATCAAGGATTTTCATGTTTATAATTGCACTTTGTCTTCATTCTTTTGGGCACTGTATTATACAAACTATTCTTCTATCCAACAAAAGGTGTGATTCACTCTGATTTTGCCAAAATCATTTACCTATTACTTTTCACTATCATTAACAAAACATTCATTTACCTTGAAATACAGTGATGAGCTGTAACTTGTTTAAGCACAGTTTTCCACTTTTTATACACAGCACTAAGTCACAAACACTGTCTATGTATCAGTCATCAAGTCACCAATACTGTCTATCTATCACTTTGTCAATTATTAGGGCCCCGAACTGAAAGTGTGGGTGCCCTATAGTAATCACTCTGTCCGTCCGTCTGTCTGTCCGTCCACAAATTTTTACTCCTCTGATAGCGCTGCCGGGGCCCTAGTCAGTTTCACTGACAGCTCTAGTTTAAATATAAATCCAACACAATAAGAATATTTTCTTTTCAGAAATCTTGTCGGTACTATAAAAAAGGAAAGCTGTATTAGACAAATTTACGGTAAAAACAAACCATTTTTTTTAAGAATCTGAAAAAATTACTGTTTCAATAAATTAAGAAACAAGACGTGTTTATGAAACACTGATGCCCCCGGACAGCACATGTTAAATATGAAAGCAGTATCACTAAGCAATCGAAAGGTATGGCCAATGTTCAAGTCTTAAAAAAGTAGGTCAATGTTATGAGGTCAAAAATTATGGAATCGTTGGAAAGGTCTTGTGACATAGAATGCACATGTGAAATATGAAAGCCCTATCACTTACCAATCGAAAGTTAAGGCCAATGTTAACGTTTTTAAAAAATAGGTCAAATGTCAAGGTAAAAAATTATGGTACCTATGGAAAGATCTTGTGATAAAGAATGCACATGTGAAATAGGAAAGCCCTATCACTTACCAATCCAAAGTTATGGACTATGTTAAAGTTTTTAAAAAGTAGATCAAATGTCATGGTCAAAATTATGATACCACTGGAAAAGTCTTGTGACAAGGAATATTCATGTGAAATATTAAAAGCCCTACCACTTACCAATCGAAAGTTATGGCCAATGTTAACGTTTTTTAAAAGTAGGTCAAATGTCAAGGTCATGAGGTCAAAAATTATGATACCACTAGAAAGGTCTTGTGACAAGGAATGCACATATGAAATATGAAAGTCCTATCACTTACCAATCGAAAGTTATGGCCAATGTTAAAGTTTTTAAAAAGTAGGTGAAACGTCAAGGTCAAGTTCATGAGGTCAAAAATAATGGTACCACTGGAAAGGTCTTTTGCCAAGGAATACACGTGGGAAATATGAGCTATATAAGCTATAGCAGTTACCATTCAAAAGTTATGCTCAATGTTAAAGTTTTTGTGAATGTTGAAAGTTTTTTTTTTTAAAAAAAGGAGTAGATCAAATGACAAGGTCAAGAGGTCAAAAATTATAGTATCACTGGAAGGGTCTTGTTACATGGAACAGACATGTGAAATATGAAAGTCCTATCACTAACCAATCAAACTTTATGGCCAATCTTAAAGTTTTTTAAAAAAAGGAGGTCAAAAGAAGGTCAGATGTCAAGGTCAAGGTCACAAGGTCCAAATTTAGGGTACCTCTTGAAAGGTATTGTAACAAGGAATGCACATGTGAAATAAGAAAGCCCTATAAGTTACCATTCAAAAGTTATGCCCAATGTTAAGGTTTTTGCGGACAGACAAACAGACGGACAGTCCAAAACTATATGCCCCCAGAATCTTTGATTCCGGAGGCATAAAAATAAAGTAATTTAAAATATTGATTAGCTGAAAATCAGTACACATATTGCCGATTTAAACTCAAATCTATAAAGGTATTTCAAATTAAATTCATGAAGAATTATCATTATATTTAAATATAAAGTGGATTTGATTTGTGTATGGCTGATAAAATTGATTAAACTTTCATTCATTCAACAATTAAAAAGGTGACTAAGTATTATAAAATGCTTCCCTACCGGGAGCATAAATCATGATCAGCAAGGCGGTTTTACTCCAGGAAGAGACCCTCTATGCACAGATGAAGGTATTACAAAAGGTAAAAGAGTGTTTATTTAATGTATCTTTAAAACCTACCAAATCTATTACTAAAAGTGATCTATCACTAAAAGTGATTAATAACCCACAAAAATGTCTACAGACAGATAAATTGAATTATACTTCCGCTCAGTTTTGTTGCAGGGATTATAAAATTTCAATTGCTTCAGCCTTAATTTTTACAATTTCATTCATACGACTAACATTATCCAAATAAGACTGGAATGTAATGCCAAACAACCTTCATCTTTCTTACCCGGTACGTCTGCGATTACCCCTTTTGTGGATAACCATTGTTTATAACTCTTTTCAGATAAACATGGTTTGTTAGTTAATTTTGGGGATCTGATGGGAGCCGTGGGTAAAACTATATTGATTCCTGATCATTGCCTCCACTTATATTTTATGGCCAAGCCAACACTATTTAGTTCATTTTTGAGCCAGTTAGTTTGGTTTAAACATTATTTATTTTGATTTGTCAAACATTTACAAGTTCATACATAGACAGAATACAACAGTACATGCATACAGGATTTGAAAACAAGCATTCAAGCAAGTTAGTTTAACTAACCACACTTTCGAGACAGGCTTATACGTAAGTGGTTAACCAGTGCAGTGCACAGTCTTTCACCAGAAGTTGATAACCGCCCTTCTTGAATCAGCAGAAGGACCAGAGAAAAGATTTCCTGATTGATAGCCATTTAAGAATGTTGCCAACCTCAGCAGGTATGCAACCCTTAACTTCTTGATCACCAGTCAGGAAAGCATCATGCAGAGCTACCAGTCTGGCTTAGATGAATCAAAATTTTAAGATGAACAATAGTTATATTCTTTAGCTAGAATAAACAATGTCCCGGGTACGACTATAAATGACACCAATATTACTCTTCATCATGCTGGAAACTATGTATCTTCATGCCTGAAATAAAAAAATACTAATAGTGTCATTGTTAATAAAATACTTATTATCATTAACTACACATGTACAACAATGTATTGTTTATTTATATTATCATGCATACATCAAAATGCTCTCTAAAGGCTTTGGAGATTTTCAATGGTGGTAAACCATATAAAAGTCTCTATTTATGATTCAATTTTCACTGAAGTTTTTTTATACTTTCTGATGTTTAAAAAAAACTGTACCAATTAAGTGCCCCTAGAGGGGAGCCACTTTTACACCAGTGCTATAATTTGAACAATCTTAGAAGAGGTGCACTATATGAAACTTCATACTAAATACCAAAGACATGGGCCTTGTGGTTTCAGAGAAGATGATTTAAAGGTTTTCCCTATGTAAGTCTTTGTAACAGGACCATTTCTGGCACCAAGGCTATAATTTGAACAATCTTGGTAGAGGTCCAATAGCTGAAGCTACACACCAAATATCAAAGACCTTGGCCTTGTGGTTTCAGAGGAGAAGATTTTTTAAGATTTTTCCTATATAAGTAAATGTAAAACTAAAGGGTCCCGGGGTTGGGGGCAGTTTTAGCCCCAGGGGTATAATTTCAACAATCATGATAGAGGTCCACAAGACAAAGCTTCAGACCAAATATCAAACACCTGAGCATTCTGGTCTCAGACAAGAAGATTTTTAAAGGTTTTCCCTATGTAAGTTTATGTAAAAACAAAGGGCCCACACGGCAGGGGCATTTTTGGCCCCAGGGCTATAATTTGAACAATCTTGGTAGAGGTCCACTAGATGAAGCTACACATCAAATATCAAAGACCTGGGCCTTGCGGTTTCAGAAGAGAGGATTTTTAGCTCACCTGAGCACGAAGTGCTCAAGGTGAGCTTTTGGGATCGGTCTTTGTCCGTCGTCCATCGTCCGTCGTCCGTGCGTCCGTCGTCAACTTTTGCTTTAAACAACTTCTTCTCCAAAACTGCTGGACAGATTTTGATCTAATTTCACAGGAATGCTCCTTGGGTGATCCTCTACCAAAATTGCTCAAACTCTTCTGTCCGGGTGAACAAGATGGCCGCCAGAGCTAAAAATAGAAAAACCTTTAAACGACTTCTCCTGCTTAACCAGTGGATGGATTTTGAAATTATTTCACAGGAATATTCCTTGGATGACCTTCTACCAAAATTGCTCAAACCGTTACGCTCGGGTGAACAAAATGGCCACCAGAGCTAAAAATAGAAAAACCTTTAAACGACTTCTTCTCCGTAACCAGTGGATGGATTTTGAAATTAATGCACAGGAATGTTCCTTGGGTGACCCTCTACTAAAATTGCTCAAACTGTTCCGCTCGGGTGAACAAGATGGCCGCCAGAGCTAAAAATAGAAAACCTTTAAACGACATCTACTCCTTTACTAGTGGATGGATTTTGAAATTACTTCACAGGAATGTTCCTTGGGTGGCCCTCTACCAAAATTGCTCAAACCGTTCTGCTTGGGTGAACAAGATGGCCGCTAGAGCTAAAAATAGAAAAACCTTTAAACGACTTCTCCTCCTTAACTAGTGGATGGATTTTGAAATTACTTCACAGGAATGTTCCTTGGGTGACCCTCTACCAAAATTGCTCAAACCGTTCCGCTCGGGTAAACAAGATGGCCGCAAGAGCTAAAAATAGAAAAAACCTTTAAACGACTTCTTCTCCTTAACCAGTGGATGGATTTTGAAATTATTTCACTGGAATGTTCCTTGGGTGACCCTCTACCAAAATGGCTCAAACCGTTCCGCATGGGTGAACAAAATGGCCGCCAGAGCTAAAAATAGAAAAACCTTTAAAAGACTTCTTCTCCTTAACCAATGGCTGGATTTCGAAATTACTTCACAGGAATGTTCCTTGGGTGACCCTCTACCAAATTTGCTCAAACCGTTCCGCTAGGGTGAACAAAATGGCTGCCAGAGCTAAAAATAGAAAAACCTTTAAACGACTTCTTCTCCTTAACTAGTGAATGGATTTTGAAATTACTTCAAAGGAATGTTCCTTGGGTGACCCTCTACCAAAATTGCTCAAACCGTTCTGCACGGGTGAACAAGATGGCTGCCAGAGCTAAAAATAGAATAACCTTTAAACGACTTTTTCTCCTTAATCAGTGGATGGATTTTGAAATTACTTCACAGGTATGTTCCTTGGGTGACCCTCTACCAACATTGCTCAAACCCTTCCGCTCGGGTGAACAAGATGGCCACCAGAGCTAAAAATAGAAAAACCTTTAAATGACTTCTCCTTAACCAGTGGATGGATTTTGAAATTATTTCACAGGAATGTCCGTTTGGTGACCCTCTACCAAAATTGCTCATACTGTTCCGCTCCGGTGAACAAAATGGCCGTCAGAGCTTCTCCTGCTTAACCAGTGAATGGATTGATAGCCCTGGGACCAAAAACGGCCCTGTCCCGGGGCCCACTGGTTTTATATAGGCTTATATAGGGAAAACCTTTAAAAATCTTCTTGTCTGAAACCAGAAGGCCCAGGTCTTTGATATTTGGTATGTATCTTTGTCAAGTGGACCGCTACCAAGATTGTTCAAATTATAGCCCTGGTGCAAAAAACAGCCCCACCCCGGGGCCCACTGGTTTTACATAGGCTTATATATGGAAAACCTTTAAAAATCTTCTTGTCTGAAACCAGAAGGCCCAGGTCTTTGATATTTGGCATGAAGCTTCATCTAGTGGACCTCTACCAAGCTTGTTCAAATTATAGCCCTGGGGCCAAAACCGGCCCCTTCCTGAGGCCCACTGGTTTTACATAGGCTTATATTGGGAAAACCTTTAAAAATCGTCTTGTCTGAAACCAGAAGGCCCAGGTCTTTGATATTTGGTAAGTAGCTTCGTAAAGTAGACCGCTACCAAGATTGTTCAAATTATAGCCCTGGGGCCAAAAACGCCCCCGCGCCAGGGCCCACTGGTTTTACATAAGCTTTTATAGGGAAAACCTTTAAAAATCTTCTTGTCTGAAACCAGAAGGCCCAGGTCTTTGATATTTGGTATGAAGCGTCATCTAGTGGACCTCTACCAAGATTGTTCAAATTATAGCCTTTGTTGATGTTTGGTATGAAGCTTCACCTTTAAGACCTCCCTCAACATTATGCACATTAAAGCCCTTGGGCCAATAATGGCCCTCCCTGGGGCCCACTTGTTACACTATGGATCAGGTGAGCGATCCAGGGCCATCATGGCCCTCTTGTAAAGGGAAAACCTTTAAAAATCTTCTTCTCTGAATCCACAAGGCCCAGGTCTTTGATATTTGGTTTCAAGCTTCATCTAGTGGTAATCTACCAAGATTGTTCAAATTATAGCCCTGGGGCAAAAAATGCCCCCGCCCCGGGGGGCTTTGGTTTTATAGAGGCCTATATAGGGAAAATCTTTAAAAATCTTCTTCTCTGAAACCGCAAGGCCCAAGTCTTTGATATTTGGTGTGAAGCTTCATCTAGTGGACCTCTATCAAGATTGTTCAAATTATCACAACGGGGCGAAAAATGCCCCTGCCCCGAGGGCCTTTGGTTTTACAAAGGCTTATATAGGAAAAACCTTTAAAAATCTTCTTCTCTGAAACCACAAGGCCCAGGTCTTTGATATTTGGTTTGAAGCTTCATCTAGTGAACCTTTACCAAGATTGTTCAAATTATAGCCCTGGGGCCAAAAATGCCCCCGCCCCGGGGGCCTTTGTTTTTACATAGGCTTATATAGGGAAAATCTTTAAAAATCTTCTTCTCTGAAACCGCAAGGTCCAAGTCTTTGATATTTGATGTGAAGCTTCATCTAGGGGACCTTTATCAAGATTGTTTAAATTATAGCCCTAGGGCCAAAAATGCCCCCGCCCCAGGGCCTTTGGTTTTACAAATGAGTTATATAGGGAAAATATTTAAAAATCTTCTTCTCTGAAACCACAAGGCCCAGGTCTTTAATTTTGGTATGAAGCTTCATCTAGTGGACCTCTACCAAGATTGTTCAAATTTTAGCCCTGGGGCCAAAAATGCCCCCGCCCCAGGGGCCTTTGGTTTTACATAGACTTATACAAGGATAATCGTTAAAAATCTTCTCTGAAACCGCAAGGCCCAGTTCTTTGATATTTGGTGTGAAGCTTCATCTAGTGGACCTCTATCAAGATTGTTCAAATTATAGGCCTAGGGCGAAAAATGCCCCCACCTGCAGGCCCTTTGGTTTTATAGGGAAAATCTTTAAAAAGCTTCTTCTCCAAAACCAGATGGCCCAGTTCTTTGAATTTTGGTGTGTAGCTTCATCTAGTGGACTTCTACCAAGATTGTTCAAACCATAGCCCTTGGGTCAAAAATGCCCCCACCCCGGGGCCCTTAGTTTTTAGATTGACTTATATAGGGAAATTAAAAAAATCTTCTACTCTGAAACCGCAAGGCCCAGGTCTTTGATATTTGGCGTGAAGCTTCATCTAAATTGTTCTAATTATAGCCCTGGGAAATAGAAGTCATGGCAATGAAAACCTTTGAAAATCTTCTTGTCTGAAAGCAGAAGGCCAAGGTCTTTGATATTTGATATGAAGCTTTGTCTTGTGGATTTCTACCAAGATGATTCAAATTATAGCCCTGGGGGCAAAAATGGCCCGCCATGGGGACCCCAAGGTTTATGTAGACTTATATAAGGAAAACCTTTAAAAATCTTGTCTGAAACCAGAAGTCTCTGTTCTTTGATATTTGGTATGAAGCTTCACCTTTTAGCATATTATAGACTGGGGCCTATAATTGCTCTCCCAGGGGCCCACTTGATACCCTATGGATCAGGTGAGCGATCCAGGGCCATGATGGCCCTCTTGTTTAAGATTTTTCCTATATAAGTAAATGTAAAACTAAAGGGTCCCGGGGTTGGGGGCAGTTTTAGCCCCAGGGGTATAATTTCAACAATCATGATAGAGGTCCACAAGACAAAGCTTCATACCAAATATCAAACACCTGAGCATTCTGGTCTCAGACAAGAAGATTTTTAAAGGTTTTCCCTATGTAAGTTTATGTAAAAACAAAGGGCCCACACGGCAGGGGCATTTTTGGCCCCAGGGCTATAATTTGAACAATCTTGGTAGAGGTCCACTAGATGAAGCTACACATCAAATATCAAAGACCTGGGCCTTGCGGTTTCAGAAGAGAGGATTTTTTAAGATTTTTTCTATATAAGTCAATGTAAAACCAAAGAGTCCCAGAGTGGGGGCATTTTCGGCCCCAGGGCTATAATTTGAATAATCTTGGTACAGGTCCACAAGACGAAGCTTCATACCATATATCAAACACCTGAGCCTTCTGGTTTCCGAAAAGAAGATTTTTAAAGGTTTAGTCTATGCAAAACCAAAAGGCCCTTGGGCGGAGGCATTTTTGGCCCCCGTGCTTCAATTTGAACAATCTTGATAAAGGTCATCAAGTCGAAGCTTCATACCAAATATCAAACACCTGAGCCTTCTGGTTTAAGACAAGAAGTTTTTAAACGTTTTCCCTATGTTACTCTATGTAAAACAGAAGTACCCAGGGGCGGGGGTATTTTTGGCCCCAGGGCTATTATTTAAACAATCTTGGTAGAGGTCCACTGGATGAAGCTACACATCAAATATCAAAACCCTGGTCTTTGCAGTTTCAAAGGAGAAGACTTTTAAAGATTTTTCCTATATAAGACAATGTAAAACCGAAGGGCCCCGGGGCGGGGGCATTTTTGGCCCCAGAGCTATAATTTGAACAATCTTGATGAGGTCCACTAGATGAAGCTTCACACCAAATATCAAAGACCTGGGCCTTGCGGTTTCAGAGAAGATTTTTAAAGCTTTTTCCTGTATAAAGTAGAAGTAAAACAAAGATCAGGAATTGATACAGTTAACTTACTCCACCCATAAAAGACACCAAAGGGAAAGAAATACAAACATTAAGCGACCAGACCATAATGGAAACCTAAACAAAGGAAGGTCATAAGGACAGTTACTTTCCCACAAAATGGCCATATGGCCATCCAAAATTAAAAGACACAAGTGAAACACACAGTAAGTAACAAACAGCAACATAAATAAATCGCCACAGAAGAGCCGCCTTGGAACGGTCAGTGGAAGATTTCCACTGGGGGGCTTAAATCCTCGCCCTTACTTCCGTCGCGATTTAGACAAATACTTTGTTCAGTCCGCATGAAGGCCTCCTAACTCATAAGTGCAACATCTCCGTGAACACAAAAATCAAAGAACTACAGAGGTGAGACAACGGTGAGGACTCGACAGCAAGAAACCACTGAAATGCTGGAGCAAAAGAAAACCAACAATTAGACTCCGATGAGCCCGACCAGAGACAGAGCATCAGGCACCAACCAACATTATCTCTCTAATTCTCAATAAGCCTTTACGTTGGAGCCGTCATAGAATCTGAGGCTTGACCCACCGGCGTGCAATTAAAGAGGGAAGCAAAGTTGCCAACCGTGATTGGGTTAACTACCATGCATGCAGTCTGTCGTATAATATCCATGTTGTACCCAATCTTTTTATATCGAAGATTGTTTTTACGAAATTGGGTGCTGAAGTCATTGCGGTTATATATTTTTCTGAATTTATATACTAAGTCACCATAAAAATTCGGGTTCCGATAGACCTTGTTGCAGAAGAGATTTAAGTCCAATATTGAATTTTGAAATTAAATCAGAATGGCGTCTATAAAATTTTGAAAAGGCTTTGCGTAGTTTATGGTACCAATAACCCTGATTAAGGAGTTTAGCCGTTAATAATTTATTATGAGTGTTGAAGTCAGTTACATGACTACACGCTCTAGCAAATCGAATTAATTGCGAAATATAAACGCCATAGGATGGCGCACGAGGAACATCACCATCCAAAAAAGGAAAATTTACAATCTCAAAATCAAAGTCATCGCGTTTATCATAAATTTTGCACGAAACAAATCCATCTACAATAGATAGATGTAAATCCAAAAACGGGGCCTCGGTATCAGAAGAATTTGCTTTATTTAACTGAAGTTCTAGGGGGTAAATCTGACTGATCAAACCATCAAAATAGGTATTATCAATATTTAATAAATCATCTAAATATCTAGAAGTAGAGCTAAAAGCTTCAATAATTTCAGATTGGTTATCAATGGAAAGCGACAAAATGAAGTCTGTTTCATAACAATACAAGAACAGATCAGCCACAAGAGGTGCGCAATTAGTACCCATCGGAATACCCACTATATGTCTAAATAACTTAGTACCGAATCTAATATAAATATTGTCAAGTAGAAAGGTGATGGCATCACACACTTTCTGACATGACCAAAGTGTATAATTCTTATGCTCTTTAGAAGTGAAAAATGCATTTCTGACATTACATGCAAGATAGAGAGAATCTTCTCTGTGAAAAGCCCATTCAATTAAATCATTAAGCTTTTCTTTTATAAGAATATGAGGAAGTGTAGTGTAAAGTGTGGAAAAATCGTAGGTAGACAGACTAGAAGCACGGAAATGTCTAGATTTCAATTTATTTAAAACCTCATTCGATTTTTTTAGACCAAAACAGATTTCTTCCTGATCTTTCAAAGACTTTATCACAATATTTAATTACATGCGTTTTAATAGCAGTAAGACAGGAAGTTAATAATTTAGAAAGTTCAGTGGTAGTGCAAGAGCTAGAATTTGCAATAAACCGTGCTTTTTAAGGTTTTTTAGCTCACCAGAGCCGAAGGCTCCGGGGGAGCTTATAGGATAGGCATTTGTCCGGCGTCGTCGTCGTCGTCGTCGTCGTCGTCTGCGTCGTCGTCAACACTTTCAAACGACATCTCCTCTGAAGCCACTGGGCCGATTGAGTCCAAATTTCATCTGTAGCATCCTTGGGCTGGGGGATTGAAAGTTTGTGTTTTTTATGAAAATTGGCCCATTAGTTTGGTTGCTATAGCAACTTATAGCTCCCATAGACTTATAATGGGGAAAATTGAAAAATGGCATTAACTGCCAAGCCTTTGCAGATATTGGAACAAAACTTTCATAGAAATGTTCCTTAAGCAATCTAGTATCTACCATATGATTTTAGGCCTACTGCTCAATTTTAATGGTTGCCATGGAAACCAAAATGCAAAAAATAGATTAAAAAATACTTAAAAATCATCTCCTCAGAAACCGTATGCTCTATGAGGCTGAAAGTTTATGGAAATATTCACCATATTTGCCTTTACAGGTTTTGTGTTTTTTATGAACTTCGGCTCTTTAGTTTGGTTGCTATGGCAACTTAGATTTTCCATAGACTTATAATGGGAAAAATTGAAAAATGGCATTAACTACAAAGCCTTTGCAGATATTTTGACAAAACTTTCATAGAAATGTTCCTTTAGTAAACTTCTCTCAGCCATATGCTGTTATGTCAGCCTGGGGGTCCAGTAGGTTGTGCCGGGGCCATGCCCCGCCCCCAGTACTTCATAAAATGACTTATATCTCAGAAACCTTACAGATCCCCACCCCTAAACCATATATATTCTTGTTCCTATTGATAAGACGCATTCAGTGACACCAACCTGGAGGTCCTCCGGGATGTGCCGAGGCCATGCCCCACCCCCTCCACTTCATAAAAGGCCCAATATCTCGGAAACCATTCAGATCCCCACCCCTGAACCCTATATACTCTTGTTCCTTATGATAAGACGCATTCAGTGACATCAAACTGGGGGTCCCCCGGGATGCGCCGGGGCCATGTCCCGCCCCTCCATTTCATAAAAGGCCCAATATCTCGGAAACCTTACAGATCCCCACCCCTAAACCATATATATTCTTGCTCCTTATGATAAGACGCATTCATTGACCCCAAATTGGGGGTCTTCCGGGGTGCGCCGGAGCCATGCCCCACCCCTTCACTTCACAAAAGGCCATATATCTCAGAAACTGTTCAGATCCCCACCCCTAAACCATATATGTTCTTGTTCATTATGATGAGACACATTCAGTGACACCAACCTGGGGGTCCCCAGGGATGTGCTGGGGCCATGCCCCACCCCCTCCATTTCATAATATCACAATATCTCGGAAACTTTACTGATCCCCACCCCTAAACCATATATATTCTTGTACCTTATGATAAGACTCTTTCATTGACACCAACCTGGGGGTCTCCCTGGGCCTTGCCCCACCCCTGCACTTCACAAAAGGCCTTATATCTCAGAAACTGTTCAGAGCCCCACCCCTAAACCATATATATTCATCTTCCTTATGATAAGGCACATTCATTGACACCAGCTTGTGAGTCCCCGGGGCATGCCCGGGCCTTGCTCCACGGCTTGACTTCATTAAAAGCCACATATCTCAGAAATAGTTCAGATCCCCACCCCTAAACCATATATATTCTTGTTCCTTATGATAAGACTCATTCAGTCACACCAACTTGGGGGTCTCTTTGTGCTGAGGCAATGTGCCCCGCCCTTCCACTTCATAAAAGGCCATATATTTCAGAAACCATTAAATCCCCACCCCATATTCATATATGTTCTTGTTCCTTATTATTAGCACACCTACTGTAGGGGTGTCCGCAGGGGCCAGTCCTCTCCTTTCCACTTCATGAAAGGATATCTTGGAAACCGTTCAGATTCCCTCCACTAAACCATATATATACTTGGTCCTTATGATGAGACACATTTAGGGACAACAATCTTGGGCTTTCCTGGGAACGACAGGGCATGCTCCAACCCCTCCACTTATATCTCCAGCCATGCAGATCCCCACTGCTAAACCATATATATTCTTGTTCTTTGTGATAAGACACATTTAGTGATACCAACCAGGGCTCCATTGGGTCCATGCCCTACCCCCTCTACTTCATAAAAGGCCTAATGTTTCATATACTGAGTCCACATGGATGCTCATTTGGATATGGGGGTTCATTTGGCAGATTAAAATGACATCATGTTAAAATACATGGCTGCAATTTGGCAGTGCCCACCTGAGCTCTGGTGAGCATAGTGGCCCATGGGCCTCTTGTTTTTATGAAGCTTTGGTAACCAGTATAGCGTAGGCAGCTTGTCTTGCCTTCGTTAACACACACAGCAAACCTGGTGGCTGAAAGACAAACATGTTTATCTACTATAGTTCTCTCTTCAGCTAAAGGCTGAAGTTCATAGGCCTTAGTACCACCAAGCTCCTGCTTAAGTGTGTTAAAATAGTGGAGCCGTCACACAACGACGACGTTGTAAGCGGCCTTGTCTGCAGGGGCCAAAACAAACTTCTTATGAAATTCTTGAATACCTAGTTTAAGATGACGTAAAGACGTCTTGGGCTTAGGAGGTAACAAGTTAGTATTTTGAGAATAGAAAGAAATGCGTTTATTCACTAGTTTTAAAATGCTAAGTTTCCAGTCCTTAAGGGCTTTATGCTCTACATACTCTCGCTTATACCATCGATTACCGAATTCATTCAAGGAAGCAGCGATTTCATCTCTACATTTACTGGAATCAATTTTAGAAGGAAACCGATTTTTCG
The DNA here is from genome assembly GCA_963580285.1 of Lucinisca nassula. NCBI lineage: Eukaryota > Metazoa > Mollusca > Bivalvia > Lucinida > Lucinidae > Lucinisca > Lucinisca nassula. Next base: position 12,250,411 of record OY757020.1, read on the forward strand.
GTCCTTTAGAAATTATATTCCTTATCCTGGAATCAGGAATAATTTTCAAATTGCCAGTAATTACATGACCAGCAGCAGGATAGCAATACTTTGAGTTTTTAAAATCACTATGTAAACCCAAAGGGCCCCAGGGCGGAGGCATTTTTGGCCCCAGGGTTATAATTTGAACAATCTTGATAAAGGTCCACAAGACGGAGCTTCATACTATATATCAAACACCTGAGCCTTCTTGTTTCAGATAAAGAAGATTTTCAAAGGTTTTCCCTATGTAAGTCTATGTAAAACTATAGTGCCCTGGGGCCGGGGCATTTTTGGCCCAGGGCTATAATTTAAACAATCTTGGTAGAAGTCCACTAAATGAAGCTACACAACAAATATCAAAGACCTGGGCCTTGCAGTTTCAGAGGAGATTTTTTAAGATTGTTCCTATATAAGTCACTGTAAAGGCAAAGGGCCCCGGGGCGGGGGAATTTTTGGCCCAAGAGCTATAATTTGAACGATCTTGATAGAGGTCCACTAGACGAAGCTTCACACCAAATATCAAAGACCTAGGCCTTGCGGCTTCAGATTTTTCCTATATAAGCCAATGTAAAATCAAAAAGGGCCCCGGATCCGGGACATTTTTTGGCGCAAGGGCTATAATTTGAACAATCTTGGTAGAGGTCCACTAGATGAAGCTACACACCAAATATCAAAGACCTCGGCTATGTGGTTTCTGAGAAGAAGATTTTTTAAGATTATCCTATACAAGAGGGCCATGATGGCCCTGGATCGCTCACCTGATCCATAGTGTAACAAGTGGGCCCCAGAGAGGGCCATTATTGGCCCCAGGGCTTTAATGTGCATAATGTTGAGGGAGGTCTTAAAGGTGAAGCTTCATACCAAACATCAACAAAGGCTATAATTTGAACAGTCTTGGCAAAGGTACACTAGATGAAGCTACACATCAAATATCAAAGACCTGGGCCTTGCGGTTTCAGAGAAGATTTTTTTTAAAGATATTCCCTACATAAGCCTATTCAAAACCAAATGGCCCTGGGCTATATAAATCTATGTAAAACCAAAGGGCCCCGGGGTGGGGGCATTTGTGACCCCAGGGCTATAATTTGAACAATCTTGGTAGAGGTCCATTAGATGAAGCTTCATACCAAATTTCAAAGTCCTGGGCCTTGTGGTTTCAGAGAAGAAGATTTTTAAAGATCATCCCTATATAAGCCTATGTAAAACCAAAGGGCCCCGGGGCGGGGGCATTTTAGGCCCAAGGGCTATAATTTGAACAATCTTGGTAGAGGTCCACTAGATGAAGCTTCATACCAAATATCAAAGTCCTGGGCCTTGTGGTTTCAAAGAAGAAGATTTTTAAAGATTTTCCCTATATAAGACTATGTAAAACCAAAGGGCCCTGGGGCGGGGACATTTTTGGCCTCAGCACTATAATTTGAATAATCTTGTTAGGGGTCCTTTAGATGAAGCTTCATACCAAATATAAAAGACCTAGGCCTTGTGGTTTCAGAGAAGAAGATTTTTAAAGATTTTCCCTATAAAACCAAAGGGCCCCGGGGCGGGGGCATTTTTGCCGTAGGGCTATAATTTGAACAATCTTGGTAGAGGTCCATTAGATGAAGCTTCATTCTAAATATCAAAGTCCTGGGCCTTGTGGTTTCAGAGAAGAAGATTTTTAATGATTTTGCCTATATAAGCCAATGTAAAACCAAAGGGCCCAGGGGCAGGGACATTTTTGGCCTCAGCACTATAATTTGAATAATCTTGTTAGGGGTCCTTTAGATGAAGCTTCATACCAAATATAAAAGACCTAGGCCTTGTGGTTTCGGAGAAGAAGATTTTTAAAGATTTTCCCTATATAAGCCTTCGTAAAAAAAAAGGGCCCCGGGGCGGGGGCATTTTTGGCCCAAGGGCTATAATTTGAACAATCTTGGTAGAGGTCCACTAGATGAAGTTTCATTCTTAATATCAAAGTCCTGGGCCTTGTGGTTTCAGAGAAGAAGATTTTTAAAGATTTTGCCTATATAAGCCTATGTAAAACCAAAGGGCCCCGGGACGGGAGCATTTTTTGCCCCAGCACTATAATTTGAACAATCTTGGTAGGGGTCCACTAGATGAAGCTTCATACCAAATATCAAAGTCCTGGGCCTTGTGGTTTCAGAGAAGAAGATTTTTAAAGATTTTCCCTATATAAGCCTATGTAAAACCAAAGGGCCCCGGGGCGGGGGCATTTTAGGCCCAAGGGCTATAATTTGAACAATCTTGGTAGAGGTCCACTAGATGAAGCTTCATACCAAATATCAAAGTCCTGGGCCTTGTGGTTTCAAAGAAGAAGATTTTTAAAGATTTTCCCTATATAAGACTATGTAAAACCAAAGGGCCCTGGGGCGGGGACATTTTTGGCCTCAGCACTATAATTTGAATAATCTTGTTAGGGGTCCTTTAGATGAAGCTTCATACCAAATATAAAAGACCTAGGCCTTGTGGTTTCAGAGAAGAAGATTTTTAAAGATTTTCCCTATAAAACCAAAGGGCCCCGGGGCGGGGGCATTTTTGCCGTAGGGCTATAATTTGAACAATCTTGGTAGAGGTCCATTAGATGAAGCTTCATTCTAAATATCAAAGTCCTGGGCCTTGTGGTTTCAGAGAAGAAGATTTTTTAAAGATTTTGCCTATATAAGACAATGTAAAACCAAAGGGCCCAGGGGCAGGGACATTTTTGGCCTCAGCACTATAATTTGAATAATCTTGTTAGGGGTCCTTTAGATGAAGCTTCATACCAAATATAAAAGACCTAGGCCTTGTGGTTTCAGAGAAGAAGATTTTTAAAGATTTTCCCTATATAAGCCTTCGTAAAAAAAAGGGCCCCGGGGCGGGGGCATTTTTGGCCCAAGGGCTATAATTTGAACAATCTTGGTAGAGGTCCACTAGATGAAGTTTCATTCTTAATATCAAAGTCCTGGGCCTTGTGGTTTCAGAGAAGAAGATTTTTAAAGATTTTGCCTATATAAGCCTATGTAAAACCAAAGGGCCCCGGGACGGGAGCATTTTTTGCCCCAGCACTATAATTTGAACAATCTTGGTAGGGGTCCACTAGATGAAGCTTCATACCAAATATCAAAGTCCTGGGCCTTGTGGTTTCAGAGAAGAAGATTTTTAAAGATTTTCCCTATATAAGCCTATGTAAAACCAAAGGGCCCCGGGGCGGGGGCATTTTAGGCCCAAGGGCTATAATTTGAACAATCTTGGTAGAGGTCCACTAGATGAAGCTTCATACCAAATATCAAAGTCCTGGGCCTTGTGGTTTCAAAGAAGAAGATTTTTAAAGATTTTCCCTATATAAGACTATGTAAAACCAAAGGGCCCTGGGGCGGGGACATTTTTGGCCTCAGCACTATAATTTGAATAATCTTGTTAGGGGTCCTTTAGATGAAGCTTCATACCAAATATAAAAGACCTAGGCCTTGTGGTTTCAGAGAAGAAGATTTTTAAAGATTTTCCCTATAAAACCAAAGGGCCCCGGGGCGGGGGCATTTTTGCCGTAGGGCTATAATTTGAACAATCTTGGTAGAGGTCCATTAGATGAAGCTTCATTCTAAATATCAAAGTCCTGGGCCTTGTGGTTTCAGAGAAGAAGATTTTTTAAAGATTTTGCCTATATAAGACAATGTAAAACCAAAGGGCCCAGGGGCAGGGACATTTTTGGCCTCAGCACTATAATTTGAATAATCTTGTTAGGGGTCCTTTAGATGAAGCTTCATACCAAATATAAAAGACCTAGGCCTTGTGGTTTCAGAGAAGAAGATTTTTAAAGATTTTCCCTATATAAGCCTTCGTAAAAAAAAAGGGCCCCGGGGCGGGGGCATTTTTGGCCCAAGGGCTATAATTTGAACAATCTTGGTAGAGGTCCACTAGATGAAGTTTCATTCTTAATATCAAAGTCCTGGGCCTTGTGGTTTCAGAGAAGAAGATTTTTAAAGATTTTGCCTATATAAGCCTATGTAAAACCAAAGGGCCCCGGGACGGGAGCATTTTTTTGCCCCAGCACTATAATTTGAACAATCTTGGTAGGGGTCCACTAGATGAAGCTTCATACCAAATATCAAAGACCTGGGTCTTGTGGTTTCAGAGGAGAAGATTTTTAAAGATTTTCCCTATATAAGCCAATGTAAAACCAAAGGGCCCCGTGGCGGGGGCATTTTTTGTCCCAGCACTATAATTTGAACAATCTTGGTAGGGGTCCACTAGATGAAGCTTCATACCAAATATCAAAGACCTGGGCCTTGTGGTTTCAGAGAAGAAGATTTTTTAAGTTTTTGGTGAAAAAAATCTATTTTTGGCTCCTGTGACCTAGATGTGCAACGGACCGGAACCATTTGAACAACTTTGAAAGGGGACCACCTAAGGATCATTCCAGTGAAGTTTGGTCAAAATCCGATCAGTGGTTTAGGAGGAGATGTCGTTTAAAGAAAGTGTTTACGCACGGACGGACGCACGACGGACAAAAAGTGATCCCAAAAGCTCACCTCGTCACTACGTGACGGTGAGCTAATAAGTCAATGTAAAACTAAAGGGTCCAACCCAGGGGCATTTCTTGGCCCCAGGACTATAATTTGAACAACCTTGATAGAGGTCCACTAGATGAAGCTACATACCAAATATCAAAGACCTAGGCCTTGCGTTTCAGAGAAGAAGATTTTTAAAGATTTTCCCTATATTATTAGTCTATGTAAAACCAAAGGGCCCCGGAGTGGTGGCATTTTCGCCCAAGGGCTTTAATTTGAACAATCTTGGTAGAGGTCCATTAGATGAAGCTTCATACCAAATATCAAAGGCCTGGGTCTTGCGGTTTCAGAGAAGAAGATTTTTAAAGATTATCCCTATATAAGCCTATGTAAAACCAAAGGGCCCCGGGGCGGGGGCATTTTTGGCCCCAGCATTATAATTTGAACAATCTTGATAGAGGTCCACTAGATGAAGCTTCATACCAAATATCAAAGACCTTGGCCTTGTGGTTTCAGAGAAGAAGATTGTTAAAGACACATTTTTCGATTACATAAGATCCTAATGACCGTTTATTAAAGAATCCAGCATTGAGATAAATGCACTTGGGGTATTCAGGCTGTCATGCAGGTAGGGGACCAAGAGAGGGTAATAAATTACCTCGGGATATGACTTTGACAAATGACATCTATTTTTTACACCTAAGTCCTTATTTTGATTTGTATGGGAGAAACAACAATATATTGGTAATTTTTTTCCACCAAAAATGTTTTTTTTTTTTTTTTTTTCAGATAAAATCCTGATAACTTTATTATTTCTGCTCTAAACATATATTGTGGGTACTTATGCTGTCTTAGACGGGCTAATACTTCTGACCCCGCTGTTACAGCTAGTTTACCAAGTAACTGAACAAAACCAAGCGTGAGGATCCTGTTTATTCAGTAGTACGACGATGATCATATGATGTGATGTGATGGTAAAAACTGAAAATACACAAAAATACATTCTTTGAGACAAATGCCCATGATGAATCTATTTGGTGATAATTTAATGACCCAGTAAACACTATTTGGGCAGTGTCAAGCCGGTCAGTTTATCTATCTTCCATTTTTAGAGCCCTTCATCAGTATGCCGAACATTCCTCTAACAGAAACTGACGACTGCCCTTCTTGAATCAGTGAAAAGGACTGATTGGTCATATAAAGATTTCATGAAAATTCTCTTTGAAAGAATAACACTGACCAAGCAGGTACTGAACCCGCAACTTACAAGTCACCAGTCAGGCGCGCATCTAACTGAGTAACTGAGGCCAGCACGACCAAACTGAAATTATTGACTGTATTGACAAAGCTATATTTAACATTCACAGACAAGTGCTTGTTTTTTTGTACATGGTTTTAGCATTACAGGTGACCCTCACTTCCTCAGACAAAGCAGCTGCAGACAGCAATGTCCAAGACAGCGATGGTCGACTGTACCAATATATGGCTTGTGTGCGTAGAAGAAGTTTGTCTTGTCAACAATTTAGGTCATTAGGGGCTAGGATTAAAGATTCATCTAAAAGCCTGAAGAAACTTTGAATAGAGCCCCAACAATAGCAGAATTATGAGGCAGATAACTAACTTAACCTCTTAAAATAGAGGTTTCTCATAATACATGTATATACATTGTGAATTATGATTACAATGAAAATGTACGAAACCTTTACTTCACAACTAGTTGTGGTACGAAGCAATATAAATGTCCAGAAAATTGATTGCAATGTTAAAATTGCATTCTACATTGAATACAGTGAAAGACTAACATATTTTGTGCATGACAACTTACACCCAGGTGGCTGTTTAAGGCTAACAAAGTTGAATTTTGACTCTGAAGTCGAACTGAAGTTGTCCCGCTGACAGGAAAAGATGACACGTTGTAAGTGAAACGAAATACTGGAAACACCAGGTAAAACCATATACCGTAGAAGTGTTTCGGCACAGGTATAACCTCATATGCGGGTCACCACCCTACCAGCTAACACACACTACACACACAAGAGCGACAGCACACTCCCCACCTGATATTAATAATATCACTTCATCTAAAATGAATGACTTGAAAAAATATTAATGACTTTATCTTACAAAGGAATCATGTATGACCTTTGAAAACAAATGCTCTAGCGACACTTATTAGCATGCACTCATTAGACTAGTATATTCAGGTCTCTAAAACTAATGAAAACTTTGTTCTCCATCTTTCGTAAATACTCTCCATACCACAGGTTGTTTGTACTCCTTAGAACCGCCTCTATGAGAGGGTCCTAATGAGTACCCACAATCCATGTTGTAAAAAAAAAAAAAAATAAATAAATAAGGAAACAATCCTTAGTATGGATGTCATGGCATGGTCCATTTTTTCGAAGTCATATATTTTATTGTTTTACTGAGATGCATGGATACATGTTTTAATCACCATGCACACTGTTTATTGTTTTTACTGAAATAAATCTGTCTACCTTTCTATATAAGAAGAGTTAAAAAAAAAAATAGGCCCCCAATATTAAATAATAACACGCCTCCATTCTACTCGGCAGACAACATTTAATTTGCCATGTAGATGAACTTTAAAATATATGATCAGCTCTACAAAACATAGCAAGATATCTGAATCAGCCTCATGCCCATTCAGCGTTTGGTCAAAATGGTCAACCCATAAAATCGCCCCTCTTCTGGTTTGTACAAATCTTGTTCTAATCTTCAAGGAATCTACTTCATTTACATTAAACGGTAAATTTCATGTGAAAATATAACATTTCCACTTCCATACTGTTTTTGACATGATTTCTAAGCCTGTTTAATACATGTAGATTACGACTTCATTGTAAATATACTTACAGTATATTACATCTTGCAACTTAGTAAATTGATTTTTATAACGTTCATTTCTTTTTATGGTTTGCTGGTAGATTACTACTACACAAACATTAAGCGACCAGACCATAATGGAAACCTAAACAAAGGAAGGCCATAAGGACAGTTACTTTCCCACAAAATGGCCATATGGCCATCCAAAATAAAAAGACACAAGTGATACACACAGTAAGTAACAAACAACAATATAAATAAATCGCCACAGAAGAACTGCATTGGAACGGTCATGAAATCCATTTTATGAAGAGATTAAGACTAGAAACTATTTTGGAGCTGCAATTGGTGATATAGATCTGCTACCACCACCTCGTGGTGTTGTTGACCTCGATCCGTTATTGCCACTCCGTGATGATGGAGTTTCCGTGAACTCCATATCACTATCACTCAAAGATCCGAATCTGTTCTGAAATTTAATATTGTCTCTTTCAATTTTACGTTGTCTGTCTGGTTGTTTTTGAGACAATTGGTGTTTTTTGATCGGATCTTCCGATCCCCAATTAGTTCGACCTGAGTCGGGGTTTCTCTTTTACAATCGGCGCTGGCTTCGGTACGGTCGCTGTCGACCGATCCGGAGCAGCAGCAAGAAACCACTGAAATGCTGGAGCAAAAGAAAACCAACAGTTAGACTCCGATGATCCCGACCAGAGACAGAGCATCAGGCACCAACCAACATTACCTTGAATTAGATCTCTCTAAGCAGAAGTAAAGCAAAGATCAGGAATCGATACAATTAACTTACTCCACCCATCAAAGACACCAAAGGGAAAGAAACACAAACATTAAGCGACAAGACCATAATGGAAACCTAAACAAAGGAAGGCCATAAGGACAGTTACTATCCCACAAAATGGCCAAATGGCCATCCAAAATAAAAAGACACAAGTGATACACACTGTAAGTAACAAACAACAACAAATAAACCGCCACAGAAGAACCGCCTTGGAACGGTCAGTGGAAAGATTTCCACTGGTGGGGGGGGGGGGGGGGGGCTTAAATCGATTTTACGTGGCCACAATCCTCGCCCTTACTTCCGTCGCGATTTAGACAAATAACACTGTTTACTTTGGTTGTCTCTGGTTTATAATATTTAATATTTTGCTAATAAAAAATGTTATCATTTAATGTAGAAATAAAACAAAGATCAGGATCTCTTCTTTCGAAGGAGGAAGAGAAAGTGCCGTGTGCAAAAATTCAATATTGGTTCCCGGCTGACTTGCTGTGCTGCGTGCTGCGCTGCAGGTATCAAGTATATTTAGAATACCTGCCGCAGCAACACAGCAAGGCAATCGGAAACCAATAATCGGATGTCACTAGACCACGTGAGGTCAGCATGTCGGCGGTGTTTTCAAACTGTTGTAGCAAACACATGTTAACATGGCAGAATTTATTAATTTTGAGTGTGAAGATGATGATCAGGACTCAGATTTTTCATCAGAAGATTCAGATGATGAATTTGAGGATATAAACGATTATGCGGAAAATTATGAGACAGTCTTAACTGATGAAAGTGTTTTTGATGAAGCGGATTATGTACCCCCAAACCCCTACTTGGATCAAGACGTGCCAATCCTGCGTGGCCTTGAGGAGATTGTTAATAGGGTATGTTATTATTATGTTAAACTTCATTTTTTTCAGAAGAGAAAGAGATCTCCATCACCTGAAGCACCAGATTCTCCAATTATCATATCCAGCGACTCGGACCAATCCAGGAGTCCAACACCCAAAAAAAAGAAAAACAGTCAGGTTCCAGGAACGAGATGAGATAGAAGTCTACGAACGGGACAATGAAGAATATTCCCAGATGCACGACAAGACAATCAAACCCATGAGAGAAACCAAACCAAATGTGAAAAAACCATACAAACAATTCTTCCCAGTGCGTAGGGATGCATATGAAAAGAAACTAAGAGACCCTTTTAAGAGTCTTGAGTCAAAGGAGTTTGCATTGCAGAAAATAAAAGACCTTATGAACATGCATTTGAGAGTAAATAAGTTGGACAGAGGGAATGATGAACCGTTGAGGAAAGATGAGGAAGCTTTGCAGGGTGTTCTTGCTGAGGACTTTATGTCACCAGCAACAGCCCCCTCTGAAGATTCCCCACCCCCTCCCCCAGAGGAGCCGTCCCCTCCTGCACATGAACCATCAGGTGGGCGTAATATGGACTTTCATCGTCCTTGTAGGGATTACTCTCAAATGCAACAAGTCATAGAGAACCGAATACAGCAGGTGGAATACCTTGTGTTGTCTCCCACTACACACAAATACCAACGACTCAGTATACATGACAATTGTGTAAAGCCTGTTCTGGATGACACTAGTAACCCAGAACATGATTTACGCGATTGCGCATGTTGTAAGGTGAAAGTATTTATTGGCGACTGGCCAAACCATATTCGAACTTACTACCATCAACTGATGTTGAAGATCAGAAAACGACTGCTTGGTTTGTGTTGGTATGGGAGAGGACACAAGGAAATCCTCCCCCATGTTCAAGGTGACTGTTCTACGTGCCGTAAACGTACACATGAGAATCAAACTAATCCTGAGCTGACTAAACTTGATGATCTGGCTTATTATAATCCAGAAAATGATCCTGAGTACATGGAATACTTGGAGCGCACAAAGGCTGCCAGTACCCCATGTGCTCAGAACCATTACGATTGCAAGCCTTGTGGAAAGTTTAATCTGACTCAGGGTTATTATGATGCTCATATTACTGGCCGTGGACACAAACTGAAAACTGGACAATTCAAAAGAAAGGCACCAGAGCATACATCTCGAGCCCCTTTGGCAAAGAAACCAAAAGAGTCTCCACCTCAACAACAGTCTAAAGCTGAAACTGTCACTGTATCACCTGATGTGTCTCCTCAAATATCAGAATTTGGGCCTCTGATCACAACTCGGGACAACATGTTCTACTGCAGTGTCTGCGAGATTGTGATCAAGCAGAAGAGAAATGTGAAACCACATCTGAAATCTAAACGACACACACAGGCAGAAAAGGATACAGTGGCAGCTGCAGATGAGACTGTCACTGGAAGTGGAGATTTAGAGGATTTAACATTTGCCAGACCAAAGTCTGATAAATCAAAGGCCGGGACACACTTCATGCTGGAATTCGAGAGACCGGTGAAGTACCTCATAGCCAGACGACTCTTGAAGGTGGCTCATTCAGGTGCAGTCTGTGCGGTTACTTTTCGGTCTCCCGAAATCTTAAGCAGGCATCGCATGACTGTGGGCCACAAGAGGGCCCTGAAACGATTAAAAAAAAACAAAAAAAAAGGTTGTGGAAAAAGCCGGTGGCTGGCGGTCCGATTACCCATGGACAAATCATTGATAAAATCTATGGAAGACACCCACAACTGTTTCAAGATTCCAGACGTATGCTCAGGAAAAGAAAAGCAATCGCTAAGGCACAAACTTTTATCGAAAAGGCAGCGATATGCAATGAGCATGGCTCATTCAGAATGAAGCATAGTCACTCACATATGTTTGCCCAGACTGGCAAGAAATATACTTTTGCAGCCTTCAAAAAGAAGTCTTTTCAGAAATTTGGCTTAAGAATCCATAATATTCTTCGCCCAGTGAACTTCAGGGAATGTATAAGATATATTACTAAAGAAGACAAGCAGGCGATTCTTTTGAATATACCCCTGAAGTTCACATCTACAGTCTACCGGGCGTCCAAATACCACCAGGAATGTACTAAATCCGAGACAACATATGGTGACTACATCCCATCAACTATCAGTCCATGTGATAGAAAAATATTTCAGAGCGTAATGGCACATGACAGAGTGCAGAATATGGAACTCCTCCCTTGGCAGGAGGACCTTGTGAATGAAATGGTTGACCAAAGAGATTCTGACCGAACTGTACTCTAGGTGGTAGATGAACCTGGAGGCGCTGGTAAATCCCTGATGTGCCAGTACCTCATCGCTTCCAGCATCTTTGGCAAGACTATCTTATACCAGGATTTGGACTATAGAAATAATTCATATTTGTACAATCTTGAAGGTCTGGTGTTATTCGATCTGCCTAGATCGTCAACACCAGACAATCTAAGATTGGTTGAGGACTTGAAGAACGGGTACTTAATTTCAACAAAGTACCAAGTCAAACGAAAGGTATTTAAAAGTCCCATTGTGGTCGTGTTCGCAAACAGCTTCCCTGACAAAAACTTGCTATCCTTGGACCGATGGTCTGTGCTGGAGATTGCAGATGAAGAAAGCATGGGAGGGATCAGGCAAGGCAGACTGATTGCACACCCTGAATACGATGTTTAATAAAAGAAAATACAACAACAATAGTAACAATACAATAAAGAACTTGAACCAGTTAAATATGTGTTATTTGTTGTCTTATAAAAGAGCTCTTTTATAAAAAAAAAATATATGACACGAGTAGGGATCGAACCTACGACCTCCTGCTTATTAGACAGGTGCTCTACCAACTGAGCTAAAGTGTCAACTGAAAATTATCACCAACAATAGCAAGTATATACAGCAAGGGGGGCAATCGATTGGGCCCCGGAAACGCCCAGGGGTGTTCTCGAAGTCCAACCGGTTGTCCCAACAAACTACTCAATATCAGACTCATCAACACATGCATCGTCGGCTTCGTCGGCTGCGACGTCTGCAGGAGGAGAAATAGGATAATTCCCAGATGGAGGAATTCCTTTATTGTTCATAAACTGCATAAGTTTATTGTGAAATGTGTTCCAAAATTGTGTTTTCTGTCTGTCATTAGCAGCATCATAGACGTGAGCCATCTCATCAAACATGACATCCAAGATATGAACCTCATCTAGTCATATGGTATCACCAGAAGGATCGATGTCTTTAGAAGCCGAAATATAGCCCTGATTGACCAAAAACATCTCATTATTGTTTTGTTTAAATGCCCATTGCAGTTGTTGGGGTTTGTACTTTTCTGCATGCTGTTGAAATTGACGAACCCATAGCTCTTCAACCTTGACTGTGCCAATGGAGTAATTGATACTAACTTCAGCTGTGAGAGTGTCAGTACCCCCTGACTGTTTTGGGATTTGCGGTGTCTCGTAGTAATACATGAACAGTTGTGGCCCTAATAATTTATAGCCATTCTGAGGAATGAAATTCCACGTCTGATGTGCTGCATTACCATAACAAGCAGCAACATATGGCGGATTTTGTCTCACCCAATTTGCCTGAGGTATGGGGTCTGGAAGTCCAACAGCAAACGAATAAACCTTGGAGTCATACTTAAATGCATCGTTAATCATAGCTACCATCGATGGACATGTTTTTTAATAGATATCCGGTCTGCACTGTCTGTCTTCTCCATATCATCAACTTTTACTTTTAATTCTTTGCTATCAGTGAAGAAGAAGCAGTACTGGTGGTTAGTTGGTATACCATGGAGACCATTTGCCCCTGCATCGAAGTGTGACTTTTGCGGGGTAACAATCCAATTAATATTGATATCATGAATGATAGGAAATTCTAGTTCATCTTCAAATCCTACTGTCCGTAAACAGTCTCTATCTGATAATCTTGCATTCAGAGCATCCCGTCCAGTGCATTCAGGAAAATCAATCGTAAATTGTCTATACTGTCCAACCTCGTTTGTTTCAAATGGCTTCTTATTTTGAAACAGAATTCTCATTTGTTTCTGACCTTTTGGGAGTGTCAGAGCTTCACCTTCTACATGTGTTAAAATATTCATGGCTTTAGACAACTTTCGTTTCTTAGATGTTGGACATGCCATTGTTAATGTACAATTCTTCTTGGAGGAGAATCTACTTCGTCTAAACCCAAAAGATTAGATTCGTCTCGTCTCTTCTTTTGTTTAATGGTCGGGACAGTATTCCCACAAATGGCTGACAACAATGCGATATAGACAGCTCGATCTTCCGCCTGCATAAATAATTGAACCATACAAAAGCAAAGTATAATAAGGAGAAAGAAAGCTTGGACCCAGAACCGTGAAACACCTTTAGACAAATCCATTATCCTCTTAGTCGTTTGGCCAACTGAATGTCTTTGGGTTGAATTGTTATCCGTTTAGCATGTATCGCACATAGATTAGAATCTTCTAGGACAGGTTAGGTAGGCCTCAGAAGCTTCTTGTAAGGCTAACAATGCACTTTCTTGAAATCTCTTTTGATTGTCAATATCACTAGCGATTGACCTTACCAATCGTCTGAAAGACATTTTAGGGATCAAAAGTTCAGTACTTTTTTGATATTGCCGTATTTGTCTAAGAGCAACAGTTCCTGGACGAAACCGCCTTTTCGAAAAGCGTTCAATTCCAGCAGCTTGTCGCTTTCGATCCAATAGTTTTTGGTGACCCTTTCGTTTGGCATTTGCAACAGCTAGTTCTTTCACTCTGTGATAGTCAGCTGGTAATCTAAATTCTTTTTTACCATAGGTCTTCAAAGGTTTTGGAAACTTAAATGCCCCCTTCTTTACCATTTGCTTCGTTCTCACCATTTTGTAGATATAGTATATGTACTTTCTGTTCTAAATTGTCTAACCTGTAACCATATTGTTTCTGAGTGTCCTTCAAATAGTTAATTGTCGATTTATATTCGCTCAAAACCCCTTCCAACTCTGTACAGTATTCATGAAGTTCTCTCGCATGTCTATCAAGGGTGTGATAAGCATTTCCAAGGTCGTTTTTTGCCTGGAGTGCTACTTTCACTGTATAGTTTGAAATTTCTCTTCCTCCTTGTCTCTTCCTCCTTCGTCTTATACTCCCTTGTATGTATATTTGTGTCGTCACCTAACAATTACATGTTTACTGGCCACATGACATGAATGTATACTCAGTAGGTATAGAAAGTAGAAGTAAAACAAAGATCAGGAATTGATACAATTAACTTACTCCACCCATAAAAGACACCAAAGGGATAGAAATACAAACATTAAGCGACCAGACCATAATGGAAACCTAAACAAAGGAAGGCCATAATGACAGTTACTTTCCCACAAAATGGCCATCCAAAACCAAAAGACACAAGTGATACACACAGTAAGTAACAAACAACAACATAACTAAATCGCCACACTCTAGCAAATCGAATTAATTGCAAAATATAAACGCCATATGATGGCGCACGAGGAACATCACCATTCAAAAAAGGAAAATTTACATCGCGTTTATCATACATTTTGCACGAAACAAACCCATCTACAATAGTAGATGTAAATCCAAAAACGGGGCCTCGGTATCAGAAGAATTTGCTTTATTTTACTGAAGTTCTGGGGGTAAATCTGACTGATTAAACCATCGAAATAGGTATTACCAATATTTAATAAATCATCTAAATATCTAGAAGTGGGGCTAAAAGCTTCAATAATTTCAGATTGGTTATCAGTGGAAAGCGACAACATGAAGTCTCTTTCATAACAATACAAGAATAGATCAGCCACAAGAGGTGCGCAATTTGTACCCATCGGAATGCCCACAATTTGTCAAAATAACTTTGTACCGAATCTGATATAAATATTGTCAAGTAGAAACCGCTTCCGTGGTCCAGTGGATAAGGTCGCTGACTTATAATCACTGGAGGGTCATGGGTTCGAGCCCCGCTACCGGCCATGATCGTTTATGTGAGAACATTTGGTAGTTTGTGTCGGAGTCTAGTACTGGTACTTTCCAGGAACGATGGTTAGGAAACTACCCGCCTGTATATTACTGAAAGATTGTTGAACGGGCGTAAAACCTAGCAAAGCAAACAGTATGTATGATGTGTTCTACCACATTGTCTCTCATACATCTGAAATGGACATTTCTACTTGCCAAATCGCATATCGTCCGTGCTCCATAAGTCCATTATTCCTCCTGTCTGTCTGTTAACAATGTCTTCTTCCAACTACTATTCAGATACTATTCAGATACTACTGAGCAAATTTAAATAAAACAGGGTCATCACAATGATCCCTTACTATCATAGTAGGTCAAAAGTGAGAAAGTGATCATTTGGGTCACATGTCAATGCCTCAGTTACCTTAACATTGAAATATTTATTCCAATAAATGTCAAGGTAGTGCCACATAAAAAATTGACACCTCATGGGTTTGTCCATTCCAATGTGTAGATAAACCATATATTGCCTTTGAGTACACTGCATCAAAAGTCTATGTCCCATTAACAAGAACAGTGCAATTTGCTTCCTCACCAGTACGTTCACCTACATCAACTCGTACATCCATGTAATATGGCTCCATTTACACCAGGAACAGTACCCTTTAAACCAGGCAAAGTAGAAGTAAAACAAAGATCAGGAATCGATACAATTAACTTACTCCACCCATCAAAGACACCAAAGGGAAAGAAACACAAACATTAAGCGACCAGACCATAATGGAAACCTAAACAAAGGAAGGCCATAAGAACAGTCACTTTCCCACAAAATGGCCCTATGGCCATCCAAAATACAAAGACACAAGTGATACACACAGTAAGTAACAAACCACAACATAAATAAACCGCCACAGAAGAACCGCCTTGGAGCGGTCAGTGGAAAGATTTCCACTGGGGGGCTTAAATCGATTTTACGTGGCCACAATCCTCGCCCTTACTTCTGTCGCGATTTAGACAAATAATTTGTTCAGTCCGCATGAAGGCCTCCTAACTCATGAGTGCAACATCTCCGTGAACACAAATAATCAAAGAACCACAGAGGTGAGACAACGGTGAGTACTCGACAGCAAGAAACCACTGAAATGCTGGAGCAAAAGAAAACCAACAGTTAGACTCCGATGGGCCCGACCAGAGACAGAGCATCAGGCACCAACCAACATTACCTTGAATTAGATCTCTCTAATTCTCAATAAGCCTTTACGTTGGAACCGTCAAAGGATCTGAGGCCTGACCCACCGGCGTGCAATTAAAGAGAGAAGCAAAGTTGCCAACCGTGATTGGGTTAACTACCATGCTTGCAGTCTGTCGTATAACATCCATGTTGTACCCAATCTTTTTATATCGAAGAATGATTTTACGAAATTGGGTGCTAAAGACATTGCGGTTATATATTTTTCTGAATTTATATACTAAGTCACCATAAAATTCGGGTTCCGATAGACCTTGTTGCAGAAGAACTTTAAGTCCAGTATTGAATTTTGAAATTAAATCAGAATGGCGTCTATAACATTTTGAAAAGGCCTTTCCTTTTAAAAGAAACCTTTATTTAGTATTCTTTATGTTGGTTGGCGCCTGATGCTCCGTCTTTGGTCGGGCCCCTCGGAGTCTAACTGTTGGTTTTCTTTTGCTCCAGCAATTCTGTTGTTGTATGCTGTCGAGTCCTCAACCTTGTTTCATCTCTGTAGTTGTTTTTTTTTATTTGTATGTTCTCGGAGATGTTACACTGATGAGTTAGGAAGCCTTCATGCGGACTAAACAAAATTACTGTATACCCCGACAGAGGTAAGGGCGAGGATTATGGCCATGTAAAATCGATTTAACCCCCCCCCCCCACTCACCCGAAGTGGAATTCTTTCCACTGACCGTTCTAAGGCGGTTCTTCTGTGGCGGTTTATTTATGCTGTTGTTTGTTACTTCCTGTGTGTATCACTTGTGTCTTTTTATTTTGGATCGTCATTTGGTCATTTTGTGGGAAAGTAACTGTCCTTATGGCCTTCCTTTGTTTAGGTTTTCATTATGGTCTGGTCGCTTCATGTTTGTGTTTCTTTCCCTTTGGTGTCTTTGATGGGTGGAGTAAGTTAATTGTATCGATTCCTGATCTTTGTTTTACTTCTACTTTAGATCCTCTAAGCGGTTTACCAGTACTAGTGTGCAGACGGTTTCAGCTCTGCGTGGAGGCACAATGCAGCCCATCTATTTCTTCAAGAAAACGGGCCTCCGTGGCCTAGTGGATAAGAGCGCTGACTCTTAGTCATTAGGTCTCTCACCGCCGTAGGTTCGAGCCTCGCTCGGGCCACGTGTGAGACGCCAAGTTCTGCAACAGAAGGTCAGGTGGTTTTTTCTCCGGGTACTCCGGTTTTTGCCCACCTCTGATTAACGATCGGCTCGATATGAGTGAAATTTAATCTTGAAAGGGCCGTAAACCGTAAACCCCCCCCCCAAAAAAAATCTTCAAGCACCGGTGCAAGCTCAAGCTCAATGCATTAGTATTCACTACAGACACAGATGACTCACTGAAACTTCAGGCTGACATAGATAGATTAGGATGTTGGGCCAGAAAATGGGGCATGAGATTTCAACCAGTTAAATGCAATATTATGCAGATAACAAGGAAGAGATCTAATAAAGTTGAGGCTTCTTACACCTTAGAGGGAACGGTCCTCGAAAATGTGAATTCCATTAAATACCTTGGTGTGACAATCACTCACGATTTGAGATGGAATACACACATTAGCAATATGTGTACAAAGGCGAATAGAACACTTGGTTTCCTGAGGCGAAATCTTCATCAGTGTCCTCAGGATGTGAAAGAAACAGCATACAGGGGACTTGTTCGCCCAATCTTGGAATATGGTAGTTGCATCTGGGACCCAAGCGGAGTGGTCCTAAATGAAGAAATTGAAAAAGTTCAGAATAGAGCTGCTAGATTTGTAACTGGAAATTATTGCTTTGAAACTGGGAGCATGACTGGAATTCTAGGAAAATTAAGATGGGAGTCTCTAAAGAAAAGGAGAAGAGACAGTAGGCTCATACTCTTATACAAAGGTCTAAAGGGTGCTGCCAGCATTCCAACAGATGACCTTGTTCCCCCAGCTAGGCATTGTAGAAAACACCATTCAATGACGTTTCAGACCCTTACTGCAAGAACGGATATTTATAAAGAATCGTTTTTCCCCCGAACCATTAGAGATTGGAATGCCCTTCCCGATTCTATTATTTTGACGGCTGAAGGTGCTGAGGATTGTGTAGCTAAGTTTACATCTTTGGTTAGAGCTAGGGACTAACTTCCCATATCACAGGTCCTGGTGTATGAATGTCATTTGACGTGTCACCAGTAACAATTCTGATTCTGATTCTGATTCTGACATCTCCCCTATATGCCATTTTTATGCTTATATGTTTATATTATATATTTATGCAATTAATTAAACCATTAAAATACACTATCAAAATTTCCCGTATATTTTTATAAGTCCGTTCCGGTATTTCGGCTTCGTTCCGGTATTTTTTTTTTTTTTTCGTTTTGGTAATCCTTAGGTACCAGTACCGAACGATTTATAAACACGCCGCTACAAGTATACTATACATCAGAAACAAAGTCGGAAAAGTGACGCTACTTTACTAGGTCAGTGACATGGCTTCAGAATCAGTATTGTTACTGGTGGCACGTCTATGACACTCATACACCAGGTTACACACCGCGGAGCCATTTCAGTTACATACCGTTGAGAAAAATATGAGACCCCTAACGCGGCAAACAATTTTATACCTCTGTAATGGCGTGGAAAGACCATGCTCGCGTTGATCGGCGCGTATCTAAGATTTTATCCTTTTTGTCTATCTATCTATCTATCTTCTTATACTGAGTCGGTCATATCTGGCCATTACCTCAGTTGATTGGGTGGCTAAATTTAGAATTTAGCTGAAAAAAAAAAAAAAAAAAAAGAGAGAGGCACTGGATGCGTCCTTAAAACTATTTACAATCTGCATAACAGAGGTATCCTAAAACGCATACCTCTGAGACCCAATCTTACACTGTGCGGGCTTTGAACTCTTCTGCGGACTTGGCATTCACCGCAGAGGAGGGAAGACTATTCCATTGGGGAATAGTTCTAGGAAAAAACGAGTTCTTCAGGGCATCACTATAGGACTGGTATCTACGATATTGTGAGTCGTTTAATTTTGATGCCCTTGTTTGGGTCGACAGTGTTACAGGGGTCAAGTACCTATCTTTATCAATAGACACTGAATCAGAGTGTATCTTGTAGAAGAAGGTTAAAGAGGACTGCTCACGACGGGCCTCCAGGGACGGCCACTCTAGCTCATTAAGCATGTCACCGACGCTACTTCTATTTCGCCATCGCCTACAGGTCCATCGAGCAGCTGTCCTCTGCACCTTCTCCACCTGCTGAGTCTGAGTTTTAACATAGGGGTGCCAAATGGGTGATGCATATTCGAGTTGAGGGCGAACCAATGTTTTATATGCAACATCCTTTGTCTGCCTAGGTGCAAAAGCCAAGTTCCGTCTAAGGAATCCCAAAGTCCTAGTTGCTTTAGATGTAATCTCTGAGATATGTTGACCCCAATCAAGATCGTCAGTGATGGTGATACCAAGATATTTGGCGGATTGAACATGCTCCAAAACTTGCTGGTGAAGAGTATAGTCAAACTTAATTTGCTTGTCCGGAGGGTGTCGTGACACTCTCATTGAGTGACATTTGGCCACATTGAACTTCATTTGCCAATCGGCCTCCCACTGTGCAAGTTGATCCAGGTCATCTTGTAAAATAAGACAGTCAGAAGGAGAATATATGTTCCTATACAGGACACAATCATCAGCAAACAAACGGACCGATGACCTGATATTGTCGGGGAGATCATTAATGAAAACCAAGAAAAGGACCGGTCCAAGGACCGAACCTTGGGGGACTCCAGATAAAACAGGGACTGGATCAGACGCTTGGCCATCAAGTACAACTTGTTGTGAGCGCCCAGAGAGCCATGAGCTAATCCACCTATGCGTGGATCCTCTTATCCCATAGTACTCCAGTTTATGTAATAGCCTTCTGTGAGGTACCTTGTCAAAGGCCTTAGCAAAGTCCATGATGATCAAGTCAGTCTGTTTGTGGCCACGATTTATGGCCCCATCCAGATTGCTCACAATGTCATGGTAAAATTGAACAAGCTGCGTTTCGCAAGACCTTTGACTCCGGAAACCATGTTGACAGTCAGCAAGAATGCTCTCAAAGGCTAAGTGCTTGTTGATGTTGCTTACTAATATATGCTCCAAGGTTTTGCAACAGATGCATGTTAGCGACACTGGTCTATAATTTGCTGCATCATATTTTTCCCCTTTTTTATAGACCGGGGTTACATTTGCTTGTCGCCAGTCATCTGGTACAGTGCCCTGGGCAAGTGATTGATTGAAGATAAAGGCCAACACAGGAGATATTTCAGCACTACATTCCTTAAGTACCCTGGCATTCAGGTCATCGGGCCCAGATGCCTTATGTATCTTGAGCTTACCTAACAGTTTAGCGACCCCATTGGGGTCAACTGTTATGTCCCCCATAGAGGGGAACGAACTTGCACCTTTAGATGGTAGCTCACCATCAGTTTCACGCGTAAATGCTGATTGAAACTGTTTATTGCAAATATTAGCCTTATCGCGCGCATCTGTTTTTAGAATTCCATTTTCCCTTAGCGAAGTGATCCCAAACGCATCCTTTTTCAGGGACTTTACGAATGACCAAAACTTTTTAACTTTACCATTCTTTTGGGGACTATTGGGATCTATATTGTCATCTTCAAAGGTAAAGATGCTGGAAACATGCTTCCAATATGCATCTCTTATAACCTTTTGCACATGTGCTCTGAACCGTTTGTAATGGTTCTTAACGTCAGGGCTGCTAGACTTGCGAGCACGAAAATACATTCTATTCCGTCTTCTGATGAGATGCTTGATCGTGTTATCGATCCATGGTGCCCTATATTTTGTTTTGGTCATTTTAGTTGGTATAAACCTTTCCATTGCCGTGGTTAATTCGGACTTAAAACTGACCCACAGGTCATTAACTGACATGTGTGAGAGGTCAGAGGAAAGGAACGAATCCTTAAATCGCGCCATATGGTCTCGCAGACCATCCATATCCGCACGTTTGTAGAGAAAAACTTTACGCGGGACTTGTCTGATTCGTTTAGCTTTTATGTCATACTCAACAAGGACTATGTCATGATCAGCTTTGCCAATCGGGGGCATCCCCTTAACTCGGCTTACTGGGGATGGAGAATTTGTAAACAATAAATCAAGGGTCTTTTCTTGCCGGGTGGGTATGTTAACAACTTGGGTCAGGCAGTGTTCTTTTATTATGTCCAAAAGTTGTTGCTGTGTCTGCCTTTTAGGCACCCCATGGGGCACCTGCATGCTGCTCCATTCAATGTCACCACAATTAAAGTCTCCGCCAACCAAAATATGGGCATTTGCATTTGACATTATCCTAGACAAAGATGAATTAAAAGCCTCAAGATATTCTGGGTCAATCTGATCTGGTGGGCGATAAAAAGATCCAAGGTACAAAGTCCTACATCCAATGATGTTCAATTTACACCAAACTAGTTCACAGTTGGTGTCCAACTCCGGAGTTTCTGTACAGAGTAGGTCTCGCTTGAAAGCCACGAAGACACCTCCATGTGCATCCCCAACTCTGTCTTTCCGGATGGCCTCAAAGGATTCAGGGAAAATTTCCGAGTTTTTAATTTCTGGGGTTAACCAAGACTCATTGCCCAAAATGATGTCTGGTTTCGCCGAGTCGATAATTGTATGAAGTTCAGCCCTTTTATTCTTTATTGACTGACAATTCATGATCAATATTCTGAGGGGATGGTTAAGGACCGCCTTTTTGGTCTTTCGTTTAGCTTCTTTTGACTGCTGCACAATGGGCGATGAAGCTGCCGTGGGTGGGCCGATGTTGTCTGGTATCGGACTATCAGGCTCGGATAGGGTAGATAAAGGTTCAAAGTGGTTGTAGGTGTCTATAGAAGATGAGGTATCAAACAGAGATGTGGAAAAGTTTGGCATTCCACATTTCAAACACTCCCATGCAACATTTTTATTCAATGATCTGTTGTAAAAACTATACATAGTTGATGACATGCCTTGACATCCTATGTGATACCAGACATTGCAGGTGTCGCAACAAATTCCCCGGTCTTCCCAACCAACACTTTTTTGACAGAGTCCACAAGGGAAGTGTGAACTGTCATTTCGGGAGTCTGGACCAGGATTTGATTCAACATCCCAAGCATTACCTATAACAACTGTAAATATATACAAGTAGAAAAGTTTATTTGAACCAGGAAACCCCTTCATTCTTAGAGATTTTTTTAAGATTGATATTGTACAAACATGGGGCAAATGAAATGCAAAGTTACGGTCGATTGCTGTTGTACCACGTGTGTCCGCATAAACTGGGTAGAAGTTAACTGGGATTTCCTGTAGGTCCTGTCCACTGCAACTAAGAAGAGATGCAAGTCTTGTTGCCAGCAACATGCAACATACTCCAAAAAGGAGGTCAAATGCAAAATGGCTCATTATTGTTGGTTTTCTGGTGACTCTTTGGTTACTGAAGGGCAATAAATATAAAGTGGTGTCTGGGAAAGTCTCCTCTGTTGGGCAATATCATCAAAAATCACATTTAAACTTAATTGTTTACCTTAATGTCAATCCGCCGCGAAACCGGAACTAGTTTTGTTTCGGTGCAAAAGTAAAAAAATACCAAGCCAAATTATCCGGGATGTGATAAATATGAAAAGTCGTAAAAACCTAACTAAACCTGCAAAATAAACAAGTAACTAAATATTTAAACAAAGTTAAGGAGAAAAAGTTAAAGGACTCATCCAGGGTCATGGTCCGCTGTGGTTCTGCTACTCGCCTGATAAATCGGGTATCGCAGAATCGATCCCAGACTTATGAATTAGAGAGAGTCGGGCCTCCGATTCCATGACGGTTCCAACGTAAAGGCTTATTGAGAATTAAAGAGATCTAATTCAAGGTAATGTTGGTTGGTGCCTGATGCTCTGTCTCTGGTTGTGTAGCTAAATTTACCTCTTTGGTTAGAGCTAGGGACTAACTTCCCACATCACAGGTCCTGGTGTATGAATGTCTTTTGACGTGTCACCAGTAACAATTCTGATTCTGGTTATAACAAATAACTTGGTAGGTGATGTAAAGGCATATCCCATAGACTTCTACAGATATATCAATAGCCAGAAGAAAGATAGGCAAGGTATCCCACCCCTTAATAAAAGAGGAGGGAACAGGGTCGCTGAATCAAACTCTGAAAGGACAGAGGAATTGGTTGGTCAATTCAATGATGCATTTAATAAAACAGAGTTCAACGAGGTTCCATTGACGGGAAGATCGGCCCCTTTCATGGAAAATATTGTTGTATCCTCGGCGGGGGTGATCAAGTTACTTAAAGGCTTGAACCCTTCTAAAGCTTTAGGGCCTGATGAGC
This sequence comes from Lucinisca nassula, assembly GCA_963580285.1. Lineage (NCBI taxonomy): Eukaryota > Metazoa > Mollusca > Bivalvia > Lucinida > Lucinidae > Lucinisca > Lucinisca nassula. The sequence continues at coordinate 12,273,978 of OY757020.1, forward strand.
TTCATCCTAGAGTCCTGAAGGAACTAGCAAACGAGTTAGGTCCAGTTTTTGCTCATCTTTTCCAACAATCTCTCGATACGGGTGAAATTCCCAAAGAATAGCTCCTAGCAAACATCCGTCCACTTTCCAAAAAAGGGGACAGGGCTCTTGCTCGTAATTATCGCCAGGTGTAACTGACCTGTGTTCTATGTAAATTGCTTGAACACATAGTCTGCTCAAACATCATGGCCCACTTGGATGAACATAAACTTTTGTTAGATAGACAACATGCATTTAGGAAAAGGCATAGTTGCGACACTCGGTTGAGCACGGTTATTAATGATTGGGCAAACATCCTGGACAAAGCGGGGCAGGTGAACACATTCGCATTCGAGAAGGCTTTTGACACCCCTCCTCATGAACTTATTAAATCCAAATTGTTTGGTTATGGAATTGGAGGGAAGACTCTTAAATGGTTAGATTCCTTCCTTTGCTACAGAAAACAGCATGTTGTTGTTAATGGTGAATCTTCAGTATGGGCGCCAGTTTTGTCTGGAGTCCCACAAGGGACTGCTCTTGGTCCTCTATTGTTCTCCCTGTACATCAATGATATCTCCACTGACATTGACTCGGAAATAAAACTGTTCGCAGATGATTGTGTTTGTTACCGGGAAATAAGAGATACAGATGACTCACTGAAACTTCAGGCTGACACAGATAGATTAGGATGTTGGGCCCGAGAATGGGGCATGAGATTTCAGCCAGTTAAATGCAATATTATGCAGATAACAAGGAAGAGATCTAATTCAATTGAGGCTTCTTACACTTTAGAGGGAACAGTCCTCGAAACTGTGAATTCCATTAAATACCTTGGTGTGACAATCACTCTCGATTTGAGATGGAATACACACATAAGCAATACCGTATTCCTCCCATTTAGCGCCCCGGGCACTAAATAAATTGGAAAAAGCAGGGGCGTTTATTAGAGAAAATCTTACCAGAAGGGGAGTTCAAACCCATTACATGGGGTAGACTTCCATTGGAATATTTTGGAATCATGACATGTAAAGTACCAAGTGATCAACACAGACATTGTGATAGCAGGGGCTTTAGAAATACCTTAAATGATATGTAGGGTGATGATTGAAAGGCTGAAATCTTTACTTTAGGTCAGAAGGGGCGCTTATTATTTTGTTCCTGGAAAAACAGTGAGGGGGCGCTTATAGGAGCAGGGGCGCTAAATGGGAGGAATACGGTATGTGTACAAAGGCGAATAGAAAACTTGGTTTCCTGACGCGAAATCTTCATCAGTGTCCTCAGGATGTGAAAGAGACAGCATACAGGGGACTTGTTCGCCCAATCTTGGAATATGCTAGTTGCATCTGGGACATAAGCAGAGTGGTCCTTAATGAAGAAATTGAAAAAGTTCAGAATAGAGCTGCTAGATTTGTAACTGGAAATTACTGCTTTGAAACTGGGAGCATGACTGGAGTTCTAGGAAAATTAAGATGGGAGACTCTCAAGAAAAGGAGAAGAGACATTGGGCTCATACTCTTATACAAAGGTCTAAAGGTTGCTGCTAGCATTCCAACAGATGACCTTGTTCCCCCGGCTAGGCACTTTAGAAAGCACCATTCAATGACGGTTCAGAAAGTTACCTGCTTACTGCAAGAACAGATATTTATAAAGAATTGTTCTTCCCCCGAACCATTAGAGATTGGAATGCCCTTCCCGATTCTATTATTTCAACGGCTGAAGGTGCTGCGGATTGTGTAGCTAAGTTTACAGCTTTGGTTAGAGCTAGGGACTAATTTCCCATATCACAGGTCCTAGTGTATGAATGTCATTTGACATCAGTAACAATTCTGATTCTGGTCGGGCCCATCGGAGTCTAACTGTTGGTTTTCTTTTGCTCCAGCATTTCAGTTGTTATGACCCACAAAGAGGGTTGACGCGTCGTTAAACATGAAATCATCATCATCATCAGTTGTTTCTTGCTGTCGAGTCCTCACCGTTGTCTCACCTCTGTGGTTCTTTGATTATTTGTGTTCACGGAGATGTTGCGCTGATAGTTAGGATGCATTCATGCGGACTGAACAAATTATTTGCCTAAATCGCGACGGAAGTAAGGGCGAGGATTGTGGCCACGTAAAATCGATTAAGCCCCCCAGTGGAAATCTTTCCACTGACCGTTCCAAGGCGGTTCTTCTGTGGCGGTTTATTTATGTTGTTGTTTGTTACTTACTGTGTGTATCACTTGTATCTTTTTATTTTGGATGGCCATATGGCCATTTTGTGGGAATGTAACTGTCCTTATGGCCTTTATTTGTTTAGGTTTCCATTATGGTCTAGTCGCTTCATGTTTGTGTTTCTTTCCCTTTGGTGTCTTTGATGGGTGGAGTAAAGTAGAAGTAAAACAAAGATCAGGAATCGATACAATTAACTTACTCCACCAATCAAAGACACCAAAGGGAAAGAAACACAAACATTAAGCGACCAGACCATAATGAAAACATAAACAAAGGAAGGCCATAATGACAGTTACTTTCCCACAAAATGGCCATATAGCCATCCAATAGTAAGTTAATTGTATCGATTCCTGATCTTTGTTTTACTTCTACTTTTCAGATGATTATTAAAACCGAGGTCCCGTCTCTGTATGACTAGCTGTTGGTGGGACGTAAAGCTGAAACACACTCAACTAAGGTCATGAGGGTTAAAAAAGATTTGCGGCCGGTGTACTATGGACAAGGTGTGCACTTGTATTGGGACCCACTGGCTCCATGATGCTTCCATGCAGAGCTGAAACAGCCAGCACACAAGCACAAGTAAACGGCTACAAGAGTCCAAATCTGCCCCGGAAAGCGGTGCAAGTTGACGTCCATGCTTTTAAAACCTATTGGTTTCTCAGGGCTTGAGATATCATTTCATCGTCATGTTGGGTAAAAGTCACACAAACTTGGAAGCAGTTGGAAACCTTCAGATCTTGATATTGATACTAAGTAGAAGTAAAACAAAGATCAGGAATTGATACAATTTACTAACTCCACCCATAAAAGACACCAAAGGGAAAGAAATACAAACATTAAGCGACCAGACCATAATGGAAACCTAAACAAAGGAAGGCCATAAGGACAGTTACTTTCCCACAAAATGGCCATATGGCCATCCAAAATTAAAAGATACAAGTGATACACACAGTAGGTTACAAACAACAACATAAATAAATCGCCACAGAAGAGCCGCCTTGGAACGGTCAGTGGAAGATTTCCACTGGGGGGGCTTAAATCGATTTTACGTGGCCACAATCCTCGCCCTTACTTCCGTCGCGATTTAGACAAATAATTTGTTCAGTCCGCTTGAAGGCCTCCTAACTCATCAGTGCAACATCTCCGTGAACACAAAAATCAAAGAACCACAGAGGTGAGACAACGGTGAGGACTCGACAGCAAGAAACCACTGAAATGCTGGAGCAAAAGAAAACCAACAGTTAGACTCCGATACTCCTGATTCATGTGATTGTAAAAAACTCAAAGTATTGCTATCCTGCTGCTGGTCATGTAATTACCGGCAGTTTGAAAATTATTCCTGATTCTAGGATAAGGAATATAATTTCTAAAGGACCGAAATATCGGTTTCCTTCTAAAATTGATTTCAGTAAATGTAGAGATGAAATCGCTGCTTCCTTGAATGAATTTGGTAATCGATGGTGTAAGCGAGAGTATGTTGATCATAAAGCACTTAAGGACTGGAAACTTAGCATTTTAAAACTAGTGAATAAACGCATTTCTTTCTATTCTCAAAATACTAACTTATTACCTCCTAAGCCCAAGACGTTTTTACGTCATCTTAAACTAGGTATTCAAGACTTTCATAAGAAGTTTGTTTTGGCCCCTGCAGACATGGCCGCTAACAACGTCGTCGTTGTGTGACGGCTCCACTATGTTAACACGCTTAAGCAGGAGCTTGGTGGTACTAAGGCCTATGAACTTCAGCCCGTTAGCTGAAGAGAGAGCTATGGTAGATAAACATGTTTGTCTTTCAGCCACCAAGTTTGCTGTGTGTGTTAACGAAGGCCACGACAAGCTTCCTACGCTATACTGGTCACCAAAACTTCATATAAAACCTTACAAAGCACGGTTTATTGCAAATTCTAGCTCTTGCACTACCGCTGAACTTTCTAAATTATTAACTTCCTGTCTTACTGCTATTAAAACACATGTAATTAAATATTGTGATACAGTCTTTGAAAGATCAGGAAGAAATCTGTTTTGGTCTATAAAAAATTCGAATGAGGTTTTAAATAAATTGAAATCCAGACATTTTCGTGCTTCTAGTCTGTCTACTACGATTTTTCCACTCTTTACACTACACTTCCTCATAATCTTATAAAAGAAAATCTTAATGATTTAATTGAATGGGCTTTTCATAGAGAAGATTCTCTCTATCTTGCATGTAATGTCAGAAATGCATTTTTCACTTCTAAAGAGCATAAGAATTATACACTTTGGTCATGTCAGAAAGTGTGTGATGCCCTCACCTTTCTACTTGACAATATTTATATTAGATTCGGTACTACGTTATTTAGACAAATTGTGGGTATTCCGATGGGTACTAATTGCTCACCTCTTGTGGCTGATCTGTTCTTGTATTGTTATGAAAGAGACTTCATTTTGTCGCTTTCCATTGATAACCAATCTGAAATTATTGAAGCTTTTAGCTCCACTTCTAGATATTTAGATGATTTATTAAATATTGATAATACCTATTTTGATGGTTTGATCAATCAGATTTACCCCCCAGAACTTCAGTTAAATAAAGCAAATTCTTCTGATACCGAGGCCCCGTTTTTGGATTTACATCTATCTATTGTAGATGGATTTGTTTCGTGCAAAATTTATGCTACACGCGATGACTTTGATTTTGAGATTGTAAATTTTCCTTTTTTGGATGGTGATGTTCCTCGTGCGCCATCCTATGGCGTTTATATTTCGCAATTAATTCGATTTGCTAGAGTGTGTAGTCATGTAACTGACTTCAACACTCGTAATAAATTATTAACAGCTAAACTCCTTAATCAGGGTTATTGGTACCATAAACTACGCAAAGCCTTTTCAAAGTTTTATACACGCCATTCTGATTTAATTTCAAAATTCAATATTGGACTTAAATCTCTTCTGCAACAAGGTCTATCGGAACCCGAATTTTATGGTGACTTAGTATATAAATTCAGATAAATATATAACCGCAATGACTTCAGCACCCAATTTCGTAAAATCATTCTTCGATATAAAAAGATTTGGTACAACATGGATGTTATACGACAGACTGCATGCATGGTAGTTAACCCAATCACGGTTGGCAACTTTGCTTCCCTCTTTAATTGCACGCCGGTGGGTCAGGCCTCAGATTCTATGACGACTCCAACGTAAAGGCTTATTGAGAATTAGAGAGATCTAATTCAAGGAATTGTTGGTTGGTGCCTGATGCTCTGTCTCTGTTCGGGCCCATCGGAGTCTAACTGTTGGTTTTCTTTTGCTCCAGCATTTCAGTGGTTTCTTGCTGTCGAGTCATCACCGTTGTCTCACCTCTGTGGTTCTTTGATTTTTGTGTTCACGGAGATGTTGCACTGATGAGTTAGGAGGCCTTCAAGCGGACTGAACAAATTATTTGTCTAAATCGCGACGGAAGTAAGGGTGAGGATTGTGGCCACGTAAAATCGATTTAAGCTCCCCAGTGGAAATCTTTCCACTGACCGTTCCAAGGCGGTTCTTCTGTGGCGGTTTATTTATTGTGTTGTTTGTTACTTACTGTGTGTATCACTTGTGTCTTTTTATATTGGTAGCCATATGGCCATTTTGTGGGGAAGTAACTGTCCTTATGGCCTTCCTTTGTTTAGGTTTCCATTATGGTCTGGTCGCTTCATGTTTGTGTTTCTTTCCCTTTGGTATCTTTGATGGGTGGAGTTAGTTGATTGTATCGGTTCCTGATCTTTGTTTTACTTCTACTGTTCATGCAGAATGAACAAATTATTCGTCTAAATCGCGACGGAAGTAAGGGCAAGGATTGTGGCCACGCAAAATAGATTGAAGCACCCCCACCCCTAGTGGAATTCGTTTCACTGACCTTTCCAAGGCGGTTCTTCTGTTGCAGTTTATATTTGTTATGGTTTGTCTTCGAGTGTCGTTTTGTACAGCCAACTTGCCTTTTTATGGGAAAGTAGCTGTCCTTTTGATACATCCAAAGTAGAAGTAAAACAAAGATCAGGAATCGATACAATTAACTTACTCCACCCATCAAAGACACCAAAGGGAAAGAAACACAAACATGAAGCGACCAGACCATAATGGAAACCTAAACAAAGGAAGGCCATAAGGACATACTTTCCCACAAAATGGCCATATGGCCATCCAAAATAAAAAGTCGCAAGTGATACACAGAGTAAGTAACAAGCAACATTATCAATAAACCGCCACAGAAGAACCGCATTGGAATGGTCAGTGGAAAGAATTCTACTGGGGGCTTAAATCGATTTTACATGGCAGTAATCCTCGCCCTTACTTCCGTCGCGATTTAGACAAATAATTTGTTCAGCCTTTTTGTCGTATTTGGTCAATAACTTTCTTATTTTGAGATGGGTTTTAAAATTACTTGGCATAATTATTAACAACCATAAGACGATGTGTGGTGCGCATGAGGCAGGTCGGTACCTCAAAGGTCAAGGGCATACTTAGAGGTCAAAGGTAAAAAAGGGGCCTTTTTTCGTATTTGGTCAATAACTTTCTAATTTTGAGATGAATTTTAAAATTACTTGGCATAATTTTTAAAATCCATGAGACGATGTGTGGTGCACATGAGGCAGGTCGGTACCTCAAAGGTCAAAAAGGGGGCCTTTTTTCGTATTTGGTCAATAACTTTCTTATTTTGAGATGGATTTTGATGTCACTTGGCAGAAATGTTAACCAGTATAAGGCGATGTGTTGCGCGCATGACCCAGGTTGGTACCTCAAAGGTCAAGGTCATACTTAGAGGTCAAAGGAAAAAAGGGGCCTTTTTTCGGGTTTTGTCAATAACTTGCTTATTTTTAAATAGAATTTGAAGTTACTTGGCAAACATGTTAACTATCATTGGACGATGTGTTGCATGCATGATTCAGTTTGGTACCTAAAATGTCAAGGTCATACATAGAGGTCAAAGGTAAAAAAGGGGCCTTTTTTCGTGTTCGGTCAATAACTTTCTTATTTTGAGATGGATTTTGAAATTGCTTGGCAGAAATGTTAACCACCATGAGATGATGTGTTGCAGGCATGACCTAGTTTGGTACCTGGAAGGCCAAGGTCATACATAGAGGTTAAAGGTAAAAAAGGGCCTTTTTGTGTTCCGTCAATAACTTTCTTATTATGCCCCCAACTTTGAAAAAAGCTGGAAGGGCATATTGGTTCTGGTTCGTTCGTCCGTCCGTTACGCTTCTGATGCATAGAATAACTAAAGAACCGTGTATGCTAGGGTTTTGAAATTTAATGTATGGATTCCTCATGGGAAATTAGCTGAAGCTAATTTTTTTTCTCGTCCGGATTATGTCCCCTTCAAGAGTTATTGCCCTTTGAAATTTTTTTTAATAAAATCTTGTCAGCAAGATACCTCAAAACTATTGGAGCTAGAGCCTTGAAAGTTGGTGAATATATTGGTGGTGATGAGTAGATGAACTGATTCACTCTTGACAAAATTCCGAAAAATACTTTGTGAGTTTTGGCCCTTTGTCATTTTGGTAATTTGTGCCCATTGAAATGTATGCTAAAAGTGATGCATAGCATAACTTTAGAACCGTGTATGCTAGGGTTTTAAAATTTCATATATGGATTCCTCATGGAAAATTAGCCGACATGTATTTTTTTTCTCGTCCGGATTATGCCCCTTTCAAGAGTTATTGCCCCTTTCAAGAGTTATTGCCCTTTGAATTTTTTTTATAAAATCTTGTCAGCAAGATATCTCAAAAACTATTGGAGCTAGATCCTTGAAAATTGGTGAATAGATTGTTGGAGATGAGTAGATGAACTGATTAACTTATGACAAAATTCCGAAAAATACTTTGTGAGTTATGGCCCTTTGTCATTTTGGTAATTTGTGCCAATTGTAATATATGATAAAAGTAGCATCTCTTTAGAACCGTGTATGCTATAGTTTTGAAATTTCATATATGCATTTCTGAAGGAAAATAAGCTGACGCGTATTTTTTTTCTCATCCGGATTATGCCCCTTTCAAGAGTTATTGCCCTTTGAATTTTTTTAAAATAAAATCTTGTCACCAAGATAACTCAAAAACTTTTGGAGCTAGAGCCTTGAAAGTTGGTGAATATTTTGGTGGTGATGAGTATATGAACTGATTAACTTTTGACAAAATTCCGAAAAATACGTTGTGAGTTATGGCCCTTTGTCATTTTGGTAATTTGTGCCCATTGTAATGTATGCTAAAAGTGATGCATAGCATAACTTTAGAACCATGTATGCTAGGGTTTTGAAATTTCATATATGGATTCCTCATGCAAAATTAGCTGACGTGTATTTTTTCTCGTCCGGATTATGCCCCTTTCAAGAGTTATTGCCCTTTGAAATTTTTTTAATAAAATCTTGCCAGCAAAATATCTCAAACACAATTGGAGCTAGAGCCTTGAAAAATGTTGAGTATATTGGTGGTGATGAGTATATGAACTGATTAACTTTTGACAAAATTGTGAAAAATACTTTGCTAGTTATGGCCCTTTGTCATTTTGGTAATTTGTGCCCATTGTAATGAATGCTAAAAGTGATGCATAGCCTTACTTTAGTACTGTGTATGCTATGGTTTTGAAATTTCATATATGGAAAATAAGCTGACGTGTATTTTTTTTCTCATCCGGATTATGCCCCTTTCAAGAGTTATTGCCCTTTGAATTTTTTTAATAAAATCTTGTCAGCAAGATATCTCAAAAACTATTGGAGCTAGAGCCTTGAAAGTTGGTGAACATATTGATGGTGATGAGTGGATGGACTGATTAACTTGTGACAAAATTCCGAAAAACTCTATGTGAGTTATGGCCCTTTGTCATTTGGGTAATTTGTGCCCATTGTAATATATGCTAAAAGTGATGCATAGCATCACTTTAGAAACATTTATGCTATGGTTTTGAAATTTCATATATGCATTCCTGATGGAAAATTAGCTGACAAGCATTTTTTTCTCATCCGGATTATGCCCCTTGTCAGCAAAATATCTCAAAAACTATTATAGCATTAGCCTTGAATGTTGGTGTTGATGAGTAGATGACCTGCTTAACTTTTGACAAAATTCCGAAAAATACTTTGTGAGTTATGGCCCTTTGTCATTTTGGTAATTTGTGCCCATTATAATGTATGCTAAAAGTGATGCATAGCATAACTTTAGAACTGTATATGCTATTGTTTTGAAATATATGCATTCCTGATGGAAAATAAGCTGATGCGTATTTTTTTCTCATCTGGATTATGCCTCTTTCAAGAGTTATTGCCCTTTGAAGTTTTTTTTAAAAAATCTTGTCAGCAAGAGATCTCAAAAACTATTATAGCTAGAGTCTTGAAAGTTGATGAAAAGATTGATGGTGATGAGTAGATGACCTGATTAACTTTTGACAAAATTTGAGTTATGGCCCATTGCCATTTTGGTAATTTGTGTCTATTGTATAATGTATGTTAAAGTGATGCATTCCATAACTTTAGAACCGTGTATGCTATGGTTTTGAAATTTCATATATGCGTTCCTGATGGAAAATAAGCTGACACGTATTTTTTATCATCCGGATTAACTTAAGAACCTTGTAAGCTAGGGTTTTTAAATTGCATATATGGATTCGCTATGGAAAATTAGCTGACACATATTTTTTTCTCAACCGCATTATGCCCCTTTCAAAAGTTATTGTCCTTTGATTTATTTGTTAGCATAACCTTTGGGCCAAGGCCACACACTTTGAATTATTTTCGGTTTCATTGGACGGATTTTTAAAAAATTCCGTCCTTTAAAATAGCGATGTCCGGGTGGGTGGTTGGGCGGGTGGATTGGCATTTTTTTTTATTTTTTTGTGTTTTTTTCTACATTTGTTTGATTCGAGGTTTAACGTCCCCGTCAACACTGTAAAGGTCATTTTGGAGACGTTGCTTCCAATTTTGTGGGACTTTTACCCGACATTGAGATGAAATGACATCTCAAGCCCTGTCGCCCAAAGAAACCAATAGGGTTTATTAGCATGGACGGTCCGCCTCGCACCGCGGTTCCTGGACAGGCTTAGATCCTCGAAGCGGTTTACCAGTACTAGTATGCGGGACGGATTCAGCTCTGCGTGGAAGCTTCGTGCAGCCCATATATTTCTACAAGCCCCTATGGGCGGGGGCGGATTTTTTTCTACATAAACACATATAAACAGAGATTTTACCCCTACGCAAAATTTGATATGGGGTGGGATTTGCCATTTGTCCTGTACATACATAAATACATCGCTACCCTACTCTACCCTACCCCATGCTTCCCCACTCAAACCCACCCACCCCACCCCACCACACTACACTCCACCCCACCACACTACACCCCACTCCCACCACACTACACCCCACTCCACCCAACTATACCCCACCCCACCCAACCCCACCAAGCCCCAACCTACAACACCCCACCACACCCCACACACATGCATGCAGTCATGCACAAATCCTTTGTTGACTAGGAATACTTTTTTTTTTATCTTTTTCTTCATAAACACATAACACAGAAATTATACCCCTACACAAAAGTTGATAGTGGGTGGTGATATGCCATTTGTCCTGTACATACATAAATACATGCATGCATATATTCCTACCCTACCCTACCCCACACCATCCCACCCCACCACACAACACCCCACCCCACAACACCCCACCCCACGACAACACACCTCAACCCGGCCCACTCCAATTACACATGCATGCATGCACACACACACACACATGCATTTACACTCAAACATGCATGCTCATACACAATCACTCATTTATGCTTTCACACTCACATACAAACACACATGCATACATGCACACACACACTGATGCTTGCATGCATACATGCAGGTACTCACACATGCGTGCATGCAGGTACTCACACATGCGTGCATGCATGTACACAAATATGCATGCATGCCCACTTGGTTTAAACTTTATTTCTTTGTATAATACATACATTTTTTACACATATGATGTTGACAAAGAATACAAGTATCATACAAAGGGATTCAGAAAAAAGTCAAATGACATTCAAATCTGTATCCCTCGATTACAATATCAATGTTCTAAGTATAGTTGTGATTGTCAAGTTTGTTCGAATTTGCAAGTTATTGTCAAGATATTCTAGGTGAATTTCATTTTGGTTACAAAATGAATAGTTTAGTAGTGAAATAAAGCATAGATATATGGCTCCACGGGGAATGGATTTTAAGGTAATTATTTTGTTTAATTAGCACTGATGAATCAAGTCTTGGGCGTGTGATTTGGGGCTGTCTCAAGAGATACCGGCCCCGATAGCTCAGTTGGTAGAGTGTCCGCTCCGGGGAACGGGAGGTCTCGGGTTCGATCCCGGGCCGCGACATACCAAAGTCATTAAAAATGGTACTAGCTGCTCCTCGCTTGGCACTCAGATTTACGGGGTAGAGCTAGGACTGGTCGATCCAGTGTCAGGATAATGTGACTGGGTGTGGTATCATGTAATGTGTCTGGGACATGATACTTCAGTGAGGCAGCACTATAAACGTGAGCATTGAGCTCCCTGTCGCAACCAGACACCGTCGTGATATGACTGAAAAATTGTTGAAAGCGACGTTAAACCCGAATTCACACACACACACTGTCTCAAGAGAAGCAATACAATGTAGAAACTCATTTGCGCTCTTCGAATCGTGATGTGAGACAGAGGCTGAAGATCGGTTCGGTTGGACGCTGTATCTGTTTAACTGGAGTTAGGAGATGTGTTATTCAAACTTTTTCGGGTAGGAACGCGCATGTATATAATTTACGTGTGTAGATATATGTATGTGTGCCCATGTAGAAAAACTACACATATTTATATATGTGATAAGTACTAGTAAGGCATTTGAAATCTGAAATCTGTGATTATAAATTTGAGGTACAAAATCTTTTAGACTTAAGAATAAAATCTTGTACTGCTAAGAATATTTGTATGTTATCATTCACAGAGAGATCAGTACTGCCGTATAGAAGGATGTTTAAAGCAGGTTGGCAAATAGCTGAGACAATGTTTAACATGTCCTGTCTAACGTCAGTGTACTGTTCACAGGCACTTACACATGCATGCACATGAAGGCATGCCCTCACGCATTAATGCATGCCTTCGGCAGAATTCTTGTTGTATGTTTTTGAGTCTTTAACAATATTTGTTGAATATTTTGCCATCTAGGGACGGGCCTCCGTGGCCTAGTGGATAAGAGCGCTGACTCTTAGTCATTAGGTCTCTCACCGCCGTAGGTTCGAGCCTCGCTCAGGCCACGTGTGAGACGCCAAGTTCTGCAACGGAAGGTCAGGTGGTTTTTCTCCGGGTACTCCGGTTTTCGCCCACCTCTGATTAACGATCGGCTCGATATGAGTGAAATAATCTTGAAAGGGCCGTAAAACCCAAACCAAAAAAAAATTGCCATCTAGGGACAAGCAAAGGTTGGGGACATTGTGTTTTACAAACACCATTTCTAGTTTTTAGATGGATTTTGAAATTAATTGGCAGAAATGTTAACCACCATGAGACGATGTGTTGTGTGCATGACCCAAGTTGGTACCTCAAATGTCAAGGACAAAAGGTCAAAGGACAAAAAGGTCCTTTTTTTAATGTTCAATCAATAACTTTCCTTCCTCCTGGATAGATTGTGAAATTACTTGGCAGAAATGTTAACCATCATGAGACGATGTGGTGCACGCTAGACCCAGGTCGGTACCTCCAAGATCAAGGTCATTATAAGAGGTCAGAGGTAAAAAAAGTTGTTGTTTTTTGTGTCCAGTCATTAACTTTTTATTTCTGGATGGACTTTAAAAGTAACCATGCATAAATGTTCATCGTCATTAGACCATGAGTCATGTGCAAGACCAAGGTCCATACCTCCAATGTCAAGGTCATACCTAGAGGTCAAAGGTAAAAAAAGGACAGTCAATAGCTTCCTTATTCTTTGATGGATTATGAAATTACTTGGCAGAAATGTTAACCATCATGAGACGATGTGTTGTACCTCAAAGGTCAAGGCCATACTTAGAGGTCAAAGGTAAAAGAGTGCTTTTTTTGTTTACGGCCAATAACTTTTTTTATTTTTCTATGAACATTTTTAAAGTTACTAAGCAGAAATGTTCATCTTCATTAGATGATGTGTTGCACACAAGACCCAGCTCAATACCTCCAATGTCAAGGTTATACTTAGCAGTCAAAAACGGGGGAGACATCTGTGTTTTTGTAGAAAAACAAATTCTAGTTAGCCAAATGTATTTAGAATACCCGATTTAAGATTTGATTATCCGACATGGCTTTATAATGTTCTGAGTAGTCTGATTTAATTTCATAAGACCGCGAGGTCTTTTCCGATAAGATCAGATAAACAACACAGCAAGAGTGTATCTACAACAGAAATGTTAACTATCATGGGACGATGTGTTGCACACATGATTCAGGCTGGTACCTCAAAGGTCAAGGTCATACAAAGAGGTCAGAGGTAAAAAGTAGAGTGTCCGCTCCGGGGAACGAGAGGTCTGGGGTTCGATCCCGGGCCGCGACATATCAAAGTCGTTAAAAATGGTACTAGCTGCTCCCCGCTTGGCACTCAGGTTTACGGGGAAGAGCTAGGACTGGTCGATCCAGTGTCAGGATAATGTGACTGGGTGTGGTATCAAGTAATGTGTCTGGGACATGATACTTCAGTGAGGCAGCACTATAAACGTGAGCATTGAGCTCCCTGTCACAACCAGACACCGTCGTGATATGACTGAAAAATTGTTGAAAGCGACGTTAAACCCGAATTCACACACATACACACACAGAGGTAAAAAGGGGCCTTTTACGTGTTTGGTCAATAACTTTCTTTTTTTTTCGATGGATTTTGGAATTACTAGGCAGAAAAATTAATCACCATGAGACGATGTGTTGCCTGCATGACCCAGGTTGGTACCTCAAAGGTCAATATCATACTTAGAGGTCAAAGGTAAAAAAGGGGCCTTTTTTCGTGTTTGGTCAATTACTATCTTATGTTTAGATGGATTTTGAAATTACCTGGCAGAAATGTTAACCACCATGAGACGATGTGTCTCTTGCAGGACCCATGTTGGTACCTCAAAGGTCAAGGTCATGCAAGAGGTCAAATGTAAAATAGGGGCCTTTTTTAGTGTTCAGTCAACAATAACTTTCTTATTCCTGGATAGATTGTGAAATTACTCGGCAGAAATGTTAACTATCATGAGACGATGTGTTGCGCGCTAGACACAGGTCTGTACCTCGAAGGTCAAGGTCACACTAAGAGGTCAAAGGTAAAAAAATTCATTTTTTGTGTCCAGTCAGTAACTTTTTTATTTCTGGATGAACTTTTTAAAGTACCCATGCACAGTCAGTAACTTTTTTATTTCTGGATGGACTTTTTAAATTACCCATGCAGAAATGTTCACCTTCAATAGATGATGAATTGTGTGCAAGACCAAGGTTCAACCCTCCAATGTCAAGGTCATACCTAGAGGTCAAAGATTATGAAATTACTTGGCAGATATGTAACCATCATGAGGCGATGTGTTGTACGTCAAAGGTCAATGCCATACTTAGAGGTCAAAGGTAAAAAAGGGCTTTTTTGTGTACGGTCAATAACTTTATTATTTCTCTATGATCTTTTTAAAGTTCCCTTGCAGAAATGTTCATCTTCATTAGATGTGTTGCACATAAGACCTAGGTCAGTCCCTCCAATGTCAAGGTCATACTTAGAGGTCAAAAAAGGGGAGACATCTGTCTTTTTGTAGAAAAACAAATTCTAGTTCTTCATGCCGTTTAACCATTAACCGCTCCACGCTTATGGCCCACAAAGAGGTTTGACGCTTTGTTAAACACGAAATTATCATCAATTCTCCTTAACCAGTGGATGGATTTTGAAATTACTTCACAGGAATGTTCCTTGGGTGTCCCTCTACCAAAATTGCTCACACCGTTCCGCTCTGGTGAACAAGATGGCTGCCAGAGCTAAAAATAAAAAAAACCTTTAAACGACTTCTCCTTAATCAGTGGATTGATTTTGAAATTACTTCACAGGCATGTTCCTTGGGTGACCCTAAAAATTTGCTCAAACCGTTCCGCTCTGGTGAACAAGATGGCTGCCAGAGCTAAAAATAGAAAACCCTTTAATCGACTTTTTCTCCTTAACCAGTGGATGGATTATGAAATTATTTAACAGGAATGAGGTTTGAGGTTTTTAGCTGTGGTGGCCATCATGCTCAGTTAAGCAAAATATTTTGAGCAATTTTGTTAGAGGGTCACTCATGGAAAATTTCTATAAAATTGCTTCCTTTTAGAGACAGATGGCTTTTGGAAGTTTTGGCCCGCACCCACCTTGGCTGCAAGGTGCTTCTACAGGAGAATTGGTAAACCACTTTGAAGGTCTCAGCCAGTCCAGGCAAAGTGGTGCGAGTGGAACCATCTGTGCATTTGAACCCCATTGGTTTCATTAGGTGGCATGGCTTGAGATGTCATTTCATCAAAAATGACTTCTATTCTCAAAATAACTTCTACTCCTAAACAGGCAGACTGATTTTGAATTAATTTCACAGTAATGGTCTTTGGGTCCAACCAAAATTGCTCAAACCCTCCACACCACCATATATTACCCACAATTCCGTTTGCACAATATGGATCAGGTGTGCGATCCAGGGCCATCATGACCCTCTTGTTTACTTTAAATATCCTCATAACTCTTCATGCCGTTTAACCATAAACCGCTTGACGCATATGACCCACAAAGAGGGTTGATGCGTCATTAAACACGAACTCATCATCATCTGTTGTTTTATGTTTGCGTTTCTTTCCCTTTTGTGTCTGATTGGAGCTGTGTGTTAATTGTATCGATTCCTGATCATTGCCTTCACTTTTTTTTGTGGGTACAGCAGACTGTTGATTTGTGTCACTAGAGTCACCTGGCTCTTCACTCTGGTGTATAATCTAACAATTCAGAACTTAGAAGATTTCCAAGATGACATCTGTAGCTTTCATCTTGGATTTTAGAACATGGACTTTATGGCGCCTATCTAAGGGTCGCAACGACTACAGTAATTTTGATTTTTCATGTCGCCCCTTTGCCTCTAAGAAAATTTCGGCTAAATACGACTTAACATTCAGGCTAATTGTGTTTGTAACATTTTTAGATGACCACATTGGCAGCCATCTTGAATTTTTGAAAGGCCCGTTACAGCAATTCTGATTCTCCATGTTGCCCAAATGCCTCCCCCCTTCCTGCCTTGCCGTGACCCTTGGGGTTCAATTCCCACTGAGCACATTGCTGCCGTGGGTGGCGTCCTGTAAGCCGGAAGAAGGGGTCCTGGAGGTTGAGGGATACCTGAGCTTGCGGTGCTTCCGGTACCCAACATGCCTCTTTGACCTGGCTTTTTGGTGTAGACGGGATGCTGTGCAGTCCGACACGATCAATCTGCTGGTCGCGCCTTGCCGTAGAGATACCGCTTAACTTTCTCTTCCATTCTTTTTGTGTGTTACCTGATGCCAACCATGTGCCCATTTACCTTAACATTTTCTGTCGTTATATCTCTAGAAAGCGGTGGCCAAACGGACGAATAGTGTAGGCATTTTCTTTATACGACTGTAACACCTCCGAGTCAGCTAGCCACTCCATTATGGTGTTCCCTTGTAGGGCTAAACGGAAGGCGGAGAGCACTTGAGACGAATCTTCAATGTCAAATACGGATGCCTGCATTACATTTGCCAACCCTAAGTACAAGTTTGTACCCAGTAACATTAATCAACAAACTTGACCATTTGGGTGAATGGTAGTGGGCGAAAATATTCAATCAGTGAACCATGAATATGAATGTTTGAATTAAACTTGCCTAGATGCAAGTTTTTACCACTTAACATTAATCAAGCTCTAATAGTTCTTGAGATATAAACTTGGCCATATGGGTGAACGCTAGGGTGGTCAAATTTTCACCAAGTCAACGAACCATGAAATGTAGGTCAACAGGGATGCTTGCATTAAAGTTAGCTTCCCTAGATACGAGTTCATACCAAGTATCATTAATGAACTCTGAAAGTTCTTGAGAAATAAACTTGGCCATTGGAGTGAATGCTAGGGTGGTCGCAAATGTTGACAGTTTGATGAATGGACGAACGGATGGAAAATCGAACTCCTATATTGCGCCATGCTTAAAGCAGGCGCGACAAATGCTTAGAGCAGGGACGACAATTACCAAAACTAACGCATTCTGCCCAATAAAAAATCCAAAACACACATCTCGAACAAAAAGATATATACATAATTTGAAGAAATACCTAGAAAAAAAGGTGTAATAT
The DNA here is from genome assembly GCA_963580285.1 of Lucinisca nassula. Lineage (NCBI taxonomy): Eukaryota > Metazoa > Mollusca > Bivalvia > Lucinida > Lucinidae > Lucinisca > Lucinisca nassula. Next base: position 12,291,535 of record OY757020.1, read on the forward strand.
GTAATTTATCGATCTGAAACGCACAAAAACACTTATTGGAAATGAAAAGGGCTGTTGATCTGTCTGTGTCAAATATTAACGAATTTTGCCCATTAACAAACCCATACCACATATCCCCATTATAAACATGTATGCAAAATTTGCAGAAATCCATAAAAAAGTAATCAAGTTATCAACCTGGACAGAAGATATATCATAATACCCCGCCACTATCCTATGCTGGGGTATAAAATTGAATGCTTTCAATCTTCCATCAGTATTACTTAGTATGATTTGCTCCAAATCCTTGTTTTTCAGTAGCAAAGTTGTCTAACTATTTACCTTTAAATAGAAGTGGCGGCAATGAACAGGAATCGATACAATTAACCCACAGTTGCCATCAGGATTGGTATATTTCCGAATAATGGGCGATTTGATAGGAGGTAATCTAACTCTCAGATTATTTTAAATAAATTAGTACGACCAGCTCCACTTAGATTAACGGAAGCAGCAGAAAACAAATTTATGGGCCTCACCAATAAGGACAGCAACATAGCACTAAAATTATTAATAGAATTGGGAATCCGTACAGAAGAAGCAAACTGTAACCTAAGGGGAGATATTGTAAGTTTAAATAAATTTGTGATACTCACGTTTGTTTTAAGGGGCGATGCCATCCAAACTAAAGCGATATTCATACCGATCATTAAGTTAAACAGTATACAGAAGAACTGTAAATCCTTCAAATAGAGGGCGATTCAAATAGACGGCGAGTATAACAAAAGCCCACAAACAGCTATGCCTTTAAAAAGCCCATAGATATCAAACAAGCAATTGTTATACAACGAGATACGAACATTGGTCCAATCAAGACCTTCAACAGGTAGATTAGATTGATGTCAGATTTAGGAACGATGAAAAGCAATTGTAAAAGCAATCCCTGAGGATTTGAAAAATATTATTAAAATATTTAAAAAAATATCTTATTTCATTCACTTCCCCACTTCGTAATCTGTTGAACATGATAAGTCTACAGAGAACTAGAGACAGGAGGGCTTGAAAGTTTTCCATCGTATATGCGAGATTCAGGCGATGCTTTGCTGCTTCCATATCAGTTTCTATGTGGTCTTTTAGTTAAAGTCGTCAGTAGTCGGAAGGAGAACTGATTGGTTTCTTGCGTTGTTGTATGCGATATCGCATTGAACTTGTACAGCCATTCATTTTCGATTAATCGACTCAATCCAATGACGTGTTTTTCATCAATGTCATTTCGTCTGCTTGCCTGTCCTTCTAGAATAAGGCAACACTTCTTTAACAGTCTTCCTGTCTTCTTTCCGACAGAAGGTTTACCACATTTTTCCATGTCCCCTTTTTCTTCTAGGACTGCAAGTGCATGCTCGACATTAATCAACGTGTCGAAGTGTTCGACGTCCAGGAAGTTTTTTAAATAACCGTCTTCGATAACTGCCATTTCTCTCATTTTTAACACGAGCCAATCCAGAAGTCGCAGATCAGACCTGATTGAACAATGTTTCTTTTTTTCTTTTCGCAAATGTAGAATATTTCAATTCTCCCCACATGTACTTAAGGCAAATGTGATCGCTTCTTACAACCATTGATTCTGAATCGACATTCCTCCTGCTTGTCCCGTGTTCAATAAATGATTCGTCGATCAACGATGGTGATTCCGTCAAAATAATACTGTTACGCTGTGCTCAATTCATTTTCTATCCCTTTCGGGGGCAAATTGGCATTTTTTGATGTCTCCATAACTCCATCGAATATAATAACCGCTACAATGTTCACATGGTGCAATCTAACCTTTCGGGGGCATATTAGCATTTTTTATGTCTATATAACTCCCATCGAATATATTAACATCTACAATGTTCATTTGGTGCAAAGTCACTAGAGGCATACTCTGGTTTACCTTTCGTCGGTCTTCGGACGACAATGAGGACACCTTTGTTCTCATTCGCGACAAATATATTATGTAAATAGTCTCCTCGGAGTCTAAGATGATCAAGTTCCTTCCTCCTCGTTTTGTCTGTGAATGTTCGGACTTCCTTTATTTCTTCTACTTCACCATGCGTCTTTAGATTTGTTTTATACATAGCAGTGAATTCAATGTATATCTGAAACAAATAAAAGTGATATTTTCAGTGTGAAAATAAAAATGATATTTTCATAGTGTGAAAAATAACATGACCAGACTACTTTTCTCATGTTATCTATAAAATACTTCTGTAAAATACCCTGAAAAGCACTTTATGTACTGTAAAAATGCTGTATTCAAAATGGCGATCTGTTCTTGTTTTGAAACTGACAATTGTGACTTTTTAGCCAAGTCAAACATTGTGACTTTTTAGCCAAGTCAAACATTGTGACTTAAGGTCCGAATGATCAATTTCAGTAAGTGTTCAAAAATAAAAAGAAAATTTGCATTTTTTCGATAGATATCAAAAAAATTTCATCTCGTGTGTTAAGAACAGTAGACTTTTCGCTCGTGCTTCGCACCCGTGAAAGTTGTGATATTTTCAACACACTTGATGGGCTATTTTTGATATTCATCTCTGAAAAGTAAATATCGTCTATGTGTAGCTATCCGTCCCTAAGGGTTCTGACAACAACAGCAGCAGTGCATCCTGTCACTGATACGGTGTCCGTTGTCATATGTTGTTGCAGTTGGAACTGAAACTGTTTAAATGTTTTGATCAGAATCTGAGGTGATACGTGAAAATGATAAATGTGGCCAATGCTAATGTTTATACACCCGTTTGAAGAACGGTCGTATTATGTTTCTAAACGTTTCATTTCCGGATTACTCCTCCTGCAGTTTACATCCGCTCAAGCTGAAACTTCATTTATAGTTAGACCATGATGTGGGCAGCGCATATTTGATCTCAACGTGAATGTATCTCTGCACAAAACACCTAATACATGTAAAGGTGTCATCCGCAGCCCAGAGCTACGTCCTTGCAGTGATACAGAGATCATTGATGTACGTAACATCCAAGTTCGTAGAAGTGGTGTATTAAAGCCAACAAGTACCTGCGTGTTTACTTTCAATACACCAGTTCTGCCCAAGAAAAACAAAGACGCACATCTTTCTGTTAACGTAGAGGTGTATATACCAAACACTCTCAGATGTCACCTTTGTCAGGTTTTTGGCCACCACGAAATGGCCACCACGAAAGCAGATGTCAGAAGAAACAACTCTGTCAAAACTGTGGTGAAGAAAAACGTCGATAATAATCAAACTGTAAGAGTTCCCCAGGTATTAGACTTCCTGCCTTGCCATGGCCCGGGGGGGGGGGGGGGGGGGCTCAATTCCCACTGGGCACGTTGCTGCTGTAGTCTGTGTGCCCACTGGGAAGAGCTAAAGGAAATACCACCCGTTTGCCGTGGGTGGCGTCCCGTAACCCGGATGAAGGGTTATCTGGAGTTGCGTACTTCAGGTGCCAAACACACCTCTTTGGCCTGGATTTCGGTCAGACGGGCGGTCGTGCGGTCCAGCACGGTCAATCGGCTGGTCGTGCCAAGCCCTAGAAATAACCTTTTACTTTCCTTTCCTTGTCTATAGTATCAACCTGAATACACACCGTTTGCGCATAAAGTCTGCGGCTAAACGGACTAATCGTGCAGCTTCTTGCTCGTACGAGTATATCTTCCGTGTATCTCTAACACTTGTGAGGTAGGAAATCCACTCACTGAAAGTGTTCCCTTGTAGGGCTCCAAGGTGGGCGGAGAACATGAAAGACGAAACAAACGAAATTTTTATCATGGCTTCCAAACGGAGAAAACCGAGCGCAGACAAATATGATACAGACACATAACGAAACAAACAACACCACGACTCAACAATTTCCGCGCTTCCTGATAATAGACGTTTCCGAGCTGTCAATCAAGAGCGCTGTTTCATCCAATCGAAAAAATCGATTTTATTTAGTGCCGCTGTGTTGGTCACTAACGGCCATTTTCTCCCACAAACAAAGAAACGCGGTATAGTCCATTCGAAATTTTCAGAACCTAGAAATGTTGAGTACAATGAAGTTTTTTTGCTGTTTTGTGTTGTACAGGGGTTCTAGAACAAAACTGGCTTGGTTGCCACTTGGGCAAGTCTGGGCAACTTGTATAATTTGCATAAATCCAAGATGGCCGCCAGACGCCATCTTGAAAATTTAATTTTTTGAATAGGTGATAAGGAAGGCGTGTAATATGTCATTTAAGGGGTTTTCTGGTATGCAGAATCCGATTTTGAGGTTATTTTGTCATTATAATGAACTCGGAGTACCATATCCAAGATGGCGGCTGGCGGCCATCTTGAAAAATTGAGTTTTTGAATAGGTGACAAGGAAGGCGTGTAATATGTCATTTAAGGGGTTTTCTGGTATGCAGAATCCGATTCTGAAGTTATTTTTACATTTTGATGAACTTGGAGACCCCAATTTCAAGATGGCTGACTAATGTTTACATAGAAATTTTATATTATTCAAACCATCGTTATGTCTGTATTATCCCATTGAGGTACCCATCATTCAGTCAGGACTAAAACCCCAACATATATATGATGGTATTTGTGTTATACCGGCCATAAATGTTTACTCCCACTCATCTAAATAGTCTGGAACTTGATCATCAGCAATATCTTCTTGATCCTCCATGTCTTCTTCCAGACCATCATCTGGACAATCATCAATATTGTCAACGTCAGTTGCGGGTCCCTCCTCTGCTGCAGGGACGTCTCTTGCTGTAGTGTATTGGTTTAAGCAGTCTTCTGAACCACGGCAGTTACAGAATGTCGTGCATGATAGGTGCTGCTTGTGACAACCACATGCCTCTGTAGAGCACTTTTTTCCTTGTGCTTTACACTGACAACGAATCACATCCAGCAGCTCGGGTGGAGCTGGATCACCTTCAGCAATTACTGGAATAGGAATTTCATCTCGAAATTCCCAACCAAACTGTGTTATATCTTTGGACTCGTCAGGAGGGCCATTGCAATTGGCTGCTTTCCACAACATAACTTGAAGATGAGCCCGAAGTATGTGTTGCATAAGATTGGCTGATGTTGGAGGAAGAGACATGACTTTAGGGTTTCTCTTCTTCTTTGTGAACAGTGTGAACCGAACGGATTCCATTGACGTCCCCTGTGGCTGACCATATAAAGCAATGAAGAAAGGCATTGCAGCAGTCATCAAATCTGGGCGAGTGGTACCAACGTCACCTATGATAGCTAAACCTGGATAGTCACCAGATGTCATAGTATTCAACGCTGTGACCTTACCTTTGCCATAAGGATAAGAAGTCGTATCGCAACCGCTGAGTGCATGCATTGCTGGTAGTTGTAAACACTTTTGACCCAGACCAGCACATGTGGCATTTATATCAAGTACTGATCCATCCCAGCGCTCCATCTGTACCTTGCATTGTAAATTAGCTCGATTCACCCAATACACCAGCAAAACAAAAACATCTGTGTCGTCACTAAGTACACGGATCACACCCTGGCCAGATTTAGCAGCTTCAAGAACAAAAGACACCATTGTAACGTCAGCTTCATCGTGAAGAAATTTACTGTCATCCCTAGTCTCCATTGTAGTACTCTCTCCTAGATCGAAAGTTCCCAGTACACTGGCGAGTTTCCTCTTGTTGGATTTGCTTTTCATAATCGCCTCCCTCTTTGGGAGATGACTTGCGATAGAGAGGTCATAGTCAATTACAACTTCACCAGCTCTTCGCATCCGCTCATGGTCTTTGGCAGATACATCCTGGTATTTGTCAAACACAACAATTTTCTTAGTTGCATCCCCATAGTTACTCAGACGTTCTTCGATGGATGCAATCAGGTCAGATGGATTGCCCCATGAGGCCAAACCATGTGGTAAAACAGCTGCGAAACATCGACAATGAGTGTATCCGCAGATTTTGGATATATGTCAAATACTCCTAGACGCTTCACCAAACCGGATTTATTTCCTTTCCGAAGACACCCCTGTCCATCTATAAGCGCGGGAGGAACAGCACACAACTCGTAGGCAAATAAAGGACCAAGCTCTATCTTCCGTTGTTGTCCAATCATAAGCAGCCGTAGAAATATGGTTTCAAGCTCTATTAACGGTCTGGATTTTGAGCCTTTTGCCTGTCCTTTTAGAATACACATTGTATTAATCGGACTGCTTATAGAATTATAGAAACCATCAGGGAGACTTGATACAAAGTCTCTCTCCATCCTTTCCCCTATCACAATCGAATCAGCAACGTTCACGTCTGCTGAAGCAATCTGACCGGTAACAGGGTTGTATAGATGTGGTCGATTATCTTCTAGAGGATGGGGATATTTGTCTACCTCTGCAAATATGAGACCCCGATCACTTGCATCCAATTTTCGTCGATATTTCATCTCTTCCTTGTGCAGTTTCTGTGAAGTACCACCTGGATCTGATTGTGAGTAGACACCATCCAGTCGATCTGAAACTGTACATGTGATAGGGAAAGCATTGATCCACTCGCTCACTAAATCAGCAGACAATGTCATTCCTTTAAGAGCCCCCTTGCCAATTCTTATGGCAGTTTGTTCTCCAAACTGGTCAGCAGAAACTGCGTTCCAGTATCCATCCTGGTGACGACAGACAAGATCAACCATGTCTTCAGTATTAGCACGCATTTCGATCAAATACTGGGTCATGTATCGTGCGTACTGGACGTGCCCAGCAAGGAAGAAATACTTCATCATTCGCTTCAACGTCAGATGTTTCAGATGAATGTCACCTTCTCTTTCCGCACGCTCAAACTGGTGAATCAGGAGTGTTGGGAGAAGGAAATTGTCAACCCAGTGTCGACCCGTCGGATGAAGTCGAGCTGTTTCGAGGTACTGTTCAATTTCTTCAAATGTCTTTTGTCCAGATGACAGAAGTCTTTGTAAGAGTGCAGCTGCTACTCCCCTAAATGCTCGCATTGCTTTAACCCATGACTTCCCATTGAATATTCCTGTAAGCCCCCCATAAGCTTTAGTAATGTACCATTCCAATCCTGAGCCCTTCATAAGTGTTCCAATGCAGCCAAGAAATGACTGTATGATATGCATACCACCTGGATGAACAACTACATTCTGGTACTTTTTAGGCTGGTTCCAGCACACTTGTTTGGTAACCGCATACAACTGCATGTCCATACACAAATGGACCTTTTCCATTCCCATGTCAACCATTGATTGTGTCTTTTTCTTGGGCAGTGGTTAAACTGGTTGCCTGGGAGCAAACATCAGTGTAACTGATACTAACGGGCTGCACTGCAGGAGGTATTACCTTTTTTGGACCAGTGTAGTGCATGAGTGGAATGGCCCTGGTGTCACCGCTGGATTTGTATTGTTTGGAAGTTAGCCTCGGAATCACAAGGGTACTGATCCCTGGCAACTGAGCTGTACCTGGCTCAATGATTCCAGCGGGATGAATTTGAAATTCTGTTGCCATGGCATGAGTTTCACGTCGGCCGTTTGGGGTTGACACGGACAAATCAAAATTGTCATACCACCCAAACACGAGCCCCACGGTACGGCTTAAGCCCATCATTTGATGAAGAGTTGCAGCATTATCAGTCACATACTTCGCTGCGGACTTACGGAACCGAATAACTTCATCATATGACACGCAATAACCATGCTCATGCAAAATCTGTATCAAGTCACTGCTGCCAAACTTGTGGTGCAATTTGACACCTAACCCCAAAGTTGATTGGTTGCCTGTGTTGGTAATGCCAAATTGTATGGATTGTGACAAACTCGTAGATTGTTTTGTTACTTTGCCATTTGAAACAAGTTTTGAAATAAACCTGAGCAATGTATCACTTGTGTTTTCCTTGGTTTTACTGAAAGTGAAATCACCAAGATCATACTGTTTATTATTCGTTGGAATTCCACGGGCTTCAGTTGTAATCTTTCTGACTAGGACATCCTCACCTTCTTCATCGGTGGTGTCCAATTTAGAAAGCTTCAGAATTTTACCAACAAACTCTCGGAATCCTACAATGGAAGCGCAGCCCTGAATGCTTAGTACTACTACATCTTCACCAAGGTAAGTCAACAGCTTGGTGAACATTTGCTTCCTGCTTAAACAGCCGCCATAAGCAACGTATTTGTCATGCATTTCGAGGGATGTCCAAGTACAATGCTTTCTAGTGGCAAACATTTCATCAACAAGTGACTGCAAAGCAGCATCATCAATAAAAGGTGTTTGTTCTGTATGAACTGGAACCTTTCTGAATTCATTATAACACCTCAAGTGATACTGCGCCTCTGCTGCAGCTAAATCATGGGCACCGTGGCAGCGAAGAGCTACTTCCCTGCCCCAGGAATCGCTCCTATCGCCACAGTGCTGTAAAACGATGTCCTTGAATGGAGGTGCATTTTTAACACCCAACCTTTCGCATTGTATCACCCTGTCCCACCTCTCGGGGTGCTTAGGGTTCAAAGGCTCACACACATTTGCACAAAACAGACATTGTGTCTTAAATTCAAAGTCTGTGACTTGTGATCTCCTCATCCTTGCAGCTGGAGCATCATCACTGTCTGCCCTATCCTCTTTCCTTTTCTTAGCCAAATATCGTTTAATGTGCACTTTGGATGTGTATGAGCAATAACAGTTTTTGTGCATTTCCATAGATGCATTTTCACCTTGAGTGTCCAAGATTGCCTGTACTGCAGAGCGCAATACATCATCCTGTCTCTGAAGTGCACATTCAATCACTTTCAGGAGCCCCTGCTTTTTATAAGTCTGCAGTGGCCCAGAATTAGTACAGGTTGACAGACAACACTTTCTGTCTGGAGTTGCCATTGCAAAGTCTAGTCTTTAAACTAGCTTACTCAGAACCTGATGCAATCAAATTCAGCTCACCAGCCAAAATCACAGTATAAGGAAACAACAACGGTTGATTTGTATACAAAATTATATATCAGGCAGTAATATAAACAATGAAATGACAATTTAGTTGGCTATGACGTTTTATGAAAATCGCCTACAGTAAAGCAGTAGTGGGGAAGGGCATTTCAGGGTAATGGGGTTGTGTGGGAAGTTTATTATTAGGACTGTCAAACAATTGTCATGTTGTAGTATTTAGATAAATATGTACATGTATATAATTATGATGGCCCCCGCCAATCGGGGCTTGAAGAAAGATGGGCTGCATGATGCTTCCACGCAGACCTGAAACCGACCCGCACACGACTACTGGTAAACTGCTTAGAAGATCTAAGCCTGCCCAGGAAAAGCGGTCAATGCTTATTAACCCTGTTGGTTTCTTTGGGTGGCAGGGCTTGAGATGTCATATCATCTCAGGTCGGGTAAAAGTCCCAGAAAATTGGAAACATCGTCTCCAAAATTACCTTTACGGTGTTGACGGGGACATTAAACCTCAAATCAAACAAACAAACATGTATGTACATACCCAGCAGGCACACGCCACTAGGGCAACGTCAAATCAACGTGCACCGACGTGGATGTGACGTTGCATAAAAGTCATGACGTCGCATCGACGTTGATGTGACGTCACAATTATGGCATGTGCCTGCTTGGTATAGAGTGCATAAGTTCTAACTGCTCCGGACCTTTTGGCCTGGTCGTTGTGTCACTCGCTTTGTAACCCCAGGTCGTGGGATCAGTCCCCGGTCGGGACACTCGACTAGATTTTTCTTAACAGATTTTTTCCTCCTCCTACTACAATGGTGCCTGGCGCCATGATGATAACCGTTTGAGCCCAGGGGCGGGGCAGATGCAGCGGAGTCAAAAGAAGCTGGAAATGTGTATTATTACATAAGTATCTACTAAACATTTGAAACAAATGTTTCTCTGTAGTATGGAGGAATGTAGTAGTACGACCATAATAAATATCCATATAGAGTGCATAACTGACTGGTCTGGTTGGTCCGGGCCTGGTGGTTGTGTCGCTCGCTTTGTAACATTAGTTTCGTGCGCGCGCGCGTGCGTGTGTGTGTGTGTGTGTTTTCGTTTTCCGCACCAAACGCCAACACTTCGCGGTAACTTGGAGACAGTTTTCCAGTCTGAATATTTTGAAACTATGCACATAATTATTTTATTATTCCTTAGCCCTTTGGTTAGGCTGTTCTTATTTTTTTATTATTATTATTATTTTGTCAAAGTTTTATGTCTCGGTATGTAAGAAAAGCCAATATTGTCCGGAATACTTGATAAATCTCCTCCGAGATCTACACAGACTTTCTTTGTTTCCGCCATATTGGCTGCAAAGCTTGTGGGACGTAGCAACAGTAACCAAGTAGGCGGAGCATAAGATTATGTTCTCGGAAACGTCTATTGAAAGCACAGAAGAAAACAAAAGCATTTTCCGCGCTCTCACCTTTCGTCATACAAAAAGTTATTTGTGGTTTAGCTGGTGAACCAAAACCTATCAAGAAATTGAACAGATCAATTCAGTTACTCATTGAGATCACTAAAAAGTACATGCTGAGAATCTCCTTCGCACAACTACTTTCCACGACCTGAAAGTGCGAGTATTTCCACATACCTCGCTGAATACCTCAAAGGGGGTATCCGTTGCCCCGATTTGAGGAATTGCAGCGAGGAGGAGATTCTCGATGGCACTAGATCTCAAGGAGTAACTGCGATTAAAAGATTTAAAACAAAACGAAACGGTGAATGAAACGATACCAACACCTTTGTCTTTACTTTTAATACGCCAGTTCTACTGCAAACGATCAAGGTAGCGTACTTTAGGGTTAACGTTGAGATTTACATACCAAATCCGCTGCGATGCCATAATTGCCAGAAATGTGGTCACCACGAAAATAGGTGTACCAAAGACCCTATCTGCGCAAGATGTGGTAAACCAGCCAATCATACAGAAAAAATTGTCCAAATGACCCACATTGTGTGAACTGTGGGTAAAATCACAACACTAACTCTAAAGAAGGTCAAATCTGGCATCAAGAAAAAGAAATCCTTAAGAGTTAAATTCACCAGAAATATCTCCTTTCCTGAAGGGCGAAAAATTATTGAGTCACCTACTCCGAAGTACGCTAGCATCGCACGGGGACCTGTTAAAAAGGTACCTGTTGCTGATGCTGTCACTCAAACTGATCCGATTCCTAGGCTACAGAAATTAAAAACTAAAAGCAAGAATGAAGATCAAACCAACAGTACCAAAATTCAAACAGTAACGCCAACACAGCCAATACAAGAAAAAAAAATCAGACAAAATTTAAAAAAACTACTTTGGAAATGATGAAAAATGATTTAAAAAAAAAAACAACAACAAAAACATCAATCTCAAAAACACATAACATCGGCCAGACAACGCAAATGCTCAAGAGACAACTTAAAAAACCATAACAGATTCGCATGTTTGAGTGACAGTGATATGGAGTTTACTGAATCTCCAACACCACGAAATGGTAATAACAGATCAGGGTCACCAACACCAAAGGGTGGTAATAACAGATCTATAGCACAAATAACACATCCAAAATAGTTTCTAGTCGAAGGAAAATCTCTCCTTAAAATGGATTTAAAACAAAATAACACAGTGGAATTGTCGAGGTCTTAAATCAAATTATAATGAATTCGTATTAATTACTTCTTTCTTTATTAAACCCATCGGTCTTTTGTTTACAAGAAACGTTTTTAAAAGCTGATGACAAAATCGATCTCGGAGGTTTCAATTTATATATCTATTCTGATGGAAACAGACCATCTCGTGGCAGTTCAATTCTTGTAAAATCTTGTTTACCACAAAGAGAGATCAAATTAAAAAAAGATCTGGAAGCTATAGCAGTATCGGTTTCTCTTGATAAAGAAGCCTTGCCGTGGCCCTGGGGGCTCAATTCCCACTGGGCACATTGCCGCTGTGGTCTCTGTGCTCACTTGGAAGAGCTAAAGGAAGTACCATCCGTTTGCCGTGGGTGGCGTCCTGTAAGCCGGAAGAAGGGATCCTGGAGGTTGAGGGTTACCTGAGGTGGTGGTGCTTCAGGTGCTCAACACGCCTCTTTGGCCTGGCTTTTCGGTGTAGACGGGTGGCCGTGCGGTCCGGCACGGTCAATCGGCTGGTCGCGCCGAGCCCTAGAGATACCGCTTTGCTTTCTCTTCAATTCTTTTTGTATCTTTCCTGATACCAACCAAATGCCCATTTACCTTACCCTTTTCTGTCTTTTTATCTCTAGAAGGCGGTGGCTAACGGATCAATCGTGTAGGCATTTTGTTTATACGAGTATATCTCGCGTGTATCTCTAACACCTGCGAGTTGGATAACCACTCCATTATGGTGTTCCCTTGTAGGGCTCCACGGAGGGCGGAGAGCACTTGGGACGAAACTAGGATTTTTTCCTTATGGCTAATGGAAAAAAACATAACCCCAACGCACATAACCGCATCGCTGCTAAACGTAAAAAAGACGAGGATTCATCCGAAACGGATGAGCCCAGTCAGCAGTCAAGTCAGCAGTCTAAAACTCCAAAGCTCAGCAATTTTCCACGCTTCTTTGTGATAACATCACGTGATGATACATGTACGGTGTCAGATTTATCACCTTTTGTGATCGAAAAGAGTATAATGTCCATTGCCGGACATCCAAAAAGTATCAAAAACCTGAAGTCAGGTGATCTCCTCTTGGAAGTCGAGAGAGAACAGCAGGTCAAAAACCTGCTTGGTACCACAAAGCTGTTCGATCTCAACGTCAAAGTATCGTTGCACAAAACACTCAATTCATGTAAAGGTGTCATCCGCGGCCCAGAGCTATGTCCGTGCAACGATACCGAGATTTTTGAGAATTTAAGAGATGAAGGCGTCATTGGTGTACGTAACATCCAAGTTCGTACAGGTGGTGTATTAAAGCCAACAAGTACCTACGTGTTGATATATAATACACCAGTTCTGCCCAAGAAAATAAAAGTTGCATATCTGTCTGTTAACGTAGAGGTGTATATACCAAACCTTCTCAGATGTTATCATTGTCAGGTTTTTGGTCACCACGAAAGCAGATGTCAGAAGAAACAACTCTATCCAAACTGTGGTGAAGACAAACATGTAGATAACCATCAAAACTGCAAGAATGAGGCCAAATGCGTCAATTGTGGTGACAAGCATGCTGTTTTCTCTCGAGATTGCCCTGCATGGACTAGAAAAAGAAATACTCACTGTCAAATACCAAAGGGGGATAACATTCCCAGAAGCGCGGAAAATTGTTGATGAGCGATACACAACACCAACCACCAGTTACCCCAGCTAACAAAGAAACGTTTTAAAAACGTTTTCAAAAACGTTTAAATAACGTTTATATGGAATTTGTTTTTTACGTAACAAGAACGTTTTTGAAAAACGTTCAAAAAATGTTATTTCAAGCAGTAAATATACATTTTAAGAACGTTTATAAAGACGTTCTTAAAACGTTTTTGGTGGACGTTTAAATAACGTTTATATGGAAAGGTTTTTTTACGTCACGAGAACGTTTTGGGAAAACGTTTAAAAATGTTATTTCAAACAATAAATATACATTTTAAGAACGTTTATAAAAGACGTTCTTAAAACGTTTTTGGGAACATTAAAATAATGTTCATATTTTACGTCATAATAACGTTTTTAAAAAGCGTAAGAAAAACGTTAAAATAACGTTTAAGAAATCATTTTCAATGCATAAAATTACATTTTGAAAACGTAAACTGTTAATGGGTATGTTTCATTTACGTTTATATGGTAGCCCCGTTTCCATCAGGGCTTGGAGAAATATATTGTGCTGTATGATGCTGCCATCTTTTTTGAAATTTGTGGTAAACTGCTTACAGGGTAAAAACCTGCCAAGGCAGTGGTGCGACTTGGAGCCTTCATGCATATGAACCCTATTGGTTTCATTGAGCAACCGGGTTTGAGATGTCATTTCATCTCAATATCGGATAAAATTCCCAAAAATTGGAAACAGTATCTCAAAATGACCTATATATTGTCGACGTGGACATTAAACCTCTAACCAAACTAACAAAAGTCCCAACATAATTGCTGGCAACCCCTTCAAAATGACCTAAATAGTGTTGATGGAGACGTATAACCTAAATACAAACAAACGTGCTTAAAGCACAAAAAAGCAACAGGCTGGCCTCGCAAATCAGTCAGGTGCACGTTTGACTGGTGATCAGGACGTGGTTTCAATACGTGAGACTGATCATGAAATCTTTTCTACAGTCAATCTCTCCCTTCAGCTGATACAAAAAGGGCAGCTGTCAGTTTCTTGCGAAAGAATGTGCAGTGTACTGATTAACTGCTTATGTATAAGCTTACCAGAAAAGTGTGGATAGGTAAACTGACGGGCTCAAAAATGGCCTAAATGGTGTTGACTGGGCCGTTAAACTCCGATACAAACAAAAAACCAACATACAATGTATGATTTTTTTTATTGTTCAAAATTTCAGGAGTCTGTCTCTCGAATCCTCGATTTTGTCATATAGATAACCTTTTTATAGAACATATTCAAGTTGAAATTTCAGGGGTTGTCTGTTCTCGATTTTCTTTATTCTGAAAAAAAAGAAGATAATATATTAAATGTATAATTGTTCTTACTCCCCCAAATTAAATGTATAATTGATCTTACTCCCCCAAAACAGCTAATTGGCAAATAGTTCAGGGCCTGCACGGTTTGCAAGAAGTTCAGCAGACAAACCAGTCCCCCCCCCATAAATTTTGAAGTGGACTTCTGCTATATATAAGGAAGATTCCATGTGGTACAAAAGGTGTTAACTTTTGATTAAAAGGGTTATGTTCCAAGTTTACTTCCTACTGGTAGTTCTTAGGTGCCTTTGGGTGATTTTATGGACGGCACTATTTCATAGGTTCGGAAAGCCATTAATTTTGAGAAGACATTTATTAAAGAAACTGAAGGATGAAACATCCAATAATCTTCATTAGTCGCTGTGAAATTACAACCTCCTGTTTGAAATGTTTCATGAACGCGGATCAATCAATTTTGAGCTTGATATTTATGAGGTTTGACCTCCCCGTCAACACTGTAAAGGTCATTTTGGAGACGTTGCATCCAATTTTGTGGAACTTTTACCCGACATTGAGATGAAATGATATCTCAAGCCCTGTCACCCAATGAAACCAATAGGGTTTATTAGCATGGACGGTCCGCCTCGCAACGCGGTTCCTGGACAGGCTTAGATCCTCTAAGAAGCATCATGCAGCCAATATATTTCTTCAAGCCCCTATGGGCGGGGCTGATATTTATGAGGCATTCAATCTATTGTGTCCTAATTACACAAAATATTTTTGAACTTTTTAAAATGTAAGTTACATCAGTAGCAGGCCTC
The DNA here is from genome assembly GCA_963580285.1 of Lucinisca nassula. NCBI lineage: Eukaryota > Metazoa > Mollusca > Bivalvia > Lucinida > Lucinidae > Lucinisca > Lucinisca nassula. The sequence goes on from OY757020.1 coordinate 12,306,836, forward strand.
TGTAGTCAAGTTGGAAGTACGCCCGACAGGTTATCAGGAGGACGCGGGTTCGATACCTGCCGTGTCAGCAACATTCTCTCGTGATAATGGAATATTTTATAGTCATTCTCTCACTTCTGATTTAGGAGGGGCAGTTGTCAGTTTCTGGTGAAAGATTGTGGAATTGCACTGGTTAACCGCTTGCATATAAGCCTTTTGTTTGTTTGATTTGAGGTTTAACATCCCCGTCAACACTGTAAAGGTCATTTTGGAAACGTTGCTTCCAATTTTGTGGGACTTTTACCCGACATTGAGATGAAATGACATCTCAAGCCCTGTCGCCCAATGAAACCAATAGGGTTTATTAGCATGGACGGTCCGCCTCGCACCGCAAATCCTGGACAGGCTTAGGATTGTAAGGGCGAGGATTGTGGCCACTTAAAATCGATTTAAGCCCCCCAGTGGAAATCTTCCACCTTCCACTGACCGTTCCAAGGCGGCTCTTCTGTGGCGATTTATTTATGTTGTTGTTTGTTACTTACTGTGTGTATCACTTGTGTCTTTTGGTTTTGGATGGCCATATGGCCATTGTGTGGGAAAGTAACTGTCCTTATGGCCTTCCTTTGTTTAGGTTTCCATTATGGTCTGGTCGCTTAATGTTTGTATTTCTTTCCCTTTGGTGTCTTTTATGGGTGGAGTAAGTTAATTGTATCAATTCCTGATCTTTGTTTTACTTCTACTTAGATCCTCTAAGCGGTTTACCAGTACTAGTGTGTGGGCCGGATTCAGCTCTGCGTGGAAGCATCATGCAGCCCATATATTTCTACAAGCCCCTATGGACGGGGGCCTTAAATATAAGCCTGCCCAGAACAAGTGTGGATAGGTAAGCTGACCGGCCCAAAAATGACCTAAATAGCATTGTCTGGGCCGTTGAACACCAATACAAACGAAACAGTCCTCAGCAATACTTTACTCGTAATTAGGATTATTTCAGCTGATTTCAAATGAAATGCTCCAGTTTCCTCCAATATTCAATCACAAACCTACATTATGTATACAGTAAAATTCCCTATTAAGATCACCTAAAATTAGGACTAATTAAGATCACCTAAAATTAGGACTAATTCTGCTACAAAAAGCTTATTTAGTAGGTTGCAGATATTCTTGCTTCTTGTTTTCTGCATAGTGTCCTGTGGTTAGACACCACCTTTGGGACTGTTCAAAAGACCACTTTTGAACAGCCCCAAAAGTGGTCTTAATATTGGAATTTTACTGTAATTAAAATTTCAAATTATTTAATATAAAAAAAATCAATTCCAGTTTCGCGTGTTACATAAACTGAACTTGCAATGGCGCTTCATCTACTTCGGGAGATTCGTTTGTTTGATTTGAGGTTTAACAACCCCGTAAACACTGTAAAAGTCATTTTGGAGATGTTGTTTCAAATTTTGTTGGACTTTTACCTGCAATTGAGATGAAATAACTTCTCAATTCTTACCGCCCAATAATACCAACAGGGTTTATAAACATGGATGGTCCAACTCGCACCGCTTTACCTGGGCAGGCTTAGATCCTCTAAGCGGATAAATTACCAGTACTCGTGTGCGGGTTGGTTTAGGCGCTGCTTGGAAGTATCATGCAGCCCATCTATTTCTTCTGCCCCAATGGGCAGGGGCCATAATTGATCTTTAATACTAAATAGTTTGTGGGACAATACATATTGAAAGCAAATCTCTTTAGATATAAAAGCAGTAAACTCGAAACAATTTACCTGCTGTGCAAGAACGTTAACTCCTCCTGGCCTGTTATCACCGCGAAAATTATTCTGACACTTTTAGAAATTTCCAAAAGGACCAAGAGAAAAGAAATCTAAACTTCAAATCCCACACTCACAATTGTGGAATTGCACTGGTTAAAATACAACAAACCTTTCAACTTTTCCGAACTAGTGGAAGCCATTGAAAAATCACACGATACAGCAACCGGCCCCGATGAAATTCATTATCAGATGCTTAAGCATCTGCCAAAAAGTTCTCTTTCAACACTTTTAGATATCTTTAATAATATTTGGGAAACTGGGGTCTGTCCTGAGAGCTGGCGTTTTGCTACAGTTGTACCAATTCCAAAACCAGGGAAAGATCATCCAGAACCTACGAATTATTGACCGATAGCTTTGACAAGTTGTTTGTGTAAAACATTGGAGAGAATGATAAACAAGAGATTTGTCTGGTACTTAAGAGTCCAACAACCTCATTTCAGAATACCAGTCAGGTTTTCGTTCGGAACGTAGTACCAACGACAATTTAATAAGACTAGAAACATTTATACGAAATCCTTTTATTAACAAAGAACACGTAGTAGCTGTCGACTTTGAGAAAGCATATGATACCACATAGCGTTATGGAACATTGAGAGATCCCCATATCCTCGGCTTAAGGGGAAAACTTCCCAGTTTTATTCAAAGTTTTTAAGGTGAGCGTGTATTTCAAGTCCGCTTGGGATCTACTCTGTCAGATCTCTATGCACAAGAGCAGGGTGTCCCTCAAGGTAGTATTCTCTCAACTACGCTATTTAACATCAAAATAAATAATATTGTACAATGTTTGGACGACAAAACAGACTGTTCATTGTATGTTGATGATTTCTGTATATGTTACCGTTCAAAAAACATGAAAACAGTTGAACGAAAGATACAAAAAAAATTAAAAAGAATAGAAGAATGGACTGATAAAAATGGTTTCAAGTTCTCCAAGTCGAAAACGCAGTGTGTTCATTTTTGAAAACTACGGAAGAAACACGAACATCCTTCCCTGTCTTTATACGGATCACAAATTGAAGAAACCAAATTTCTTGGGGTCATATTTAATCAAAAGTTATCTTTTATTCCCCATATTAAATATCTTAAAGCGAAATGCTTAAAAGCTTTGAATCTTTTGAAAGTTTTAGCCCATACAAGTTGGGGAGCAGATCGGTATACTTTATTACATCTTTACCGGTCTTTAATAAGATCTAAATTAGATTATGGGTCTGTTGTTTATGGTTCTGCCAGAAAGTCCTATTTAAAATCATTGGATACTATCCATCACCAAGGCCTTCGTCTGGCTATGGGAGCCTTTCGTACTTCTCCCGTATTAAGTCTTTATGTAGAAGCAGGTGAACCATCTTTAACTTTGCGCAGAGAGAAACTTTCTCTTCAGTATGCTATTAGACTTGCTACTAATCCATCTAACCCGGCATCCAAAATTTCATTTCCACCTCAATTTATAGATAAGTATGAAACTAAACACACAGCAATCAAACCTTTTGGATTACGTATCTTACCACTGCTAGAAAATTCAGGTATCGACCTTAAAAATATTCAAAAACATGAAACGGCCGAAGTTCCATCTTGGTGTATTAAAAAACCTTCTATTCTATTCGACTTACATGATGACAAAAATCCGAATCAAATCCGATACTTCTCAAACAAAACTTTAAGGTACTGCAGTCACGTTACAATGATTACCAGCAAGTCTATACTGATGGTTCCAAAGAAGGAGATAAAGTTGGTTGTGCGTATGTTTCTAAAGATACGCACAAAACCATGCGCCTTCCAGATGGTTCATCTATTTTTACAGCTGAAGCCAAAGCAATAGACTTAGCTTTAGATTTTATAAGTTCTTCCACAATTCAAAAAGCAATTCTATTTTCTGATTCACTTTCTGTGCTTAAGGCTTTAGACCATTCATCATCTAAAAATCCTCAAATTCAAAAATTGATTGAAAAACATCATAAAATTTCTAAAACACACCAAATCTTATTTTGTTGGCTTCCGAGCCATATTGGCATTGTCGGAAATGAATATGCTGACAAGAAAGCAAAGGAGTCGCTCAGTCTTGATTCCTTTTAATAATTTTAAACCATTTATCAACAGATACATCTTGTCGGAATGGCAAGGCGAATGGGACCGTGCAATAAATAACAAACTTCATGCCATTAAACCTGTCGTTAGTACAAAATGCTCTCCTCCGCAGTTTTCAAGAAAAGAGGACGTAGTATTAACACGACTGCGCATCGGCCATACTAGAGTTACTCATTCTTATATTTTTAATGGTGATGATCAGCCTTCTTGTGTAGGTTGTGATCAGCCATTCACTGTGAAACATATCTTAATTGACTGTGTTGACTTTTCGCCCTCACGTATTTTGTGTTTCAGGGCTGGCACTTTGCAACAACTGTTTCGAGATGTACCTGTTGATAACATTATTTTATTCTTAAAAGAAATTGGTCTTTTTCATAAGATTTAACTGTTTCAGATTTTTATACATTATCGTTCTGACTTGTTACTTTTAATATCGTCATAATTATTCATGCCGTTTGGCCATTAACCGACTTACGCTTATGACCCACCAAGAGGGTTGACGCGTCGTTTAACACGAAATCATCATCATCATTGTTTGATTTTTGTGTTCACAGCAATGTTGCACTGATGAGTTGGAGGCATTCATGAGGACTGAACAAATTGTCAAAATTGCTATGGAAATAAGTGGGAAGATTGTGACCACGTAAAATCGATTTAAGCCCCCCAGTGGAATTCGTTTTACTGACTGTTCCAAGATGGTTCTTCTGTCCCGGTTCATTTTTGTTATGGTTTGTCTTTGAGTGTTTGTATGGCTTATATTATTTTGTTTTGGATAGCCAATTGGCCATTTTGTGGGAAAGTAACTGTCCTTTTGGCTTTCAGCTATTGATGTTTCCATTAGGGTCTGGTTGTTTCATGTTTGTGTTTCTTTCCCTGTGGTGTCTCTGGTGGGTGTTGTGGGTTAATTGTGTCAATTCCTGATCATTGCCTTCACTTCTATTTTGTTTCTTTCGTTTACGACCCACTCAACAAAATCAAGGTTATTTCTTAGCCAGTAAGGTTACCTAACCACACTATCAGGGCACTCTCAAACGTAAGATATTCACCAATATAGTGCATATTCTTTGGCCAGAAACTGACAACTACCCCCCAGTGGAAATCTTCCACTGACCGTTCCAAGGCGGCTCTTCTGTGGCGATTTATTTATGTTGTTGTTTGTTACTTACTGTGTGTATCACTTGTGTCTTTTAATTTTGGATGGCCATATGGCCATTTTGTGGGAAAGTAACTGTCCATATGGCCTTCCTTTGTTTAGGTTTCCATTATGGTCTGGTCGCTTAATGTTTGTATTTCTTTCCCTTTTGTGTCTTTTATGGATGGAGTAAGTTAATTGTATCAATTCCTGATCTTTGTTTTACTTCTACTTTATCAAATAAGCACAAGGGAGGTAATGGCCTTATAATAGATTTCATGATCTATCTTCCAGCAATGAATGTTCCTAACCCTAGCAAGTATCCAATCTGCAACCTCCTGATCACCAGTTAGACAGGCATCCTACTGAGCTACCAAGGCCAGAAGGGACAGAGCTACTTAATTGGCTTGTACCCTATGATTTTATTGTTTGTTAAGAAGTGTCTTTTTGTCTTTCCCTTTGACTTTAAGGATAAGCTCTGGGTTCTGTTTCAATCAGTTCCTGTTTCAATCAGTTCCTGAAGTATCTTTCAATATCAGTTTTAATACTTTTCTAGTAGTTCTCCAGACGAGCATTAATTAAAAAAGTACATTTGTTAAAAAAAAAAAGGTATTTATTGTCCTTTGATACTGCAATACCTCTTGATGGCCTCTATCATTTTTGCTTATTACTTCAAAAGTTTTTTTTGTTTTTAGAGTATAAGTTACCTAACCTCTGACCTCAAACACAATAGCATCAAAAATTATTTGCAAGTTCAATTTATCAGCATGCAATATCAAGGATTTTCATGTTTATAATTGCACTTTGTCTTCATTCTTTTGGGCACTGTATTATACAAACTATTCTTCTATCCAACAAAAGGTGTGATTCACTCTGATTTTGCCAAAATCATTTACCTATTACTTTTCACTATCATTAACAAAACATTCATTTACCTTGAAATACAGTGATGAGCTGTAACTTGTTTAAGCACAGTTTTCCACTTTTTATACACAGCACTAAGTCACAAACACTGTCTATGTATCAGTCATCAAGTCACCAATACTGTCTATCTATCACTTTGTCAATTATTAGGGCCCCGAACTGAAAGTGTGGGTGCCCTATAGTAATCACTCTGTCCGTCCGTCTGTCTGTCCGTCCACAAATTTTTACTCCTCTGATAGCGCTGCCGGGGCCCTAGTCAGTTTCACTGACAGCTCTAGTTTAAATATAAATCCAACACAATAAGAATATTTTCTTTTCAGAAATCTTGTCGGTACTATAAAAAAGGAAAGCTGTATTAGACAAATTTACGGTAAAAACAAACCAATTTTTTTAAGAATCTGAAAAAATTACTGTTTCAATAAATTAAGAAACAAGACGTGTTTATGAAACACTGATGCCCCCGGACAGCACATGTTAAATATGAAAGCAGTATCACTAAGCAATCGAAAGGTATGGCCAATGTTCAAGTCTTAAAAAAGTAGGTCAATGTTATGAGGTCAAAAATTATGGAATCGTTGGAAAGGTCTTGTGACATAGAATGCACATGTGAAATATGAAAGCCCTATCACTTACCAATCGAAAGTTAAGGCCAATGTTAACGTTTTTAAAAAATAGGTCAAATGTCAAGGTAAAAAATTATGGTACCTATGGAAAGATCTTGTGATAAAGAATGCACATGTGAAATAGGAAAGCCCTATCACTTACCAATCCAAAGTTATGGACTATGTTAAAGTTTTTAAAAAGTAGATCAAATGTCATGGTCAAAATTATGATACCACTGGAAAAGTCTTGTGACAAGGAATATTCATGTGAAATATTAAAAGCCCTACCACTTACCAATCGAAAGTTATGGCCAATGTTAACGTTTTTTAAAAGTAGGTCAAATGTCAAGGTCATGAGGTCAAAAATTATGATACCACTAGAAAGGTCTTGTGACAAGGAATGCACATATGAAATATGAAAGTCCTATCACTTACCAATCGAAAGTTATGGCCAATGTTAAAGTTTTTAAAAAGTAGGTGAAACGTCAAGGTCAAGTTCATGAGGTCAAAAATAATGGTACCACTGGAAAGGTCTTTTGCCAAGGAATACACGTGGGAAATATGAGCTATATAAGCTATAGCAGTTACCATTCAAAAGTTATGCTCAATGTTAAAGTTTTTGTGAATGTTGAAAGTTTTTTTTTTTAAAAAAAGGAGTAGATCAAATGACAAGGTCAAGAGGTCAAAAATTATAGTATCACTGGAAGGGTCTTGTTACATGGAACAGACATGTGAAATATGAAAGTCCTATCACTAACCAATCAAACTTTATGGCCAATCTTAAAGTTTTTTAAAAAAAGGAGGTCAAAAGAAGGTCAGATGTCAAGGTCAAGGTCACAAGGTCCAAATTTAGGGTACCTCTTGAAAGGTATTGTAACAAGGAATGCACATGTGAAATAAGAAAGCCCTATAAGTTACCATTCAAAAGTTATGCCCAATGTTAAGGTTTTTGCGGACAGACAAACAGACGGACAGTCCAAAACTATATGCCCCCAGAATCTTTGATTCCGGAGGCATAAAAATAAAGTAATTTAAAATATTGATTAGCTGAAAATCAGTACACATATTGCCGATTTAAACTCAAATCTATAAAGGTATTTCAAATTAAATTCATGAAGAATTATCATTATATTTAAATATAAAGTGGATTTGATTTGTGTATGGCTGATAAAATTGATTAAACTTTCATTCATTCAACAATTAAAAAGGTGACTAAGTATTATAAAATGCTTCCCTACCGGGAGCATAAATCATGATCAGCAAGGCGGTTTTACTCCAGGAAGAGACCCTCTATGCACAGATGAAGGTATTACAAAAGGTAAAAGAGTGTTTATTTAATGTATCTTTAAAACCTACCAAATCTATTACTAAAAGTGATCTATCACTAAAAGTGATTAATAACCCACAAAAATGTCTACAGACAGATAAATTGAATTATACTTCCGCTCAGTTTTGTTGCAGGGATTATAAAATTTCAATTGCTTCAGCCTTAATTTTTACAATTTCATTCATACGACTAACATTATCCAAATAAGACTGGAATGTAATGCCAAACAACCTTCATCTTTCTTACCCGGTACGTCTGCGATTACCCCTTTTGTGGATAACCATTGTTTATAACTCTTTTCAGATAAACATGGTTTGTTAGTTAATTTTGGGGATCTGATGGGAGCCGTGGGTAAAACTATATTGATTCCTGATCATTGCCTCCACTTATATTTTATGGCCAAGCCAACACTATTTAGTTCATTTTTGAGCCAGTTAGTTTGGTTTAAACATTATTTATTTTGATTTGTCAAACATTTACAAGTTCATACATAGACAGAATACAACAGTACATGCATACAGGATTTGAAAACAAGCATTCAAGCAAGTTAGTTTAACTAACCACACTTTCGAGACAGGCTTATACGTAAGTGGTTAACCAGTGCAGTGCACAGTCTTTCACCAGAAGTTGATAACCGCCCTTCTTGAATCAGCAGAAGGACCAGAGAAAAGATTTCCTGATTGATAGCCATTTAAGAATGTTGCCAACCTCAGCAGGTATGCAACCCTTAACTTCTTGATCACCAGTCAGGAAAGCATCATGCAGAGCTACCAGTCTGGCTTAGATGAATCAAAATTTTAAGATGAACAATAGTTATATTCTTTAGCTAGAATAAACAATGTCCCGGGTACGACTATAAATGACACCAATATTACTCTTCATCATGCTGGAAACTATGTATCTTCATGCCTGAAATAAAAAAATACTAATAGTGTCATTGTTAATAAAATACTTATTATCATTAACTACACATGTACAACAATGTATTGTTTATTTATATTATCATGCATACATCAAAATGCTCTCTAAAGGCTTTGGAGATTTTCAATGGTGGTAAACCATATAAAAGTCTCTATTTATGATTCAATTTTCACTGAAGTTTTTTTATACTTTCTGATGTTTAAAAAAAACTGTACCAATTAAGTGCCCCTAGAGGGGAGCCACTTTTACACCAGTGCTATAATTTGAACAATCTTAGAAGAGGTGCACTATATGAAACTTCATACTAAATACCAAAGACATGGGCCTTGTGGTTTCAGAGAAGATGATTTAAAGGTTTTCCCTATGTAAGTCTTTGTAACAGGACCATTTCTGGCACCAAGGCTATAATTTGAACAATCTTGGTAGAGGTCCAATAGCTGAAGCTACACACCAAATATCAAAGACCTTGGCCTTGTGGTTTCAGAGGAGAAGATTTTTTAAGATTTTTCCTATATAAGTAAATGTAAAACTAAAGGGTCCCGGGGTTGGGGGCAGTTTTAGCCCCAGGGGTATAATTTCAACAATCATGATAGAGGTCCACAAGACAAAGCTTCAGACCAAATATCAAACACCTGAGCATTCTGGTCTCAGACAAGAAGATTTTTAAAGGTTTTCCCTATGTAAGTTTATGTAAAAACAAAGGGCCCACACGGCAGGGGCATTTTTGGCCCCAGGGCTATAATTTGAACAATCTTGGTAGAGGTCCACTAGATGAAGCTACACATCAAATATCAAAGACCTGGGCCTTGCGGTTTCAGAAGAGAGGATTTTTAGCTCACCTGAGCACGAAGTGCTCAAGGTGAGCTTTTGGGATCGGTCTTTGTCCGTCGTCCATCGTCCGTCGTCCGTGCGTCCGTCGTCAACTTTTGCTTTAAACAACTTCTTCTCCAAAACTGCTGGACAGATTTTGATCTAATTTCACAGGAATGCTCCTTGGGTGATCCTCTACCAAAATTGCTCAAACTCTTCTGTCCGGGTGAACAAGATGGCCGCCAGAGCTAAAAATAGAAAAACCTTTAAACGACTTCTCCTGCTTAACCAGTGGATGGATTTTGAAATTATTTCACAGGAATATTCCTTGGATGACCTTCTACCAAAATTGCTCAAACCGTTACGCTCGGGTGAACAAAATGGCCACCAGAGCTAAAAATAGAAAAACCTTTAAACGACTTCTTCTCCGTAACCAGTGGATGGATTTTGAAATTAATGCACAGGAATGTTCCTTGGGTGACCCTCTACTAAAATTGCTCAAACTGTTCCGCTCGGGTGAACAAGATGGCCGCCAGAGCTAAAAATAGAAAACCTTTAAACGACATCTACTCCTTTACTAGTGGATGGATTTTGAAATTACTTCACAGGAATGTTCCTTGGGTGGCCCTCTACCAAAATTGCTCAAACCGTTCTGCTTGGGTGAACAAGATGGCCGCTAGAGCTAAAAATAGAAAAACCTTTAAACGACTTCTCCTCCTTAACTAGTGGATGGATTTTGAAATTACTTCACAGGAATGTTCCTTGGGTGACCCTCTACCAAAATTGCTCAAACCGTTCCGCTCGGGTAAACAAGATGGCCGCAAGAGCTAAAAATAGAAAAAACCTTTAAACGACTTCTTCTCCTTAACCAGTGGATGGATTTTGAAATTATTTCACTGGAATGTTCCTTGGGTGACCCTCTACCAAAATGGCTCAAACCGTTCCGCATGGGTGAACAAAATGGCCGCCAGAGCTAAAAATAGAAAAACCTTTAAAAGACTTCTTCTCCTTAACCAATGGCTGGATTTCGAAATTACTTCACAGGAATGTTCCTTGGGTGACCCTCTACCAAATTTGCTCAAACCGTTCCGCTAGGGTGAACAAAATGGCTGCCAGAGCTAAAAATAGAAAAACCTTTAAACGACTTCTTCTCCTTAACTAGTGAATGGATTTTGAAATTACTTCAAAGGAATGTTCCTTGGGTGACCCTCTACCAAAATTGCTCAAACCGTTCTGCACGGGTGAACAAGATGGCTGCCAGAGCTAAAAATAGAATAACCTTTAAACGACTTTTTCTCCTTAATCAGTGGATGGATTTTGAAATTACTTCACAGGTATGTTCCTTGGGTGACCCTCTACCAACATTGCTCAAACCCTTCCGCTCGGGTGAACAAGATGGCCACCAGAGCTAAAAATAGAAAAACCTTTAAATGACTTCTCCTTAACCAGTGGATGGATTTTGAAATTATTTCACAGGAATGTCCGTTTGGTGACCCTCTACCAAAATTGCTCATACTGTTCCGCTCCGGTGAACAAAATGGCCGTCAGAGCTTCTCCTGCTTAACCAGTGAATGGATTGATAGCCCTGGGACCAAAAACGGCCCTGTCCCGGGGCCCACTGGTTTTATATAGGCTTATATAGGGAAAACCTTTAAAAATCTTCTTGTCTGAAACCAGAAGGCCCAGGTCTTTGATATTTGGTATGTATCTTTGTCAAGTGGACCGCTACCAAGATTGTTCAAATTATAGCCCTGGTGCAAAAAACAGCCCCACCCCGGGGCCCACTGGTTTTACATAGGCTTATATATGGAAAACCTTTAAAAATCTTCTTGTCTGAAACCAGAAGGCCCAGGTCTTTGATATTTGGCATGAAGCTTCATCTAGTGGACCTCTACCAAGCTTGTTCAAATTATAGCCCTGGGGCCAAAACCGGCCCCTTCCTGAGGCCCACTGGTTTTACATAGGCTTATATTGGGAAAACCTTTAAAAATCGTCTTGTCTGAAACCAGAAGGCCCAGGTCTTTGATATTTGGTAAGTAGCTTCGTAAAGTAGACCGCTACCAAGATTGTTCAAATTATAGCCCTGGGGCCAAAAACGCCCCCGCGCCAGGGCCCACTGGTTTTACATAAGCTTTTATAGGGAAAACCTTTAAAAATCTTCTTGTCTGAAACCAGAAGGCCCAGGTCTTTGATATTTGGTATGAAGCGTCATCTAGTGGACCTCTACCAAGATTGTTCAAATTATAGCCTTTGTTGATGTTTGGTATGAAGCTTCACCTTTAAGACCTCCCTCAACATTATGCACATTAAAGCCCTTGGGCCAATAATGGCCCTCCCTGGGGCCCACTTGTTACACTATGGATCAGGTGAGCGATCCAGGGCCATCATGGCCCTCTTGTAAAGGGAAAACCTTTAAAAATCTTCTTCTCTGAATCCACAAGGCCCAGGTCTTTGATATTTGGTTTCAAGCTTCATCTAGTGGTAATCTACCAAGATTGTTCAAATTATAGCCCTGGGGCAAAAAATGCCCCCGCCCCGGGGGGCTTTGGTTTTATAGAGGCCTATATAGGGAAAATCTTTAAAAATCTTCTTCTCTGAAACCGCAAGGCCCAAGTCTTTGATATTTGGTGTGAAGCTTCATCTAGTGGACCTCTATCAAGATTGTTCAAATTATCACAACGGGGCGAAAAATGCCCCTGCCCCGAGGGCCTTTGGTTTTACAAAGGCTTATATAGGAAAAACCTTTAAAAATCTTCTTCTCTGAAACCACAAGGCCCAGGTCTTTGATATTTGGTTTGAAGCTTCATCTAGTGAACCTTTACCAAGATTGTTCAAATTATAGCCCTGGGGCCAAAAATGCCCCCGCCCCGGGGGCCTTTGTTTTTACATAGGCTTATATAGGGAAAATCTTTAAAAATCTTCTTCTCTGAAACCGCAAGGTCCAAGTCTTTGATATTTGATGTGAAGCTTCATCTAGGGGACCTTTATCAAGATTGTTTAAATTATAGCCCTAGGGCCAAAAATGCCCCCGCCCCAGGGCCTTTGGTTTTACAAATGAGTTATATAGGGAAAATATTTAAAAATCTTCTTCTCTGAAACCACAAGGCCCAGGTCTTTAATTTTGGTATGAAGCTTCATCTAGTGGACCTCTACCAAGATTGTTCAAATTTTAGCCCTGGGGCCAAAAATGCCCCCGCCCCAGGGGCCTTTGGTTTTACATAGACTTATACAAGGATAATCGTTAAAAATCTTCTCTGAAACCGCAAGGCCCAGTTCTTTGATATTTGGTGTGAAGCTTCATCTAGTGGACCTCTATCAAGATTGTTCAAATTATAGGCCTAGGGCGAAAAATGCCCCCACCTGCAGGCCCTTTGGTTTTATAGGGAAAATCTTTAAAAAGCTTCTTCTCCAAAACCAGATGGCCCAGTTCTTTGAATTTTGGTGTGTAGCTTCATCTAGTGGACTTCTACCAAGATTGTTCAAACCATAGCCCTTGGGTCAAAAATGCCCCCACCCCGGGGCCCTTAGTTTTTAGATTGACTTATATAGGGAAATTAAAAAAATCTTCTACTCTGAAACCGCAAGGCCCAGGTCTTTGATATTTGGCGTGAAGCTTCATCTAAATTGTTCTAATTATAGCCCTGGGAAATAGAAGTCATGGCAATGAAAACCTTTGAAAATCTTCTTGTCTGAAAGCAGAAGGCCAAGGTCTTTGATATTTGATATGAAGCTTTGTCTTGTGGATTTCTACCAAGATGATTCAAATTATAGCCCTGGGGGCAAAAATGGCCCGCCATGGGGACCCCAAGGTTTATGTAGACTTATATAAGGAAAACCTTTAAAAATCTTGTCTGAAACCAGAAGTCTCTGTTCTTTGATATTTGGTATGAAGCTTCACCTTTTAGCATATTATAGACTGGGGCCTATAATTGCTCTCCCAGGGGCCCACTTGATACCCTATGGATCAGGTGAGCGATCCAGGGCCATGATGGCCCTCTTGTTTAAGATTTTTCCTATATAAGTAAATGTAAAACTAAAGGGTCCCGGGGTTGGGGGCAGTTTTAGCCCCAGGGGTATAATTTCAACAATCATGATAGAGGTCCACAAGACAAAGCTTCATACCAAATATCAAACACCTGAGCATTCTGGTCTCAGACAAGAAGATTTTTAAAGGTTTTCCCTATGTAAGTTTATGTAAAAACAAAGGGCCCACACGGCAGGGGCATTTTTGGCCCCAGGGCTATAATTTGAACAATCTTGGTAGAGGTCCACTAGATGAAGCTACACATCAAATATCAAAGACCTGGGCCTTGCGGTTTCAGAAGAGAGGATTTTTTAAGATTTTTTCTATATAAGTCAATGTAAAACCAAAGAGTCCCAGAGTGGGGGCATTTTCGGCCCCAGGGCTATAATTTGAATAATCTTGGTACAGGTCCACAAGACGAAGCTTCATACCATATATCAAACACCTGAGCCTTCTGGTTTCCGAAAAGAAGATTTTTAAAGGTTTAGTCTATGCAAAACCAAAAGGCCCTTGGGCGGAGGCATTTTTGGCCCCCGTGCTTCAATTTGAACAATCTTGATAAAGGTCATCAAGTCGAAGCTTCATACCAAATATCAAACACCTGAGCCTTCTGGTTTAAGACAAGAAGTTTTTAAACGTTTTCCCTATGTTACTCTATGTAAAACAGAAGTACCCAGGGGCGGGGGTATTTTTGGCCCCAGGGCTATTATTTAAACAATCTTGGTAGAGGTCCACTGGATGAAGCTACACATCAAATATCAAAACCCTGGTCTTTGCAGTTTCAAAGGAGAAGACTTTTAAAGATTTTTCCTATATAAGACAATGTAAAACCGAAGGGCCCCGGGGCGGGGGCATTTTTGGCCCCAGAGCTATAATTTGAACAATCTTGATGAGGTCCACTAGATGAAGCTTCACACCAAATATCAAAGACCTGGGCCTTGCGGTTTCAGAGAAGATTTTTAAAGCTTTTTCCTGTATAAAGTAGAAGTAAAACAAAGATCAGGAATTGATACAGTTAACTTACTCCACCCATAAAAGACACCAAAGGGAAAGAAATACAAACATTAAGCGACCAGACCATAATGGAAACCTAAACAAAGGAAGGTCATAAGGACAGTTACTTTCCCACAAAATGGCCATATGGCCATCCAAAATTAAAAGACACAAGTGAAACACACAGTAAGTAACAAACAGCAACATAAATAAATCGCCACAGAAGAGCCGCCTTGGAACGGTCAGTGGAAGATTTCCACTGGGGGGCTTAAATCCTCGCCCTTACTTCCGTCGCGATTTAGACAAATACTTTGTTCAGTCCGCATGAAGGCCTCCTAACTCATAAGTGCAACATCTCCGTGAACACAAAAATCAAAGAACTACAGAGGTGAGACAACGGTGAGGACTCGACAGCAAGAAACCACTGAAATGCTGGAGCAAAAGAAAACCAACAATTAGACTCCGATGAGCCCGACCAGAGACAGAGCATCAGGCACCAACCAACATTATCTCTCTAATTCTCAATAAGCCTTTACGTTGGAGCCGTCATAGAATCTGAGGCTTGACCCACCGGCGTGCAATTAAAGAGGGAAGCAAAGTTGCCAACCGTGATTGGGTTAACTACCATGCATGCAGTCTGTCGTATAATATCCATGTTGTACCCAATCTTTTTATATCGAAGATTGTTTTTACGAAATTGGGTGCTGAAGTCATTGCGGTTATATATTTTTCTGAATTTATATACTAAGTCACCATAAAAATTCGGGTTCCGATAGACCTTGTTGCAGAAGAGATTTAAGTCCAATATTGAATTTTGAAATTAAATCAGAATGGCGTCTATAAAATTTTGAAAAGGCTTTGCGTAGTTTATGGTACCAATAACCCTGATTAAGGAGTTTAGCCGTTAATAATTTATTATGAGTGTTGAAGTCAGTTACATGACTACACGCTCTAGCAAATCGAATTAATTGCGAAATATAAACGCCATAGGATGGCGCACGAGGAACATCACCATCCAAAAAAGGAAAATTTACAATCTCAAAATCAAAGTCATCGCGTTTATCATAAATTTTGCACGAAACAAATCCATCTACAATAGATAGATGTAAATCCAAAAACGGGGCCTCGGTATCAGAAGAATTTGCTTTATTTAACTGAAGTTCTAGGGGGTAAATCTGACTGATCAAACCATCAAAATAGGTATTATCAATATTTAATAAATCATCTAAATATCTAGAAGTAGAGCTAAAAGCTTCAATAATTTCAGATTGGTTATCAATGGAAAGCGACAAAATGAAGTCTGTTTCATAACAATACAAGAACAGATCAGCCACAAGAGGTGCGCAATTAGTACCCATCGGAATACCCACTATATGTCTAAATAACTTAGTACCGAATCTAATATAAATATTGTCAAGTAGAAAGGTGATGGCATCACACACTTTCTGACATGACCAAAGTGTATAATTCTTATGCTCTTTAGAAGTGAAAAATGCATTTCTGACATTACATGCAAGATAGAGAGAATCTTCTCTGTGAAAAGCCCATTCAATTAAATCATTAAGCTTTTCTTTTATAAGAATATGAGGAAGTGTAGTGTAAAGTGTGGAAAAATCGTAGGTAGACAGACTAGAAGCACGGAAATGTCTAGATTTCAATTTATTTAAAACCTCATTCGATTTTTTTAGACCAAAACAGATTTCTTCCTGATCTTTCAAAGACTTTATCACAATATTTAATTACATGCGTTTTAATAGCAGTAAGACAGGAAGTTAATAATTTAGAAAGTTCAGTGGTAGTGCAAGAGCTAGAATTTGCAATAAACCGTGCTTTTTAAGGTTTTTTAGCTCACCAGAGCCGAAGGCTCCGGGGGAGCTTATAGGATAGGCATTTGTCCGTCGTCGTCGTCGTCGGCGTCGTCGTCGTCGTCGTCGTCGTCGTCTGCGTCGTCGTCAACACTTTCAAACGACATCTCCTCTGAAGCCACTGGGCCGATTGAGTCCAAATTTCATCTGTAGCATCCTTGGGCTGGGGGATTGAAAGTTTGTGTTTTTTATGAAAATTGGCCCATTAGTTTGGTTGCTATAGCAACTTATAGCTCCCATAGACTTATAATGGGGAAAATTGAAAAATGGCATTAACTGCCAAGCCTTTGCAGATAT
This sequence comes from Lucinisca nassula, assembly GCA_963580285.1. NCBI lineage: Eukaryota > Metazoa > Mollusca > Bivalvia > Lucinida > Lucinidae > Lucinisca > Lucinisca nassula. The sequence goes on from OY757020.1 coordinate 12,323,611, forward strand.
TGGAACAAAACTTTCATAGAAATGTTCCTTAAGCAATCTAGTATCTACCATATGATTTTAGGCCTACTGCTCAATTTTAATGGTTGCCATGGAAACCAAAATGCAAAAAATAGATTAAAAAATACTTAAAAATCATCTCCTCAGAAACCGTATGCTCTATGAGGCTGAAAGTTTATGGAAATATTCACCATATTTGCCTTTACAGGTTTTGTGTTTTTTATGAACTTCGGCTCTTTAGTTTGGTTGCTATGGCAACTTAGATTTTCCATAGACTTATAATGGGAAAAATTGAAAAATGGCATTAACTACAAAGCCTTTGCAGATATTTTGACAAAACTTTCATAGAAATGTTCCTTTAGTAAACTTCTCTCAGCCATATGCTGTTATGTCAGCCTGGGGGTCCAGTAGGTTGTGCCGGGGCCATGCCCCGCCCCCAGTACTTCATAAAATGACTTATATCTCAGAAACCTTACAGATCCCCACCCCTAAACCATATATATTCTTGTTCCTATTGATAAGACGCATTCAGTGACACCAACCTGGAGCTCCTCCGGGATGTGCCGAGGCCATGCCCCACCCCCTCCACTTCATAAAAGGCCCAATATCTCGGAAACCATTCAGATCCCCACCCCTGAACCCTATATACTCTTGTTCCTTATGATAAGACGCATTCAGTGACATCAAACTGGGGGTCCCCCGGGATGCGCCGGGGCCATGTCCCGCCCCTCCATTTCATAAAAGGCCCAATATCTCGGAAACCTTACAGATCCCCACCCCTAAACCATATATATTCTTGCTCCTTATGATAAGACGCATTCATTGACCCCAAATTGGCGGTCTTCCGGGGTGCGCCGGAGCCATGCCCCACCCCTTCACTTCACAAAAGGCCATATATCTCAGAAACTGTTCAGATCCCCACCCCTAAACCATATATGTTCTTGTTCATTATGATGAGACACATTCAGTGACACCAACCTGGGGGTCCCCAGGGATGTGCTGGGGCCATGCCCCACCCCCTCCATTTCATAATATCACAATATCTCGGAAACTTTACTGATCCCCACCCCTAAACCATATATATTCTTGTACCTTATGATAAGACTCTTTCATTGACACCAACCTGGGGGTCTCCCTGGGCCTTGCCCCACCCCTGCACTTCACAAAAGGCCTTATATCTCAGAAACTGTTCAGAGCCCCACCCCTAAACCATATATATTCATCTTCCTTATGATAAGGCACATTCATTGACACCAGCTTGTGAGTCCCCGGGGCATGCCCGGGCCTTGCTCCACGGCTTGACTTCATTAAAAGCCACATATCTCAGAAATAGTTCAGATCCCCACCCCTAAACCATATATATTCTTGTTCCTTATGATAAGACTCATTCAGTCACACCAACTTGGGGGTCTCTTTGTGCTGAGGCAATGTGCCCCGCCCTTCCACTTCATAAAAGGCCATATATTTCAGAAACCATTAAATCCCCACCCCATATTCATATATGTTCTTGTTCCTTATTATTAGCACACCTACTGTAGGGGTGTCCGCAGGGGCCAGTCCTCTCCTTTCCACTTCATGAAAGGATATCTTGGAAACCGTTCAGATTCCCTCCACTAAACCATATATATACTTGGTCCTTATGATGAGACACATTTAGGGACAACAATCTTGGGCTTTCCTGGGAACGACAGGGCATGCTCCAACCCCTCCACTTATATCTCCAGCCATGCAGATCCCCACTGCTAAACCATATATATTCTTGTTCTTTGTGATAAGACACATTTAGTGATACCAACCAGGGCTCCATTGGGTCCATGCCCTACCCCCTCTACTTCATAAAAGGCCTAATGTTTCATATACTGAGTCCACATGGATGCTCATTTGGATATGGGGGTTCATTTGGCAGATTAAAATGACATCATGTTAAAATACATGGCTGCAATTTGGCAGTGCCCACCTGAGCTCTGGTGAGCATAGTGGCCCATGGGCCTCTTGTTTTTATGAAGCTTTGGTAACCAGTATAGCGTAGGCAGCTTGTCTTGCCTTCGTTAACACACACAGCAAACCTGGTGGCTGAAAGACAAACATGTTTATCTACTATAGTTCTCTCTTCAGCTAAAGGCTGAAGTTCATAGGCCTTAGTACCACCAAGCTCCTGCTTAAGTGTGTTAAAATAGTGGAGCCGTCACACAACGACGACGTTGTAAGCGGCCTTGTCTGCAGGGGCCAAAACAAACTTCTTATGAAATTCTTGAATACCTAGTTTAAGATGACGTAAAGACGTCTTGGGCTTAGGAGGTAACAAGTTAGTATTTTGAGAATAGAAAGAAATGCGTTTATTCACTAGTTTTAAAATGCTAAGTTTCCAGTCCTTAAGGGCTTTATGCTCTACATACTCTCGCTTATACCATCGATTACCGAATTCATTCAAGGAAGCAGCGATTTCATCTCTACATTTACTGGAATCAATTTTAGAAGGAAACCGATATTTCGGTCCTTTAGAAATTATATTCCTTATCCTGGAATCAGGAATAATTTTCAAATTGCCAGTAATTACATGACCAGCAGCAGGATAGCAATACTTTGAGTTTTTAAAATCACTATGTAAACCCAAAGGGCCCCAGGGCGGAGGCATTTTTGGCCCCAGGGTTATAATTTGAACAATCTTGATAAAGGTCCACAAGACGGAGCTTCATACTATATATCAAACACCTGAGCCTTCTTGTTTCAGATAAAGAAGATTTTCAAAGGTTTTCCCTATGTAAGTCTATGTAAAACTATAGTGCCCTGGGGCCGGGGCATTTTTGGCCCAGGGCTATAATTTAAACAATCTTGGTAGAAGTCCACTAAATGAAGCTACACAACAAATATCAAAGACCTGGGCCTTGCAGTTTCAGAGGAGATTTTTTAAGATTGTTCCTATATAAGTCACTGTAAAGGCAAAGGGCCCCGGGGCGGGGGAATTTTTGGCCCAAGAGCTATAATTTGAACGATCTTGATAGAGGTCCACTAGACGAAGCTTCACACCAAATATCAAAGACCTAGGCCTTGCGGCTTCAGATTTTTCCTATATAAGCCAATGTAAAATCAAAAAGGGCCCCGGATCCGGGACATTTTTTGGCGCAAGGGCTATAATTTGAACAATCTTGGTAGAGGTCCACTAGATGAAGCTACACACCAAATATCAAAGACCTCGGCTATGTGGTTTCTGAGAAGAAGATTTTTTAAGATTATCCTATACAAGAGGGCCATGATGGCCCTGGATCGCTCACCTGATCCATAGTGTAACAAGTGGGCCCCAGAGAGGGCCATTATTGGCCCCAGGGCTTTAATGTGCATAATGTTGAGGGAGGTCTTAAAGGTGAAGCTTCATACCAAACATCAACAAAGGCTATAATTTGAACAGTCTTGGCAAAGGTACACTAGATGAAGCTACACATCAAATATCAAAGACCTGGGCCTTGCGGTTTCAGAGAAGATTTTTTTTAAAGATATTCCCTACATAAGCCTATTCAAAACCAAATGGCCCTGGGCTATATAAATCTATGTAAAACCAAAGGGCCCCGGGGTGGGGGCATTTGTGACCCCAGGGCTATAATTTGAACAATCTTGGTAGAGGTCCATTAGATGAAGCTTCATACCAAATTTCAAAGTCCTGGGCCTTGTGGTTTCAGAGAAGAAGATTTTTAAAGATCATCCCTATATAAGCCTATGTAAAACCAAAGGGCCCCGGGGCGGGGGCATTTTAGGCCCAAGGGCTATAATTTGAACAATCTTGGTAGAGGTCCACTAGATGAAGCTTCATACCAAATATCAAAGTCCTGGGCCTTGTGGTTTCAAAGAAGAAGATTTTTAAAGATTTTCCCTATATAAGACTATGTAAAACCAAAGGGCCCTGGGGCGGGGACATTTTTGGCCTCAGCACTATAATTTGAATAATCTTGTTAGGGGTCCTTTAGATGAAGCTTCATACCAAATATAAAAGACCTAGGCCTTGTGGTTTCAGAGAAGAAGATTTTTAAAGATTTTCCCTATAAAACCAAAGGGCCCCGGGGCGGGGGCATTTTTGCCGTAGGGCTATAATTTGAACAATCTTGGTAGAGGTCCATTAGATGAAGCTTCATTCTAAATATCAAAGTCCTGGGCCTTGTGGTTTCAGAGAAGAAGATTTTTAATGATTTTGCCTATATAAGCCAATGTAAAACCAAAGGGCCCAGGGGCAGGGACATTTTTGGCCTCAGCACTATAATTTGAATAATCTTGTTAGGGGTCCTTTAGATGAAGCTTCATACCAAATATAAAAGACCTAGGCCTTGTGGTTTCGGAGAAGAAGATTTTTAAAGATTTTCCCTATATAAGCCTTCGTAAAAAAAAAGGGCCCCGGGGCGGGGGCATTTTTGGCCCAAGGGCTATAATTTGAACAATCTTGGTAGAGGTCCACTAGATGAAGTTTCATTCTTAATATCAAAGTCCTGGGCCTTGTGGTTTCAGAGAAGAAGATTTTTAAAGATTTTGCCTATATAAGCCTATGTAAAACCAAAGGGCCCCGGGACGGGAGCATTTTTTGCCCCAGCACTATAATTTGAACAATCTTGGTAGGGGTCCACTAGATGAAGCTTCATACCAAATATCAAAGTCCTGGGCCTTGTGGTTTCAGAGAAGAAGATTTTTAAAGATTTTCCCTATATAAGCCTATGTAAAACCAAAGGGCCCCGGGGCGGGGGCATTTTAGGCCCAAGGGCTATAATTTGAACAATCTTGGTAGAGGTCCACTAGATGAAGCTTCATACCAAATATCAAAGTCCTGGGCCTTGTGGTTTCAAAGAAGAAGATTTTTAAAGATTTTCCCTATATAAGACTATGTAAAACCAAAGGGCCCTGGGGCGGGGACATTTTTGGCCTCAGCACTATAATTTGAATAATCTTGTTAGGGGTCCTTTAGATGAAGCTTCATACCAAATATAAAAGACCTAGGCCTTGTGGTTTCAGAGAAGAAGATTTTTAAAGATTTTCCCTATAAAACCAAAGGGCCCCGGGGCGGGGGCATTTTTGCCGTAGGGCTATAATTTGAACAATCTTGGTAGAGGTCCATTAGATGAAGCTTCATTCTAAATATCAAAGTCCTGGGCCTTGTGGTTTCAGAGAAGAAGATTTTTTAAAGATTTTGCCTATATAAGACAATGTAAAACCAAAGGGCCCAGGGGCAGGGACATTTTTGGCCTCAGCACTATAATTTGAATAATCTTGTTAGGGGTCCTTTAGATGAAGCTTCATACCAAATATAAAAGACCTAGGCCTTGTGGTTTCAGAGAAGAAGATTTTTAAAGATTTTCCCTATATAAGCCTTCGTAAAAAAAAGGGCCCCGGGGCGGGGGCATTTTTGGCCCAAGGGCTATAATTTGAACAATCTTGGTAGAGGTCCACTAGATGAAGTTTCATTCTTAATATCAAAGTCCTGGGCCTTGTGGTTTCAGAGAAGAAGATTTTTAAAGATTTTGCCTATATAAGCCTATGTAAAACCAAAGGGCCCCGGGACGGGAGCATTTTTTGCCCCAGCACTATAATTTGAACAATCTTGGTAGGGGTCCACTAGATGAAGCTTCATACCAAATATCAAAGTCCTGGGCCTTGTGGTTTCAGAGAAGAAGATTTTTAAAGATTTTCCCTATATAAGCCTATGTAAAACCAAAGGGCCCCGGGGCGGGGGCATTTTAGGCCCAAGGGCTATAATTTGAACAATCTTGGTAGAGGTCCACTAGATGAAGCTTCATACCAAATATCAAAGTCCTGGGCCTTGTGGTTTCAAAGAAGAAGATTTTTAAAGATTTTCCCTATATAAGACTATGTAAAACCAAAGGGCCCTGGGGCGGGGACATTTTTGGCCTCAGCACTATAATTTGAATAATCTTGTTAGGGGTCCTTTAGATGAAGCTTCATACCAAATATAAAAGACCTAGGCCTTGTGGTTTCAGAGAAGAAGATTTTTAAAGATTTTCCCTATAAAACCAAAGGGCCCCGGGGCGGGGGCATTTTTGCCGTAGGGCTATAATTTGAACAATCTTGGTAGAGGTCCATTAGATGAAGCTTCATTCTAAATATCAAAGTCCTGGGCCTTGTGGTTTCAGAGAAGAAGATTTTTTAAAGATTTTGCCTATATAAGACAATGTAAAACCAAAGGGCCCAGGGGCAGGGACATTTTTGGCCTCAGCACTATAATTTGAATAATCTTGTTAGGGGTCCTTTAGATGAAGCTTCATACCAAATATAAAAGACCTAGGCCTTGTGGTTTCAGAGAAGAAGATTTTTAAAGATTTTCCCTATATAAGCCTTCGTAAAAAAAAAGGGCCCCGGGGCGGGGGCATTTTTGGCCCAAGGGCTATAATTTGAACAATCTTGGTAGAGGTCCACTAGATGAAGTTTCATTCTTAATATCAAAGTCCTGGGCCTTGTGGTTTCAGAGAAGAAGATTTTTAAAGATTTTGCCTATATAAGCCTATGTAAAACCAAAGGGCCCCGGGACGGGAGCATTTTTTTGCCCCAGCACTATAATTTGAACAATCTTGGTAGGGGTCCACTAGATGAAGCTTCATACCAAATATCAAAGACCTGGGTCTTGTGGTTTCAGAGGAGAAGATTTTTAAAGATTTTCCCTATATAAGCCAATGTAAAACCAAAGGGCCCCGTGGCGGGGGCATTTTTTGTCCCAGCACTATAATTTGAACAATCTTGGTAGGGGTCCACTAGATGAAGCTTCATACCAAATATCAAAGACCTGGGCCTTGTGGTTTCAGAGAAGAAGATTTTTTAAGTTTTTGGTGAAAAAAATCTATTTTTGGCTCCTGTGACCTAGATGTGCAACGGACCGGAACCATTTGAACAACTTTGAAAGGGGACCACCTAAGGATCATTCCAGTGAAGTTTGGTCAAAATCCGATCAGTGGTTTAGGAGGAGATGTCGTTTAAAGAAAGTGTTTACGCACGGACGGACGCACGACGGACAAAAAGTGATCCCAAAAGCTCACCTCGTCACTACGTGACGGTGAGCTAATAAGTCAATGTAAAACTAAAGGGTCCAACCCAGGGGCATTTCTTGGCCCCAGGACTATAATTTGAACAACCTTGATAGAGGTCCACTAGATGAAGCTACATACCAAATATCAAAGACCTAGGCCTTGCGTTTCAGAGAAGAAGATTTTTAAAGATTTTCCCTATATTATTAGTCTATGTAAAACCAAAGGGCCCCGGAGTGGTGGCATTTTCGCCCAAGGGCTTTAATTTGAACAATCTTGGTAGAGGTCCATTAGATGAAGCTTCATACCAAATATCAAAGGCCTGGGTCTTGCGGTTTCAGAGAAGAAGATTTTTAAAGATTATCCCTATATAAGCCTATGTAAAACCAAAGGGCCCCGGGGCGGGGGCATTTTTGGCCCCAGCATTATAATTTGAACAATCTTGATAGAGGTCCACTAGATGAAGCTTCATACCAAATATCAAAGACCTTGGCCTTGTGGTTTCAGAGAAGAAGATTGTTAAAGACACATTTTTCGATTACATAAGATCCTAATGACCGTTTATTAAAGAATCCAGCATTGAGATAAATGCACTTGGGGTATTCAGGCTGTCATGCAGGTAGGGGACCAAGAGAGGGTAATAAATTACCTCGGGATATGACTTTGACAAATGACATCTATTTTTTACACCTAAGTCCTTATTTTGATTTGTATGGGAGAAACAACAATATATTGGTAATTTTTTTCCACCAAAAATGTTTTTTTTTTTTTTTTTTTTCAGATAAAATCCTGATAACTTTATTATTTCTGCTCTAAACATATATTGTGGGTACTTATGCTGTCTTAGACGGGCTAATACTTCTGACCCCGCTGTTACAGCTAGTTTACCAAGTAACTGAACAAAACCAAGCGTGAGGATCCTGTTTATTCAGTAGTACGACGATGATCATATGATGTGATGTGATGGTAAAAACTGAAAATACACAAAAATACATTCTTTGAGACAAATGCCCATGATGAATCTATTTGGTGATAATTTAATGACCCAGTAAACACTATTTGGGCAGTGTCAAGCCGGTCAGTTTATCTATCTTCCATTTTTAGAGCCCTTCATCAGTATGCCGAACATTCCTCTAACAGAAACTGACGACTGCCCTTCTTGAATCAGTGAAAAGGACTGATTGGTCATATAAAGATTTCATGAAAATTCTCTTTGAAAGAATAACACTGACCAAGCAGGTACTGAACCCGCAACTTACAAGTCACCAGTCAGGCGCGCATCTAACTGAGTAACTGAGGCCAGCACGACCAAACTGAAATTATTGACTGTATTGACAAAGCTATATTTAACATTCACAGACAAGTGCTTGTTTTTTTGTACATGGTTTTAGCATTACAGGTGACCCTCACTTCCTCAGACAAAGCAGCTGCAGACAGCAATGTCCAAGACGGCGATGGTCGACTGTACCAATATATGGCTTGTGTGCGTAGAAGAAGTTTGTCTTGTCAACAATTTAGGTCATTAGGGGCTAGGATTAAAGATTCATCTAAAAGCCTGAAGAAACTTTGAATAGAGCCCCAACAATAGCAGAATTATGAGGCAGATAACTAACTTAACCTCTTAAAATAGAGGTTTCTCATAATACATGTATATACATTGTGAATTATGATTACAATGAAAATGTACGAAACCTTTACTTCACAACTAGTTGTGGTACGAAGCAATATAAATGTCCAGAAAATTGATTGCAATGTTAAAATTGCATTCTACATTGAATACAGTGAAAGACTAACATATTTTGTGCATGACAACTTACACCCAGGTGGCTGTTTAAGGCTAACAAAGTTGAATTTTGACTCTGAAGTCGAACTGAAGTTGTCCCGCTGACAGGAAAAGATGACACGTTGTAAGTGAAACGAAATACTGGAAACACCAGGTAAAACCATATACCGTAGAAGTGTTTCGGCACAGGTATAACCTCATATGCGGGTCACCACCCTACCAGCTAACACACACTACACACACAAGAGCGACAGCACACTCCCCACCTGATATTAATAATATCACTTCATCTAAAATGAATGACTTGAAAAAATATTAATGACTTTATCTTACAAAGGAATCATGTATGACCTTTGAAAACAAATGCTCTAGCGACACTTATTAGCATGCACTCATTAGACTAGTATATTCAGGTCTCTAAAACTAATGAAAACTTTGTTCTCCATCTTTCGTAAATACTCTCCATACCACAGGTTGTTTGTACTCCTTAGAACCGCCTCTATGAGAGGGTCCTAATGAGTACCCACAATCCATGTTGTAAAAAAAAAAAAAAATAAATAAATAAGGAAACAAAGCTTGCCTTCAGCAGTCTTCCCCATTAATGTAGATTGTATATGTGTTCGTCAATCTGATGAATACATGCATAAACCTTGTCTTAACATAAAATTCTCATTTATGAGTATTTCTAATGCAATAACTACTCTTCTGATAACAGCAAAATCAGCTCCGATACTGGACGAACAAAACTTCTCTGCTTATCGCCCCGAACTACCCTAATTTCTACCTTTCTAACTCTTCCATCTTCACTCCCTATCACTCTTTCTACCACAGCTAAAGGCCAGTCATTGCGATGAACTTCCTTATCCCTAACCAAAACAACATCGCCCTGTTTCAAGTTTAATTTATCAGATTGCCATTTACAGCGTTTTTGCAAGGTGTACAGATATTCTGTGCGCCAGCGTTTCCAAAATGTGTCTGCAAGGGATTGTACATATTTCCATTGTATCCTAGGATTAACAGGATTGTATGAATAATGAACAGGGTTGCTGAACTTCTGAGTTAACAGCGTAGCAGGACTCAGAATTTCAGGACAATCCTGATCATTCGAAACAGGTACGAGTGGGCGAGCATTTATGATTGCAGTAACTTCGGCCATCAAGGTAGTTAACACTTCATGTGTAAGGTGCTTACTTGTTATATCTAATAACATTGAATCCAGTATCCTTCTTGTAATACCGATCATTCGTTCCCACACCCCACCCATCTGTGAAGAATGAGGTGGATTGAAGACCCATACAACCCTCTTATTGTGTAAGTAAGTACGAAGAGGCTCATTTCGTACTTTCACAGCCTCAATACCTAAATCATCAGTTGCACCCACAAAGTTGGTACCCTGATCAGAGCGAATTTCTTTAACCTCACCGCGAATGGCAGTAAATCTGCGAAAGGCATTTATAAAGGACGAAGAGCTAAGTGATTCTATCACTTCTATGTGGACTGCTCTTGTAGTTAAACAAGTGAAAAGAAGAGCCCATCTCTTACTGTTGGCTTGTCCTCCTCTCGTACGGCGGGTTACAATCTCCCAAGGACCAAATGTGTCGACTCCTACATAGGTAAATGGGGGAGTAGGCTGAACACGATCATCTGGCAAATCCGACATCTTCTGAACAACACTTTCTCTTCGCAATTTCCGACACTTTACGCACTTATAGAGAATGGAAGAAATTGTACGTTTACATACAACAATCACAAAATCCAGCAGACCTAACTGCCCCCTCAGTAAAGTGACGTCCTTGATGCTGGACTTGTTCGTGATAATGGCGAATGATCAGCACGGCTATGTGACTGTTCTTAGGGATAATGATAGGATGCTTTTCCTGAAAGGGAATATCTGCATGTTTCAAGCGACCACCCACTCTTAAAAAACCATTCTCATCCAAGCAAGGACTGAGATTCAATAAACAGCTTTTCTTCGATAAACACTTTGCCTGCTGAAGAGAAAGCAGTTCCTCCTGAAATACTTCAGCCTGAACTGTGTGAATAACTAGATTTTCAGCCTTAAGTTTATTTGGAATAGTCTTTGCATCACTACACACATGCCAACCTTTGCACTCAGTTTCTTGCTTGTAGGTCTGAGAAATGTGGAGTAGATTCTCTATGGTTCTGATAAGCCTGCTCCATGTGGAAAATCTCTCAAAACGATGAGAACCAAGAATAACCTGTGAATATACACTTGTACTGAGCGTACTGATTTCTGGGCGTATTTCCTTGTCATCATCAGGCAAAACCAAAGGAAATGTGGACACAGAACTTACACTTTTCGTTGACTGAATACTGTCAGGGCCACGTATCCATGTACTTTCGAGATAACTGACCACGTTACTTGGTCTTGTAGCACAGTCCGCTGGGTTGTCATCTGTACTAACATAAAACCACTGACTGGGATTTGTACTTCTATGGATCTTGGCCACTCTGTTACTTACATATGTATAAAATCTTCTAGTCCTGTTCTGAATGTAACCCAAAACAACTCTGCTGTCTGTATAAAAATACACTGCTTCAAAAAAGAGACCTAAATGTTTACAAATGGTTTCATATACTTCCACTGCTAGAACAGCAGCACATAGTTCTAACCTTGGAATGGTATGTCCACTCTTTGGGGCTACTTTGGCTTTACCTAGTATCAAACTTTGACTATGTAAGCCATCACTTCTAAAACCAACACAGTAAGCTACAGCAGCTATTGCCCTTTCTGAGGCATCAGAATATATATATAATTCTCGACCTGATAATTCACTCACAACTACACCAAAATATGGTCTAGGAATCTGAAGCTTTTCAAGATGGATAAGTGAATCTTTCCATGTCTCCCAATCTGTCCTTCTGTCTTCAGGCAAAGGGCTGTCCCAATCTAGAGTCTGACAGACAAGCTCACGAAGAAAAAGCTTTCCAGTCACTACCACTGGAGCGACTAAGCCCAGTGGATCGTATATACTATTCACCGTTGATAAAACGCCTCGTCGAGTGTAAGGTTTCATTTCATCTGAGACACAAAACGTGAACGCATCAGCTTCTAAATTCCAACTCAGTCCCAAGGAACGCTGCACCGGTAAGTCATCTTTTGACAAATCTAGGACTGCAAGATCTTTGGCCAAGTCTTCAGGCGGGAAAGAACTCATCACTTCCTTACTGTTAGACGCTATTTTGTGTAACCTAAGGTTGCCATTTACTTGAAGGGCTTCCTGAGCTCTTGACATTAAATCAACAGCACTATCTACTGTAGGGAATGATGTCAGCCCATCATCTACGTAGAAGTCTCTGGAGACAAATTCTTCAACATCTTGCCCATAATCATCTCGGCTTACAGACGCTGTTTTCAACAAACCATATGATGCCACTGCAGGGGATGGGCGGTTGCCAAAAACGTGAACCCTCATACGATATTCTACAAGCTCTTTGTCTACATCATTATCCATGTGCCAGAAAAATCCCAAAAAGTTTCTGTGCTTTTTATCTACGAGAAAACAATAGAACATTTTCTGTATATCAGCTGTTACAGCGATGGGCTCTCTTCTAAAACGTAGAAGCACTCCGAGAAGACTGTTTGTAAGATCTGGGCCAGTTAAAAGCACATCGTTGAGGGAGACACCTTGAAACTTTGCAGATGCATCAAACACTCCACGTATCTGATTCGGCTTTTTTGGATGATAAACTCCAAACAGGGGAAGAAACCAGCACTCTTCATTTATATTTAGGGGTGGAGCTCTTTCAGCATGAGCACTTTCCAAAATCTCTTTCATAAAGCAAACAAAATGTTCCTTTTTGACAGAATCTTTCTTCAAACTATTTTCTAGGATTCGTGCACGATGGAGGGCTTGTTGTCTATTGTTAGGCAATCTCTGTCTTGAGGATTTAAACGGAAGAGGAACAATCCAATGCCCACTTGAGTGCCGACGAAACTCTGTGTCCATAATATTAAGGAATTCCCGGTCCTCCGCAGACAAACCAACAGTTTCATCAGATGTGGTCCTAATGAATAAATCATTGTCAAAAGAAGAAAGAGGTAGTTCCTTCACCATTATGTTATTTGGACAGGGGGGACAGACTGATGCACGCTCTTTAGCAAGGAGATAAGTTTTGTTAACTATAACTGACTCTGGCTGATGCACCTTACCCAAGCAAACCTCACCTATTATTACCCAACCAAGCCCAAGACGCTGTGCAAAAGGGGAACCAGGTAACCCTATTTTCTGTTCAAGAACAAGATGAGCATCAATTAAATCTCGGCCTATAAGTAGGAGAATATCAGCTTCCTCGTCAATATCTGGTATTTGGGATGCAATATCTTGCAAATGAGGGTGATGCAAAGCAACTTGGGGAGTTGGAATCTCGTCCCTTATATTGGGGATCTGCGAACACTCTATCAACGTAGGAAGCCGATATCTCGTACTACCATCCAAACTCTCAATCACACAATTCTGCGCTCTACGACCACTCTTAACAACAGTGTCAGAACAGGTTTTTAGAGTGTACTCAAAGTCTTCGCTACTTATTCCAAGTTTTGTAAAAAATTCTGGCTTTGCAAGTGACCTATTACTTTGCTCGTCTAAAATGGCGTAAGTTGTCAACACATGTTCTGGTCTTGAACTTTCGTGAATTTTTACTAAGACTAGTTTTGCACAAGATTTGCCTAAATATTGCTTGGTACCACCACAAATCTGTGTGCAGGTAGAAGTGACGGTTTTGGTAGAGGTATTTTCCTCCCCACCGTGCACAGACTGATCAGAGTTTTCTTTATTGATATGCATTGCTGTGCAGTGCCGCTCACTTCCACAATAAATACATTTGACTTTTCTGTCACAATTGCGAGCTATATGATTATTGGATGTACAACACTTAAAACAGAGTTTATTACTTTTAAGAAATGCTCGTCTCTCATCAAATGATTTAGACTTGAAACCCCTACATTCATTTAATGAATGTTTTGTCTTATGAATAGGGCACCGAGGCACGTCTTGTGCACCGTCTAGCTTTACGTCCTTTTTTAACATTTGTCATCTTGCTAGCAACCAGTGGTCTCTTGTTCATCTGTTGTTTATTATCTGAAACACCCTGATTGTACATAAACCCTGGGTCATTCTTAATTTTAGCTTGCTCATGAATGAATTCTGTAAAAACCCAAAATCTAGGATAAACAAGTTTATGTGCATTTTTGAAAGAATTGGCTCTGGTGGTCCACTTTTCTTGAATATTGTACGGCAATTTACTTACAATAGGGGAAATTCCTACAGAGGAATCAAAGTATGACAACATCGCATCATACTTGGGGTCCTCTTTCAAGGCTTCAACTTCCCCTAAGATATCTGATAACTGAAACAATTTTCATTATCCTTTGGTCCTATTTTTGGCTCCCCGTCTCCGTATGACCTTAGCTGTTGGTGGGACGTAAAACTAAAACTCACTCACTCACTCCTATTTTTGGAAAATCATTTAACTTCTTCAAGACCACTGAGTAAATCATTTCAGGTGAACCATATCTGTCTTCAAGCCTTTCCCAAATTCTTTGTAAGGCTTTGTCTGAATCATGTAAATTGCATGCTCTTATACTTAAGGCATATTTTTTGGATTCACTACCTAACCACTTAATTAACAAATCAATTTCTTCTGAAGGCGTGACACCAATTTCTTTAACAGCTTCACAAAAACTGCTTTTCCATATTCTGAATGATTCCGGCTTATCATTATAAGAATACAGCCTCGACAAGGTTAGATCTTTCCTTAATAGAAACTTAGTAAAATCTGCAACACTTGATTCTTTTGGGACCTTTTGATTCTCACAGATATCTTGGACATTTACAATTTTTGGTGTGACACAAGGTTCTTCACTCTTCCCCCCTTCATTCTGGTTATCTTTAATACATGTATCTGGTGAAAATGTATCCTGATACTGATTCTGAGAATTAAGAAACTGTTCCACTCTTTCTATTGGGTCTTCAAAAGGTAAACTTTTGAAATCTTGATTCTCTGACTGGTTACTTTTAGTCTCTAATGTATGGGTCTCCACTGCAATAGCTGCCAACTCCTTTTGCTGATTTAATAAATTAATATCGGCGTCTAGCTCTTCTTTTTTACGAACACGAGCTGCTTCTGCAATCGTTTGTTGCTCTGTAATTAGTGCTTTCTCCTTTTTAAGGGCCGCTTCCTGGGCTGCATATTTAGTACGCACTTTAGCTGCTTCCAAAGCAGCCTGTTTTACAGCCAAAATACTACTAAGCTTAGAGTTAGATGAGGCAACTGAAGTTTTTTCTTGTGTGACAGACTTGGTGAGTGGTTTCAGTTTGTTATAAAAATCATTCTATAACTTTTGTGATTGTTCAAGTTGAAGTATAAAAGTTTGACTCTCATTCAAACTGTCTAGAGTTCCCACTCTAATGAGATAGGCTATGTGTTCTTGAAGTAAAGTTTTGTACCCAGAGAATAAAGTTTTTGATTCTTCTTTTATATTTTGCAACCTTTCAATATTTGTAGAGTCAGAAATGTCTGCATTGTCACTCATATATGATGATACTTTTTCCCAGGCTTTTTTAATTTTTGTCTGAAATTCTGATTTTCTTGTTTCATAATTATTAGAACCCTTCTCTGTTAATGTTCGTGTGCGTTTGGACACATCACCTGTATCACTTGCTTTACTCATTGTTGACCTTGTAGTTGAACACTGTTCATGGAATTGTATGTGAAATGTCAAAGACAACAAAACAAAAAGGACTGTCACAAATTGTTTTGGCATAGGTAATGCTGTTTTGAAGGCTACATGCCACTGACTAATATACTGTTAATGGAAACTGGAAAACTGCAAAATCGAAATCACAGACACCCTGTCTGAATAATTGCAGACACCCTGTCTGAAGGTTGTCGAGTAGATACAATCTGTACTCCTCAGTTCATTTCCTAGGTGGGGCGTACCAATGTTGTGATCTGTTGATGAACCAAAGTTGAGCGCTGAAAACAGGTTCTGGGTTTTTTACTATGCTGTCTTAGACGGGCTAATACTTCTGACCCCGCTGTTACAGCTAGTTTACCAAGTAACTGAACAAAACCAAGCGTGAGGATCCTGTTTATTCAGTAGTACGACGATGATCATATGATGTGATGTGATGGTAAAAACTGAAAATACACAAAAATACATTCTTTGAGACAAATGCCCATGATGAATCTATTTGGTGATAATTTAATGACCCAGTAAACACTATTTGGGCAGTGTCAAGCCGGTCAGTTTATCTATCTTCCATTTTTAGAGCCCTTCATCAGTATGCCGAACATTCCTCTAACAGAAACTGACGACTGCCCTTCTTGAATCAGTGAAAAGGACTGATTGGTCATATAAAGATTTCATGAAAATTCTCTTTGAAAGAATAACACTGACCAAGCAGGTACTGAACCCGCAACTTACAAGTCACCAGTCAGGCGCGCATCTAACTGAGTAACTGAGGCCAGCACGACCAAACTGAAATTATTGACTGTATTGACAAAGCTATATTTAACATTCACAGACAAGTGCTTGTTTATTTGTACATGGTTTTAGCATTACAGGTGACCCTCACTTCCTCAGACAAAGCAGCTGCAGACAGCAATGTCTAAGACGGCGATGGTCGACTGTACCAATATATGGCTTGTGTGCGTATAAGAAGTTTATGTCTTGTCAACAATTTAGGTCATTAGGGGCTAGGATTAAAGATTCATCTAAAAGCCTGAAGAAACTTTGAATAGAGCCCCAACAATAGCAGAATTATGAGGCAGATAACTAACTTAACCTCTTAAAATAGAGGTTTCTCATAATACATGTATATACATTGTGAATTATGATTACAATGAAAAT
This sequence comes from Lucinisca nassula, assembly GCA_963580285.1. NCBI lineage: Eukaryota > Metazoa > Mollusca > Bivalvia > Lucinida > Lucinidae > Lucinisca > Lucinisca nassula. Next base: position 12,340,277 of record OY757020.1, read on the forward strand.
GTACGAAACCTTTACTTCACAACTAGTTGTGGTACGAAGCAATATAAATGTCCAGAAAATTGATTGCAATGTTAAAATTGCATTCTACATTGAATACAGTGAAAGACTAACATATTTTGTGCATGACAACTTACACCCAGGTGGCTGTTTAAGGCTAACAAAGTTGAATTTTGACTCTGAAGTCGAACTGAAGTTGTCCCGCTGACAGGAAAAGATGACACGTTGTAAGTGAAACGAAATACTGGAAACACCAGGTAAAACCATATACCGTAGAAGTGTTTCGGCACAGGTATAACCTCATATGCGGGTCACCACCCTACCAGCTAACACACACTACACACACAAGAGCGACAGCACAGTACTCATTAGAACCACCTTGGTGAAGCGGTTCAGACGAGTACCCACAATTTGTTTTTACAGTGTGACTGCTCGTTAGAACTACTTCCATGAGGTGATTCTAACGAAGACACACAATATATGTTTTTGAGGAAAAAGGAACATCCCCTAAACCCCACTTTCTATAGAGAAAATTGGGGTTTAAGGGGGTATGTATTATTTTCCTTATTTCTGCTCCAAGTCATAGCTTGCGGGTGCTCGTTAGAACCGTCTCATTGAGTCATAGGTTGTGGGTACTCGATTGAACCGCCTCAATGAGGCGACCCTAATGAGCACCCACAACCTATGTTTGCAATATAAATAAGAAAAATTAATTTAATTGTGTTTGTTATTTTAGTTTTAAACTTGAAAAGGTGAAAAATAAAATCTTAAAAAAAAAAAAATCTTTTTTTTTTTTCTCTTTTCTGATATGATTGTGTCTACAACAAAGAACATTTTATTGTTCCATCTTGACTGAAACTATAAAATGCTAATGTTTTAGATATTATATGATTTGTGTATCACATACTTTCAACCAAAATAAAAAAAATAAATAAAATTAATAAATTAAAAAATAAATATAAATAAATAAAGGTAAATTGATTGATTAAATTTTGAGGTTAATCAATTCATTGACCTTGTTTGTTTACTTCTTTGCACTTTTGAGTAAAGGAAACAATGTATATCAGTGTTTTTTATACCCCCACAAATGAAATTTGGGGGGGGGGGGTATATAGGAGTGAGCTTGTCGGTCTGTCTGTCTGTCGGTCGGTCTGTCTGTCTGTCGGTCGGTCTGTTGACTTGGTTTCCAGACGATAACTCAAAAAGCGCTTCACCGATTTTTATAATTTTTGGTACACTGATGTAACATCATAAAATACAGGTCAAGTTCGATTTCCACTACAATTCGTCAATTTTCGACATAGTTATGGCCCCTTTCAAGTGAAAAAATTGCAAAATGCGCTGATGTACTATCAAGGCAGTTTTTGTGGGGGTATTCATCACCTTTAGTGATAGCTCTAGTTTTCTTTACTTTATTTTAAAATAAAAAAAGGAGTTATTTAAACAATATGTTGTTGGAAACAATCTCAGTGAATTATACTATCACTCAAGTACCCTTATTGAGCCCCCTATTAAACAAAACTGTGCTCATAATCACTTAAATAAGATAAGCCTTTGATGTGCACTGTGGTCCGAAGGAAATGTTTATTGGAGATCATTAGACAGGCCACCCCTTTTATATGATTTTCCCTATATAAGTCTATGTAAAACCAAAGGGCCCCGGAGCGGGGGCATTTTTGGCCCCAGGGCAATAATTTGAACAATCTTGATAAAGGTCATCAAGACGAAGCTTCATTCCAAATATCAAACACCTGAGTTTTCTGGTTTCATACAAGAAGATTTTTAAAGGTTTTCAATATGTAAGTCTATGTAAAACCAAAAGGCCCAGGGGCGGGTGCATTTTTGGCCCCAGGGCTATAATTTGAACAATCTTGGTAGAGGTCCACTAGATGAAGCTACACACCAAATATCAAAGACCTAGGCCTTGTGGTTTCTGAGAAGATTTTTTTAGGATTTCCCGGCCCCTGGAGTCAAAATTGGCCACGCCCGAGCTCATCAGCTACAATAGACTTATAATGGAAAAAAATAAAAAAAATTCTTCTCTGAAACCATAAGGCCAGAGCTTAGATAATTAGTATGTATCAATGTCAAATGGCCACCTACATAAATCCTGCCAATTATGCCCCTGGGATCCAAATTGGCCACACCCCAGGGTTCTTTAGCTGCCATAGACTTACAATTGGAGAAAAAAAAATTAAAAAATCTTCTCTGAAACCACAGGGCCCAGAGCTTAAATATATAGCATGTAGCAACATCAAGTGGTCACCTACATAAATCCTGTCAACAATGCCCCTGTAATCAAAATTGGACTTGCCCATATGCCCATTAGCTCCTATGGACTTATAATGGAAAAAAAAAACTTCAAAAATCTTCTGCTCTGAAACCGTATGTCCCAGAGCTCAGATATTTAGTATGTAGTGACATGAAATGGTCACCTTAATAGATCATGACAACCATGCCTCTTGGGTCAAAATTGGCCGCGCCCATTGCCCATTAGCTGCCGTAGACTTAAAATGGTAAACTAAAAAATCTTCAAAAATCATCTTCTCTGAAACCATAAGACCGAGAGCTTAGGTATTTAGCATGTAGCATGTCAAATGGTCACCTACATGAATGCTGCCAATCATGCCCCTTGGGTCCAAATTAGCCAAATCCTGTGGCCCCTTAGCTCCAATAAACTTATAATGGAAAAAAACACCTTAAAAAATCTTCTTCTCTGAAACCATGAAGTACGGACCCTAGATATTTAGTATATAGCAACAAAAAATGGTTCCCTACATAAATCCTGCCAACCATGCCCTTTGGGTCAAATTTGGCCAAGCCCCAGGGCTCATTAGCTTCTATAGTATAATAGACTTATACTGGAAAAAACTTCAAAAATTTTCTCTGAAACCATATGTCCCATAGCTTAGATATTTAGTATGTGGCAATGTCAAGTGGTCTCCTACATAAATCCTGCCAACCATGCCAGTGGAGTCCAAATTGGCCATGCCCCAGGGCTCCTTAGCCCTCATAGACTTATAATTGATAAACTTAAAAAATCTTCTTCTCTAATACCACAGGGCCCAGATTTTTAGCTCACCTGTCACTATGTGACAAGGTGAGCTTTTGTGGTCACATTTTGTCCGCCGTACGTGCATGTGTGTGTCCATCCGTAAACAATTTCAAATAATTATATCTCTAATACCCCATTGTCAGTCTTGATCAAATTTCATGAAGCATCATCAGGTAGGGGGAAAGGCTCCAAAAGTTTTTTGGGCTGATCAGCTTGGAATTCTGGTTGCCATGGAAACAAAAAGGTTCCATAGACTTATAATGGGGAAAACAACGTCTCCATTTCTTCTCGGTCATTTCTGATCCGATCTTCATCAAGCTTGCAGATATCCAGGAGGGGCTTACAGTCTACGTCAAGTTCGAATTTGGGCTGCACGAGACAAACAGCTTTGGAGTTACCTGCCCTTGAGCATAAATATGAGTGAAAAATGTTGTCTCCAGCTTTTCTCAGCAGTTTATGATCTGATCATTTTTGTAACTTTTCATAAACGAGGACAAGCATAAAATCTCATACGAGTTCGAATTTGGTTTGAATCTGATTTGCGGTTTTCCAGTTACATCCCCTTGAGCGTGAAAAACTTTCCCATAGACTTATAATGGGGAAAACGACGTCTCCACTTTTTCTTAGGAATTTCTGATCCGATCTTCATCAAACTTGCAGATAACCAGGAGGGGCTTACAGTCTATGTCACATTCATAGTTGGGATGCATGGGACAAACAGCTTTGGAGTTACCTGCCCTTGAGCATAAATATGAGTGAAAAATGTGCGCCAGTAAACAATTTCAAATAAGTATATCTCTAATACCCCAAGGCCAATCTTGATAAAATTTCATGAGAAGCATCATCAGGTAGGGGGAAAGGCTCCATAAGGTTTTTGGGCTGATCAGATTGGAATTCTGGTTGCCATGGAAACAAAAAGGTTCCATAGACTTATAATGGGGAAAATAATGTCCCCACTTTTTCTCGACCATTTCTGATCTGATCTTCATCAAACTAGCAGATAACCAGGAGAGGCTAACAGTCTACGTCGAGTTCGAATTTGGGCTGTACGGGACAGCTTTGGAGTTACCTGCCCTTGAGCATACATATAAGTGAAAAATGGTGTCTCCAGCTTTTCTCAGGCGTTTATGATCTGGTCTTTTTGTTACTTTTCATTAACGAGGACAAGCATAAAATCTCCGACGAGTTCGTATTTGGTTTGAATCTGGCCAGCGGTTTTCCGGTTACATCCCCTTGAGCGTGAAAAATTTTCCCAATGTCTTATTATGGGGAAAACAACATCTTTACTTTTTCTCAGCCATTTCTCTTCCGATCTTCACAAACTTGCTGATAACCGGGAGGGGCTTACAGTCTACGTCGAGTTCATATTTGGGATGCATGGGACAAACAGCTTTGGAGTTACCTGCCCTTGAGCATAAATGTAAGTGAAAAATGGTGTCTCCAGCTTTTCTAAGTCGTTTTTGATTGGATCATTTTGTAACTTTTGGTAAAGAGGACAAGCATAAAATCTCGAGCGAGTTCGAAGTTGGCTTGAATCTGACCAGTGGTTTTCCAGTTACATCTCCTTGAGTGTGAAAGATTTTCACATAGACTTACAATGGGAAAACGACGTCTCCAGCTTTTCTTGACCATTTCAAATCAGATCTTCATCAAATTTGCAGATAACCAAGATACAGTCTATGTTGAGTTTGAATTTGGGCCACGGAGGTCAAATGACTTCTGAGTTACCTGCCCTTGAGCATAAATATTAGCGAAAAATGGTGTATACAGCTTTCCGCAACCGCTTTTGATCTGATCTTTTTGTTACTTTTGGTAAACGAGGATAAGCATAAAATCTCTAATGAGTTCGATTTCGGCTTTAATCTGACCACCGAATTTCCAGTTACATCCCCTTGAGTATGAAAAATTTTCCCATAGATTTACAATCGGAAAACAATGTCTCCAACTTTGCTTGGCTGTTTCTAACCTGACCTTCCTCAAACTTCCAGATAACCAGAAGGAGCATACAGTCTATGTTTAGTTCGAATTTGGGCCGCATGAGACAAAAGGCTTTCGAATTACCTGCCCTTGAGCATAAATATTAGTGAAACATAGTGTCTCCCCCTTTTCTCAGCAGTTTCTAATCTGATCTTTTTGAAACTTTCAGTAAACGAGAACAAGCATAAAACCTCAGATGAGTTTGAATTTGGCTTGTATCTGACATTCGGTTTTGCAGTTACAGCCCTTAGAGCGCGAACAATTTTCCCATAGACTTACAATTGAAAAACGACGTTACCAACTTTTCTCCGCCATTTCTGATTTGATCTTCATCAAACTTGCAGATAACCAGGAGGAACATACAGTCTACATAGAGTTCGAATTTCGGCTGCATGAGACAAACAACTTTGGAGTTACATGTCTGCACCTTTTCTCAATCTTTTTGATCTGATCTTTTTGAAACATATAGCAAACGAGGACAAGCAAAAATCTTCTTCTCTGAAACCATAACTCCCAGAGCTTAGATATTTAGTATGTAGCAACGTCAAGTGGCCACCTACATAAATCCTGTCAGTTATGCCCCTGGGATCCAAATTGGCCACACCCCAGGGCTCTTTAGCTCCCATAGACTTACAATTGGAAAAACTTCAAAAATCTCCTTCTCTGAAACCACAGGGCCCACAGCTTAAATATATAGCATGTAGCAACGTCAAGTGGACAGCCAACCAATTGCCCCTGGAGTCAAAATTGGCCACGCCCATGGGCCCATTAGCTCCCATAGACTTATAATTGAAAAAAAAAATCAAAAAAATTTTCCTGTGAAACCATAAGTCCCAGAGCTTAGATATTTAGTATGTAGCAACAGGAAATGGTCATCTTAAGAAATCCCGCCACATGCCCCTTGGAAAATTGGCCATGCCCCTGGGCCCATTAGCTACCATAGGTTTAAAATGGAAAAAAAAACTTAAAATGGAAAAAAAAAACAAGAGGCCCATGGGCCACTATGCTCACCAGAGCTCAGGTGGGCACTGCCCATTGACAGCCATGTACATGTATTTTAACATGACATCATTTTAATCTACCAATTATAAATAAGTTCTGAATAGTTAGATCCTTTTGAAGCAAAGAATACACCAAATAAACGAAAATAGCAGACTCTGTTTTATTGAGTCTGTTCATGACCAGTACTGAAAAGTGCTACACCGGCCACGCCCTCTAGCACCGGCTTAAGCAGAACTCTATTTTCTAAATGATTCTAAATGAACTCAATGATCCCAAAGGACCAGAAAGTATAATCTGCACTATGATGGATGTATGGGGAGACTTTTTACGGCCGCCACACGGCACAGCTGCAGTGAAGATAAATAAGTTCTGAATAGTTAGATCCTTTTGAAGCAAAGAATACACCAAATAAACGAAAATAGCAGACTCGGTTTTATTGAGTCTGTTCATGACCAGTACTGAAAAGTGCTACACCGGCCACGCCCTCTAGCACCGGCTTAAGCAGAACTCTATTTTCAAAATGATTCTAAATGAACTCAATGATCCCAAAGGACCAGAAAATATAATCTGCACTGTGATGGATGTATGGGGAGACTTTTTACGGCCGCCACACGGCACAGCACCAGGTGCAGTGAAGATAAATAAGTTCTGAATAGTTAGATCCTTTTGAAGCAAAGAATACACCAAATAAACGAAAATAGCAGACTCGGTTTTATTGAGTCTGTTCATGACCAGTACTGAAAAGTGCTACACCGGCCACGCCCTCTAGCACCGGCTTAAGCAGAACTCTATTTTCAAAATGATTCTAAATGAACTCAATGATCCCAAAGGACCAGAAAATATAATCTGCACTATGATGGATAAAGTCTCCCAAATGAACCCCTAAATCCAAATGAGCATCCATCTGGACTCAGTATCTAAAACATTAGGCCTTTTATTAAGTAGAGGGTGTAGCGCATGGACAAAATGGAGCCCTGGCTGGTATCACTAAATGCTTCTTATCATAAGGAATAAGAATAAATATGTTGTAGCAGTGGGGATGTGTATACCAGAGTTATAAGGCCTCTTAAGCGGTGGAGGGGTTGGGGCATGTCCTGTTGATCCCAGGAAAGCCCAAGATTGTTGTCCCTATAAGGACCAAGAATATATATATATATGAGGCCCTTCTATCACGTGGATAGGAGAGGAATGGCCCCTGCGACCCCCAAGTGGGTGTGTGCTATTGATAAGGAACAAGAACATATATGATTATGGGGTGGGGATTTGAATGGTTTCTGAAATATATGGCCTTTTAAAGTGGAGGGGCGGGGCGCATTGCTGTAGCACAAAGTGACCCCCAGGTTGGTGTGATTGAACAAGTCTTATCATAAGGAACAAGAATATTATAGTTTATGGGTGGGGATCTGAATGATTTCTGAGATATATGGCTTTTAATAAAGTAAAGCAGTGGGGCATGACCCAGGCAGTCCGGATGACTCCCAAGCTAGTGTTATTTGAATGTGTCTTATCACAAAGAAGATAATTATATATGGTTTAGGGATGGGGCTCTGAACAGTTTCTGAGATATATAGCCTTTTGTGAAGTGGCGGGGTGGGGCAAGGCCCTGGCTTGACCCGAAAGACCTCCAGGTTGACGTCAATGAATGTGTCTTATCATAAGAAACAACAATATATATGGTTAGGGGTGGGGATCTGTAAGGTTTCCAAGATATTGGGTCTTTGATGAAATGAAGGGGTGGGGCACGATTCCGGCACATCCTGGGGGACCCCAGGTTAGTGTCAATGAATGCGTCATATCATAAGAAAGAAGAATATATAAGGTTTCGGGATGGGGATCTGAATGGTTTCTGAGATAGATGGCCTTTTGTGAAGTGGAGGGGTGGGGCAAGGCCCCAGCCCACCCAGGAAGACCCCCAAATTGGTGTCAATGAATGAGTCTCTTCATAAGGAACAAGAATATATAGGGTTTAGGGGTGGGGATCTGTTAGGTTTCCAAGATATTGGGTCTTTTATGAAATGGAGGGGGTGGGGCATGACCCCGGCACAAGCCGGGGGACCCCCAGGTTGGTGTCACTGAATGCGTCTTATCATAAGGAACAAGAATATATATGGTTTTGGGGTGGGGATCTAAACGGTTTCTGAGATATATGGCCTTTGTGAAGAAGAAGGGGTGGGGTAAGGCCCAGGCACACCCTGGGAGACCACCAAGTTGGTGTCAGTGAATGTATATTTTCATAAGGAACAAGAATATATATGGTTTAGGGGTAGGGATCAGTAAGGTTTCCAAGATATTGGGCCTTTTATGGAATGGAGGGGGTGGGGCATGACCCCGGCATGTACCGGAGGACCCCCAGGTTGGTGTCACTGAATGCATCTTATCATAAGGAACAAGAATATATATGGTTTTGGGGTGGGGATCTGGATGGTTTCCGAGTAATATGGCCTTTTATGAAGTGGAGGGGGTGGGACATGGCCCCGGCTTAACCTGGGGGACCCCCATGTTGGCGTTGAAGCATATGGCTGAGAGACATTTACTCAAGGAACATTTCTATAAAAGTTTAGTCAAAATATCTGCAATAACTTGGCAGCAAATGCCATTTTTCAATTTTTCCCATTATAAGTCTATGGAAAATCTAAGTTGCCATAGCAACCAAACTAAAGAGCCGAATTTCATAAAAAACACAAAACCTGTAAAGGCAAATATGGTGAATATTTTCATAAACTCTCAGCCTCATAGAGCATACGGTTTCTGAGGAGATGATTTTTTAAGTATTTTTTTCTAATTTTTTTCAATTTGGTTTCCATGGCAACCAATACAAATGAGCAGTAGGCCTAAAATCACATGGCAGATAGTAGATTACCTAAGGAATATTTCTATGAAAGTTTTGTCAAAATATCTGCAGCTGCTTGGCAGTAAATGCCATTTTTCAATTTTCCCCATTATAAGTCTATGGAAACTCTAAGTTGCCATAGCAACCAAACTAATGAGCCGAATTGCATAAAAAACACAAACTTTCAATCCCCCAACCCAAGGATGCTACAGATGAAATTTGGGCCCAATTCAGAGGAGATGTCGTTTAAAAGTGTTGACGTCACCCGACGCAGACGCAGACGCAGACGACGCAGACGCAGACGACGGACAACTGCCTATCCTATAAGCTCCCCCGGAGCCTTCGGCTCTGGTGAGCTAAAAATTAAAAAATCTTCTTCTTTGAAACCATAAGGCCCAGAGCTTAGGTATTTAGCATGTAGCAATGTTGAGTGGTCATCTACACAAATTCTGCCAATCATACCTTGGGGTCCAAATTGGCCAAATCCCGTGGCCCCTTAATTCCAATAGACTTATTATGGAAAAAAAAAGCTTCAAAAATCTTCTTCTCTGGAACCGTTAAGTACAGACCTTAGATATATATAACTACATAAAATGGTCGCTTACATAAATCCTGCCAACCATGCCCTTTGGGTCAAAATTGGCCACGCCCCAGGGCTCATTAGCTCCTATAGACTTATACTGGAAAAAAAAATCTTCTTCTCCGAAGCCATAATGCCCAGAGCTTAGATATTTAGTATGTAGCAATGTCAAGTGTTCTCCTACACTAACAATTTTCCGGTACACAGGTGAGCGATATAGGGCCATTGGGCCATATTGTTGTTTGATTTGACGTTGAATGTCCCCGTCATTTTGGAGACATTGCTTTCAGTTTTGTGGGACTTTTACCCAACATTGGGATTAAATGACATCTTAAGCCCTGCTGCCCAGTGAAACCAATAGGGTTTATATGCATAGACGGTCCAACTGGCACCACTTTTCCTGGGCAGGCTTAGAACCTCTAAGCTGTTTACCAGTAGAGGTACTCATGTGCGGTCAGTTTCAGCTCTGCATGGAAGCACCATGTACCCAAATCTATTTCTTCAAGCCCTGATGGGCATTCTAAACGCCACTAATGATTTTCTGGTACACAGGTGAGCGATATAGGTCCATTTGGCCCTCTTGTTTATGAAATTCCGTTCTTTAGTTTGGTTGCTATGGCAACTTAGAGTTTCCATAAACTTATAACAGAACAAATTGAAAATTTGCATTTACTGCCAAGATATTTTGGCCAACTTTCATAGAAATATTCTTTAAGCAATCTTTGATCTGTGTTACTGCTCATTTTAATTGGTTTCCAAACATAAATTAAAAAAAAAAATACTTAAAACATCATCTCCTCATAAACCATACACTCTATGAGGCTGAGAATTTATGCAAATATTCACCATATTTACCTTTGCAGGTTTTGTGTGTTTTTTAATGAAATTTGAGTCTTTAGTTTGGTTAATATGGCAAGTTAAGCTTTTCCATAGACATATAATGTTGAAAAATGGAAAAAAAGACATTTACCCCTTTCAAGATATTTTGTCAAACTTTTATGGAAATATTCCTTAAAAAATGGTCTATCTGCCATATAATTTTAGGCCTATTGTTTGCCACAGATGGGCAGTTGTCAACTGTTGTCTGTTTTCTTGCAACAGCACATTCAAGGGACATCAGTCCTTTGAAGCCACTAGGCTGATTGGGTCAAATTTCATCGGCTTCCATGGTTTATTAAAATACATGGCTGCCAGTTGACAGTGCCCTGTTGAGCTCTGGTGAGCATACTGGCCCATGGGCCTCTTATTAATAAACTGTGTTATATCCAAAATATTGTTATAATAAACTGTGTTATAAAAGGATCTTATAGTCCCATTTTTCTTTAACCCTTCAAGCTGTACAGAAATGACATTTTTCATTTTTCCCCTTACATTATGATAACATATCCGTATGACATAGTGCCGACCCCTGCCCATCTGGGCTTGAAAAAATAGATGGACTGCATGATGCTTCCACCCGGAGCTGGAACAGACTGTACACGAGTACTGGTAAACCACTTAGAGGATGTAAGCCTGCCCAGGCAAAGCGGTGCGAGTCAGACTGCCCACATGCTCATAAACCCTATTGGTTTCATAGGGCGACAGACACATCCAGCGTCTACGTCACATAAGGTCAAAGGTCATTAGCCTCGTTTTATCTGGTGGGCAAAAAAAAACTTCCCGTTCCATACTCTTCCGTTGATGTAGCACGAATTGTTTTCTGTAATTACTATTGGTAAATCTATCAAAACTGTTTACCGCAAACCATTTTGGACATTAAACTGCTTCTTTTTCGTATAAATTTGGATGGAAAATATATATATGCTTTAATCTTATTTCCTTTCATAAAATAAAGCACATCGACTAAGTTTTGGTATGATGGTGGGTAGTTTTATAACGCTTTATAGGCAACAGAATGTGCGATAAAATGTCAGAAGAGACTGGTTCTATATGGATCATTCAACCCATTTGGTACCAGAAACCCCAAAAGGGGTTAGTGGCCAACAGCGCAGGCCCAGATAAGACGCCGCAGAACGCGGCGTCTGGTCAGGGCTACACTGTTTGCAAAAAGTTCAGCCATTTTCCAAATAAATTTTGAAGAAAACACAACCTGACACCCCTAAATTTTGAAATGGACTCCTGCTATATACATGTATAAGGAGGAAGATTCCATTTGGTACAAAAAGGGTTAATACTTCAGAAACACAAAATGAGAAGGAATCCTTAATTTTGTGGAGAAGAAAGAAGTTTAATTACATGATAAATATTCGAAATTCTCATCGGTAACAATTATGTTTGCCAACCAGATAAAAAGAGGTACTCTATATGGGAGGTAACTGGGGCATGCGCAGTGATATGTAAACAAAGTTCGTGTCAAAACATTGGATCCGTCTTATAAATGCAAGCGTTATGGTTCTTGAGCTCTGCATGTCGTCAAATGCTGATTAATATTTATATGAAGTTTCGTGAAGATAGCTTCAACATGTTTCAAGTTATAGAGTGGACACGATTTTGTGACAGACTGACGGACAGAGACAGACAGATGGACAGATGCATGGGGGAAAAACAATATGTCTCCCCGAAAAGGGGGAGACATAATCATTGAAGCTTTTCTCTCGACTTCAAGATATTTGGATGATTTATTAAATATTGACAATACCTATTTCGATGGTTTGATCAGTCAAATTTACCCCCCAGAACTTGTTAAATAAAGGAAATTCTTCCCGAGGCCTCCTTTTTGGATTTACGTCTATCTATTGTAGATGGGTTTGTTTCTTGCAAAATTAATGATAAACGCGATGATTTTGAGAATGTAAATTTTCCTTTTTTGGATGGTGATGTTCCTCGTGCGCCATCCTATGGTGTTGATATTTCGCAATTAAATTTTGATTTGCCAGAGTGTGCAGTCATATAGTTGCAGATAAAATTGACTAGGCGGAGCTATTCAGGTGTCAATATATGTCAAATTCGCCGAGTCCACCAGAAGATTCGGTAGTGTGCCTTTCGCATGCTTTCTGCAAGCAGACCAAATGACCATATACGCCAGTGTTACAGTTGAATTCACACAATCGGGCGACTTGGTTTACCATTTTGTTAATAGAACATTCCGAAGGCAGGTGCAAACGATAGCTCCGCCTACTCAATCTTATCTGCGACTACTATAACCGACTTCAACACTCGTAATAAATTGTTAACTGCTAAACTTCTTAATCAGGGTTATCGGTACCATAAACAACGCAAAGCATTTTCAAAATTTTACAGACGACATTCTGATTTCATTTCAAAATTCAGTATTGGACTTAAATCTCTTCTGCAACAAGGTCTATCGGAACCCGAATTTTATGGTGACTTAGTATATAAATACAGAAAAATATATAACTGCAATGACTTCAGCACCAAAATTCGTAAAATCGTTCCTCAATATAAAAAGATTGGGTTATAACATAAATGTTATACGACAGACTGCATGCATGGTAGTTAACCCAATCACGGTTGACAACTATGCTTCCCTCTTTATTTGCTCGCCGATGGGTCAGGCAGATTTATGGACATCTCGGCCCCTAACAAACTCGGCACCGGACAAACCCGGCCCCTGACAAACTCGGCCCCTAGCAAACTCGGCCCCCATTCAACTCCTCCCTAAAAACTCAATCCATAGCAGCACTTAGGTCCTAAAATACAATGTTTTTGTTTCCGAGAATCAATTTGGAAGGTGGATAGGTAATTTCACAGAAAGTTTGAGCATATTTATCGTTTTTAATACGAAACCTTATCCATGATAAAAGATCGCGGAAACCCATGCTGTAATTGGGACGGTGTTGGAATTGGGTGTGGCATCACGAAAACATGCCAATATAATTTTGACCACCTGCAACCACACTTTTATATAGTAAAACTGGGGTTTACATGGGTTTATATCAATTTACTTTTTTCTTCTCGAAAACATAGATTGTTGTGTCTTGTAAGAACCGCCTCGTCGATGCCGTTTTTACAAGTACCCAAATCTGTTTGCTCAAAAACATAGATTCTTGGTACTTGTTAGACTCGTCCTGTCAATGTGGTTCTAACAAGTGCCCAAAATCTATGTTTATAGCAGAAAAAAGAAAAATATGTCCATGTTTCATCTGAAAATTTTCATATTTGGGTGGTAAAAAATCAATATTTTAGAACAGGCGTTTTTTTTTTATTTGTATTTTTGTTTGTGATATTAACATTTCCAGTGTAAAACCAAATGTAAACCTATAGAAAATAATATATTAAGATATTTCTTTTTTCTTGTTTGATTTGATTTGTCCCTGCCAACAGTATTTATGAGATTTTGGGCATCTCAATCCCTGCCGCCCAATGAAACAAATAGGGTTTATATGCATGGACGGGCCGACTCGCACCGCTTTGCCTGGGCATTCTTAGATCCTCTAAGCGGTTTACCAGTACTCGTGTGCGGTCTGTTTCAGCTCTGTGTTTTTATTTGATTTGAGGTTTAACGTCCCAGTCAACACTGTAAATGTCATTTTGGAGACGTTGCTTCCAATTTTGTGGAACTTTTACCCGACATTGAGATGAAATGAGATCTCAAGCCTTGCCGCCTAATGAAACCAATAGGGTTTATAAGCATGGACGGACCGGGCCGACTCGCACTGCTTTGCCTGGGAGGGCTTAGATCCTCTAAGCCTTTTACCAGTACTCGTGTGCGGGTCGGTTTCAGCTCTGCGTGGAAGCATCATGCAGCCAATATATTTCTTCAAGCCACGATGGGCGGGGCCGAATTCAGCTCTGTGTGGAAGCATCATGCAGCCCATGTGAGTGACATTGGACCCACAGCAGCGTGTCATTCCTTGGTTCAATCAAGGCATTAGGTTCATTTAACTCATGTGAAATGGGTTACTCATAATTTCATCAAAATGAGTTCAAAAGGTAATAAATAGTTTGCTAGTAAGTCAATTCCAACACTTATATATACATATTCTAATTTTAGGGGCCGAGTTTGTCAGGGGCCGAGTTTGTAGGGGCCGAGTTTGCTAGGGGCCGAGTTTGTCAGGGGCCGAGTTTGTTAGGGGCCGAGATGTCCTGTCACCGTCAGGCATACTGAGAATTAGAGAGAATCTAATTCTATATAATGTTGGTTGGTGCCTGATGTCTGTCTCTGGTCGGGCCCATCGACTGTTGTTTTTTTTAGTGGTGTCTTGCAGTCGAGTCCTCACCGTTGTTTCACCTGTGTGGTTATTTGATTTTTTGTGTTCACCGAGATGTTACACTGATGAGTTAGGAGGCGTTCATGCAGACTGTCAGAAATTATTTGTCTAAATCGCGACGGAAGTAATGGCGAGCGAGTGAGTTTTTTTAGTTTTACGTCCCCACAACAGCTAAGGTCATACGGAGACGGGACCTCGGTTTAAAGACTCATCCGAAAGTCTGGAGAAGCCCTGGATAGATCCTGCGATCCCTGGTTTACAAGGCGAGTAGCGTAACCACTGCACCACGGAGGCTTCTGAAATAGTAATAACGAGGATTTTGGCCACGTTAAATTGATTTAAGCCCCCCAGTGAATTCGTTTCACTGACCGTTCCAAGGTGCTTCTGTCGCGGTTTGTTTTTGTTAGCTCACCTGTCACGTAGTGACGAGGTGAGCTTTTGGGATCACTTTTCGCCCGTCGTGCGTCCATCGGTGCGTGCGTAAACAATTTCTTCAAACGACATCTCCTAAACCACTGATCGGATTTCGACCAAACTTCACAGGAATGATCCTTAGGTGGTCCCCTTTCAAAGTTGTTCAAATGGTTCCGGTCTGCTGCACATCAAGGTCACAGGTGCCAAAAATAGATTTTTTTTAATGAAAACTTAAAAAAATCTTCTTCTCTGAAACCACAAGGCCCAGGTCTTTGATATTTGGTTTGAAGCTTCATCTAGTGGACCCCTATCAAGATTGTTCAAATTATAGTGCTGGGGCTGAAAATGCCCCCGCCCCGGGGCCCTTTGTTTTACATGGGCTTATATAGGGAAAATCTTTAAAAATCTTCTTCTCTGAAACCTCAAGGCCCAGGTCTTTGATATTTGGAATGAAGCTTCATTTAGTGGCCCCCTACCTAGATTGTTCAAATTATAGTGCTTGGGCCAAAAATGCCCCCGCCCCGGGGCCCTTTGTTTTACATGGGCTTATATAGGGAAAATCTTTAAAAATCTTCTCTGAAACCTCAAGGCCCAGGTCTTTGATATTTGGAATGAAGCTTCATTTAGTGGTCCCCTACCAAGATTGTTCAAATTAGTGCTGGGGCCAAAAATGCCCTCGTCCTGGGGCCCGTTGTTTTACATGGGCTTATTTTATAGAATTTATATAGGGAAAATCTTTAAAAATCTTCTTCTCTGAAACCTCAAGGCCTAGGTCTTTGGCTTCATTTAGTGGCCCCCTACCAAGATTGTTCAAATTATAGTGCTGGGGCCAAAAATGCCTCCGCCCCGGGGCCCTTTGGTATTACATGGGCTTATATAGGGAAAATCTTTAAAAATCTTCTTCTCTGAAACTGCAAGGCCCAAGTCTTTGATATTTGGTATGAAGCTTCATCTTGTGGACCTCTACCAAGATTGTTCAAATTATAGCTCTGGGGCTAAAAATGCCCCCGCCCAGGGGCCCTTTGTTTTACATGGGCTTATATAGGGAAAATCTTTAAAAATCTTCTTCTCTGAAACCTCAAGGCCCAGGTCTTTGATATTTGGAATGAAGCTTCATTTAGTGGCCCCCTACCAAGACTGTTCAAATTATAGTGCTTGGGCCAAAAATACCTCTGCCCCGAGCCCCATGGATTTTACATGGGCTTATTTAGGGAAAATCTTTAAAAATCTTCTTCTCTGAAACCGCAAGGCCCAGGTCTTTGATATTTGGTATTAAGCTTCATCTAGTGGACCCCTACCAAGATTGTTCAAGTTATAGTGCTGGGGCCAAAAATGCCCTCGTCCTGGGGCCCTTTGGTTTTACATGGGCTTATATAGGGAAAATCTTTGAAAATCTTCTGCTCCGAAACTGCGAGGCCCAGGTTTTTGATATTTGGTATGAAGCTTCATCTTGTGGACCTCTACCAAGGTTGTTCAAATTATAGCCCTGGGGCCAAAAATGCCCCTGCCTGGGGGCCCTTTGATTTTACGTGGGCTTATATAGGGAAAACCTTTAAAAATCTTCCTTCTCTGAAACCGCATGGCCCAGGTCTTTGATATTTGGTATGAAGCTTCATCAAGTTGACCCCTACCAAGATTGTTCAAATTATAGCCCTGGGGCTAAAAATGCCCCCGCCCCGGGGCCCTTTGATTTTACATGGGCTTATATAGGGAAAATCTTTCAAAATCTTCTTCTCTGAAACCGCAAGGCCCAGGTCTTTGATATTTGGTATGAAGCTTCATCTAGTGGACCCCTACCAAGATTGTTCAAATTATAGTGCTGGAGCCAAAAATGCCCCCGCCCTGGGGCCCTTTGGTTTTACATGGGCTTATATAGGGAAAATCTTATGCTCCGAAACTGCAAGGCCCAGGTTTATGATATTTCGTATGAAGCTTCATCTTGTGGACCTCTACCAAGGTTGTTCAAATTATAGCCCTGGGGCTAAAAATGCCCCTGCCCGGGGGCCCTTTGATTTTACATGGGCTTATATAGGGAAAATCTTTGAAAATCTTCTTCTCTGAAACTGCAAGGTCCAGGTCTTTGCTATTTGGTATGAAGCTTCATCTTGTGGACCACTACCAAGATTGTTCAAATTATAGCCGTGGGGCTAAAAATGCCCCGGCTCTGGGGCCCTTTGGTTTTACATGGGCTTATATAGGGAAAATTGAAAAATCTTCTTTTCTGAAACCACAAGGCCTTGGTCTTTGATATTTGGTATGAAGCTTCATCTAGTAGACCTCTACCAAGATTGTTCAAATTATGCCCCCCCCCCCCCCCCCCCCCCCGACCAAAAATGCCCCCTCCACGGGGCCTTTGGTTTTACATAGACTTATTTAGGGAAAATCTTTAAAATCTTCTTCTGTGAAACCACAATGCCTAGGTCTTTGATATTTGGTGTGAAATTTCATCTAGTGGACCTCTATCTATAGCCCTGGGGCCAAAAATGCCCACCCCTCAAGACCCTTTGGTTTAACATAGGCTTATATAGGGAAATCTTTAAAAATCTTCTTTTCTAAAACTGCAAGGCCTATGTCTTTGATATTTGGTATAGAGCTTCATCTAGTGGACCTCTACCAAGATTGTTCAAATTATAACTCTTGGGTCACAAATGCCCCTGCCCCGGGGCCCTTTGATTTTACATAGACTTATATAAATATGAGATAATCTTTGAAAATCTTCTCTGAAACAGCAAGGCCCAGGTCTTTAATATTTGGTGTGAAGCTTCATCTAATGGACCTCTATCAAGATTGTTTAAATTATAGCCCTGAGGCCAAAAATGCCGCCACCCCGGGGCCATTTGGTTTTACATAGGCTTATGTAGGGAATATCTTTAAAAAAATCTTCTCTGAAACCGCAAGGCCCAGGTCTTTGATATTTGGTGTGTAGCTTCATCTAGTGGCCCTTTGCCAAGATTGTTCAAATTATAGCCTTTGTTGATATTTGGTATGAAGCTTCACCTTTTAAGACCTCCCTCAACATTATGCACATTATAGCCCTGGAGTCAATAATGGCCCTCCCCGGGGCCCACTTGTTACTCTATGGATAAGGTTAGCGATCCAGGGCCATCATGGCCCTCTTGTTATGGTTTGTCTTTGAGTGTTTGTATCACTTATATTGTTTTGGATAGCCTATTGGCCATTTTGTGGGAAAGTAACTAAACTGTCCTTTTGGCTTTCCGCTATTGATGTTTTGTTTCATGTTTGTGTTTCTTTCCCTTTGGTGTCTCTGACGGGAGCTGTGGGTTAATTGTTGATTCCTGATCATTGCCTTCACTTCTATTCTGACACCCCTTATATGGCAAATGGACTTGTCCAAGTTATAGCAATGAAAGAGTCCATTAGTATACAATAAGTGAACCATGGTAATTCTTCCTTAAGAAAGACAAAGCTGCAAGGAAACGAAAAGGAAAACACAACAGATGACTTTGGGTCATATATTTTTAATTATCTTTTAATTTACAGATCTCTAAGCAAATAAACAACTGATATAAGAATTATTGATATCCAATATTACCACTTCCCAATAGTACAAATACGACACTACCTTAAAGATCCTTAAAACTTGGATACCTTAACCCTTTTAGTACCAGAAACCCCAAAACGGGTACCCTGACAAACAGTACAGGCCCAGATCAGATGCTGCAGAATGTGGCGTGCTATCAGGGCCTCCACTTTTTGCTAAAAGTTCAGTCATTTTCCAAATAAATGTTGAAGAAAACACAACCTGTCACCCCTAATTTTGCACGAACTCCTGCTATATACAAGGAGGAAGATTCCATTTGGTATGAAAAGGGTTAAAGACATGCAGTAATTCTCCTAACATATTAAGAAATTTGTTTCACTATCCAGCAAGGAGTCCAAAAATTGCAGACAGAATGGCAGTGTAGACCTACCTTCAGGTGCACTCTGATCTGGGACTGCAATGTATGCTTATTTCTGCTCTGAAATATAGTTTGTGGGCACTCGTTAAAACCACCTCAAGGTGGTTCCAAAGAGTACCTACAATCTATACTTTGAGCAGAAATAAGGAAAATATCACAATTTTTCATCTTAACTCTCATCTTGCTGTTCACAACCCCTATCTTTGCAAACAGTGTAGATCCAGATCAGATGGCTTCTGAAGTAGCCATCTGATCAGGATCTACACTGTTTGGCATTCAGTTTATGAATTTGTAGCAATAAATTACATCAAGTAATTTGATTGGTTGATGGACAGAAATGGGCGTGGCTTAAATGAATATTCAGCAAGATAAGGGTTAAGTATTGGGACAGATAGGCCAAAGCAAACAGTACAGTCTGATCAGGGTCTTTACTGTTTGTTAATGCTGTCTGCACCTTTTTGACTCCTTGCTGGATCGTGAAACAAATTTGTTAAAATGTTTGGAAAATCACACCCAAGTCCTCAAGGAGTCCAAACTTTAGGATTTTTACAGTAGTTCCAGAGATGTGGGACACTACAGCACACAGGCATGTTGTCATAATGAACACTTATCTGGCTATTTTTTCTGTCAATTACTGTCTATACAGCGCACCCCCGCCCATCGGGGCCTGGAGAAATAGATTGGGCTGCACCGTGCTTCCGCGAAGAGCTGAAACCGACCGAACTTGAGTACTGGTAAACAGCTTAGGTTTAAGCCTGTCCAGGAAAAGGGATGTTAGTCGGACAGCTCCTTAAACCCTAGCTGTTTCTATGGGCGGTAGGGCTTGAGATGTCATTTCATCTCAATGTCGGGTAAAAGTCACACAAAATCAGAAGCAACATCTCCAAAATGACCTTAATAGTGTTGATGGGAACGTAAAACCTCAAACAAACGAATTATCTATACAGCACCCTGCAAAGACTCGGATCAGACTGCACAGATGTGCAGTCTGATCCGAGTCTTTGCTGTGTGCACACGTCCACCTGATGCATCCCAACTTATCAACATCGCTACTGTTTAAATGCTTTTATTCTATACCTGGCAATCATAAAGCATGATAACATGATAATACAGTTGACTCTCATTCTTTCCGAACCTACAGCTTATCCCTTGTCCTGCTGAATAAATTAATTTAGCCACACCCATTTCTGACTTTGCAACTAATAAAATAACTTGGTTTAAATAATTCTTCAATTCACAAACAGCATGAAAAACACTGTAGATCGTGATCTGATGGCTTCTGGTCTGAATCTTCACTGTTTGCAAACCTAGGGGATGTTTTGTTCATCAGAATAAGGGTTAACCCTTATCCTACTAAATATTTAATATTGCCACACCCATTTCTGACTATCAACCAATCAAATTACTTGATATATTATAGTCATTAAAATTCCCACACTGAATAAAAAACAGTGTAGATCCAGATCAGAAGCCATCTGATCTGGATCTACACTGTTTGCAAAGATAGGGGTTGTGGTGAACAGCAGGTTAACCCTTATCTGATCAGGATCTACACTTTTTGGCATTCAGTTTATGAATTTCTAGGAATAAATTACATCATATGATTTGACTGGTTGAGATAGGGAAAATGAATATTCAGGAAGAGAAGGGTTAAGGTTTAAACAAGATCTACAGCAACGATGGGTTATATTTTGACTCTGATAGCTCATTCCCCATGGCAACATTTGTGATAACTGGAGGATACCGGTAGTTTTTGTCAAATCTTCATAAAAATCTTTGTTGTGGGTTCTAATGAGTACCCAGAACATAGGTTTTTATTGAGAAATACGGAAAAATATTCTTCAATTATCACAAAACACTTACCTAATCTGTTACTATGTTCCCTATGTAATTTACAACAAAGCTGGGATAATTTTGCTGTATATCATTGTATTCCAATTCCTTAGCCCATGGGGGCTTGAAGAAATACATGGGCTACATGATGCTTCCACGCAGAGCCGACCCGGACAAGAGTACTAGAAAACTGCTTAGAGGATCTAAGCCTGCCCAGGCAAAGCGGTGCGAGTCGGCCCGTCCATGCTTATAAACCCTATTGGTTTCATTGGGCGGCAGGGCTTGAGATGTCATTTCATCTCAATGTCGGGTAAAACTCCCACAAAATTGGAAGTAACGTCTCCAAAATGACCTATACAGTGTTGACGGGGACGTTAAACCTGAAATTAAACAAACAAACTCTTTAGGGTTTTAAGCTATGGTTGATTCAATTTTAAGCTACTGTTGATTCAAAGTCAAACTTCCACTCACTTAGACTTTGACATAACAAGAGCTGGGCCCAGTTGTTCAAAGCATCGTTATCTTAACAAGCTCGTTAGTGGTCATATCGTTAAGTGTTCTAGCAAGTTTAATATTTAAAATTGTGGTATTTTTGCTGAAAAAATGTGAGCAGCTTTGGCAACTGCAAAAGCTGCTCCCATTTTTTTTCAGCAAAAATATTAGCATATTTGCCATAATAAATGATCAAAGTTTTAACGATTCATTAACTAACAACGTCGCTAGTTTTGAACAACTGGCCCCTGATTGCAATTATAACTAGTGACTATGAAAATTAAGAGCTACAGATTTAACAAGAATTCCGCCACAGGCTATATCAGGCCTGCATTAACTGAACATCAGAATGAAATAAAGTTTTATCACAAATATTAATGAACTGACAAATGGATGGAAAAACTGGACTCCTATATCGCACCATGCTTTAGCGGAAATGGATACACTTGGCAGATTTTTCTGTTATTTTTCAAAGGGAGACAATTTTGGGAACTTTCTGTTCGCTTTTCTATAAACTCTGTCCCACGGAAAAAAAGGTCTACTCTTAAAGGAAAGAATTTGCTCCTGAGGAGTTGACCCCTATTGACATGGGAGTTGACCCCTATTGACACGCGAGTTGACCCCTATTGACACGGCAGACAAAAATACATTTGCAGGAGTTGCCTCCCCTGAAGGTGTATCCGTTCCCCTTGCAGCAGGCGCAACAATGAATGACAAACTTTGGTAGCTTTAAGCCAACAGTACAGCATAAATTTTCACCTATGAACACGGATAAAAAAAACCCCAACAAAATCACAGGACCGAACAATAAAATCAAAACAAAAAAGTCTTGGAAAATGGCAATGGCAAATGCATGATCATTTA
Organism: Lucinisca nassula; assembly: GCA_963580285.1. Taxonomy (NCBI): domain Eukaryota; kingdom Metazoa; phylum Mollusca; class Bivalvia; order Lucinida; family Lucinidae; genus Lucinisca; species Lucinisca nassula. Next base: position 12,362,412 of record OY757020.1, read on the forward strand.
TCAAGAAGGATCACTGAAACGTTAACGGATAATGGATATATCTGCCAGTTTTTGTATACATCTTTCAAAGGGAACCAACTTTTCTGACTTCCCGTTTGATTTCCAGTAAATTCAGTCTCTCTGAAAAAGTGGTCAACTCTTAGAGGAAAGAATTTGCTCCCAAGGAGCAAATTCTTTCCTTTAAAGAGTAGACCGCTATAGACACGAGACAGATAATACTTTTGCAGGAGTTGTGATTTTCTGGTGTTAAGTTAAAAAATATTTTTGTGTCCCTTTTGAATAGATGGGTAGCCTTCGCAACTTACATGCACAAGAATACACACAGGTTACTGGCTTAATAATGTAGGTCTAAGTCTGCTTTTGGTTTTGGTTATGGCTGAACTTTTTGCAAACTGTGTAGGCCGTGATCAGACACATCATTTTGCGGCATCTGATCTGGGCCTGCATTGTTTGCCAATTACCAGCTTTTTGGGCGGGTTTCCAGTACAAAAAGGGTTCAATCAATAGACGGAATCACAGAAAACAACTCAATCAATCTGTCAAAGAACGTTTTAGTCACACTTGGGTATAAAACATGCAAACTCCTTAATACCGTATTTACCCTAAATATTCTGACATCTCAACACCTTATCATACTTGTTCCAAAACATGAGCCATTACAACTTACTGCCTGATGTTTTGCCTAAAGATTATTGGATGTGTGGCAAATAGTGTAAACCTTGATGAGACGCCAAGTTCTGAGGCGTCTCATCTGGGTTTACACTGTTTGCTCAGGCATATCAGTCCGAATACATACGGTAAATAGGGTACCAACCGAAAAACCATATCATCAAGTACGCTCATATCAAGCATTCAGCAATTGCCTATTGAACTCGGTTTGACATCACAAAGCATAATGTACAAAAGCATCATTAGCTATTCATTACTCTAGGCAACAAGGAATAAAAACAACACAAGGACAAGTAAGGGATATCATTTCTTTTCTTCTCCCCCCCCCCCCCCCCCCCAAAAAATGCTGTGTGTACTTGTTAGAACAGCCACATCCTGGCTATTGTAGCAAGTGCTCAAAACACATGTTTCTGAAGGAAAATCATCTTTAACCCTTTTAGTACCAAATGGAATCTTCCTCCTTATATATGGCAGGAAACAATTTCAAAATTTAGGGGTGTCAGGTTGTGTTTTCTTCAAAAATAATAAGGAAAATAGCTGAACATTTTGCAAACAGTGCAGGCCCTGATCAGACGCCGCATTCTGCGGCGTCTGATCTGGGCCTGCACTGTTTGCCAGGGTACCCATTTTCGGGTCTCTTTCATCATGATTTTCCTTATTTCTTTAATCAAGTTCCTTATTTCTTTAATCATGATTTTCCTTATTTTCTTTAATCATGATTGTCCTTATTTCTTTAATCATGCTTTTCCTTATTTCTCCCTAAAACATATGTTATGGGTACTTGTTGGAATTGCCTCCTTGAGGCAATTCCAACAAGTACTCACAACATATGAAATAAGGAAATACTAAATATGGTCTTAAATTATCCTTGTAACTCCTCAACTGAAGAGAATAATTATTCTATATCTACAGTAGAGGCAAAGGAATGACAAAAGCTCCCAAGATTTGCAACCAGCCAAGACACAGATCTGCCTGTGCATCTGAGCAGTCTGGTCAGTGTCTTCACTGATCCCATGAGCCGTCTATAGCATTTGGGCCCTCCGAAATGTGGAAAAAGGAAGATTCTTACAAGAGACTGGTCTGTGTCTCAGCTGGTTGAATAGATCTTTTAGTTTTTGTCCTGCCTTTGCTCAAATATAAAAAATATTTTGTTAAATAAAATGACAGTTAACTGAAAATATTAACACCAATACAATGAACACTAATTAGTATAATGACCTAAGCCATGTCTAAAAGCTTGTCAACAAACCGGCTCTAAGTGAAGATATCACAATATAGCCTTCCCTATATAAGAGCCGGCACAGGACAAAACCTACAAACCTAAGACATGTGCCCCCAATGAAGACTCAGATCAGCCTGCGCATCCGCGCAGTCTGATCAGAGTCTTCGTTGTGCGCTCTAAGGATAGCTAAGGGCCCAATGCTCCTTCATGCAACAAGAGAAGTCTCTGGTAAGACTATATGGATGTGCAGGCTGATCTGATTCATCGCTGGGCGCATATAAATTGTAAGAAATGCTGTGCCCTGGCTCATTTATAAAAAAATATTTATCCTGCTGAATAAATTAGTTTTGTCCCAACCACTTCTGACCAATCACTATCAAAATCAATATACCTCACAAAAGGTATTAATTATAATTCACAATCTGAATAAAAGTGTAGATCCTGATGAGATGGCTTCTGATCTGGATCTGCAATGTTTGCAAAGGATGTGATTATCGTGTTAAGCAGGAAAAGTGTTAATTTGCAAAACATAGCGAAGACTCTTATCAAACCATGCAAATATATAGGCTGGTCAGTCTCTGCCGCGAGTCTACATTTGATGGTATATTTTTGTTGTTGTAGAAAATTTGACCGGCTATATTTCATTGTATGGTATCTTTGCTATGGGGATGTTACCATGACATTTTTCTTCGGACACTTTGTACCTTTTCTTCTCTTGAAACTTCGAAATTTTATTTATAAGAAAAGGATATTGGACACGCACAAAAACTGTCATTACGTGGCTTGCCAATTCAATGTTATTATTTGATGACAACTCATTTAAGGTAAATGTGTACATAACTGATTGTAGACTTCTGTGGCCAATAATCTATCTACTAAAAATCCTAAAAATTTAGAACTTATTGTAATCCTCCTAAAATTTTAACAAATTTGTTTCTTAATTCTGCAAGGAGTCCGAAAGGTGCAAATGGAATGGTAAACAATGTAGACCCTGATCAGACTGCTGCTTGAGAACTGTCTGCCACAATACTTAGGATCATTATGGTATACTAACATTCATGTGTGCATGCTTAGCAAAGACAGAAATTGGCTTGCATAAATAGAATACACCCTTCCTCATGATGAGGCTCTGAGAGGACGTGCACCCAAACAGCACAAAGTGAGTTGACGAGCACCAAACAGAACGAAGTGAGTTGGCGAGCACCCTAACAGCACAAATTTAGTTGATCAGCACCCAAACAGCACAAAGCGAGTTGACAAGTACCCAAACAGCACAAAGTGAGTCGGGGAGCACCCAAACAGCACAGTGAGTTGAGGAGCCCAAACAGCACAAAGGGAGTTGGCAAGCAACCAAACAAAACAAAGTTTGTTGAGGAGCACCCAAACAGAACAAAGTGAGTTGGCGAGCACCCAAACAGCACAAAGTGAGTTAGCAAGCACCCAAACAGCATGAAGTGAGTTAACGAGCACCCAAACCCTAACAGCACAAAGTGAAAACGAGTCAATGGGCACCCAAACAGCACAATGTGAAGTCTTTGATTAGACTGCAAAAATGTGGAGGCTGTTCAGAGTCTTCACTGTGCTCAGAAAGTCAAAAACACATTTTCTCTTGGGAGTGATCACATATGAGCCCTGCCAAGCGACTTTGTGTCTTCGAGCATTCCGTCATGACAAATTTTAACTGCGCATGCCCAGCCATTCAGAGGGGCCAGGGATATGGATTTCTGTCATAAGGTTCCTCTTGATTCACTGCTTGTGTGAGCGAGCAGCGAAGGTTCTGGCGAGACTGCGCGGATGCGCAGGCTCGCCTGAACCTTCGCTGCTCGCATAGGCGATAAGTACCAAAATCGCTTGACGGGGCCCATATAAGAGCCAGCACATGACAAAATCTACAAGAAGGCTTGAGCGACCAGCGAAGACTCAGATCAGCCTGCACATTCGCGCAGTCTGCTCAGAGTCTTCGCTGATCACATTTTCTTACTATAGGCTAATATCTATGCAAGAGACATAAGCAAAATGTCCTGTCATAGTGGATGGGTGCACAGATTGATTTGAGCCTCTGCTGGTCACACTGGTCTTATTGTAGGTTTTGTCATGCGCTGGCTCATATTGGAGCTGAAGCATGATAAAATGCATAAGAAAACCTGTACAACCAGTAAACACTCAGATCAGACTGCTAATCTAGCTATGCTGGATAAATGCTCTGCATGCTGGGTAGTTTTTTTAGCAAGCAACGTTTTGAAATATTTTTCTTATTTTCCCGAGAAAACAGAATTTGACATCTCCAACCATGGAGACAATTTGCACGAGATATCAAATCCTGTTTTCTCAGAAAAATGAAAAATATCAACAATTTGTTGTCTTTTGATTTAGCCCAGAGACTGGAAACAGTCAAGACATTGTTCCAAGGGCCAAATGTTAACCCTTATCTTGCTGTTCACGACAACCCCTATCTTTGCAAACAGTGTAGATCCAGATCAGATGGCTTCTGAAGAAGCCATCTGATCAGGATCTATACTGTTTGACATTCAGTTGATGAATTTGTAGCAATAAATTACATCAAGTAATTTGATTGGTTGATAGACAGAAATGGGTGTGGCTTAAATGAATATTCAGCAAGATAAGGGTTAAGAAAATTTTCTTGTTTTTTTTTTTTGTTGTTGTTTTTTTATCTTTATATCATGTATTTGCCCTTTTAAGATTTGTTCACTTAATCTGAGCAAATCATTAATTGGTAGGGAGAAAACAAAGAGTACCCAGAGAAAATTCAACAAACCTGTTGCAGAACTGGGTACTCGCACCTGACCCAGACGAGGCCAGGACCCACAGTACAGTAGAGAAAGAGCTCATGAATAAGAGTTGTCAGTAATCTAGCCCAGTAAGACCTCGAGGCTTGTATCTGAGGCTATAAACAGCTCATGCAAACACCTAAGTCTAATCAGACTGCATGGAGGCACAGGCAGCTGTGACTGATCAGAGTGTATGTAACCTGGGGCCAGTTGTTCAAAGCATCGTTAGCTTAACGAGCTCGTTAGTGGTCATATTGTTAACTCTTCTAGTAAGTACAATATCGTAAATTTTGCTGAAAAAATGTGAGCAGCTTTTGCGTCAGCAAAAGCTGCTCACATTTTTTCAGCAAAAATTTCAGCATATTTGCCATATTTAATGATCAAAGTTTTAACGATACGTTAACTAACGACGTCGTTAGTTTTGAACAACTGGCCCCAGGTCTGTCTAGCTCAGAGGTTATTAAACTTTTTTTATGCTCAACTCACCTGAGCATGAAGTTTGTAATGCTCCCAAGTTACGAAGTATTAAGATCCAACACATCAGACAATTTTACTGCTCAAATCTGCAAAGAATGTTGTTTGTCATGCTCATACATTGTTGGCATTTTGAAATTTATGAACAGGACAATTTCATGCTCAGGTGAGATGAAGACGAAATTTTTTTTATAACATCTTAGCCTGATCTTGTTATAAATTTTGTCACACCGAAGCTCACACAATTTCACTTTTAAAACATGAACTATTAAAAATCAAGGCCTACTTATGGAATAAAAGCTATTTCATTTGTAAAGAAATAAAAATATCTTTAAGATAGTTTTAAAAGGCTTTCATGAACAAAAACAGGTATTAAATAAATAACGGGTTACAATAAAATAAGGATTTACTGGACAGAAAGCAAATGTCAGTATAATGTTATAAAGGCAGCTCAAAACATCACGAAATCACACCTACATAATTCTGAGCCCCTAGAACCCCACTTTTATATAGTAAAACTGGGGTTTTACAGGGGTAAACCTTTTTTTTTCTCATTTTTGCTAAATATAGATTGTGGGTATATGTTAGAACCGCCTCATTGAGGCGGTTCTAACGTGTACCCACAATCTATATTTTGAGCAGATGTAAGAAAACTATCACAATTTTTTCATCTTCAAATTTTCGTTTTTCTGGTGCTAAAACTAACAACGTATTTTTATAGGCATGGTTTCGTTATAAATGCTGCGACTTGTCAATCATAGTTGTTCAGTGACAAAAACACAAAAGCAAATATCACTTATTCTGTTAATCAAATGGACCGGGTCCAACTTTTAAAACCCATTGTATACTAGTGGACTCTTCCATTGCTATATTTTGGACAATTCCATTTGTCATATAAGCGGCAGCAGGCCTATTTTTTCATTTTTTATTCTATTTTTCGTGGAAAATTCTGTTAGCAAATAGTGCAGGCCTTGATCAGACACCGCGTTCTGCGGCGTCTGATCTGGGCCGGCACCGTTTGATAAGGTACCCCTTTAGGGGTTTCCCGCATGCAATGGGTTAAGGATTTTCTGTAATTCTCCTAAATTATTTACAAATTTGTTTCATGAGCCAGCAACGAGTCCAAAACATGCAGACGGAATGGCAAACAATGAAGACCCTCCGATCTGGGTCTGCACTGGTTGCTTAGGCCTATCTGTCCCAATATTTGGGATCATAATGGTAACTACGATTCTAAACATATGAACTATGGTAAATATGATTCTCAACATATGAACTTTATATGGGGAGGGAAATGTTCAACAACTAACATTCGCTGTTTGAAATGGCTACAAAATAAAACAAAAAACATAATTATATAGCGACTTAGTTATCTAGTACCTATATCACTTCACGACATAACAACGGACAGCCTCATGTGCAGGTAACCAGGTGCAAATAGTACGAAAACCAGCAAAACTACAGTTGCAGTTGTCACAAAATTAGAGTCATACTTTGATGGCTCAAACACCTATGATTCATGAAAAAAGCTTGTATGACACTTCCTGTCACATAGGGTTGATCATAGGGCAAAGTTAGTGGACATACTAGGAATATCTTTTCAGTTTTCTTCAAGACTAGAAATGCGTCCATAGGACACGGATGCCCCCGCCCGAAAATATGTCTATGTTCGTATTCATCCATAGAAAGTTATTGACAGTGTTTAAGTTTTGGACCGTTTTTATGCCATTTGACCTCCAAGTATGACCTTGGAGGTACGGATCTGGGTTTGCACGTGACACATTGTCTCATGATGGTTAACATTTCTTCAAAATAATTTCAAAATCCATCCAAAAATAAGTAAGTTATTGGCTGCGTTTAAGTTTCGGACCCTTTTTTTGACCTTTGACCTCCAAGTATGACCTTGACCTTGGAGGTACGGACCTGGATTTTGCATGTGACACATCTACTAATGATGGTTATCATTTCTGCAAAGTAATTTCAAAATCCATCCAGAAATAAGAAAGTTATTGACTGCATTTAAGTTTCGAACCCTTTTTTTGACCTTTGACCTCCAAGTATGACCTTGACCTTGAGGGTACGGACCTGGGTTTTGCATGTGACACATCGACTCATTATGGTTAACATTTCTCCAATGTAATTTCAAAATCCATCCAGAAATAAGAAAGTAATTGACTGCGTTTAAGTTTCGGACCCTTTTTTTGACCTTTGACCTCTAAGTATGACCTTGACCTTGGAGGTACGGACCTGGGTTTTGCACGTGACACGTCGTCTCATGATGGTTAACATTTCTGCCGAGTAATTTTAAAATCCATCAAGAAATAAGGAAGTTATTGACTGCGTTTAAGTTTCGGACGCACGGACGGACGCACGGACGGACGAACGGACGGACAGACGGACGGACGGACGGACAAGGGCAACGCTATATGCCCTTTCCACCATTCTTCGAATGGCGGGGGCATAATAAAAGTCTGCTATGTGTACTCATTAGAATCACCGCATTGAGGCGATTCTAATGAGTACACACAACATACATTTTGAAGAAAAAAAAGTATCCATAAATTCTCAGATATATACACGGATATAATGGGAATTGTTTTCCTTGGGACTGAACAACAGTGGTGAACGAGCCATCGATGTTCGAGCCATCAAAGTTTTACTGCACCAAGCTTGAGCAAATGTTATTCAGACAGTCACTCTCTAGTGGCCTTGCTAGAACCACATGATCACTGGACAACACACTGACCCATAAAATGCCAATCACGACTATTGAAAAGTAGCCATTTTGGAGAAAAAAAATGCACTATGTTGCATGAATGTGTTATCGTATGAACTTCACATGATTTTCTCCAAATATTCGTGAAGGTTTTTCAGCTGTTCATGTTGAGAACATCATGTAAATCAGTCTGTGTAACTAGTACGTTTGTAAACTCCACTTTATATAGGAAATGTGTGGTTTACATGGGTACATAATATTTCATCTATCATTTCCAAACACATGGGCTTTTTGGGTATTCATTAGAACCACCTCAATAAGACATTTCTAATGAGCTTCACAATCTATGTTTGCAGCAAAAAAAAAAGGGCAAAATCACAGATTTTCATCAGTACATCCCCAAAACACGCCCCTCATTCCCCATGTTTATATAGTAAAACTTGGGTTTACCTGGGTACACATTATATTCCTTATTTCTTCTCAAAAGCATAGATTGTGCGTACTGGTTAGCGTCGCCTCCGTGAGGCGGTTCTAATGAGTACTACATTTAGAGCAGAAATATGAACAATATCTTGATTTTTTATGGGAAAATGTGTTTTTTGGTGGCAAATTTCCAATATCTTTGAAAAGGCGTGTTTTCGTAATGAAAAATGAGCCAGCGCGTGACAAAATCTACAAGAACTCTTGAGGGACCAGCGAAGACTCAGATCAGCCTGCACATTTGCGCAGTCTGATCAGAGTCTTCACAGGTCACATATACCTACTATAGGCTAATAGCTATGCAAAGAGACATAACCATAAGGTCTTGTCATAGTGGATGGCTGCGCAGGTTGATTTGAGTCTGTGTTGGTTGCACCTGTCTTATTGTCGGTTTTGTTATGCTCAAATGTCAGCTTTGGAGATAAGAAAAAATGGCCTTTATGGCACTAGTGCTGACTTTATCATCAAAAAAAAAATAATAATAATAAATATAGAGGATCTTACATGAGTGCTCATGTATTATTGAATTTATTAAACGAGTTGAGGAAAAGGGACAAAATGCGAGGCTGTGCCGAGCATTTTATCCCTTTTCCTCAACGAGTTTAATAAATTCAATAATACATGAGCACGAATGCAAGATTCTATTTATCATATGACATTTAAAACCCATTTTATTCACAATTGTTTACAAAAATGTCACTATTCCGTCATTAGTAAACGCGACGTCTTAAAGGACGTCCTATATGTAACTTTAAGGGACGTATCTAGCGAATTTGCATATTTAATCCACTAGTGGATTATCGAAAATATTACATGTCATTATTACACTCTGAGGCGACGTCATATGATAAAAATAAATAAAACATAATAAACTGCCCAATTATTATCTCTAGTTTCTTTGTTTAACCCTTATTCATCCGTTTCAATTAAACATAGGCCATCATACATGTATTTTTATATAAAAATGCTTTCACACATAGTTTATGGGATACTAGATAGGGCTCCGACTAAAAACATACATCCTCTAAAGTCATCTTTGCAGCTTATGAAAATCCTACTTTTGGTCTATTTTTTTTCCTTCTTCTTTTTTCATTCTTCTTTCCTTTTTTCTTGTTTACATATTCTTTTAAGCCTCTATATTAATGCACCAAGCAATGATCCTGTGACATTCATGTAACAGAGCTGCCATATGCATAAACGTCCATTGGCATATACCGTATATACTTGGACAGATAGGCCTGGGCAAACAGTGTAGACCCAGATGAGATGCCGCAAAATGCGGCGTCTCATCTGGGTCTACACTGTTTGCCACACAGGCAGCTTGTTTTGGACACAACATTAGATGACAAATTGTACTTGTTAACCCTTGTTCTGCTGAGCCCGGATATGCCTTTTCTTTGAAACAATGTAGATCCAGATCAGATGGCTTCTGAAGAAGCCATCTGATCAGGATCTACATTGTTTGCCATTCAGATTGTGAATTTGTTCCAATAATTTGCATCAAGTAATCTGATTGGCTGATAATCAGTAGTGGGTGTGGCATATATAAATACTCAGCAGGACAAGGGTTAAACTTTAGAACAAGTATGGTAAGGAGTTGAGGTGTCCGAATACTGAGGATAAACACGGTATTTGAGCCGCCATAACCATAAATGACCATAGGCTTATACACTAACAGCCACAGCTTTAGGGGAAATTCCTCATTTTGTTGAAAACTTCCCAGTTTGCACACCTCTGGAACCATAGAAAATTTGTTTGAGAGCAGGGTTGTTTTGAGCCATTGAGGGTCCATAACACCATATCAGGATACTTATGAGGATCTTTTGGGTATCTTTTCAATATTCTATGAAATAATGGCACACATTGTAACAATGTATGTTGTGTGTACTCATTAGCCCATTGTATACTGCTGGACTCTTCATTTGCTATATGTTGGACAATTCCATTAGTCATATAACGGGTGGTAGGCCTATTTTTTCAGTTTTTAATCTATTTTAATCAATTCTGTTAGCAAATATGGGCCTGGACTGTTTGCCAAGGTACATTTTTAGGGGTTTCCCGCTACAATTGGTTAGAATCACATCCAGGTGATTCGAACAGCTACACACAAATGCATTATCAAGATAAATTATCTTAACCCTTGCCCAGCTCAATAAATTAATTTTGCCACACCCATTTCTGAATATTAAAGTGAGTGTTTGAGTTTTTCGTCTCACCAACAGCTAAGGTCATACGGAGATGGGTCCTCGGTTTAAAGACTCATCCGAAAGTCTGGAGAAGCCCTGGATCGATCCTGCGACCGCTGGTTTACAAGGCGAGTAGCGTAACAAATACCATATGGAGGCTTTTTTTCTGACTATTAACCAATCTAATAGTTTGATATAATGTATTCGTTCAGTTCACAAACCGAATGACAAACAGTGTTGATCCCGATCAGATGGCTTCTTCAGAAACCATCTGATCAAGATCAAAACTGTTTGTCAGACTACTTCAGAAACCATCTGATCTGGATCTACACTGTAGGGGTTATCATTTGTTTGATTTGAGGTTTTACGTCCCCGTCAACACTGTAAAGGTTATTCAGGAGACGTTGCTTCCAATTTTGTGGGATTTTTATCCGACATTGAGATGAATGACATCTCAAGCCCTGTCGCCCAATGAAACCAATATTGTTTATTAGCATGGACGGTTCACCTTGCACAGCGGTTCCTGGACAGGCTTAGATCCTCTAAGCGGTTTACCAGTACTAGTGTGCGGGCTGGATTCAGCTCTGCGTGGAAGCATCATGCAGCCCATATATTTTTTCAAGCCCCTATGGGCGGGGGGCCGCATATTTCTTCAGAAACCATCTGATCTGGATCTACACTGTAGGGGTTATCATAGGGGTTAAATACTCAGATATGTGTAGAAAAAGGAAAAATTCCCCGGGAACTCAAGAATGAGTTTCAATCTACAACGCTTAAAAAGCCACCACTGTTCGAGGCATTAACCCATAAAACGCCAATCACGACTATTGTTGTCTTCTTTGCCGTCTGCCAGTTACCTTAAAAGTAATGTTGCAAACAGTGTGGACCCAGATCAGACTGCTCCTGTAGGAGCAGTCTGATCTGGGCCCACACTGTTTGCCTGTATGCAAAACTATTAAAAAAAAATAAATAAATTTTGCAAACAAAAAATTCAGCAGACGACATAAGCAGACGACATTTTCAGATGTAGCTTTTGTCGTAGTCTTAAGGGTTGAAGTTTCTCTGTTTCAAAAATTCAAAAGATTTATCCCTAAGCTGTGGCTGCCATGTACCTGCACGAATTCCCTACTTCCTGATAGGCAAAGCACCGTTTTTCCGCAGCAGTGACAGTTAAAACATTTCCCGCAGTATACTACACACCTCTAGATGGGTCCAAAGTTTGTTACTACCACTATCCTTGCCAGGTGTTAACTGTATCTGAAAATCTTCGTCTGTTTATGTCATCTGCTGAATGTTCTTCCAAATTTTTTAAAAATATTTTTGCATACAAAACAGGCAAATAATGTGCACCTTGATCAGACTGCTTCTAAAAAGCAATCTGATCTGGGTCCACTGAGTCTGTAACAATCACTTTTAAAATAACCAGCAGACAACAAGGCAGACTACAATGTCCTTCCATTGTCCATCTATAACAAAAGTTCTTTCAGTATTCCAGAATCTTTCGAAAATGTCAGAAAGTTAGGAGCTGTATTGTAGCAAAATTTAGGACATTTTCTTCTATTTCACAATAGGATAACATGTTAATTCACCTTACTCAACAAGCAACATGTTTACGGTACTTATGTTAGAATCACCAATCTGATGAGATCCTAATGCCAACATTGAACATGTGCTTCATAATCCTAGATCACAGAGATCTCTCACCCAGTTATCTTCTAACACACCCCATATTTCTTCCTGTGTGGTATACTTCACTATATCTTCTTATCGCTGGTGCTCTAGAGTACTGGGCAATGCATTCTTGAACCTGTTTTACACATCATGCATCCTTCTGTGGCATGTCAATTTCTGAATTGTGAATTTTCATTACCACAAGCTGCTCTGTTATCATTTCCTGTCCCTTACGTTATATATAAGTTGTTATTGCAGTCTGCCCTCCATTAGTCACTAAAAAGACTATCACTAAATGTTACACATTTAACTACCTGAAAATAGAGCAAAAGAACAAATAAGCTGTGCACAGAAAAAAGTTTTTTGAGTTTGAAATTGAGGTTTTACATCCCCGTAAACACTATTAAGGTCATCTTGTAGACATTGCTTCTGATTTTGTGGGACTTTTACCCAACACTGAGATGAAATGACAACTCAATTAAGCCTTACCGCTCATAGAAACCGCTATGGTTTAAGGAGCAGTCCGACTCACTCTTTTCCTGGGCAGGCTTAGACCTAAGCTGTTTGTCTTAATGTTAGGTGGTCTTAATAGCAAAATTTCACTGCAGCGTTATTTGAATGGTCTCGTAATCAGAGAGCCAAACTGTCAGGACAAGGAAGCTCTACAGGCCTGGCCTTGTTTCAAAACATATGGTACAATTCTTGTCACAGGACAGGGTAACCCATCTGCTTTACAGCCTGTTTAAACAAACAATATTTATGTAGCAGTGGGCATGTGCTGAATTTCACTTAATGGATCAATATCCGCATTATACATAACTCTTTATACTATAAAGCAGATGCCATGTTAGTTAAACAACTGTGTTATATCCAAACACAAATATACATATGATATAGAAAACTGATTGGTTATGGTCATTTTTCTTTATAAACTATGCGTTTTTTGGATCAATCTTTAAATTGTGTCATACCAAAACTAATTTATAATGAACAGTGTTGCAAGGAGGCTTTTGTGTATATATCCGCATTTTCCCACCTTTCTCATCCACTTTATCCACCTATCTACTTTATCCACCATTTTTTTTTTTTAAATAAAAGTGACATTCTGATATTAAAACCACCTAACATTGAGAAAAATTACGCTTTTAAAAGCATATTTCAACGCTTTCAGTCATACTTTCTTTGCGTTTTCTGCATCCAGTATGCTCTGGTGTGAGACCACCTTTGGGACTGTTCAAAAGTGGTCTTTAAGACCACTTTTGAACAGTCCCAAAGGTGGTCTTAATATGGGAACTTCACTATAATTATGAGATCTCTTAACAACTTGTAAATTTTGCAGATGCTGAAGTCACCATGACCATCAGTACTGATGCCAGACCAGAGATCGCGCTGTTCTTTTGTACAAGTCCATGCATAAAAAATATTTTATTTGCAATAAAAATTATTATAGATCTATGAATTTTTCATAGGGTAGGTAGGCTGGCATATTTTTTCTGCAAAACCAAATTCTAAGTAAATACATAAATATTTACAGTATTCACCCATAGTACTGAGATAACAACATCCTACAATTCAAACATATTTATTGTACCCACAAATTGCAAATTGGCCCCCGCCCATCGGAGCTTGAAGAAATAGATGGGCTGCATGATGCTTCCACGCAGAGCTGAAACAGACCGCCCACGAGGACTGGTAAACTGCTTAGAGGATCTAAGCCTGTTCAGGCAAAGCGGTGCGAGTTGGACCGTCCATGCATATAAACACTATTGGTTTCATTAGGTGACAGGACTTGAGATGTCACTTCATCTCAATGTCAGGTAAAAGTCCCACAAAATTGGAAGCAATGTCTCCAAAATGACCTATACAATGTTGACAGGGATGTTAAACCTCAAATCAAACAAACAAAACCATAAATTGCACAAATGTGCAATTGGAAAGGCAAACATACAGTCGAACTTCAATGGCTCGAACCCCTTTGGGACCTCGAAAATCTTTCGAGACAGGGGTAGTTCGAGCTACTGAGGAGTAACTGTCAGGAGGCATAACGAGATACTTTTTGACATCTTTTCGGAGTTCTATAATGAATATGTATGCGGTGTGTACTCATTAGAATCGCCTCATCGAGGCAATTCTAATGAGTACACACAGCATACATTTGCAAGATAAAAGACTAAAATCTTCTAAATTATCCCCCATTATTTCTTATGAAGAGGATTTTGCTAGGGACTCAAGAATGTGTTCGACTCATCCATGCTAAACGAGTCATAGGTGTTTGAGCCATCGAAGTTCTACTGTATGTAGATCAGACTGCTTTTCAGTTAGGTTCTGCACTTTCTACTTGTCCTACTTTTTAAGGTGATCAGAGTAAATTTGCCTTTTTGAAGAATAAAAAATGCTGTCCCAAAAGTGGCAAAAAATATTTTAGGTAAGCAAGGTAGGCAACTGCACGCAATCAAAATTTTATTTTGAGATCAGGTGAGCTCATCACGTGAACTAGACTGAAATGAAGACCCCCCCCCCCCCCCCCCTATACCTCACATTATACAGAGAAAATGGGGGTTTATGGGGGTATACAACATTTTTCTTATTTTTACTCCAAGACATAGGTTATGGGTACTCGTTAGAACTGCCTCAATGAGCACCCACGACCTATGTTTGCAGTATAAATAAGAAAAATATCAGGGATTTTCATCAGAAAAGTAGCCATTTTGGAGATGAGAAATATGCACTATGCACTATTTTGCATGGTTGTGTTATTGTAATGTCAAAAACTTACCGAGTTTCATTTGAATTATTACTATTAGTACTGTCATCTATATTGAGCTCTATTATTTGTCGTTTTGTAACTTCAACCTGTCGACAGGAAAATAAAACAATAAATTTACAAACTGTTACAGTGTTTTTTTTCCCTATAAAACCGGGTCCGGAAAACGGACCCGTTCCCAATCGCCAAAAGTATGTCTTTTGCCCAATTCAAAGGTTAAAAATTCCCAAAATCATGATGCAGCATCCTTTTTTTTCTCTCTCTTTTTCGTCACGAGAAATCGGTTGTTTTATCGCTCGTATTGTTTACCTTCCGGAAATCCGAAGTAACGTCCCTTTGAAGAAACGGCTATTGACATAATTCGCGTACTATTGCAACGATTTGCCGAAATTCGGGTAAGTTCAAAGTCGTAGGTAAGTCCAATATGTAACTCTTCCGTCTGGAAACCACCTTTAGCGCGGCAAGTTTTCTGGCGGAAATTCTGTTACATGTTTATTAAATTGAGTTTGTTTTGACATACTTATTAAAATAACACCCTTTTTCCCAATTTGAGTAAAAACGACGCTATTTTTCCCAATTTGAGAAGAAAATTTTCCCAATTCCACCGGTACCGGTACCAGTCCCAAAAATGTGAAAAAAAAACACTGTGTTATTTACCATAATGATCCTAACCCTTCTCTTGCTGAATATTCAGTTTAGCCACACCCATTTCTTACTTTAAACCAATCAGATTACTTGATGTAATTTATTTCTACAGATTCACAAATTGAATGTCAAACGAGTGTAGATCCTGATCAGATGGCTTCTTCAGAAGCCATCTGATCTGGATCTACACTGTTTCCAAAGATAGGGGTTGTCGTGAACAGCATGATAAGAGCTAAGTGATCATTCATTATATGAACTGTTTATGTGCAGTAAAATTCCGCTATTAAGACCACCTGAAATTAAGACAAATTCTCCATCAGAAAGCATATTTATAAGGTTTCATTAATTCTTTCTATGTATTTTTGGCACTCAGTGTCTTCTGGCAAGAGACCACCTTTGGGACTGTTCAAAAGTGGTCTTAAAGACCACTTTTGAACAGTCCCAAAGGTGGTCTTACTATAAGAATTTTACTGTATTTGAATTATGTATATGTGTATAATGACAAAAAAATTCTAAATAACTAAATCTTAAGTATTGTGACAGACAGTTCTAAAGCAAACAGTGCAAACCCAGATCAGACTGCTCCTGAGCAGCAGTCTGATCAGGGTCTACACTGTTTGCAATTCCATCTGCACTTTGATCCCTTGTAAAATTTTGAAACAAATCTGTCAACATTTTAGGAGGATGATAGCAAGTCATCAAGGTGTACGAAATTTTAGGATTTTATCTTCATAAAACTAACCTTTAACTCTTTTTGTACCAAATGGAATCTTTCTCCTTATATATAGCAGGAGTCCATTTCAAAATTTAGGGGTGTCAGCTTGTGTTTTCTTCAAAAACTATTCAGAAAACAGCTGAACTTTTTGCAAACAATGTAGACCCTGATCAGACGCCATGTTTTGCAGTGTCTGATCTGGGCCTCACTGTTTGCCAAGGTACCCGTTTTGGGGTTTCCAGTACCAAATGGGTTAATTTACTCTTTATAACACTATTGTTGGGGTCCAAAGCAGAAAATGTGTTAGTTAAAGTTTTTGTTTGTTTGATTTGAGGTTTAATGTCCCTGTCAACACTGTAAAGGTCATTTTGGAGTCGTTGCTTCCAATTTTGTGGGACTTATACCCGACACTGAGATGAAATGACATCTCAAGCCCTGTCGCCCAATGAAACCAATAGGGTTTATTAGCATGGACGGTCCGCCTCGCACCGCGGTTCCTGGACAGGCTTAGATCCTCTAAGCGGTTTACCAGTACTAGTGTGCGGGCCGGATTCAGCTCTGCGTGGAAGCATCATGCAGCCATATATTTCTTCAAGCCCCAATGGGCGGTTAGTTAAAGTATGGTTATATATCCTGATAGGGATGTAGTAGATTATCTAGAAAATTGTCCTATTGCCATGCAATCTATAAATTTTTCATGATTTTGGGAACCCTTCATTATCCTGTTATACCAAAAACTCTACCCTGCGTAATTTTAGCAAATACAAGTGGAATGCAACTCTTTCAAACCAAGTTAACTCTTATCCTGCTGTTCACGACAACCCCTATCTTTGCAAACAGTGTAGATCCAGATCAGATGGCTTCTGAAGAAGCCATCTGACCAGGATCTGCACTGTTTGTCATTCAGTTTGTGAATTTGAATGAAAGCATTATATCATGTAATCTGATTGGCTGGTAGTCAGAAATGGGTGTGGCTTATTAAAATATTCAGCACGATAAGGGTCAAAACAATAGTTCTGCTTGCTCCTAAAGCAGGAAAAGAGGCTCCTGTACAACATGTTCCTTCCCTTAACCCGTAGACTGGTGTTCCAGTCAATCTTGAACGCTAGGGACTAAGGCTGACACGGTTAATCGTATAATCGATCAATAAATTCAACATCGATCGATAAATTCAACAACAAGAGGGCCCAGAGGGCCCTGATTCGCTCACCTGAATGTCACTGTCTCTAGTACATTCTATTTTTAGCTCTGGTGGCCATCTTGTTGATCAGAGTGGAACGATCTTAGCTATTTTGGTAGGGTGTCAACTAGGCAACTTTCCTTTGAAGTTTGAATCAAATTGACCCAAGGGTTTAGGAAGAGTTCGCATTTGAAGCAAATTTACAATGTTTTTCTATTTTTAGCTCTGGCGGCCATATTGTTCATCGGAGCAAGACCATTTTAGCTATTTTGGTAGAGAGTCATCAAAGCAACGTTCCTATGAAGTTTGAATGTAATTGGCCCAAGGGTACAGGAGGAGTTGTCGTTTGAAGATTTTTTCTATTTTTTGCCCCGGTGGCCATCTTGTTTATCAGAGTTGAATGATTTTAACTATTTTGGTAGAGAGTCACCTGGGCAACATTCCTGTGAAGTTTGAAGCAAATTTACAATGTTTTTCTATTTTTAGCTCTGGTGGCCATTTTGTTCATTGGAGCGGGATCATTTTAGCTAATATGGTATAGGGTCAACGACATAATATTCCTGTGAAGTTTGAATCAAATTGGCCCAAGGGGTAAGGAGGAATTGTCGTTTGAAGAATTTTTCTATGTTTAGCTCTGGTGGCCATCTTGTTAGTCAGAGCGGAACAATTTTAGCTATTTTGGTAGGGAGTCAACCACATAATAGTCCTGTGAAGTTTGAATCATATTGACCCAAGGGGTAAGGAGGAGTTGTCGTTTGAAGATTTTTTCTATTTTTAGCTCTGGCGGCCATTGTGTTCACCGCATTGACCGATTTTAGCTATTTTGGTAGGGAGTCACCTAACTAACATTCCTGTGAAGTTTGAATCAAATTGGCCCAAGGGTTGAGGAGGAGTTCGCGTTTTGACATAAATTTACAAAGTTTTTCTGTTTTTAGCTATGGTGGCCATTTTGCTCATCAGAGCAAAAACGTTTTAGCCATTTTGGTAGTGGGTCATCTAAGCAACATTCCTATGAAGTTTGAATGAAATTGGCCCAAGGGTAAAGGAGGAGTAGTCGTTTGAAGATTTTTTCTATTTTTACCTCTGGCGGCCATCTTGTTAGTCAGAGCGGAATGATTTTATCTATTTCTTTAGGGAATCACCTACATAAGATTCCTGTGAAGTTTGAATCAAATTGGCCCAAGGGTTAAGGAGGAGTTCGTGTTTGAAGCAAATTTACGATGTTTTTCTATTTTTAGCTATGGCGGCCATTTTGCTCATCAGAGCAGAATCTTTTCAGCTATTTTGGTAGATGGTCTTCTAAGCAACATTCCTATGAAGTTTGAATAAAATTGTCCCAAGGGTACAGGAGGAATTGTGGTTTAAAGATTTCTTCTATTTTTAGCTCTGGCGGCCATCTTGTTTGTCAGAGCACAACGATTTTAGCTATTTTTGTAAGGAGTCATTTGGGCAACATTCCTGTGAAGTTTGAATCAAATTGGCCCAAGGGTTGAGGAGGAGTTTGTGTTTGAAGCAAATTTACGATGTTTTTCTATTTTTAGCTATGGCGGCCATTTTGCTCATCAGAGCAATACCGTTTTAGCTATTTTAGTAGAGGGTCACCTTAGCAACATTCCCATGAAGTTTCAATAAATTTGGCCAAAGGGTACAGGAGGAGTTGTCGTTCAAAGAATTTTCTATTTTTAGCTCTGGTGGCCATTTTGTTCACCGGAGCGGAAACTTTTTAGCTATTTTGGTAGAGGGTCACCTTAGCAACGTTCCTATAAAGTTTGAATGAAATTAGCCTTACGGTACAGGAGAAGTTGTCCTTTAAAGATTTTTCTATTTTTAGCTCTGGCGGCCATCTTGTTCAGCGGAGCGGAACAATTTTAGCTATTTTTGTAGAGGGTCACCTCAGCAATATTCCTATGAAGTTTTATTGAAATTGGCTCAAGGGTTTAGGAGGAGTTAGCATTTAAAGCAAATTGTTGACGCCGCACGACACACGACGCACGACGGACATTGACCGATCACAATAGCTCACCATGATCACTTCGTGCTCAGGTGAGCTAAAAATGGATATCATTTCCGACTTGCTTTTAATCAATTACTTGATAGGTACAATTTACTACCCAAAGTTATGCCTAAAATAGCTGGATGAGTGGCAAACAGTACAGACCCTGATGAGACGCCGCATTCTGAGGCGTCTCATCTGGGTCTACACTGTTTGCTCAGGCCTGTCTGTTCAAATGTACATATGGTAAAGTGCAACATATGGTAAGAGTCATGCTCAGAAGAAAGCCAGACAGGTAAAATTATGACAAAAACCTTAGCTATTACTAATTGATTATCGATCACAATGACATGACTGATAATCGATTATCTTTTCAGCTCCGATTAGCCAGCCCTACTAGGGACCAAGATAAACTTGGACAGTGGTACAGATCTGATACCTATGTAATCCAGATAAGTTGTGGGTACCTATTAGAATTGCCTCATCAAGGCAATTCTAGATCAGGTGACTGTAACAAGTAGCCACAAAATAAGTTTGAAACAAGAAATAGATTTTTTTTGTTTTGCCCCAAGGCCTGTTTACTAACTGATTTTGTTCTGTGCTTGTTTTCATCACGATACACGCCTATATAAATTTGACCCCCTTAAATCCCAATTTTATATAGCAAAACGGGGGTTTGCAGGGGTATACATTTTCTTATTTCTGCTCAAAAAAATAAATTGTGGACACTCGTTAGAACCGCCTCGTTGAGAACCGTCTCATCAAAAACCTAGCTTGTGGGTACTTGTTAGAACCGCCTCAACAACAGTATCCACAATCTATGTTTTGAGCAGAAATAAGACAAATATCGACATTTTTCGTCTGAATATTTTCTTTTTTCGGTAGTAAAATTTTCAATGTATTTGTATAGGCGTGTTTTCGTAATGTGTCTAAATAAATAACTGCTGCAGCCCATGAAATGAAAAGCCCTATAAACTGAGTTTACATGGGTTTTCATTTTCCTGATTTTCCCTAAAAATATAGACTGTAGGTACTCATTAGGACCAACTCCATGAGGCAGTTCCAGTGAGGTGGTCCTGATGAGCACCAACAATGTATGTTTCATGCACAAATCAGCAAATGTCAAAAATCTTGATCAGAAAAATGTCTGAGAACCCATTTTGTACTGGAAACCCCAAAACGGGTACCCTGGAAACAGTACAGGCCCAGATCAGAAACCGCAGAAAGCGGCATCTGATCAGGACCTACACTGTTTGCAAAAACCTTTTTCCAAATCAATTTTGAAGAAAACACAAAATGACATCCCTAACTTCCAACAGAATTTTATTGTTCTTTTCTTGTATATAACTTTCTTATGCTTCGGAAAATTATGACTTAACATGGATTGTTATTTTTATGACCTTACAGTGTTTTTGTTACTTTGAGATAAGTGGTCAAAAATGAATAAATTTGTACATTTGTCTCCAATATGGCGGATCAAGGGAGAATTATCTTACAAAAATGCTGTGTTTACAACCTCTCAATTGTTTGGAAAGTGGCTGAACATTTTGCAAACAGTATAGGCCCTGATCAGATGCCACGTTCTGTGGTGTTTTATCTGGGTCAGCTCTCTTTGCCAGGGTACCCGTTTTAGGGTTTCCCGTACAGAATGGGTTAAAATGACTAACAACATTGCAAAACTAGTGAGTCATTTGACATACATGTACGAGCCCTGCAGAGTTTGTGTGTCTGAAGGGTTAACCATTATCCTGACTTCAACCAATCAGATCACTGACTGGTCTTCAGACAGCTCAGCGACGGGCCCCAATAGCTCAGTTGGTAGAGTGTCCGCTCCGGGGAACAGGAGGTCACGGGTTGGATCCCGGGCCGCGACATACCAAAGTCGTTAAAAATGGTACTAGCTGCTCCTCCCTTGGCACTCGGATTTACAGGGTACAGCTAGGACTGGTCAACCCAGTATCAGGATAATGTGTGTGGTATCATTTAATGTGTCTGGGACATGATACTTCAGTGAGGCAGCACTATAAAAGTGAGCATTGAGCTCCCTGTCGCAACCAGACACCGTTGTGATATGACTGAAAAATTGTTGAAAGCGACGTTAAACTCGAATTCACACACACACAGACTTTAGGAAGCTCATGTGACCCGTGGAGATACTGATGTGACCTGTGACCTCAAGTATCATGTGACCTTGTGATCTGTGGAGATACTGATCAGACTACTCATATGTGCAGTCTGACTGGAGTCTGCCCAGGTTGCACAGATTTCCTGTGGATTATTCTTATTCTAGCGACATTCAAAGCAACAAATACGTAAGGTAATGAAAACAGAAGCTCACATAAATCAAAAAGACTAGAAATCAGGCTGCAATCAGAGTGAATGGGTAATGACACTTTTTCTATCATGTTTTGAAAAGGGAGACAACTTTTTGTAGCTGCCGTTTGGTTACCTTATAAACCCAGCTCCTCCAGAAATGGGTTTACTCTTATAAGAAAAGAATTTTGCTCCTCACTGAAACATGGATCTACCCTAATGAGCTGAAGTATTTGGACAGATAGGCCTAAGCAAACAGAGGCCTAAGCAAACAGTGCAGACCCAGATCTGGGTCTACACTGTTTGCCATTCCATTTGGACTCCTTGCTTGATCTAGATACAAATTTGTTAAATTTGTTTGGAGAATTACAGCAAGTTGAAGGTGTCCAAATTTTTATGATTTTCAAGGTAGTCTTGAAAAGAAAAGAATTGTATCTTACGATAAGACCTGTCTTGAAAAAAATTGCCTCCCCTGATAGATTATCAACTTTCACCTCTACAAATAAATACCAAATGGTACTGCTTGAGGACAACAAATGAGCCTGCTAATGACAATAGTTTTGCACCTTCATCCTCCAAAGCCTGTGCATATTCATACTCTAGCAACAGCTTTTGCTGCTTGCAGACATTTGAAAACTGGAATTTGGAGATAACTTAAATCTTATCCTGCTGTTCACGACAACCCCTACCTTTGCAAACAGTGTAGATCCAGATCAGATGGTTTCTGAAGAAGCCATCTGATCTGGATCTACACTTTGCAAATTAGAATAAACTAGAGCTGTCAGTGAAACTGACTAGGGCCCCGGCAGCGCTATCAGAGGAGTAAAAATTTGTGGACGGACAGACAGACGGACGGACAGAGTGATTACTATAGGGCACCCACACTTTCAGTGTGGGGCCCTAATAAATTACATAAAGTAATTAGATTGGATGAAATGTAAATGGGTGTGGCTAAATTAATTTATGCACCAGGATAAGGGTTAAAATCCGTTTTCTCCTTGGTCAGCTGAAATATGCTGTAACTTAATCATCTATAAATACATGATACCGAATTTCTCATAAATATTCAGAAACCCTACCATACTTATTCTAAAATTTGAACAAGTATACTTTACTATCAGATGTTTTGTCTGAAAATAGTTGAATGCGTGGCAAGCAGTGTAAACCTGATGAGATGCCATGTTGTGCAGCTTCTAATCTGGGTCTGCACATTTTGCACAGCCGTTTGTCCGAATACTAAGGTAAATACGGTAATCAGCAACTAAAACTGAATTTCAAAAATAGCCATGCTACCTATTTTATTTCTGGGGGATTTCAAGCCAGGTCCCAGGGTCTTTTATACTGAAAGCCAATATTTTTAAATCTCTACTCAGAGATATGACACTGCTATTTCTACTGAAGTTCTCCCTTAGCCCTGGCCCCATAGAAATGTTAAGCTGGTTTATTCCCATCCAATTCTCTGTACTTTTGGTTTTAGGATCATTTCACTTATATCTAGCCAATTGTTAACCCTTATCATGCTGTTCACGACAACCCCTATCATTGGAAACAGTGCAGATCCAGATCAGATGAGGATCTACACTCTTTGGCATTCAGTTAATGAATTTGTAGCAATAAATTACATCAAGTAATTTGATTGATTGACAGACAGGAATGGGTGTGGCTTAAATGAATATTCAGCAAGATAAGGGTTAATTTGGTTTAATTCTCCATTCAGGACCATTTTCCAAGCCAACCGTAATGATCCAATGTATTGGGACAGACAAGCCTTATACCCCCAAAATTCCACTGGATGGCAATTCAGCTGCAGTTCCATATTTGGCAGAAAAAATCCACCAATCGTAGTAGTTACAGCAACAGGCCCATCCTAGTAGAAGCGTATCGGAATCTTCATGATTGCCACATCACAGCCATTGTTTTGACTTGGCCTAAAATTTATGTAGCAGAATCGCCATGGACTAAGCACAACTGAAGTGTGGTAACAGCATAGAAAGAAATTCAGGAATGCATCAGAATCATGGCTGCAGCCCGGACAACGTAGCACAAGCGCTGTCGCATTGGGCTGCGACTCTACCATTATTCAAACGCCAACCACAGTGCTTCTGCTGCGCTCTTGATGCTTTCAGCTGCGTTTACTCTGCGCTTATGCGGTCGTTAGTTGGTTATAGTCTCCAAATTGGAACATTCTGTTTGTAAACTAGAGCTGCCGCCTAACGGGCGCCAATTATACCCCCGCATGCGTTGTCAGGGTCAAGGTCAGGTTTGTGTATATCAATCTTAAGTACTAGTGGCAAGGTATGTGGTGTGTGAATATTAAAGAAATCGGTCAAAGAATAAGGAAGTTATGAGCAATGTTAAAGTTTTTTGTAACGGACCGACGACGACAGACGACAAGCTGACTCCTATATACCCCCTTCAAACTTCGTTTGCGGGGGTATAATAACCAAGGACGGCACAAAACTATTTTGCTCTACTCCTCCTTCTATTTTGCATCTTGTGAACCACCCTATAATTCTTTGGTTAACCCTTTTTGTACCAAATGGAATCTTCCACCTTATAAATAGCAGGAGTCCATTTCAAAACTGAGGGGTGTCAGGTTGTGACTTCTTCAAGATTTATTTGGACAATGGCTTCACTTTTCGCAAACAGTGTAGGCCCAGATCAGAAGCTGCATTCTGCGGCGTCTGATCTGGGCCTGCACTGTTTGCCAAGGTACCCCTTTAGGGGTTTCTGGTACGAAATGGGTTAATAAGTGCAAAGCTGGAGCATAGCCACTGGAACTATTCTATCCATGTATGCAAGAGAAAATGGTAGACATTACTGCGGAAAGTAAATGTTCAATTAGTAGAATTAATCAAAGACTGATATTGACCTGCTGCAGGACCAGTTAAACCACTGATTTTATACATGAGTCATTCAAAAGCACAACAAGCAAATGAACTGCGCCTATATCATAGCATCTGCATTGTCATAAGCGTAGACTAAGCATAGCATGAAATCCTTTGCCATAGTGGCAACGCAGTAGGAGAGCCCTTGAGATACCTCAAGTGCCGCAACAGCGTAACAATAGCGCAGCAGGATCATAGCCAGCGCAGTGAGGTCCTTGTTGAAGCTATTGAAAGCGTACTGGAAGCGCACAAGTCCCAAAAATTTGCTTCTGCAGCGATTTGAAGCGCCATGATCACAGCGGAATCTCCCTTCAGTGGAATGGGGGTATTAGCAAACAGTGAAGACCCTGATCACACTGCTCTCAGGAGCAGTCTCATTAGGGACTACACAGTTTGCCATTCTGTCTGCACACCTTTTGGACTCCTTGCTGGATCATAAAACAAATGGAAAAATACAGCAAGTTCTCAAGGTGTCTGAATTATTTGGATTTTTAAGGTATTATTATTATTATTATGGTTTTGGTTTCAGGATCCGTTCAAGATTACCCGTAGTTCATTATTTGAAGCTGTTCGTAAATCAGAGGTGTACCTTCTGAAAAACGATCTGACCTTCCAGTTGAATTGGTGTCCCAAATGACTCAGGCAGGGCTTGAATCCATAGCTATGAGAGACCTAATGATTAAGTCAGCACTTAACATCAGACCATGGGGGCCTGTCTACTTTTTCCTTTTAACTTCAAGTCAAAATTACCTCCGTCTCTATGACTTTCTGTACAACTTGTAACCGTTGAACTTTCGGCTTCCCTGTCATTTCATCAATAACCTCGACAGTTTTGTGAGAAACTTTTTCATCAAGGACCTGAGATGATTCTTTAACTGAGGTATCCCCCGCACGTTTTGATACAACCAGCTTAGGGGACTGAGACCTGTCACGGGGAGGTATGTCAGAGCGCGGGATTTTGTATGTATGTTTTGGGGAATATAACATGCGAGTTACCTTGCTCTGATGGCATGCAAAAAGAGACATCATAATACACTGAATAAGCTGTTCTCAAGCAATGTAAAAATTTATAAATTTTTATGAGTAAAATATGTCAGCAGATAATTCTCATGAAATGTCAAGCCTTATTTTGTCAGAAAATATTCAAAAAATAGTTAAGAATGCTTTCCGCTATATTTATTCCAGTAGAAATGATCAGCACTATAAAGATCTTTACACTTGTCCTGCTGGACATGACAACCCCTACCATTGCAAATCAATGTAGATCAACAACCCCAACCTTTGCAAACAGTGTAGATCCTGATCAAATGGTTTCTGAAGAAGCCATCTGATCAGGATCTACACTGTTTGCTGATCATTCTGTGGCATCTCATCTTGGTATACAGTGTTTACTCAGACCTGTCTGTCCAGATACATTAGGTCAATTCACCATATTTGCATTATTTGCTGGCTCCCAGCTTGCACATTGTCAATATTGGAAAAACAGGTAACCAGACCCCCCATAACTTTCAAGGTCAGGGGGGGTCTGGTTACCTGTTTTTCCAACACTGATAACCTTCAGACTAAGAACCAGCAAATAATGCAAATAAGGTGAATATGGTACACAGAATGTTTCAGTCTAGTAATTTGCTCTGGATAATGCTGAATGAATTATGAATAGTATTACAATTGCCCTAGAAAACTTCAGAAAATCTTCAGAAAATCAGACTGTCTATTTACATAATTTGATTAGTACCAGACAAGTGATAAATCAGTAATCCCAGACATCGGAAAATGTCGCTTGCCGATTTTTTTTTTTTTGCAAACTTTCTAAAAATATTTTAGAGAAGTCTGATCTGAGTTCACACTGTTTGCAAAAAAATTACTTTTAAGGTAACCAGCAGATGCCAAAGCAGACGACAATTGTTGTGATTGGTATTTTATGTGTTAAACCCCCATCCACTAGCAGATGGAATTATCAAAGTAAATCTATTTTTGAGAGAAAAATTTTGACTTCACACTAAATGTAAATCACTGCCTGGCATGAAAATGGATTAACATGAAAATGTCTAGCCTTATTTGTAATTATGTAAAAATTACTTTCGCTGTTAGTATAGTAGTCACAGATAAAACTGACAATTTAACCTGTCTTAGGAATAATCTACTGAACAAAAAGTAAACCAAGTTGCCTGAGTATGTCAATTCAACTGTTAAAAAAACAAAGCTCTGGAGTACAGCAAAATTCCTATCCAAAGACCACCTTTGAGACTGTTCAAAAGTGGTCTTTAAGACCACTTTTGAACAGTCCCAAAGAAGGTCTCTGACCAGGGGACTCAGTATGCAGAAAAAAAACAAAGGTAGAATAACTGCAACCTAGTAAATAAGATTTTTAAAGCAGAATTAGTCTAAATTTTAGGTGGTCTTAATAGCAGAATTTATAGTGTATATGGCCACTTAGTTGGCTTATAAAGGCATGCGGGCTCAGTCAATTTAAAGTATATTGACAATACCCCCCATCCCCACTGTCAATCTTATCTGTTACTACACCAAAAATACTTTTTATCATATGACGTCACATCTGACAATGTAATAACACCATGTAATAAATTTGATAATCCACTTGTGGATTAAATATGCAAATTAGCTAGATATGCCCTGTAATGTTACACAAACGCTGTTATTAATGACGTCGCCTTCACTAATGGCGAAATATTGATATTTTTTTGTTAAAAATCGTAAATAAAATGCATTTTTAAATGTCATATGATAAATAGAATCCTGCATTCGTGTTCATGTTATTAAATTTATCAAATTGGTTGAGGAAAAGTGATAAAATGGCAAAGCATCACATTTTATCCCTTTTCCTCAACTCGTTTAATAAATTCAATAATACATGAACACTCATGTAAGATCCTCTTTATAACACTATTAATGGGGTCCAAAGCAGAAATCATGTTAGTTAAACAACTGTCTAATATACAAACAACTATGTACAGAGATCAGCCCAACCTGACGACAGCATTATACATCAGGTTAAGATCTATGTCATTGCGATAACACACCCGTGCAACAAAGTACATTTTTTTCATATCTCCTTGGCTGCTTTTCTGATGAAAATCGGTGATATTTTTCTTATCAATGCTGCAAACATAGGTTGTTGGTGCTTGTTAGAACCGCCTCGTTGAGGCGGTTCTAACGAGTACCCACATCCTATGTCTAGGAGCAGAAATAAGGAAAATATTGTATACCACCGTTAACCCCAGTTTTCTCTATATAAAGTGGGGTTTAGTGGGGTCTACATTTCACAGACCTGTTCACGTGATGTAATGAACACCCTTCTAAACCCAAATTTATATAGAGAAAAGTGGGGTTTATGGGGGTATATCTCTGCTCATAAACATAAATAGTGGGTACACGTTAGAACTGCCTCATTGAGGTGATTCAAATAAGTACCCAGAATCTATGTTTGGCCAAGGAATGAGAAAAATATGAAAAACTTTCATCTGAAAAATATTAGTTCTAGAAATATGATAAACACCATTTTAGGTCACAGATGCAATACTGAAATGAAACTTATTTCAGTCTCAGCTCAAGTGAGCATGAGATTAGTTTGGCTCATAAATCTAAAGATTCCAATACATATAATGTTTTATTCATGCCCAAGAAGGTAATGAACCAGTATTTGTCCTTATAAATATTAACCCAATACTAGTAAACTCTTCCATTGATATATGTTGGACAAGTCCATTTGTCATATAAGGGGTGTCAGGATTATTTTTCCGTTTTTATTCTATTTTTGGCAGAAAATTCTGTAAGCAGTGCAGGCCCTGATCAGAAACCACATCTGATCTGGACCTGCATTGTTTGCAAGATACCCCTTAAGGGATTTCCCATGTACAATGGGTTAAAATGCCACAATCCTTGGCATTTTAATATTTCATCACGAAAACAAGCATTTTGACCCCCTTAAACCCCACACCCACTTTTGGTAAAACTGGGGTTTACAGGAGTATACATTATTTTTTATCATTTCTGCTGAAGAAGTATATATTGTGGGTACTCTTTAGAACTGTCTTGCTGAGGTGGTTCTAACCAGTTCCAACAATCTATGTTTTGAGCAGAAATATGAAAAATATCTGAAATTTTTTGTGATTTTTTTTTTTAATTTTTGGTGTTAAAAATTTCAATATATTTGAAAAGGTGTGCTTTTGTAATGATGACAAATTTCATCCTCAACTCATTACATGAACAAGTCCGTGAAATAAAGACCCCCCTAAACCCCACTTTATATAGAGAAAACTGGGGTTTACGGGGGTAAACATTATCTTTCTTATTCCTGCTCAGAATCATAGGTTGTGGGTACTTGGTAGAACCGCCTCAATGAGGCGGTTCTAACAAGCACCCAAAACCTGTTTGGAGTATAAATAAGAAAAAATATCACAATTTTCATCAGAAAAATTTCATTTTTCGAGGTTTGTAAAATGCACTATATCACATGGATGTGTTATCGTAATGTAATTTTAACCCTTATCTTGCTGTTCACGACAACCCCTATCTTTGCAAACAGTGTAGATCCAGATCAGATGGCTTCTCAAGAAGCCATCTGATCAGGATCTACACTGTTTGGTATTCAGTTTACGAATTTGTAGCAATAAATTACATCAAGTAATTTGGTTGGCTGATAGACAGAAATGGGTGTGGCTTAAATGAATATTCAGCAAGAGAAGGGTTAACCTCTGTAGCAGCTGAAGAAAACCGAAAAAAAAAAAAAAAAAAAAGTATGATTACCTCTGTTTCCCCATTCTGTTTGTTAGCAGTGTGCTCCTCTGAATCTGAAAGAAATTGACAACATTAGTATCCCTTTAGATCATAGCAACAGATAAGGTGGGTATTCTGTGATAATTGAAGGACAGTTTTCCTTGTTTCTCCATATAAACCTACAGTAGAACTTCGATGGCTCGAACACCGATGGCTCGTTTACCATGGCTGGGTCGAACCCGTTCTTGAGTCCCTAGGGAATTTCCCTACATAAGAAATAGGAGGGTAATATTTAGGATATTTTAGTGTTTTATCATGAAAATGTATGCTGTGTGTACTCATTAGAATCGCCTCGATGAGGCGATTCTAATGAGTACACACAGCATACACTTTTCAATACAGAACACCGAAAAGATGTCCAAAAGTATCTCGTTATGCCCCCTGGCAGTAGCCCTCAGTGGCTCGAACTACCACTGTCTCGAACAGATTTTCATGGTCCCAAAGGTGTTCGAGCCATTGAAGTTAGACTGTATGTTGTGGGTATTCATTAGAACAGCCTCATCGGAGCGGTAATGACAAATACCACAACATAGGTTTTTATGGAGAATTGACAAAAACTATACTTCATTTATTACACAAATTAACAAGAATTGATGAGCTTGCTTGCCAAATTTAGAGTTGGATGAGTCTGATTCAGAGGCTCAGAGATGAAAAGGTAAAGCAGAGTCAGCTTCCTAATGACCCTTATAAAAGAAAGGATGAAAAAAGAGATCAGGAAAGAGCCAGTTATTTTAATGAATACTAAAGTTACAAAAAAAATTGATTTTTGTACCCAATAAAGCTCCATTTCCAGAGGTTGACCTTGAATGAAAAATGACCCATAGTATATACTTAAAATGATCCATAAAAGTATTGGGGCAGACAAGCAAACAGTGCATACCCAGATCAGACTGCTCCTGAAGGAGCAGTCTGATCAGGGTCTACATTGTTTGCCATTCCATCTGCACCGTTCCTGCTGAATCAAGAAACAAATTTGTTAAAATTTCGGGAAACTTACAGCAAGTCCTCAAGATGTCTGAATTCTTAGAATTTTGATGGAACACCACTAAAATGGTCAAATACTAGATGTTTATGAAGCTTACGCGTTTTGTAATTCCTCTGCCTTTTCTATAGAGGCCTGGTTGCCTGGGAAAAAAAAAGTTGTTATGGCAACATAAAACCTGCCAGTTTAGATATTTGTTCTGACCATATAAATCTGGTGCCTTCAGTATCAAATCGGAACCGGAAAAAAAAATCTGACCTTCTGTTGCAGAACTTGGTGTCTCACATGTGTCCCGAGGCAGGCACGAACCACAGTGGTGAGAGACCTTATGATTATCAGTAACTGTTTTCTGTTTCAAGTTAAATGGCTCAGTCAAAACTATGTAAGTCGTAATGAGCCATTCAGTTTATCTAACAACAGTGCCTCGTTGCTATGATAAACAAGAGGCTCAATGAGCCTAAACCGCTCACCTGAGGAACTTAAGTTTTAACAATTCACAGACTTGACATCCCTACTCGAGATAGAAACACTTTGGATTTGATTCTTACAACTTTGCCAGGACAGTTTGGGGATATTCAATCCCCGGACAAACTAAGTGATCATGATATTGTCTCTGGATTTTTGAAAATCTTCATACCACCTATAAAGAAACCTCGTAGAAAGGTGTACTTATATCAAAAGGGTGACTATGAAACTATGAGGAAGGATGCCCTAAAATTTGCAAGAGAGAAATACTTTAATGGTCATTCAGACGCTCGGTCTGTCCAGGAGAACTTTGATTTGATAAAGTCTTTCATTCAAGCTTCGTCCGAAAATCATATCCCCTCCAAAACTAGCAGGTCTGTATCTTCAATTCCTTGGATCATACCAGAAATAAGAAGAAAAATTCGGAGGAGAAATAAGATTCATGCTAAGGCAAAAAAGTCGGGAAGTGGTAAACTCAGAGCAAAATTTGAAAACTTGAGACGAGAAATTAAAAATGACATCAAAAATCAGCATGATCAGTATGTAAATAACTTGGTAGGTGATGTAAAGGCCAATCCCAGAGACTTCTACAGATATATCAATAGCCAGAAGAAAGATAGGCAAGGTATCCCGCCCGTTAATAAAAGAGGAGGGAACGGGGTCGCTGAATCGGACTCTGAAAGGGCAGAGGAATTGGTTGGTCAATTCAATGATGCATTTAATAAAACTGAGTTCAACGAGGTTCCATTGACTGGAAGATCGGCCCCTTTCATGGAAAATATTGTTGTATCCTCTGCGGGAGTGATCAAATTACTTAAAAGCTTGAACCCTTCTAAAGCTTTAGGGCCTGATGAGCTTCATCCTTGAGTCCTGAAGGAACTAGCAAACGAGTTAGGTCCAGTTTTTGCTCATCTTTTCCAACAATCTCTCGATACGGGTGAAATTCCCAAAGAATGGCTCCTAGCGAACATCTGCCCACTTTTCAAAAAAGGGGACAGGGCGCTTGCTCGTAATTATCGCCCGGTGTCACTGACATGTGTTCTATGTAAATTGCTTGAACACATAGTCTGCTCAAACATCATGGCCCACTTGGATGAACATAAACTTTTGTCAGACAGACAACATGCATTTAGGAAAAGGCATAGTTGCGAAACTCAGTTGAGCACGGTTATTAATGATTGGGCAAAAATCCTGGACAAAGGGGGGCAGGTGGACACATTTATTCTGGACTTTGAGAAGGCTTTTGACACCCCTCCTCATGAACTACTTAAATCCAAATTATTTGGTTATGGAATTGGTGGGAAGACTCTTAAATGGATAGATTCCTTCCTTTGCTACAGAAAACAGCGTGTTGTTGTTAATGGTGAATCTTCAGTATGGGCGCCAGTTTTGTCTGGAGTCCCACAAGGGATCGTTCTTGGTCCTCTATTGTTCTCCCTGTACATCAATGATATTTCCACTGATATTGACTCAGAAATAAGACTGTTCGCAGATGACTGTGTTTGTTACCGGGAAATTAGAGATACAGATGACTCACTGAAACTTCAGGCTGACATAGATAGATTAGGATGTTGGGCCAGAAAATGGGGCATGAGATTTCAACCAGTTAAATGCAATATTATGCAGATAACAAGGAAGAGATCTAATAAAGTTGAGGCTTCTTACACCTTAGAGGGAACGGTCCTCGAAAATGTGAATTCCATTAAGTACCTTGGTGTGACAATCACTCACGATTTGAGATGGAATACACACATTAGCAATATGTGTACAAAGGCGAATAGAACACTTGGTTTCCTGAGGCGAAATCTTCATCAGTGTCCTCAGGATGTGAAAGAAACAGCATACAGGGGACTTGTTCGCCCAATCTTGGAATATGGTAGTTGCATCTGGGACCCAAGCGGAGTGGTCCTAAACGAAGAAATTGAAAAAGTTCAGAATAGAGCTGCTAGATTTGTAACTGGAAATTATTGCTTTGAAACTGGGAGCATGACTGGAATTCTAGGAAAATTAAGATGGGAGTCTCTCAAGAAAAGGAGAAGAGACAGTAGGCTCATACTCTTATACAAAGGTCTAAAGGGTGCTGCCAGCATTCCAACAGATGACCTTGTTCCCCCAGCTAGGCATTGTAGAAAACACCATTCAATGACGTTTCAGACCCTTACTGCAAGAACGGATATTTATAAAGAATCGTTTTTCCCCCGAACCATTAGAGATTGGAATGCCCTTCCCGATTCTATTATTTTGACGGCTGAAGGTGCTGAGGATTGTGTAGCTAAGTTTACATCTTTGGTTAGAGCTAGGGACTAACTTCCCATATCACAGGTCCTGGTGTATGAATGTCATTTGACGTGTCACCAGTAACAATTCTGATTCTGATTCTGATCTGCTAATAGAATCCAGCCCATCGACCCTTACAGGATATAAGTCATCATTATTGCATTGCATTCCAAGTTTGAGACTTCTAGCTTCTATAGTTCCTGAGAAATCTTTGACGAAAATTTAACATTGGTCAAAATGGAGACAAAGAAGAATGAAAGAACAGATGAACAAATAAGCTGAGAAAGCCCAATGTCTCTTACACAAAATAAGTCATCATTATTCTATTGAATACCAAATTTGATGCTTCTAGCTTTTATAGTTCCTGAGAAATCTTTGATTAAAAATTTAACATTGGTCTATTATCTCTATATGGAGAGAAAGAAGAATGAAGGAACAAATGAACCAGACTAGCTCCAAAACCTAATGCAGCCTTTCCCCTTGCCCAATGGTGCTACACATAAAATTTAAACAAGATTGGTCGTCTGCTTTCTGAGATATGCTTCATTGAAAGTGTGGACGACGGATGGACGGACGACAGACGACGGACTCCGGAGCCTTGGTATACTATCGGCTCACTGGAGCCTTTGGCTCAGGTGAGCTAAAAATTCAAGTCGCTATTTCTGTCACAACATTTTCCCTACGTTAAGTCTACGGGCAAATTTTTTTGTCTCTCAAGGTCACGTAACTCCGAGGTCAATATTCCGATTCGGCCCAAAATCGAACTTAACCGGGATTTTATGCCTGTCCTCGTTACCTGCAAGTTTGAAGCTGATATGAATAAAAACAAAGTTGCTATCGTGGTCACAACGTATTTTTTTATGCTCAAGGGCAGGTAACTCCGAGGCAAATATTCCGATTCGGCCCAAAATCGAACTTAACTGAGATTTTATGTCTGTCCTCGTTACCTGCAAGTTTGAAGCTGATCTGAAAAAAAAAATTCAAGTCGCTATCGTAGTCGCAACATTTTCCCTAATTAAGTCTATGGGCAAATTTTTTGTCGCTCAAGGTGACGTAACTCCGAGGTCAATATTCCGATTCGGCCCAAAATTGAACTTAACCGAGATTTTATGCCTGTCATCGTTACCTGCAAGTTTGAAGCAGATATGAATAAAAATAAAGTTGCTATCGTGGTCACAACGTATTTTTTTATGCTCAAGGACAGGTAACTCCAAGGCAAATAATCCGATTCGGCCCAAAATCGAACTTAACCGAGATTTTATGTCTGTCCTCATTACCTGCAAGTTTGAAGCTGATCTGAAAAAAATTCAAGTCGCTATCGTAGTCACAACATTTTCCCTATGTAAAGTCTATGGGCAAATTTTTTGTCGCTCAAGATCATGTAACTCCGAGGTCAATATTCCGATTCGAACTTAACTGAGATTTTATGCCTGTCCACGTTACCTGCAAGTTTGAAGCTGATCTGAATAAAAATAAAGTTGCTATCGTGGTCACAACGTATTTTTTTATGCTCAAGGGCAGGTAACTCCAAGGCAAATAATCCGATTCGGCCCAAAATCTAACTTAACCGAGATTTTATGTCTGTCCTCGTTACCTGCAAGTTTGAAGCTGATCTGAAAAAAAATTCAAGTCCCTAACGTAGTCACAACATTTTCCCTATGTTAAGTCTATGGGCAAATTTTTTGTCGCTCAAGGTCACGTAACTCCGAGGTCAATATTCCGATTTGGCCCAAAATCGAACTTAACCGGGATTTTATGCCTGTCCTCGTTACCTGCAAGTTTGAAGCTGATCTGAATAAAAATAAAGTTGCTATCGTGGTCACAACGTATTTTTTCATGCTCAAGGGCAGGTAACTCCAAGGCAAATAATCCGATTCGGCCCAAAATCGAACTTAACCATGATTTTATGTCTGTCCTCGTTACCTGCAAGTTTGAAGCTGATCTGAAAAAAATTCAAGTCGCTATCGTAGTCACAACATTTTCCCTATGTTAAGTCTATGGGCAAATTTTTTGTCGCTCAAGGTCACGTAACTCCGAGGTCAATATTCCGATTCTGCCCAAAATCGAACTTAACTGAGATTTTATGCCTGTCCTCGTTACTAGCTACAGTGATGACAACATTTTCCCCATGTTAAGTCGATAGGCAATTTTTCGGGCGCTCAAGGGGACGTAACTCTTGAGTGAATTATCTGATTCGGCCCAAAATCGAACTTGACCGAGATTTTATGCCTGTACTGGTTATCTGCAAGAATGAAGTCGATCAGAAAAAAATTGACGGAGCTAGAGTGATGACAAGCTTTTTCCTATGTGAAGTCTATGGGAGCTAGATGTTGCCATGGCAACCAGAGTTCCACTCAGATCTGCCTGAAAACCTAATGAAGATTTTCCACTTGCCCAATAATGCGACACATGAAATTTGATCAAAGTTGGCCAAGTAGTCTTTAAGATATACATTTTTGAAATTCCCATTAACCCTAATGCAAAAACACACAAGGGCAGGTAACTCCTAAGTGAATGATCCGATTCTGCCAGTTATCGAACTTGACCAAGATTTCATGGCTGTGCTGGTTATCTGCAAGAATAAAGCCAATCTGAAAATAATTGAAGCAGCTACGGTGATGACAACATTCTCCCCATGTTAAGTCAATAGGCAATTTTTTCAACGCTCAAGGGCACGTAACTCCTGAGTGAATAATCCGATTCAGCCCAAAATCGAACTTGATCGAGATTTCATGCCTGTCCTCGTTATCTGCAAGAATGAAGTCGATCAGAAAAAAATTTACGGAGCTAGAGTGATGACAAGCTTTTTCCTAACGCTCAAGGGCACGTAACTCCTGAGTGAATAATCCGATTCAGCCCAAAATCGAACTTGATCGAGATTTCATGCCTGTCCTCGTTATCTGCAAGAATGAAGACAATCAGAAAAAAATTGACGGAGCTAGAGTGATGACAAACTTTTTCCTACGTTAAGTCTATGGGAGCTATTTGTTGCCATGGCAACCAGAGTTCCAATCCGATCTGCCCGAAAACAGTATGCAGCCTTTCCCCCTACCTGATAATGCTTCACATGAAATTTGATCAAGATTGGCCCACTGGTTCCAGAGATATACTTCTTTGAAAGTGTGGACGACGGACGACGACGACGGACGACGGACGCCGGCTCGTGGTATACTAATACCTCACATGAGCCTTCGGCTCAGGTGAGCTAAAAACTTACCTGCTGCCTGTTTAGATTCTTCATTTTGTAATTCCTGTGCTTTTACTATTACAGCCTGGGCTCTTATTGCACCATCTTCTAGTTCTTTCATTCTAAGTGCCTGGGTGCTATGGTAACACAGTTGTTAAGGAAACTACCTGCTGCCTGTTTAGATTCTTCATTTTGTAATTCCTGTGCTTTTACTTTGACAGCATGGGCTCTTATTGCACCATCTTCTAGTTCCTTCATTCTAAGTGCCTGGTTGCTATGGTAACACAGTTGCTATGGAAACTTACCTGCTGCCTGTTTAGATACTTCATTTTGTAATTCCTGTCCTTTTACTATGACAGCATGGGCTCTTATTGCATCATCTTCTAGTTCTTTCATTCTAAGTGCCTGGTTGCTAGGGTAACACAGTTGCTATGGAAACTTACCTGCTGCCTGTTTAGATTCTTCATTTTGCAATTCCTGTGCTTTTACTATGATAGCCTGGGCTCAAATTGCATCATCTTCTTATTGCATCATCTTCTAGTTCTTTCATTCTATAACAACAGGGCCTGGTTGCTATAGTAACACAGTTGCTATGGAAACTTACCTGCTGCCTGTTTAGATTCTTCATTTTGTAATTCCTGTGCTATTACTATGACAGCCTGGGCTGTTATTGCATCATCTAGTTCTTTCATTCTTAAACAACAGTGCCTGGTTGCTATAGTAAGACAACTGTTACGGAAAGTATTTTAGGTCGTAGTACCAAAGCGTTAATCCAAAATCATTAATCCATAGACAAAATGGCAAATATCAATGTTCGGAAACTTACCTGCTGCCTGTTTAGATTCTTCATTTTGTAATTCCTGTGCTTTTACTATGACAGCCTGGGCTCTTATTGCATCATCTTCTAGTTCTTTCATTCTAAAACACACAAAAAATTCCATTAACCTTTACAGCCCTGAATTTCTGAAATAGACTGGTCCTACACTGGAGATCTGGGGACATTTGTTCAAAACCAACAACCTCGTTAGTTAACATATCATTTAAACTTTGATCATTTAATATGGTAAATATGCTAATATTTTTAATGAAAAAATGTAAGCAGCTTTTGCAAATGCAAAAGCTACTCACATTTTTTCAGCAAAAATAACAGAATTTTAGATACTGTTTCACAATTTCACCACTAACAAGCTCCTTAAGCTAACAATGCTTTGAACTACTGGCCCCAAATGTTTAACTGACAACACTCGTAATGTCTAGGTCATGAAGGAATATGGCGGAGATATAAACATTGTTGATTTTGTTTGTTTGATTTGAAGTTTAACGTCCCCATCAACACTGTTAAGGTCATTTTGGAGATGTTGCTTCCAATTTTGTGTGACTTTTACCCAACATCGAGATGAAATGACATCCCAAGTCCTGCCGCCCAATGAAACCAATAGAGTTTATATGCATGGTCGGGCCGACTCGCACCACATTGCCTGGGCAGGCTTAGATCCTCTAAGCGGTTTACCAGTACTCGTGTGCGAGTCGGTTTCGGCTCTGCGTGGAAGCATCATGTAGCCCATATATTTCTTCAAGCCCCGATGGCCGGGACCTATGAAAATTGTTGAGGATGCACATGTAATACTGGATATTTTCTGGCATTGTGGCCCAATTTCATAACATTTGCAGGTAAAACAATAGTAAAGGATAAACAAATTTGAAAACTGTCTAAGCTAAACATCATACATGCAACTAAGCTAAACTAGTCTAACAGAAAATCAAGCACTTTGTAACCCAAAAATATGCATTTTTGTTCCAGATTACAACTTATGTAATAAATCGTCTTTCTTATGGTCACACCCTTACCCATCTTTAACCCTTATCCTGCCGAATAAATTGGTTTGCCACACCCATTTCTGACTAGCAACCAACCAAATCACTTGATATAGTATATTCATTCAAATTCGCAAGCTTAGTGACAGTGTAGATTCTGATCAGATGGCTTCTTCTTCAGAAGCCATCTGATCAGGTGCTACATTGTTTGAAAAGGCAGGTGTTGTCATGTTCAGTGGGATAAGGGTTCAAAGCAAACTTCATACGACCCATGACAAGTGAAAATGTAGCTTTAAACACGTGCTCTCCACAAAGACTCAGCAACCTGTATAATCACTCTGTGCTACATGCATTCCCATTAACCCTTATCCTGCTGAATCGATTAATATAGGCATGCCCATTTCAGACTACCCAGGAATCAAATTTCTTGATATTATGCATTCGCTCAATTCACAAACTGCCTAATAACAGTGTAGACCCTGATCAGATGGCTTCTTGAGAAGCCATCTGATCTGGATCTACGCTGTTTTCAAAGATAGGGGTTGCCATGTTCAGCAGGATAAGGGTTGAGCCAGTTCTTCATCATTAAGTCAGAGAAAAAATACACCAGCTTCTGAGTAAAGGTTCTAAATGTCGTATTAGGCATCAGAGATGACTCAAATCAGACTGCGTACACACTCATTCAGAAAACTGTTTTCCCTGCACAAAGTGCAGTCTGATCTGAGTCTTTGCTATGTGGACACGACATTTTTGCAGCTTGTAGCAGTTTATATGGATTCCAACTGATACAAAGTATCTGCAAGCAGACAAGGCTGTATCCTTAGTTGATAAGAAGGCTGATTAGCCTTTGCCCAAGTACACTGCTGAAGACTTGTTCTTTGAGAATATGGCCCAAGTCTGGTATCCATTTGATATACAGTATACAAGGAATTATCGCTATCTCCAAATATTATCCATACTGGAGACTGCGAAAATTCAAAATTGCAAAAATCCATGCAAAAGGTTTTTGCTATAAATTGTTAAAATTTAAACCCATTAAAATACTGCATATTATGGTATTTGTAGAAAGAAACAAAATATGACTAATCAAACACACCTTGCCTGCCGAGAGGCAGCCCGTTTCTCGGCCTGCAATGCCCTTTCCTCAGACGGTGACAACTTTTGGCCGTGAGACGCCCCAACGTCGTTATTATAGGAAGTGTGCGAGAGAGAACCCTGCATTGTCAACATCACATTGGGTGGACTAAAACAACAGAAGAATAGGGCTCATTTGTTCAAAATTGTTAATTAACGATATATTTAAACTTCAACTATTCACTATTACTTAGCACTATTTTTAAACTACAAATATTCACTATTATGCAGTACATTTTTTCTGAATTATGGTTAATTTCCTCAGCAATGGAAGAGACATTTTGTCTTAACAACCATGTGGAGACATAATCAGGGATCAATATTTTTTGCTGCAAATCGAACACAAGCACAGATGCAGCTATGTCGCCTAGCACTGCATAGTGATCAGTTGTCTTTTCCAACCACGCTACTGAGTCATCCCCCGAAAAGAATGTTAGTTTCAAAATTGTCTGTATTAAGGTTTTACATCCCCGTTACAACTACTTAGGTAATTTTTGAAGATGTTGCTTCCTATTTTGTGCGACTTTTAATCATGAAATCTCAAGCCTTGAACTGCTAGAGTTTAAAGGACGGACTGACACCACTTTTCCTGGGCAGGCTCAGACATGTAAAGGGGTTTACCAGTACTCAAGAGTTTGATGATTTCAGCTCTGCGAGGAAGCACCACACA
Organism: Lucinisca nassula; assembly: GCA_963580285.1. Lineage (NCBI taxonomy): Eukaryota > Metazoa > Mollusca > Bivalvia > Lucinida > Lucinidae > Lucinisca > Lucinisca nassula. The sequence continues at coordinate 12,402,444 of OY757020.1, forward strand.
GCCCAACCTATTTCTCCAAGCCCCGATGGGCAGGGGTGCCCAAAAACGAATGCTAAATGAAAAAATGCACTGTAACACACTTTTTGTGAATCTTTTTTGGGGGATAATCCGGTAAGCAGTTGGTACAGACGTCTGGCCACTGTATCTGTGCAAAGGTTCTAATCACAACAAACACAAATACATGTATGCAACTATTCTGAAAGCACAAAAATAATATTTTCGCTGAAAAAAAAAAAATACTGCAAAGGCTGCTCATATATTTTTCAGTAAACATACCACTGTATTAGGTAAGTTTGATAAGCTAACAAAGTTGTAAACAAATGAGCCCAGAAAAAGTGCAAAGCATGCTTTATACCCTTGTCCTGTCAACACAAGAAAACTCTATAACTTTGCAAAACAGTGTATATCCAGATGAGAAGCCATCTTTCAGAAGGGGCCTGTTCAGAAGCCATCTGATCTGGAACACTGTTTGTCATGCAGTTTGAGAAATGAATGAATACATGTACTTTATATCAATTAATTTGTTTGGTTGACAGTAAGAAATGGGTGTGGAAAAATTAGTTTATTCAGCAGGACAAGGGCTAACATAATATCAAAAGCTACTTCACAAGTACTGTTATCCAATAAAAGTCAATCACAGAAATCAAAAAGTAAAACAAGAAGAAAACACAAGAAAAAAACATATAAGAACAAAGTAAAACACATTCTATTTTGCTCACACACCATTTACATTATACACACTCCAGGTTTGCACGATGAAAGCCTACAGAGTAAACATGTAATTAAGGTAGGGCAGCGATACAGACGGACAGGCGCCCAGTCTCCCAAGGCACATAAATTTTTGCCTGGGCACCGAAGTTTTGAATAAAAATTCCTATTAACTTATAATGTGAAATTTGGATTGGCAGCTAAAGCAAAATGCTCAGTGGGTCTTTAACCTGCACCCGAGGATGACTCTCCCTGCACAGGGGGCCTCCAGTTAACGTCCCGAGCTTTCTAAAATTTGTAGTTTAAAAATTTGTATTTCACCACATTTTTTATCATTAGTTTCTCTCCATATTTCTCTTTTTGTGAATTTAATGTTTGTAAAATCCCCTCAAACCTTCAGTATGAAATCTTTCAGTCCAGTAAAAATTTGCTAAAATTCATAGTGCAATTTAATCATTTTAAAATAATTTTACTCAGTTTGATCCAGCAAACATTTCCAAATTTTTGTGAACTCTGGTGGTTTCTGAGGCGGTCATGCAGAACAAATAACAGGCAATGTTTCAAGTAAAATAGGTTTCACACCATATTTACCCTAAATATTTGGACACATCAATTCCTTACATTATTTGTTCTAAAATTTGAACAAGTACAAGTTACTACCAGATGTTGTGTAAGAATAGTGGGATGAGTGGCAAACAGTGTAGACCCTGATGAGATGCCGTATTCTGGTGCATCTGATCAGGGCCTACACTGTTTGCTCAGGCATGTCTGTCCAAATATGTTCTGTAATAAATACGGTATTAAAGTTGCCTGAACACAGTGCAAACACCAAAACTAAAGCCACTCTAAGTTCATGGAAGTACAGGTTCTGAAACGTTTGTTAAGGTCAAGGCTTTTTATGTCTGCCATGGTCAAGCGGACAGAACTCCATAGCTCCACAAGACATAGGTTAAGTACTTCTGAGCTGCAAATCGTGGCAGTTTGTCCAACAAAAGCAAATGGCGTTGGACTGCCGGTGCCCAACCATAGAAGATGAAGCACTGCCTGTTTTGAAATTTAAAAGGCTGGTCGAAAAAATGAGCTGAAAATGTATAAAAATCAGTGCCAATACGACAGCAAATCATGATTTCTATACTTTGTACAAGAGCGATAAGTGATAAATAGTGCTCTTTCTTTTTGCCGCTTGATATTGGCCATTTGACTAAGGCTGCAAATGGAGCATGCCTATGCAGGTTTCCATGCAGGAACACACGCGGCTCAAGGTTCAGAGGAAGTAGACTGGTCGCAAGTCTTACTTTCAACAATGAGACTCCATAATTTTCAGTTCTGTGCTGTCCTGATTATCCCTTTCTCAGAACATTGCTATATGGTGGACAAGTCCATTTGCCATTTAAGGGGTGGCAGGTATATATTTTCATTTTTATTGTAATTTTTACAGAATACTGTTAGCAAATAGTGCAGGCCCTGATCAGACGCCGCGTTCTGCGGCGTCTGATCTGGGCCTGGACTGTTTGCCAAGGTACCCCTTTAGGTGTTTCCCCAGCATACAATGGGTTTAGGGTAAATCCTGTATTCTAACACGATTCTGTATATTTATCATGCCATGCCACTCAAATGTATATTTTTCTATATATTCTTTTATGGATATAATGAAGTCTAATAATCATGATAACAAGACTGTGTAATGACCACCCTTTAAACCCCACTTTAAAAAGTGAAAACTGGGGTTTATGGGGATAAATATTATTTTTCTTATTTCTGCTCCAAGACATAGGTTGTGGGAACTCATTAGAACTGTCTCAATGAGACGGTTCTAATGAGCAATCACAATCTGTGTTTAGACTAGGAATTAGAAAAATATCTAAACTTTTCATCAGAAAATTAACAATTTTGGAGATATGAAAGAATGCACTATGTCACATGGAAATGTTTTCATAACGAATAATGCAAAATTCTGTAGGACAGTAACTCCTAGCAGTAGAATTATCAAGGGACTTTACCCATGATTACTGTAAAAATCCTAAAACATTCAGACATCTTGAAGACTGGTTGTAATTCTCCTAAAATTTTAACAAATTTGTTCCAGGATCCAGCAAGGAGTCCAAAAGGTGCACTCAGAATGACAAACAGTGTAGACCCTGATCAGACTGCTCCTGAAGGTGCAGTCTGATCAGGGTCTGCACTGTTTGCTTAGGCCTATCCATCTCACACTCCATAATTTTCGGTTGGGCTGTACTGATTACCCATTTCTCAGAACATTAACATTGAAATCAGGCAACACAAATGGCTGATTTTTTGTTTGTTTGATTTGAGGTTTAACGTCCCCATCAACACTGTAAAGGTCATTTTGGAGACGTTGCTTCCAATTTTGTGGGACTTTTACCCGACACTGAGATGAAATGACATCTCAAGCCCTGCCGCCCAATGAAATCAATAGGGTTTATAAGCATGGACTGTCCGACACTTGCACCGCTTTGCCTGGGCAGGCTTAGATCCTCTAAGCAGTTTACCAGTACTCCTGTGCGGGTTCGTTCCAGCTCTGCCTGGAAGCATCATGCAGCCCATCTATTTCTTAAAGCCCTGATGGGCAGGGGCCTAACACAAATGCCTGAAAATCAGGAAGGAGTGTAGTATATTGAAATATTCAACATGTTGAGGGGTAAGCAACTCAAAATCCAAGGCGTATCCAGTCATCAGTAGTAGAAATGCCTAAGACGTTGTGAAGCATGCATACACACAAACAGGAAACCAAATAGCAAGGAAACCAAACAGCAACAGTATTTCATGCTTCAAAAATACACTAAGCAATATATATACACTAAAATTCCGCTATCACTTAAGACTAAATTGGCCTTTAAAAGCATATTGAGATGGTTTCAGTTATTCTTTGTGTTTTCTACACCCAGTGTCTCCAGTTTAAGAGACCACCTTTGGGAGTGTTCCAAAGTGGTCTTAAAGACCACTTTTGAAGGGTCCCAATGGTGGTCTTAATATAGGAATTTTACTGTATAATGAATACAAATTTGTTTATGAATACAAATTTGTTTTTGATTGAATTATCTTGTTACATATAAAGAGACCAAAGACTTATCAGTCTATTTATCGTTATAGACAATGCATATTTATTTTGCCTGACAATAACTGTTGCCAATATTAAATCTAAACCATCAGGGGCCAGTTGTTCAAAGCATCGTTAGCTTAACATGATTGTTTGTGGTCAAACTGTTAACTGTTCTAGTAACTTCAATACCTAATGCAGTGGTACTTTTGCTGAAAAAAAAAAGTGAGCAGCTTTTGCATCTGCTTACATTTTTTCAGCAAACATACTAGCATAGTTGCCATATTAAATGATAATAGTTTTAACAATTTGCCAACTCACAATGTCGTTAGTTTTGAACAACTGGCCCCAGGAATGAGAGCAATACTTCAATAGCCAGTAATTCTTCATAAAACAGTAACCAAATCAAGGCAGAAGCAACAGGCTGAAGCTAGCAAGTAAACACTGCACTCTGGAGACAAGTTCACATCTTAATGCTTGGTTTTGTTTGATTTGAGGTTTAACGTCCCCATCAACACTGTATAGGTCATTTTGGAGACGCTGTACAACTTTGAGGGACTTTTACCCGACATTGAGATGAAATGACATCTCAAGCCCTGTCGCCCAATGAAATCAATAAGGTTTATAAGCATGGACGGTCTGACTCACACCGCTTTGCCTGGGCAGGCTTAGGTCCTCTAAGCGGTTTACTAGTACTCATATGTGGTCGGATTTCAGCTCTGAGTGGAAGCATCATGCAGCCCATATATTTCTTCAAGCCCCGATGGGCCGGGGCTGTCTTAATGCTTGGATAGTGTGTTCAAAATTAAAAGGCCCAAACAAAGTTTCGAGGTCAGATGCGGCTGGTCAGTTTACCGAACCACACTTCCCCATAGCTCCAATTACATTCACTCTTATCATGCTGTTCACGACAACCCATATCTTTGGAAATAGTGTAGATCCAGATCGGATGGCCATCTGATCAGGATCTACACTGTTTGACATTCAGTTTATGAATTTGTAGGAATAAATTACATAAAGAAATCTGATTGGTTCAAAGTTCGAAATGGGTGTGGCTTAACTAAATATTCAGCAAGAGAAGGGCTAAGTTGTCATCTAATGACACAACAACGCTTCAGAGTCACAGACAGAGGGAGAAAAGGGGTAGAAGAGACAGTAGAGAAGACAGTCACACATGAACACTTTAGTGTCATTTTTGTCCCACAAAACTGGAAGCAACGTCTCCAAAATGACCTATACAGTGTGAACGGAGATGTAAAACTTCAAATCAAACAAAAGAGTCATTTTTTGTTGTCTCCAAGACAGAGAGAGAAAAGGGGTAGAGGACTTGGAACATTATGTTAAAGGTGCATTATTGAGCTATCTGGATAAAATGCTTCCAAAAATAAAATACATATAGCGGGTATTTTTCTATAAAATAATACAAATGAATGCATTTTATGCAAAAATGCGAACAATTATGATGACAGGTAAACAAGTTTAAAAGGGATTCCCTAACTAGGTTTCGAACACTAGTTAGATCTATTTTTAGGTCGTGACAAAAATAGAATCCCCATATATGACGTTATGCGACGTTCATTTTTGGCCTTGTTTGCTTAGGCCATGCCTGAATCGGAAAAAATATGACGCTGAATACCATGCCAAAAGTAACGACACTCAGAGACAATACTGTCGCCATTATGTGTAAAGTAACAGATTTATTTTTAGAACAGAAATTCCGAACACATGTTCAGAGCGAAGGGTAAACACGAATGAAAACGATCATTTTCACAAAGTTCTGAAGCTGTATTTGGCTCTAAAAGTGTACACATGACAAAGGAGTATGCATTGAAGATAAAAACCAGAAAAAAAATTGAGACCCGGCAGCTCAATAATGCACCTTTAAAAGCAAGGGTTGATGCAAATGTTGACAGCTGGATGAAGAAGCAGACAGAAAACTGGAACCCTAGGCTAAATCATGCGGTGCTATAAACAGATATGACTAAAAGAACCCTACCAGTAGCAAGCAGAGTGGGCCTTGCCTGACTGTCAGTCAGTGTCACATTGGCCCACGCCAAATAGATGGGCTGCATGATGCTTCCACGCAGAGCTGAAACCAACCCACACACGAGTACTGGTAAACCGCTTAGAGGATCTAAGCCTGCTCAGGCAAAACGGTGTAAGTCGGACCGTCCAAGCTTATAAAACCTATTGGTTTCATTGGGCAACAGGGCTTAAGATGTCATTTCATCTCAATGTTGGGTAAAAGTCCCACAAAACTGGAAGCAATGTCTCCAAAATGACCTATACAGTGTTGACGGGGACGTTAAACCTCAAATCAAACAAACAGTCAGTGTCACTTTTGTCACTTTAAGTTATAGTCACCCAGATGCCAAAAGATATACAATCACTCTGGCATTAAGAAGGTCGCCAACTTAGGGTAAATTCTTGTCTCCATGTGCAGCGTTTATCAAATAAAAGTTCAGAATCTAACCTAGAGATATTTGATCATTTTCCCTCTTTGCATCATGATCCTACTGGAACAGACATCCCTAAGCAAACAGTGCAGACCCAGATCAGACTGCTCCTGAAGGAGCAGTCTGATCAGGGTCTTCACTGTCTGCCACTCCATCGGTACTTTTTGGACTCCCTTGCTGGATCTTGAAACAAACTTGTTCAATTTTTAGGAGAATTAAAGCAAGTCCTTACTGTGTCCAAATTTTTTAGATTTTTACGGTGCTCAGTGCTGCAATAACCCTGCACCACTACCTACCATTTAACGAAATGTTATCATCATCGAGCTGGGTAGCAATAAAACCTGGGCCCCAGTTGTTCAAAGCTTAACGAGCTCGTTAGTGGTCAAACTATTAACCCTTTTTGTACTAAATGGAATCTTCCTCCTTATATATAGCAGGAGTCCATTTCAAAATTTAGAGGTTTTCTTCAAAATTTATTTGGAAAATGACTGAACTTTTAGCAATCAGTGGAGGCCCTGATCAGATGCCGCATACTGCGGCGTTTGATCTGGGCCTGCACTGTTTGCCTGGGTACCCGTTTTGGGGTTTCTGGTACAAAATTGGTTAACTGTTATAGCAAGTGCAATTTTAATGCGCGGCTATTTTTGCTGAAAAAAATGTGAGTAAGTTTTGCAAATGCAAAAGCTACTCACATTTTTTTTCAGCAAAATTACAGCAAAATTACTAGCATATTTGCCACATAAAATTGTCAACGATATGTTAACGAACAACATTGTTTTGATTTGTTTGTTTGATTTGAGGTTTAACATCCCCATCAACACTGTAAAGGTCATTTTGGAGATGTTGCTTCCAATTTTGTGGGACTTTTACCCGACACTGAGATGAAATGACATCTCAAGCCCTGCCGCCCAATGCAACCAAAAGGGTTAATCAGCATGGACGGTTCGACTCGCACCGCTTTACCTGGGCAGGGTTAGATCCTCTAAGCTGTTTACCAGTACTCATGTGTGGTCGTATTTCAGCTCTGTGTGGAAGCATCATGCAGTCCATCTACTTCTTCAAGCCCCAATGGGCGGAGGCCTTCAACATGGCCAGTGAAGCCTCTGATCTAACTGGGCAAATGCCCCCAGTCTGATCAGAGTCATCGCTGTTCAGGTGCGAGTACTATGGACTTTATGCTTCCCATGACACCGACAAAGACAGTTATCTTGTGGCCTGGCTCAAGATCAGACAGATCACATGACTGTGATGGTTAACCCATTGTATACTAGTGGACTCTTCCATTGCTATATGTTGGACAGGTGCATTTGTCATATAATGGGTGTCAATCCTATGTTTTCGTTTTTATTCTATTTTTGATGGAAAATTCTGTTTAGCAAATAGTGCAGGCCCTGATCAGACGCCGCATTCTGCGCCGTCTGATCTGGGCCTGCACTGTTTGCCAAGGTACCACTTTACTGGTTTCCCGCATGCAATGGGTCAAGTTACAAAATGTTTTCATCCTGAAGGCGACAACATATTGTTTTCCACTAATCAACTGCCTGTTTCCTTTCCTTTTCTTTTTTTTTTTTTGAGATCGCAGATAAACTGGTTGTATGATTAACAGAATGTCTCGCTCATGGCCATTTCAGATGAATTTTATAAAACTGGCCAAAGGCTTGTGTCACAAATTCAGCATGAAGTAACATCTTTTATTAGGTAGTGGTTTCTTCTCGGAGCTACTCCTGCCTCCGTATGACCTTAGCTGTTGGTGGGACATAAAACTCAAACACACCCCTCTGTGAGCTACCATGTACACTGCCCCCAACCCCACCCCATTTTTCCTTATATCTCTAGGGCAGATACTGAATGTGAAGTAAAGAAATACAACAGCCAGACAACAGCCATGCCAACCAAGTTACCTTATCCCTAGACTGTTATTAATATGAAAGGATAAAAGATATTAGTACAACCAACACCTACATCTGGCCTGGTCATATGAAATAAATTAGCTCTTAAAAGGAATGGGTACACCTGGAGCATTTTTCCACCACTTTTCAAAGGGAGATAAATTCCGTGACTTCCTAATCGCTTTTCTATAAACTCGGTCCCACGGATATAGGGGTCTACTCTTAAAGGAAAGAGTTTGCTCCTGAGGAGCAAATTCTTTCCTTTAAGAGCAAATTCTTTCCTTTAAGAGTTGACCACTATTGATATGAGAAACAAAAATACTTTTGCAGGAGTTGCCTCCCCTGAAGGTGTATCAATTCCCCTTAAAGTGCCAAGCAAAATTTTAGCAATGATGTTTTGAATACAGCTGAACTTCAATGGCTCAAACACCTCTGAAACCACGAAAATTTGTTCTAGACGGTTAATTCCAGCTACTGAGGGTTATTCCTATAGACGTCAGGAGTCATAAAATAAAGTTAAGCTCTGTGTACTCCTTACAGTTACCTAATTGAGGTGACTCTAATGAGTACACACAATTTACTCAACTTTTGGGCGGGACATAAATGTCTACTGCACGATTTTGCTTGTTTATTTTTTTTCTAAGAGTTAATCAAATTCATTGCCAAGCCAAAGCCTTCAAAACAGAGTTCTGTCATAACATTGAAACCTGTACCGATAAGAAGATAATGGCACAAATGATATGATGTTTAACTGCAGTTTAATTCTTGACCTGCTGAATAAATTAATTTTGCTACACCCATTTCTGACTATCAACCAATCATATCATAATACACTTATTGGGACTTATTGGGACAGACAGTCTTAAGCAAACAGTGCAGACCCAGATCAGACTGCTCCTTCAGGAGCAGTCTGATCAGGGTCTACACTGTTTGCTATTCTGTCTGTATATTTTGGACACCATACTGGATCATGAAATAAATTTATTAAGATTTTAGGAGAACTACAGCAAGTCCTTAAGGTGTCCGAATTTTTAGGATCTTTACTGTAATGTTTAATTCAAATTCGCTAACTATTGACAGTATAGATCCACATCAGATGGCTTCTTCAGATCTGGATCTACACTGTTGACAAAGATAGGGATTGTAGTTTTCAGCATGACAAAGGTTCAACATCATATGGTTTGGTGCATATATGCTGAAACACGCAACAACTATTTCCACAAAATTAACCCATTGTATACTGGTGGACCCTTCCATTGCTATATGTTGGACAAGTCCATTTGTCATATAAGGCGTGCCAGGCCTATTTTTTCGTTTTTGTTCTTATTTTTGATGGAAAATACTATAAGCAAATAGTGCAGGCCGTGATCAGACGCCGCATTCTGCCCCTCTGATCTGGGCCTGGACTGTTTGCCAAGGTATCCCTTTAGGGGTTTCCCACATGCAATGGGTTAATTTCCTAGACTCAAACAAATCTGTCTCACACTCAATTTGTAATAATATTTTCACCAACTAGAGCTGTCAGTGAAACTGACTAGGGCCCCGGCAGCCCTATCAGAGGAGTAGGAAAATTTGTGGACGGACAGACAGACGGACAGAGTGATTACTATAGGGCACCCACACTTTCAGTGCGGGGCCCTAATTATAGTCTCAATACTACTAAAATAGGTGTAAATTTGTGAAAATTGGCTGATAAAAATAGTTCTAGGTTTCTGGTATGTTGGTATGTGTGTTTGACTGATTGATTTTTTCAGGTTTAACGACCTCTCAATCCTTGTGGTTCATTTTGTGTCGTCTCCCAGAGAGGGAGAATAAGAGGTAGAGGAGATTTTGTTTGTTTATTTGATTTGAGATTTAACATCCCTATCAACACTGTAAAGGTCATTTTGGAGAAGTTGCTTCCAATTTTGTGGGTCTTTTACCCAACACAGAGATGAAATGACATCTCAAGCCCTGTCACCCAATGAAACCAATAGGGTTTACAAGCATGGATGGGCCCACTTGCACCGCTTTTTGCCTGGGCAGGCTTAGATCCTCTAAGTGGTTTACCAGTACTCTTGTGCGGGTTGGTTTCAGCTCTGCATGGAAGCATCATGCAGCCCATATATTTCTTCAAGCCCTGATGGGCGGGGGCCGTAGGTAGAGGAGATAGTAGAGGAGATAAAAGTGTGAGAAAGGAAAGAAAAAAGGAAAATGAATGGAAGTGTAGAAACAGAAGAACCCCCCCCCCCCCTCCATCTGCCCTTACCTGCTTCAAGGACAGCAGGCCTTGCTCAATTCAAAGGCAACAACAATTGGACATCCCAATTTTAAAGGCAAGTTACACAACACCTTTGCCTCACCCCAATCACCTCCATTTTTTTTTTGTTTTGTTTGTTTTTCCATTGCCAGCCTGGAAAACTGAAGGAGCAGTCTGATCTGGGTCTACACTGTTTGCCATTCTGTCTGTACCTTTTGAGGCCTAACTGTATCCATAAACGAATTTGTTAAAATTTAAGGAGAATTACAGAAGTCCTCATGGTGGCAATTTTTAGGAGTTTTACGGTATGAAGTATTACCTTGACAAGACTTTGTTATACTCTTCCTCCTCTGAGCCTATCGTGTCCGAAACTTTTGACAGCATCTCTTCCTTTGTCATGCTGTTCACCTTGTCAGCTGAAAATAAATAAGAAGGATTGATCTCCATGAAAAAATGTTGCCTAATCGGTAGTGAGAGACCTAATATTTAAAAGTCAGTAGGTCATGTGGTTGGTGCACATTCAAAAGTTACTAGCATCCTTTTTGGCTTGTTGAAACAATTTGGTCATACACATAATTCATCCCCCCCCCCACACACACACACACACTCTCCCATCCATCGGGGCTTGGAGAAAGATTGGGCTGCATGGTGCTTCCACACAGAGCTGAAACTGACCACACATAAGTACTGGTAAACTGCTCAGAAGACTAAGCCTGCCCAGACAAAGTGGGGTGAATCAGACCTTCCAATGCATATAAGTCTATTGGTTTCATTGAGCAGCAGGGCTTGAGATGTCATTTCGTTTCAATGTGGGATAAAAGTCCCACAGAATTGGTAGAAACACCTCTGAAATGACCTAAATAGTGTTGATGGGGACATCAAACCTCTGTTCAAACAAACAAACACATGATTTCATGACTCGTGTTGTAGGAGAATCTCATTCTATTCACCACGTGAACAAGGCCATGAAATGAACACCTCCCTAAACCCAACTTTATATAGAGAAAACTGGGGTTTACGGGGGTATTCATTATTTTTCTTATTTCTGCTCCAAGACATAGGTTGTGGGTGCTCGTTAGAACCGCCTCAATGAGGCGGTTCTAACGAGCATCCACAACCTAAGTTTGCGGTATAAATAAGAAAAATATCACCGATTTTCTTCAGAAAAGTATCCATTTTGGAGATATGAAAACTGCACTATGTCACACGGGTGTGTTTTCGTAATGGTTTGAATTGACACAGGAGAAAAAATGTATGTGTGCAGCCCACTGGAAGAGCTATACTCATGATCTTTTGCATGTAGGTACTACACTCTCAATCTGATTGTATTTACAGTATGAATTCATAGCAACAGATAAGGTTGGTATTAAGGCTGACACGATTAATCGTATAACCGATTAATCGATCGATAAATTCCACAAAAATGATTATCATTTCTGATTTGCTTTTAATCGATTACTTGTTTGGTACAATTTACTACCCAAAGTTATGCCTAAAATAGCTGTATGAGTGGCAAACAGTGCAGACCCTGATGAGAGGCCGCAGAATGCAGTGTCTCATCTGGGTCAACACTGTTTGCTCAGGCTTGTCTGTTCAAATATACATATGCTGTAGTGCAACATATGGTAAGAGTCATGCTCGGACAGAAAGTCCTACAGGTAAAATTATGACAAAAACCTTAGCGATTACTAATCGATTATCGATCGCAATGACATGGCTGGTAATAGATTAACTTTTCAGCTCCGATTAGCCAGCCCTAGTTGGTATTTTATGATAACGGAAGGATGGTTTTTGTCAATTATACATCCCATTCTAATGAATACCCACAACATAGGTTTATATGGAGAAATAAGGAAAACTATACTTCAGTTATCACAAAATACCCACATATCTGTTGCTATTTGTATTTGGACAGACAGACCTGAACAAACAGTGTAGACACAGATGAGATGACTCATAATGCAGCATATCATCAGGGTCTATACTGTTTGCCACTCATCCAATGAAAAGTGTTCAAAAGTAGTTTCTCTGTATAAAACAACTTTATACAAAATTTAACCCTTATCCTGCTGAAGAAATTGACTTTGTCATACAAATTTCTGATTATCAACCAATCAGATTATTTGATGCAATGATTCGTTCAAATTCACACCGAATGACAAACTGTTTAAGCTCAACACTACAACCCCTATATTTGCAAACAGTGCAGATCCTGATCAGATGGCTTCTTTAGTTTAAAAACCATCTGATCTGGATCTACAATATTTGTCATGCAGACTGTGAATAGAACCCATGCATTCATTCAAGTATTTTTATTGCTGGGTGTGACTGGATTAATCTATTCAGCAGGCTAAGGATTAAGAAAAGTAGATACATCTTCACCCTTTAGTAAACATACTATTTGAAAACGAGTTTTACTTTTAAAACAGAAATCCTGAAGATAGAACTGATCTGTTTGCCACACTGGGTCCAACTGTTCGCAGCATCGTTAACTTAACGCTTCTGAGTAAGTTAATTGTTAAATGCTCTAGCAAGTACAATATGGATTATTCTGTTATTTTTGCTGAAAAAAAGTGAGCAGCTTTCGCAATTGTGAAAGCTGCTCACATTTTTCAGCAAAAATATTAGTATATTTGCAATATTAACTAACGACATTGTTAGTTTTGAATAACTGGACACTGTAAAACAAACATTCTACATATTTTTAGGTCAACATCTATTTTACAAATGAACAAAAAAGAACTATACAACATGATAGGTACATGAACTGCTGCAATAAAATTAAAAACATTTTGCATAATGAAACAAAATAACTAAAAGAAGAATGTTATTTTCACAGTAGCAGCCCGGTCTATTTTTTTTCACCTAAGTCACAAGTAATTGATGAAATAATTCTTTAAAATACCTTGCAAAAGCATTCTTTGAACTGTAAAAATGCTGTATTAAAAATGGCGATCTGTTTCTGTTTTGCAATTGAGTTATGACGTCATAGTCAAGTCGAAAATTGTGACCTAAGATCCGATAGATCAATTACAGTAAATCTCCTAAAATATTATAAAATAAGAAGAAAATTTAGTTTTTTTTTGATAAATATCAAAAATATTTCATCTCGTGTGTTGAAAACATCAGAATTTCCACTCGTGCTTCGCACTCGTGAAAATTCTGATATTCGCAACACACTCGATGAAATATTTTTTTTATTTATCTCAAAAAAAGTAAATATCCTCTATATATATTAATTTAACTCTTTTTGTACCAAATGGAATCGTCCTCCTTCCTCCTTATATATAACAGGAGTCCATTTCGAAATTTAGGGGTGTTAGGTTGTGTTTTCTTCAAAATTAATTAGAAAAATGGCCAAATATTTTACAAACAGTGTAGGCCCTGATCAGACGCTGCATTCTGTGGCATCTGATCTGGGCCTGCACTGTTTGCCAACTACCCGTTTTGGGGTTTCCGGTACAAAATGAATTAAACTGTCGAATCTCATAGGATACATAATTATACAAAGGCAACAGGAATAAGAGGGAATGTATGACTCTGATAGTGGGGAGGAGTGTGATGGACAGATAGGTCATTACAAGAAACAGAATTTATAATAGGGATAATTAAAGGTGGGCCTTGCTATCTTTTTCAATACATCTATTCAATATCTAAGCAAATATATCAGTAAGCAAATCAGGATATTTACTTTTTTGAGACGAATACCAGAAATATTTCATCTCGTGCGTTGAAAACATCCGAATTTTCACGAGTGCAAAGGCACTTGTGAAAATTTGGATGTTTTCAACACACTTTGCACTCGTGAAAATTCAGATGTTTTCAACACACGAGATGAAATATTATTTTTGGTATCCGTCGGAAAAAAGGTAAATTTTCTTTTTATTTTATAATTTTAAACGGATATTTACGGTAATTGATCGATCATATTGTACGTCATAATTTTGACCTGGCTATGTCGTCACAAATGTCAGTTTCACACCATAATCAGATCGCCATTTTGAATACAGCATTTTTACAATTCAAAGAGTGCTTTTCGAAGTATTTTACAGAATTATTTTATAGATAACATATGAATTTTAGCGAGAAAAGTAGTCTGGGCTGCTACTGTGAAAATAACATGGTCATGTTGTTTTTCACACTGAAAAAATCATTTATATTTTCATACTGTGAAAATATCACTTTGCTAACAAACATACTTATTCAAAAACATGCATTCTGTAATGATCCTAAGTACTGGGGCAGATAGGACTAAGGAAACAGTGCAGACTCAGAACACACTCCACCTGCAGAAGCAGTCTCATGAGGGTCTACACTGTTTGTCATTTAATCTGTACCTCTTGCTGAATCTGGAAACAATTTTGTTAATATTTTTTAGACTTACAGAAGGCTCTCAAGGTGCCCAAATGTTTAGGATTTTCCTCTGAATTTATTAATACAGTATCTCACAAAAGTGGCCATTTCATAGGAACGAAATTAAACAAGCCTTTAGCGAGTTTCATAGATTTCATATGAAATACTGTAATTTTCCACACAGAATAATGACAATATCTTGATCTGCTGAATAAATTAATTTAGCCCCGCCTATTTCTGGCTTTCAACCAATCAGATCACTTGGTGTGTTTATTCCAATCCTACAAGTTCACAAGCAGAATGTCAAATAGTGTAGAGCCTGATCAGATGGCTTCTTCAGAAACCATCTGATCTGTATCTACACTGTCTGCAAAGGTGCGGGTTGAGGCTTTGAGGTTTTACATCCTCATCAGCACTGTTTAGGTCATTTTGGAGACATTGCTTCAAATTTTAAGGGACTTTTACCAGACACTGCGATCAAATGACATCTCAAGCCCGTCTGCCTGAAGAAACAGCTAGGGTTTAAGTGACGGTCCGATTCACACCACTTTTCCAGGGCAGACTTAGATCTTCCAAGTGGTTTACCAGTAATCCTAATTTTGGTCAGTTTCAGCTCAGCACAGAAGCAACATACAGCCCATTCCATTTCTCTAAGCCCCTACGGGTGGGGTGCGCAAAGGTAGGGGTTGATATGTTCAGCAGTACACTGGTTAACCCTTTTATACCGACTGGAATCTTCCTCCTTATATATAGCAGGAGCCCATTTCAAAATTTAGGGTTGTCAGGTTATGTTTTCTTCAAAACTGATTTGGAAAATGGCTAAATTTTTTGCAAACAGTGCATGCCCTGATCAGATGCCGCATTCTGCGGCGGCTGATCTGGGCCTACACTTTTTGCCAATTACCCGTTTAGGGGTTTCCGGTACAAAAAGGGTTAAAACAGATACAACAAAAAATGATCTCGTTTGTCATTGCGTATCTGTGTTAACAATTCCGCGAAATACAACGCACAATACCAATAATCACATGAAAGAAGTTCACGAAAACGGGCAGATAAATCAGGTCAACATCACAATGTGCAAATAAAGGAGAACAACATGAGTTACCTTCCTCTTTTTTCATTTTTGCAAGCTCATGCTCTGAGAAATATTTGAAATGTTTTGCTGCAAAATGAAAAAAATAAAAAAAATAATCAAAATAACTTCGACTGCTGTTAGCCAGAACTCACTCTTTGTTTACATCACGATAACTAGTCCATGCAATGAACTGCTTCAACACCCCCTTATACCCCGCTTTATATAGAGAAAACTGGGGTTTGCAGGGATATAAAATATTTTTCTAATTTATGCTCCAAGACATAGGTTGTGGGTACTCGTAAGAACCACCTCAATGAGGCCGTTCTAATGAGCACCCACAACCTATGTTTGTTGAGGTGGTTCTAACAAGCAGTCACAATCTATGTTTGTGGAGGCATTTCTAATGAGCACCCACAACCTATGTTTAGGGTATAAATCAGAAAAATATCACAAATTTTCATTCAGAAATGAAACCATTTTGGAGAAATGAAAGAATGCACTATGTCAAAATGGTGTGTTATCATAATGTATTTGATAATTTACTTGTTTGTTTTGATGTCATCACGTGAACAAGTCCGTGAAATAAAGATAAAGACCCCCTTAAACCCCACTTTATATAGAGAACACTGGGGTTTACGGGGGTAAACATTACTTTCCTTATTTTTGCTCCAAGACATAGGTTGTGGGTACTCGTTAGAAGCGCCTCAATGAGGCGGTTCTAACGAGCACCCAAAACCTATGTTTGGAGTATAAAGAAGAAAAATTAACACAAATTTCCAACAGAAAATTGCCTTTTTGAGGTTTGAAATATGTCCTTTATCACGTTATCGTAATGTTTAGATACAGAGGGCTTGACATTGCTGATTCACATGAAATGTAAAGAAGTCCTTTTGTCTGGAGAAAATTGAGGTTGATATTCCATGTGAATCATCTACTGGAGATAATCCAAATCAAATGTCAAGCTTTTTAGTCTGCTCTAGAATTGTCCATGGTGCTGAAAGGTTTAAGGCCATGTAAAGCAATGAAGCTGGTGAGTTACCTAAGTATTGGGATAGACAGGCCTAAGCAAAGATGTCAGACCCAGATCACACTGCTCCTTACAGAACAGTCTGATCAGGGTCTACACTGTTTGACATTCCATCTGCACTATTTGGACTCCTTGCTGAATCATTAACAGATTTCTTAAAACTTTAAGAGACTTACAGCAAGTCCTCAAGGTGTCCGATTTTTAAGGTTTTTACGGTAACCTGACTAAACATTTCCTGTGTAGGTTTTTCACCTTCTGTTTGGTATTAACCCTTATCCTGCTGTTCACGACAACCCCTATCTTTGCAGAAGCCATCTGATCAGGATCTACACTGTATGGCATTCAGTTTATGAATTTGTAGCAATAAATTACATCAAGTAATTTTATTGGTTGATAGACAGAAATGGGTGTGCCTTAAATGAATAAGCAGCAAGATAAGGGTTAAGAGGCTGTCACACAATTGCCTATGAGCCACACATGACAGGCATTTTGAAGAAAGTGGCAACGTCCACAAACATTAGAAGTCGGAAACTTGATACTAACACGTCACTCAAACCCCAAGTATGTTTGGTGTAAGTAGCTGTATGCTGGTATACTTTAGGGCTAAAAAAAAATTAATTTAAGCATGCATACAACTTTTCTAGGCTCAGGTGTATGCCCCATATGTTATGTATCAGTTTTCCAAGTGTCCCTGTAACAGATGCAATCAGTGTTAGTTTGAGGCACATCATGTAATCTACATGTACATTCCTATTTCCCTATTTTCCACGGCCAGGGGTCAGACATTTGCAGGACCCTTCTGTTTTGTGCCCCAAGAATATGTCAATGTGTTAATGTATATGCATAGTGTCTGTCTGTGACATGATGTATCAGAAACATATTTTGACATTTCAAATGTCTGAGTACAATAACTGTGATGGAGAAACAATGTTATAAGTACCTGAACATGCTCTGAACACACTCAAAGACTCCACAAGCTCAGACTGCAAAATCTTGCGCTTTTAACCCTTGTCCTGCTGAGCTCTTTGAAACAATGTAGATCCAGATCAGATGGCTTGAAGCCATCTGATCAGTATCTTCATTGTTTGCCATTCAGTTTATTGATTTGTTACAATGATTTGCATCAAGAAATCTGATTGGTTGATAAGCATTGGTGGGTGTGGCATATTTAAATATTCAGCAGGTCAAGGGTTAATTGGTGTCATGTTCTGTTGTTTGCTTGTTTGTGTTTTTGGTAACTTTCAAGATATAAACAAGACATACCCTGAGATATTGTCTGCTTTTCTTGCTCCTCAATTTCCTTCTCGAAAAATTTCTTTTTTGCATTGAAGGAACCACCTTCCCGTACCACTGGCTTTGCTGCCCCATAAATCTGAAACAGATTGAAATAAAACTGAAACACGGTGTGAATAGTTCAAAATATATATTGCAGTCCACTGTTAATTATGATATTCGTAAGCACAAAATAAACACCTATTCTGCTAAACACTACATTTCTTACCTTTGCAAACAGTGTAGATCCAGATCAGATGGCTTCTTCAGAAGCCTTCTGATCAGGATCTACACTATTTGTCATGCAGTTTGTGAATTGAATCATATACATTATATCAAGCAATTTGAAATGTGAATAGTCAGAAGTGGGTGTGGCTAAATTAATTTATTCAGCAGGATAAGTGTCACATGAGTTAAACAAGAGGCCCATGGGCCACTATGCTCACCAGAGCTCAGGTGGGCACTGCCCATCCTGCCCAATGGTAGCCATGTATTATAACATGATATCATTTTAATCCACCAAATGAACCCCCATGTCCAAATGAGCTGCCATGTGGACTCAGCATCTGAAAAGTTAGGCCTTTTATGAAGTAGAGGGGGTGGGGCATGGACCCAATGGAGCCCTGGTTGGTATCACTAAATGCGTCTTATCATAAGAAACAAAAATATATATGGTTTAGCAGTGGGGATCTGTAAGGCCTCTTTAACAGTTGAGGGGTTGGGGCATGCCCTGTTGATCCCAGGAAAGCCCAAACTGTTGTCCCTAAATGTGTCTTATCATAAGGACCAAGTATATATATGGTTCAGTGCTGGGAATCTGACCGGTTTCAGAGATTTGAGGCCCTTTTATGAAATAGGAATGGCCCCTGCGGACCCCGCTACAGTAGGTGTGCTTACAATAAGGAACAAGAACATATATGATTATGGGGTGGGGATTTGAATGGTTTCTGAAATATAAAGCCTTTTATGAAATGGAAGGGCGGGGCACATTGCCTCAGCACAAAGAGACCTCCAGGTTGGTGTGATTGAACGAGTCTTATCATAAGGAACAAGTATATGGTTTAGGGGTGGGGATCTGAACTATTTCTGATATATATGGCTTTTAATGAAGTAAAGCGGTGTGGCATGGCCTGGGCGTGCCCCGGGGACTCCCAAGCTGCTGTCACTGAATGCGTCTTATCATAAGAAAGATGAATATATATGGTTTAGGGTGGGGCTAAGAACATTCTCTGAGATATAAGGCCTTATGTGAAGTGGAGGGGTGGGGCAAGGCCCAGGGAGACTCCCAGGTTGTTGTCAATGAATGTGTCTTATCATAAGGAACAAGACTATATATGGTTAAGGGGTGGCCATCTGTAGGGTTTCCGAGATATTGTGATATTATGAAATGGAGGGGGTGGGGCATGGCCCCAGCATATCCCTGGGAACCCCCAGGTTGGTGTTACTGAATGCGTCTTATCATAATGAACAAGAATATATATGGTTTAGGGGTGAGGATCTGAACAGTTTCTGAAATATATGGCCTTTTTTGAAGTGGAGGGGTGGGGCAAGGCCCCAGCGCGTCTCTGAGGACCCCCAGGTTGGTGTCAATGAATGTGTCTTATCATAAGAAGCAAGCATATATATGGTTTATGGGCGGGGATCTGTAAGGTTTCCGAGATATTGGGCCTTTTATCAAATGGAGGGGTGGGGCATGGCCCCGGTGCATCCAGGGGACTCCCAGGTTGATATCACTGAATGGGTCTTATCAAAAGGAACAAGAATATATATGGTTTAGGGGTGGGAATCTGAATGGTTTCCGAGATATTGGGCCTTTTATAAAGTTGAGGGGGTGGGGCCTGACCTGTGCGCATCCCTGACGACCCCCAGGTTGGTGTTACTGAATGCGTCTTATCAATAGGAACAAGAATATATATGGTTTAGGGGTGGGGATCTGAACAGTTTCTGAGATATATGGCCTTTTGTGAAGTGGAGGGGTGGGGCAAGGCCCCAGCGCATCTCTGAGGACCCCCAGGTTGGTGTCAATGAATGTGTCTTATCATAAGAAGCACGCATATATATGGATTAGGGGCGGGGATCTGTAAGGTTTACGAGATATTGGGCCTTTTATGAAATGGAGGGGGTGGGGCATGGCCCCAGCGCATCCAGGGGACTCCCAGGTTGATGTCACTGAATGGGTCTTATCATAAGGAACAAGAATATATATGGTTTAGGGGTGGGGATCTGAATGGTTTCCGAGATATGGGGCCTTTTATTAAGTGGAGGGGGTGGGGCATGACCTCGGCGCATCCCTGAGGACCCTAAGGTTGGTGTGACTAAATGCGTCTTATCAATAGGAACAAGAATATATATGGTTTAGGGGTCGGGATCTGAATGGTTTCTGAGATATATGGCCTTTTATGAAGTGGAGGGGGTGGGGCATGGCCCCGGCACAACCTGGGGGACCCTCAGGTTGGCATAAAAGCGTATGGCTGAAAGAATTTTACTCAAGAAACATTTCTATAAAAGTTTTGTCCAGATATCTGCAATGACTTGGCAGTAAATGCCATTTTTCAATTTTCCCCATTATAAGTCTATGGAAACTCTAAGTTGCCATAGCAACCAAACTAATGGGCCGATTTTCATAAAAAACACAAACTTTCAATCCCCCAGCCCAAGGATGCTACAGATAAAATTTGGGCTGAATCGGTCCAGTGGCTTCAGAGAAGAAGATGTTTGAAAGTGTTGACGTCAGACGACGACGACGACAACGACAACGACGACGACGACGCCGGACAACTGCCTATCCTATAAGCTCCCCCGGAGCCTTCGGCTCTGGTGAGCTAAAAACAATACAATCATAATCTGATTTTTGTTCTTCAAATGCTCATGCACAGCAAACAAATATGGACAGAAACATAAATGAGTTGGCATACAATACAAAGGCCATTATCATTGTCTGATTTTTGCATTTCAAATGCTCATGCACAGCAAACAAACATGGCTAGACAAGTCTCCTTCCATGCTGCTACTTTGAGGTCTCCACTTTATGTCTGTGAACAGCATAGGCTTTGGCAAGACTGCGCTTATTATTATTCTTTGAGGTGATTCAAATAACTACGCAAAATTCTTTGTTGAAAGATCAAAAGGAAACCTCTTATCTCTATTTACCCTTCCTGCTGAATAAGTTAATTCTACTGCACCCATCTCTGACAATCAGCCAATAAAATTACTTGACATAACATGTTCGCATGGTTATCAAACTGAATGATAAATTGTAACAGTACAGATCCTCATCAGATGGCTTTTTCAGAAGCCATCTGATCTGGGTCTACACTGTGTTGAAGTTCAGCTGCACTTTTTCGGGTCAATTGATAATCCAGGCAAGTCTTCTGTGATGACAGTGAGCGCTGTGTAAAATGTAATATCTGAACTTAGCTCATGCACTGGCATACAGTGTACACCCTGATCAGACACTGCATAATGCTGTGTCTGATCAGGATCTATACTGTTTGCTTAAAATACTGGCATCTGAGGATTAAACAAAACAGTTTAGGTCTCAGTTCAGCCTGCACTCAGAGACAATTGACCCACCAGTACCAAATGATCCTCCACCAAGCCATTACTCCTCTTATCTGAAGCAATTCTTCTCAATATCAGGTAAAAGTTCCACAAAATTGGAAGCAAAGTCTCCAAAATGACCTAAATAGTGTTGACGGGGACATTAAACCTCAATGTAAACAAACCAACAAAATTCTCCCTCTCTTCTCGCTCTCTCTCTCTCTCTCTCTCTCTCTCTCTCTCTCATCAGAAATTCACAGATCCTTCTTCCCCTTGTTCTAAAATTAACTTTTTCTCTCACAGACAAAGGGCAATTAAAAATCTGATATTTCTAGCAATAGCACTCTTTTTTAACTCAACAATTTTGTCAACAGATGGTAATTACTACAATCCTTAACATGGAAATCAAGCAGTCACAAATCAATATCCTCTCAATAATTATTCCATGAAATCCTGATATTTCTTTATAAATTCATTGTTATAATAACAGATATATTCCAATTCAAACCTCTGCTTTGAAATCTGCCATTTCTCAAATTTAAATTTGAGCGTGTTTCACTGCTGAAAAGAGGTTCTCCACGGGGAAATGAAACAGAGCATTATAATCATAGCTACTGCAAAGGAGATAGAGGGATAATTTGAGGATAATCTTTGAGGATTAACTTCTTATTTCCTTACTAAAACATATATTGTGGGCATTGTATTCATCAACTGTATTCTGACTAACAGTCCTGAGCAAACTGGGCAGACCAAGATGAGACGCCGCATTCCACGGCGTCTCATCATGGTCTTCACTGTTTGCCAATCATCCATCTTTTTTCAGATGCATTATCGGGTAGCAAATTGCTCTTCTTCAAATTTTAGTATATAATAATAGAAACATACAGTAAATTCCTATATTAAGACCACCTTTGGGACTGTTTAAAGGTGGTCTTAAAGACCACTTTTGAACAGTCCCAAAGATGGTCTGTCACTAGGAGACACTGGGTATAGAAAACACAAAGAAAGAATAACTGAAACTTTCTCAATAAGCTTTTAAAGGCAGATTTAGTCTTAATTTTAGGCGGTTTTAATAGCGGACATTTACTGTACATCTCAAATTTATCCTCTGTAGCTGGAAATTAGCTTCCTGCAGTCTGTTCTGAGTCTGCACCGAATATATGCCCTGCACAGACAGAGAAACACCTGACAAGCTGATGGGTCTAGGTCTTCCAGTACTTGTGCCTGCCAAATTTCACAATTCCCCGTGAAGAACCTCAAATCCACTCTGGTGCAACATTGCTATAAGAATTCCACAAGACACTGTTACAACATGTCAGAGCTCCGGAGAGCACTTGTCATTAGCGAGACACGAGAGAGCCAAAGGTCTTAAATTGTATTGGAAAAATATTGTAGAAGAAGTAGCGGAATGTCATGTTTACTGGCAAGCAAATCTGCTGTGACAAGGGACTAAGACTGTTGAACCCTTAAATTCTTGTACTGTAAGCTAAAATGCAGACCCTGATCTGAGGACGCATTCTGCTGCACCTGATCTGGGTCTATACTGTTTACCAAACCAGACACATAATATGTGTAGATTCTAAAGATATGCCTCATACGCAACACTCTGACCTCACAGCCATAAGTGTCACTATTTTCTATCATTAACCATTACACTCAATCAAAGTCACATGGACATCAACACCGAAAAGCTACCATGCTTAGTAACTTTGGATAGACTACAAAAACCTGTTTCAATCATGAAGTCCATGTGCTGTTGAGTGTGATTTTTTCTTTTTTATTTTTTTTTTTTTTTTACTTAAAAATCCTCAAGATTAACCATGATTTGTTTATGTGATGTTACTTTTTCAAAAAACATCAAGAATCTTGCTAGTCTGTGTAGAAGAGCAGGCTGATTGATGTCTTACCAAATCTCAAACCCATCTTGTCGGAGTCAATAGCTCAGTGGTTAGCGTGTTCAAAACTTATGATCGGCCACCGGAGGTATGTCCTTGGGCAAGACAGGTTATGACAATGCCCCACTTTACCAGGAGTAAATGGGTAGAAGTGGTGTACAAGTCAGTGCCTCCCACTCGTGCGTATGATTATATCCGGAATGAATGTTAGAGAGCGATTCAATAAGCTTGGAGCTTTTATGGCAATCAAACTAAGATAAATTAGTATAAAATACCGTAATGATCCTAAAAATTTGGACTCATTGACGACTTGCTGTTATTCTCCTTAAATTTTAACAAATTTGTTTCATGCTCCAGCAAGGAGTGCAAAAGGTGCAGACGGAATGGCAAACAGTGTAGACCCTGATCAGACTGCTCCTTCAGGAGCAGTCTGATCTGGGTCTGCACTGTTTGCTAAGGTATGTCTTGCCAAATACTTAGAATCATTACGGTAATCTCAAACCCCAAAGACATATGAGCCAGCGCACGACAAAACCTACAATAAGACATGTGCGCACAACAAAGACTCAGATCAGCCTACGCATCCATGCAGTCTGATCACAGTCTTCGTTGTGCGCTCTAAGGATAGCTAAGGGCCCAATGCTCCTTCATGCAGCAAGAGAAGTCTCTAATGACTGTATGGATGCGCAGGCTGATCTGAGTCTTCGGGGGTGCACATGTCTTATTGTAGGTTTTGTCGTGCACTGACTCAAATTTTCTTGTGAAGAGGGCCACATATTTGAAACCAATGCAAAATGAAATCCTCTGTGTATCTAATATCCTAATGGCCACAAAGACAATACAAGGTGTCTTACAAGCTAGTATAATCATCAGTATTCAGCAGCTATTTTTTTGAGCCATGTTATTGATTTCCAAATAAGGAAGTGAGTGAAGGAGTTCTATATCAGGACAGATGTTGGAATTCCCTAGCAGACACTGAGCTGACAGTAATGGATTCTGTTATTGACATAAACTGTAGCTCATACGGCAATAATATTGGATTTTAACCCGTAAGATGCCGAGAAAAACTAAATCTTGAAATCTCGTCTGCTTATGTCGTCTGCTGAATCTTCTTGCAAACTTTTTTGAACAGGCAAACAGTATGCACCCAGATCAGACTGCTCCTATAGGAGCAGTCTGATCTGGGACCACACTGTTTGCAAAAAAGACTTTGAAAATAACCGGAAGACGACAAAGCAGACGACAATTGTCGTGATTAGCATTTTATTTATGGGTTAACCCATTTGGTACGAAAGGGATTCTTTCTCTTTAAATATAGCAGGAGCATTACAAAATTTAGGGGTGACAGGTTGTTATCTTTTAGAATTTATTTGGAAAATGGCCGAACATTCAGGCCTAGATCAGATGATGCTGAACTCGGCATCTGATCTGGGCCAGATCTCATTTAGGGGTTTCCTGTACAAAATGGGTTAACCACTTTCAAAGCTTTTTTATAATTTTTTTTTATTTTATTATTATTACTATTTTTCAAAGACATTAAGGCTTAACATCACAAATAAATGATTCGCATGAAGTCAGTTTTTTTTTTTTTTTTTTTTTTTTTGAGAATTAAGAAAGTAAGGCAAACATGATGACCATGATGGTCCTATATCCCTCATCTGAGCAAGCAGATTTAAAGTTTAACCCATTTTGTACCGGGAACCCCACAACATGTACCCTGGGAAACAGTGCAGGCCCAGATCAGATGCCACAGAACGCTGCGTCAGATCAGGGCCTACACTGTTTGCAAAAAGTTCAGCCATTTTCCAAATAAATTATGAAGAAAACACAACCTGACACCCCTAAATTTTGAAATGAACTCCTGCTATATAATAAGGAGGAAGATTCCATTTGGTACAGAAAGGGTTGTAACAAGTTCCAGCCCTTAAGTAGGGACTGATGCTGATGACAAGGTCAAAAACAAGCATTTTTAGCAATCAAGGGGGCATATCTATGAGTCAGGCCGATATCACCAACAAACTTACATCCCCAACCTACTTATATGTTAGTTTCAGGAAGATCCGATCAAAACTAAAAACTGTACAAAATGGGTTAATTAGGGTTTCATTAACCCTTTCCCACTCAGGGATTTGTGAATTTCACTGATTTTCACAGTGTT
Source organism: Lucinisca nassula (assembly GCA_963580285.1). Lineage (NCBI taxonomy): Eukaryota > Metazoa > Mollusca > Bivalvia > Lucinida > Lucinidae > Lucinisca > Lucinisca nassula. The sequence goes on from OY757020.1 coordinate 12,428,114, forward strand.
GCACCTGACAGCAACTTCAACTAGCCATTGTTTCATAAGGATGGTCTGTTTTACACCAAACTCGGTACGAATGAAAGGGTTAAGAACATTTTCTAACTCTAGGAGGGAGATTCCTGTACAGAGTACTGGTGTACTGAAGGCATTCAAATGTCAGAGGCATACTCAGACAGTTACTGTATTGACGCTGTGGATCTTACACATAACATGCCTACAAGGTACATCAATATATCTCAAAGGGTATTGGAGTTACTGCAATCACAAGGTGATCGCAAGAAAATAGTGTCAGGGGAGATAACTCAAATATTATGGCACCTAAAGTTGTGGTTTTTGAGTATGACACACCAACACAGTCCTGTATAATTGTATCCAGTGCCTGTTGTGTTCTGGTGAGCACACAGATTTTGCCTTGGGTAATGTTACGTTGCGGGGTGATAGCCATTATAAGAAAGCTGTCTCCTGGGTTAAATGAAACGAATCTAGAGGTCACCATTTCTGTTGAGGAGAGTGGATACACTAGATCAGGGCTCGAGAAACTGAAGAATCAAAATCGGTCCAGCCAGTTTCGCCAAAAATTACGGAAATTGCCGATTGGTTACGGTAATTTCCGTAAACGCCATTGGCGATTTGCGATTTCAAAATGTGTCATTAGCGTAACGAATGACATACCGATGTTCCTCTTACACTTGTAAACGGATATGAGCACCAGTATCTCGATTATAAACAGCAATTATTGCTCACATCGGTAATATTTCATCTACTTTCATTTTCTACGCCAGATTTCATCTACTTTCATTTTCCCAATATCCGGGTCACTCCGAACCTGAAGACTACTAAAGGGAAACAACCTACATGGGGCAGTCAGAGACCAATTCGATGGTCACTATATTTTTTTCCCTTTTTAAAACCTTTAAAATATTTCTCTTATTTCACGCATTTTATTTTGCCCAAATTGCTTTGTTTACAAATGGCAACCGATATGGCAGCCACGTGGTTGGAAAATGACGTCATACGGTTTCTGTTTACACAATACACATTAATGCAGTCAAGGACGTAACACACATACACCTGTTTTATGTCATTGATTTTAATAGAGCGTGTTTCTAAAAAAAAAAATGTTTTGAACGGGTTAAAAAATCGAAAAAACATTTCTTTACTCTCGAACCAATACATGGCCGAACGAGAGTCATTGAAAATCTTACATGGCCGAACCGAGTTTTAAAGGATATAAATACATATTTTACGATTACACAAGCCTGAAACAAATCGCTTTGTCTACAAATTGCGGCAGATATTGAAGCCACGTGATCGGAAAATCACGTCATGCGGTTTCATTTTAATTCATTTAAGGGCGTATTACACACGTAGTTTACGTTATTGGTTTCAATGGGGCGCATTTCTTAAATAAAAATATCGTGTAGAATGGGTGAAATAAGGCATTTTCCCTTGAAGGCATAAGACGCAATATTCAGACATGACAGGTGTGTATTGAAAATTGCGCCCTGTGAAAAAAAAAATATTCAAATACCAGTTCTATAGTAAGCCATAAATTAATGACTTGTGTAAACAAACTAGCGTATGTCCTGCATTGATTGACTTAATTTTCTCACCTTGCCAGCTTGCCGTTACGCCTGAGGCCAGTTTTCACGGATAAATAATCTTGACACACGGGTCAAATTTCGCTGCGATAAGATCAAAGAACCCGACGTGGACTTGTCCGATTTTCACCTAGTTAGATAATGAACCGGTCTAACACCTTGTGCTGTAGGCGGTTTTGTATACATGCTTGGATTATCAGTGGCAAAAGGTCAGCTTGTTTTTACAACATAATGATTTAGCGAAAATTTTCGAACAGATTTTTTTTTAAATGTTATAGAATTATGGACCGATTTTTTAATCTTCTTCTGAAGTCAAAATCGGTTTATGGATGGCAAATTCGGTCCGGAACCGGGAAACCGGCATTTTCTCGAGCCCTGCACTAGATTATATCATGTCTAGAATAATATTTATGAATAATTAGGATTAACATGTATGTTTTATAAGTGAAAAGTTCAAGTGAGTTTAAACTGATATAATTGCTTGGTGTATGATTTCAATATGAATTTGCTATTTCTTTTTATGAGTTGGTATTGTAGCTCTGCAGTATGGTGGACAAGCCACTCACCCCACAAATCAGGGGGGTTGTGCATTCGATCCTGGGCTTCTCCAGGCTTTCAGAGTTGTCTCTAAACCCAGGCCTCATCTCCATATGACCTTAGCTGCTGATGGGGGACTTTAACACAAACACACTCATAATACATGTTTTATATAGCATACACTGCATTAAGAATTATCTGGTATCTAAAAGAATTAGCTAGGTTTTGGATTGTTTGATTTGAGGTTTAACGTCCCCTTCAACACTGAAAAAGGTCATTTTGGAGACGTTGCTTCCAATTTTGTGGGACTTTTACCCAACACTGAGATGAAATGACATCTCAAGCCCTGTCGCCCAATGAAACCAATAGGGTTTATAAGCATGGACGGGCCGACTCGCACCGCTTTGCCTGGGTAGGCAGGTTTTAGATTGTATTAGTTATATTGCAAGCACCACATTAGGAGTAAGTAAAAGTTAGGGCATATGATGAACACATGTTTGGATGTGCATCAGGATTGTAAATGCGTAAATGTGTCATGGTGTCGTGACTTCGGTTCGAATATATTTATCATACGCAGAAATTATCGGTATGTTGATCTGTTCTTGTTTGTATTATAATTTAATGGCCCAGTCAACACTATCTCATTTTTGAGCCGGTCAGTTTACCCACCCAAACTTTTTCTGGGCAGGCTTATATGTAAGCGGTTAACCAGTACAGTACACATTCTTTCGCCAGAAACTGACAACTGCCCTTCTTGAATCAGCAGAAGAGAATGAACGTAGAAAAGATTTTATGATCAATCTCCACAAAAGAATGCTGCCGACCCTGGCAGGTATCGAACCCATGTCTTCCAGATCACCAGTCAGACGCGCATCCTACTGAGCTGCCGAGGCTGGCATCGATATGTAGTGCATATAATATCCATGGGTGAGATTATATGTCGCAAGGGAAGTGATGTCACTATGTCATGATGTCGCTCTGTCATGACATCGCGATGTCAATTCAAACTCATGGCTAATTTATGTAATTTGATAATTCAGAGCAATAAGCATATGATGCGTAATGTGGCAAGAGTAGTCTGTAAATTTATGTTTCAAAACTGTTTGTGTGTTGAGGACCATGTCCGGGAATGTGTCGAATTTCCTATATAGTGGCTCAAAAGACGGCACTGGATCAGTCGGCACACATGCATAGCGAGAGTGCCTTTCCGTTGCCTGCTATGTATTGTAAGTAGGAATTACGTAATGGTGTCACATGAGGAGTCGGGGCCTGCCGTTCCCAGCCAGAGCTTGCACAAAAACATGGTTCAGTCCTTCGAAGCAGTTTACTGGTACTTTTGTGTGGTCAGATTCAGCTTTGCGTGGAAGCATCATGAAGCCCAATCTATTTCTCCAAGCCCCGATGTGGCTGTTTTGTATCAAGTATTTTCATTTTTAATCATTTTGTTCAAAGAAGCGGAAGCATTATAGTAAATTTGGTAGACGGTCACTCAAGGGATGTTTTTTGAAATCCGGCCGTTAGCCTCGGGGGAGATGTCATTTCAGGTTTTATTGTTGTTGTTGTTGTTTTTTTTATTTTTAGTTATCAGCAATTTTGTTCAGCGCAGTGGAATTATTTCAGCAATTTTGGTAGTAGGTCAACCGAGGAACATTTCTATGAAATTATTCTGAAATCAGGCCATTAGCCTAGGAGATGTTGTTTACAGGTGTTTTTTTTTTTAATTTTAGCTGGAGCAGAATCATTTTAGCAATTTTTGTAAAGGGTCATCCAAGGAACATGTCTGTGAAATTATTTTGAAATTGGCTCAGTGGTATAGGAGATATCATTTGAAGAAATTGTTGACAGACGGATGGACAGGACGACTGACACGAAGAGATCACAATAGCTCACCTAGAGCTTTTCATGTTGGACAACTATCCCACTAATACACCTAAACCTCGTTATAAATACGGAACTCCGGGTCCAACCAACGGACTGTGTTAGTTATCCGAATCGTGCTATAAACGCGGACCGTATTTGTCACAGATCAACCATTGACACTATGGTGAACAATAGATTTCCAAACAAGATGATGTGCTGTCCGGTTAATAACCGTATTTCCCGACTAAAATGTGTTTAGAACTAATCAATGGGCCTATCAAGTCAAACAAGTCATTTTAATAGAAACCAGCTGAAAAACCACGTTTACGGTTTATATTTAGAAAATCGTCCGATCTGACAGCGAGTATGACGCCATTTTGATAGCTGGTTCCTGGCTAACTTTGTTGTAACTGAGCATCTGGGACCATACCGAACTACAGTACTGTTAATGGATTTCAATGGTAAAATTACCGAGTTAGGTTCCGAACCAGACAATGGTCAAAGCTTACGAGAAATTTGAATTACTTCCCTTGGAATGTCTTACCATTAATATTTTAGCCATCTGAAACCATTATAAATGGCGCACATGGTCTTTGAAATTATATTTTTACCGCGAAAATCGATCATGAATATGTTTTATCATTTGCATTTAAGCTGGAATAAATCGGCTCTATAAAATCAGTTTTATTGCATCAGCTGCATCAATGATCCTTAACCCTTTCCCACTCAGATACATGTTTTTACGTGTCTGCATCCCCCCTCCATTTTAAGCCCCCAGAAGCACCTAAAATCTGCATTTTCTACCCCTGGATAGTTGTTTGCTTTACGATTTGTTGGCCTAAAAAGTGACCTGTTTTTTTGCGCCTCCCCACTAAAAACGTTCTGGGGGGAATCGAGGGGGGGGGGGGGGGGGGCACATCCGAAAAATTTTGGGTGTATGGCCCAACCGGCCGCTAAAATTAATACCTGAGGGTGTCTGGGGTCAAAAATGCCTGAAAATTGATGCTGATAAAACATGCTGCAAACAGTGAAAATGGCCAGTGCCCAACCCCTTTATTGTTGCCTTGACAGCTGTGTGAAGATTAAGATTTGGTCAAAAATTCATGTGAAATCACACTTTTTGCCAGTGTAAAACAGACCATCATTATGAAACAATGGCTAGTTAAAGTTGCTGTCAGGTGCAACACTGTGAAAATCAGCGAAATTCATAAAATCCCTGAGTGGGAAAGGGTTAACAGAGCATGATAATTTTTTTTTTTCCGTTGCGAAACGGAATTCTTTGATCTCTTTATCTCGCTAAACCAACACTTTTGATTGTGCTGATGGCAGTTCATGTTTATCATGCGCGTCAAGCTTAACAAGTTTATATACTGTAAATATTGATGACATTTTTGGAGGCCTGCAATAAACATCAAAAAGTACCGTTATAGATCATGTTAGCTACCGTATTACCGTATTAATCTGAGGTCATGGGCAGGATTGAGTGTATTGCTGAATAAAAACTTCAGATTCATATCATGACCATAAGGCCATAGAGAATAGCAGCATGTAAAACTTACGACACATATTTATCAGTAAATGTAACCAAATCCATCATATGGTTTGCAAAACTTTGAGTTATTAAAACAAGAGGGCCATGATGGCCCTGGATCGCTCACCTGATCCATATTGTACAAACGGAATTGTGGGTAATATATGGTGGTGTGGAGGGTTTGAGCAATTTCGGTTGGACCCAAAGACCATTTCTGTGAAATTAATTCAAAATCAGTCTGCCTGTTTAGGAGCAGAAGTCATTTTGAGAAGTACATGTAGAAGTCATTTTTGATGAAATGACATCTCAATCCCTGCCGCCCAATGAATCCAATGGGGTTTAAATGCACAGATGGTTCCACTCACACCACTTTGCCTGGACAGGCTAAGACCTTCAAAGTGGTTTACCAATACTCCTGTAGAAGCACCTTGCAGCCAAGGTGGGTGGGGGCCAAAACTTTCAAAAGCCATCTGTCTCTAAAAGGAAACAATTTTATAGGAATGTTCCATGAGTGACCCTCCAACAAAATTGCTCAAAATATTTTGCTTAACTGAGCATGATGGCCACCACAGCTAAAAACCTCAAACCTCATTCCTGTCAAATAATTTCATAATCCATCCACTGGTTAAGGAGAAGAAGTCATTTAAAGGTTTTTCTATTTTTAGCTCTGGCAGCCATCTTGTTCACCAGAGCGGAACGGTTTGAGCAATTTTGGTAAAGGGTCACCCAAGGAACATTCCAGTGAAATAATTTCAAAATCCATCTACTGGTTAAGGAGAAAAAGTCATTTAAAGGTTATTCTACTTTGAGCTCTGGCGGCCATCTTGTTCACCCCAGCCGAACGGTTTGAGCAATTTCGGTAGAGGGTCACCCAAGGAACATTCCTGTGAAGTAATTTCAAAATCCATCCACTAGTTAAGGAGAAGAAGTTGTTTAAAGGTTTTTTCTGTTTTTTAGCTCTAGCAGCCATCTTGTTCACCAGAGCGGAACATTTTGAGCAATTTTGGTAAAGAGTCACCCAAGGAACATTCCAGTGAAATAATTTCAAAATCCATCCACTGGTTAAGGAGAAAAAGTTGTTTAAAGGTTATTCTATTTTTAGCTCTGGCGGCCATCTTGTTCACCCGAGCGGAACGGTTTGAGCAATTTTGGTAGAGGGTCACCCAAGGAACATTCCTGTGAAGTAATTTAAAAATCCATCCACTAGTTAAGGAGAATAAGTCGTTTAACCCTTTACCACTTAGGGATTTTGTGAATTTCGCTGATTTTCACAGTGTTGCACCTGACAGCAACTTCAACTAGCCATTGTTTCATAATGGATGGTCTGTTTTACACCAAACTCAGTATGAATGTTCATTGGACAGTAGCCTTTCAAATGCAACCTTTCATGACTTGATCATTGTTGTCATCGTAAAGAGGGGGCATCTCAAAGTTGGCAAAAAGTGTGTTTTCACATGAATTTTTGACCACATTTTAATCTTTACACAGCTGTCAAGGCAACAATTAAGGTGTTTGGCAATGGCCATTTTCACTGTTTGCAGCATGTTTTATCAGCATCAATTTTCAGGCATTTTTTTCCCCAGACACCCTCAGATATAAATTTTAGCGGCCGGTTGGGCCATAAACCCAAAAATTTTCGGGATGTGAGGGGGGCGTTGCCCCCCTTCAATCCCCCCCAGAATATTTTAAGTGGGGAGGCGCGCGAAAAAACAGGTCACTTTTTTGCCCAACAAATCCTAAGGCAAAAACATAACTATCCAGGGGTAGAAATGCAGATTTTAGGTGCTTCTGAGGCTTAAAATGGGGGGGGGGGGGGGGGGGGGTGCAGACACGTAAAAACACGTATCTGAGTGGTAAAGGGTTAACTGAAATCTGGGAACATACTGAATTTTAGCCTAAAATGCATTAATTATATCTGAAATATTGTTTCTTGCAATAAAATGATGAAAAAACATTATTTTGGTCACTTGGGATTTTTCTTCATTAACCCTTTACCACTTAGGGATTTTGTGAATTTCGCTGATTTTCACAGTGTTGCACCTGACAGCAACTTCAACTAGCCATTGTTTCATAATGGATGGTCTGTTTTACACCAAACTCGGTATGAATGTTCATTGGACAGTAGCCTTTCAAATGCAACCTTTCATGACTTGATCATTGTTGTCATCGTAAAGAGGGGGCATCTCAAAGTTGGCAAAAAGTGTGTTTTCACATGAATTTTTGACCACATTTTAATCTTTACACAGCTGTCAAGGCAACAATTAAGGTGTTTGGCACTGGCCATTTTCACTGTTTGCAGCATGTTTTATCAGCATCAATTTTCAGGCATTTTTTTCCCCAGACACCCTCAGATATAAATTTTAGCGGCCGGTTGGGCCATAAACCCAAAAATTTTCGGGATGTGAGGGGGGCGTTGCCCCCCTTCAATCCCCCCCCAGAATATTTTAAGTGGGGAGGCGCGCGAAAAAACAGGTCACTTTTTTGCCCAACAAATCCTAAAGCAAACATAACTATCCAGGGGTAGAAATGCAGATTTTAGGTGCTTCTGAGGCTTAAAATGGTGGGGGGGGGGGGGGGGGTGCAGACACGTAAAAACACGTATCTGAGTGGTAAAGGGTTAAAGGTTTTTCTATTTTTAGCTCTAGCGGCCATCTTGTTCACCCGATCGGAACATTTTGAGCATTTTGGTAGAGGGTCACCCAAGGAACTTTCCTGTGAAGTAATTTCGAAATCCATCCACTGGTTAAGGAGAAGAAGTTGTTTAAAGGTTTTTCTATTTTTAGCTCTAGCGGCCATTTTGTTCACCCGAGTGGAACGGTTTGAGCAATTTTAGTAGAGGGGCACCCAAGGAAAATTCCTGTGCAATAATTTCAAAATCCATCCACTGGTTAAGGAGAAGAAGTCGTTTAAAGGTTTTTCTATTTTTAGCTCTGGTGGCCATCTTGTTCACCTGACCGGAACGATTTGAGCAATTTTGGTAGAGGGTCACCCAAGGAACCTTCCTGCGAAATTATATCAAAATCCTTGCACTGGTTAAGGAGGAGAAGTCGTTTATAGGTTTTCCTATTTTTAGCTCTAGCGGCCATCTTGTTCACACGAGCGGAACGATTTGAGCAATTTTGGTAGAGGGTCACCCAAGGAATATTCCTGTGAAATTATTTCAAAACTGTCCAGCAGTTTTGGAGAAGAAGTTGTTTAAAGCAAAAGTTGACGACGGACGGACGGACGCACGCACGGACGACGGACGCCGGACAAAGACCGATCACGAAAGTTCACCTTGAGCACTTCGTGCTCAGGTGAGCTAAAAAAACAACAAAAAAACTTCAACATGAAACTTTAACATAAAGTGTCTAAGTCTGTAACCATGACCTTGAGGATATGGGCATAGTCAGGCTATGGCTGAGTAAAACTTCGGACCTAGATCTATCATCATACCAAATATGAACCAAATCTATAACCTGGTTTGGAACATTATAGTTCTTAAAAAACAACAACTTTAGCATTAAACTTTAACACTATTTCTAACCCATGACCTGACCTTGTTTGTTTGTATTTGAGTTTAACAGCCCAGTCAACACTATTTTAGGTCATTTTTGAGCCAGTCAGTTTACCTATCCTTGCTTTTCCTGGGCAAGCTTATAAGTGGTTAACCACTACAATGCATTCTTTAGCTAGAAACTGACAACTGCCCTTCTTGAATCAGCAGAAGGATGGGAATGACCGCAGAAAAGATTTATGATTAATCTCTACGAAAGAATGTTGCGGACCCCGGCAGGTATCCAACCCCAATCCTCCTGATCACCAGTCAGATGAGCATCCGACTGAGCTACCGAGGCCGGCCAACCTGGGGCCAGTTGTCCAAAACTAAAAGTCATTAGTCAACGTATCATTAAAACTTTGATCATTTATTATGGCAAATATGCTAATATTTTTGCTGAAAAAAAAATTTGAGCAGCTTTTGCAAAAGCTGCTCACATTTATTCAGCAAAAATACCAAAATTTTAGATATTGAACTTGCTAGAACAGTTAACAATATGACCACTAACAAGCTCGTTTAGCTAACGAGGCTTTGAACAACTGGCCCCTGACCTTTTGTGATCAGAATCAGAATCAGAATTGTTACTGGTGACACGTCAAAAGACATTCATACACCAGGACCTGTGATGTGGGAAGTTAGTCCCTAGCTCTAACCAAAGAGGTAAATTTAGCTACACAATCATCAGCACCTTCAGCTGTCGAAATAATCGAATCGGGAAGGGCATTCCAATCTCTATTGGTTCTGGGGAAGAACGACTCTTTATAAATGTCAGTTCTTGCAGTAAGGGTCTGAAACGCCAACGAATGGTGATTTCTACAGTGTCTAGCTGGGGGAACAAGGTCATCTGTTGGAATGCTGGCAGCACCCTTTAGACCTTTGTATAAAAGGATTAGCCTACTGTCTTTTCTCCTTTTCTTGAGAGACTCCCATTTTAATTTTCCAAGTATTCCAGTCATGCTCCCAGTTTCAAAGCAGTAATTGCCTGTTACAAATCTAGCAGCTCTATTCTGAACTTTCTCAATTTCATCGTTAAGGACCACTCCACTGGGGTCCCAGATACAACTACCATATTCCAAGATTGGGCGAACAAGACCTTTATATGCTGCCTCTTTAACATCCTGGGGGCACTGATGAAGATTTCGCCTCAGGAAACCAAGCGTTCTATTTGCCTTAGTACACATGTTGCTAATATGAGTATTCCATCTCAAGTTGTGTGAGAATGTCACTCCAAGGTATTTAATGGAGTCCACATTCTCGAGGACCGTTCCCTCTAAGGTGTAAGAAGCCTCAACTTTATTAGATCTCTTCCTAGTTATCTGCATAATATTGCATTTAACTGGCTGAAATCTCATGCCCCATTTTCGGGCCCAACATCCTAATCTATCTATGTCAGCCTGAAGTTTCACTGAGTCATCTGTGTTTCCCGGTAACAAACACAGTCATCTGCGAACAGTCTTATTTCTGAGTCAATGTCAGTGGAAATATCATTGATGTACAGGGAGAACAAAAGTGGACCCAGAACGGTCCCTTGCGGGACTCCAAACAAAACTGGAGCCCACTCCGAAGATTCACCATTAACAACAACCCGTTGTTTTCTGTAGCAAAGAAAGGAATCTATCCATTTGAGGGTCTTTCCCCCAATTCCATAACCAAATAACTTAGATTTAAGTAGTTCATGAGGAGGGGTGTCAAAAGCCTTCTCGAAGTCCAGAATAAATGTGTCCACCTGTCCCCCTTTGTCCAAGATTTTTGCCCAGTCATTAATAACTGTGCTTAGCTGAGTTTCACAACTGTGCCTTTTCCTAAATGCATGTTGTCTGTCTGACAAAAGTTTATGTTCGTCCAAGTGGGCCATGATGTTTGAGCCCCACTATATGTTCCAGCAATTTACACAGAACACAAGTCGGAGACACAGGGCGATAATTACGGGCAAGAGCCCTATCTCCTTTTTTGAAGAGTGGACAGATGTTTGCTAAGAGCCATTCTTTGGGGATTTCACCCGTATCAAGAGACTGTTGAAACAAGTGTGCAAAAACTGGACCCAACTCATTTGCTAGTTCCTTCAGGACTCTAGGATGAAGCTCATCAGGTCCTAAGGCCTTACTGGGATTTAAGCCTTGAAGTAACTTGATCACGCCTGCAGCTGTCACAACAATATTATTTATGAATGGGGCCGATCTTCCAGTCAATGGAACCTCCGTGAACTCAGTTTTATTAAACACATCATTGAATTGACCAACTAGTTCCTCTGCCCTTTCAGAGTCTGATTCAGCAACCCCGTTCCCTCCTCTTTTATTAAGGGGCGGGATACCTTGCCTGACTTTCTTCTGGCTATTGATATATCTGTAGAAGTCTCTGGGATTTGCCTTTACATCACCTACCAAGTTATTCACATACAAATCATGCTGATTTTTTATATCAGTCTTGATTTCACGTCTCAAGTTTTCAAATTTTGTCCGGAGTTTACCACTTCCTGTCTTTTTTGCCTTTGCATGAATCTTATTCCTTCTGCGAATTTTTCTCCTTATCTCTGGAGTGATCCAGGGAATAGAAGATACAGACCTACTAGTTTTTGAGGGGATATGATTTTCGGCCGAAGTATGAATGAAACAAGTTATCAAATCAAAATTCTCCTGTACAGATCGAGCATCTGAATGACCATTAAAGTATTTCTCCTTTGCAAATCTGAGTGCATCCTTCCTCATAGTTCATAGTCACCTTTCTGATATGAGTACACCTTCCTCCGAGGTTTCTTTATTGGTGGGATGTGAATTTTTAAATATCCGGAGACAATATCGTGGTCACTTAGTTTATCTGGGGAATGAATGTCTTCGAATTGTCCTGGCAAAGTCGTAAGGATCAGATCCAATGTGTTCTTATCACGAGTGGGGAAGTTAACAATTTGTTCAAGGCCATGATCGTTCATAATATCAATTAATATTTGTCCTTCGACTGACTCAGCATTGTGCCTTGTTTGCTGAGCCTGTCGGGCCAAGCAATGTCTCTGAAGTTGAGGTCACCTAGAACATGTACAGCCGGGAGTTTTTTACCCTTATGCTGCGATTTGATGCAATCCAATTGGTCTTTAAACAACTGGAAGTTTTCGATCGTACCATTTGGTGGACGATACCAACTTGCTACAAAGTGGGAAGTTTTATTTGCAAAAACCTTAACCCAGACCGATTCGCTGTCATTTTCCAGTTCCATGAAAGGCATGTGAGGAATGCCTCTATGAATGAGCAACATCACCCCACCGCCATGAGAGTTCCTATCTTTTCTGTAGACACAGTACTGACAGGTTTCAGGGAAAAGCTCAGATGTAGTAAATGAACTGTCAATCTTTGTTTCCTGAATAGCAACAATATGAGGTTGAGATGTATCGAGGAAAGCTAAAAGTTCAAGAATTTTTCCTCTAATTCCATTTATGTTTATACTGCAAAGTTTCAAACCTTTCACAAAATTTGACTTAGTTTCATCAGCAGTCGAAGATTTGCCTCTCTTATCCTCTGACAGAGGTTCAAACCTGTTTGGCTTACTCAGTTCTACATATTCATCAAAGAAGGAGTCTGAGAAGTTACAGACCTCACATTTTGGACAAATCCAGTGGCAGCTTGAATTTACCAAAGTGCCATATTCTGCATCTGAAATGAAGGAACATTCAGTGTGTATCCACGACATTTCACATTGATCACACTGAACGGCTTTGTGGCCATTAAGGACAGCACCACTGCAAAGACCACAGTCAGCTTTGCAGTCTTTGCAATACCAAGTTCCAGCTCTAGATTCAATTTCTAACAATTGATTGTTATCCAAATCAGAACATGAGGAGTGAAAGCACTTGTTACAGTCCTCACATTCTATCCATTTCTCGGAACCTTTGCAATATTTTTTGCAGAGTCCGCAGCGAAACCTTGGGCCGGGGTTAGTTTCGATGTCTCCGGCCAAGATTAGAAGTAAAGCCAAGTTTGTACCGCGTGAGGACTTGAAGTTTCGCAAGCCCTCCGAACACCTTCTGTTCCCATTCTTCCTTGTTAATGCATGGATCTGGGTATTGCTGAATGGCATGGATCTGGGTATTGCTGAATAAATCTATCTGACATCATACTAAATACACCACATTGGCACAACCTCATTATAACTGTTTGTTATTTTGGACAACCACAGTTTCAGGATGGATCTCAAAACAGTATACATTATCTAGAAAAATGACAATAAATATTGTCACTTTTCTATATAATCTGTACATTTTGTTTGGATATAGCTCGGGGGTTTGACTAACACTTTTTGCTTTGGATCCCATCGATAGTGTTATAAAGAGATTGTGGTGTATGAACCAAATCCATCATACGCTTTGAAAAACACAAGTTGGTAGAGTTACTATTTTGACTAGGTATTAAAGTACATTTATAACATGCCTATACAATTTGAATGATGAAAAATAAGCCATAAAATCAGTAATTTATGGCAAAGACTTTGACGAAACTGTGCAGACGAGCAAGATAATATGAGTCTTCGCTGTGCGCACCAACATGTACATACATTCTTCTCTTCTCTTGGCTATGATTGTTTTTTGGGGGTTTAACCCTGGGGGGTCATTTCCAGTCATGTCCGAGAGAAAGGAAGAAAAGAAATAGGTTATAGCAGAGGAGATGAAAGTGAAGGACAGAGGAGAAAGAGGAAAATGAATGGAAGACGAAGTGAAGAAACAGAATAACAATATCCCCCCCCCTCTACCCCTATCTGCTGCAAGACAAGCAGGCCTTGTCCAACTGTAAGCCTATATCAGATGGACGCCCCACTTCGCCTTACCCAACCAGCCCCTTTTAATGGCTAATATTCTAGTGTAATATAAATGTATAAAATGTATTAGTTGTGGATTAAATTCCTGAACTTTCATGATCAGGAAAACTGTGCAAAATGTTAGATGCATACATTATGAAAGCAACAGAATTATTTGTAACTGATCTGATTAATTAACCTAAAAGCACCAAGCCTAATCTTAAGGCAGACTATATTTCGATTTATTTTATTTCTTTTTTTTTTATTAACACTATGTTTGTTTGATATGAGGTTTAACCATCAACACTGTAAAGGTCATTTTGGAGACCTTGCTTCCAATTTTGTGGGGATTTTAACCGACATTGAAATGAAATAACATCTCAAGCCCTGCTGCCCAATGAAACCAATAGGGTTTATAAGCATGGACGGTCCGACACTCGCACCGCATTGCCTGGGCAGGCTTTGATCCTCTAAGGGGTTTACCAGTACTCGTGTGCAGGTCAGTTTCAGCTCTGTGTAGAAGCATCATGCAGCCCATCTATTTCTTCAAGCCCCGATGAGCGGGGACCTTTATTATCACTCTAAAGCAGGCATGTCATTTCATGTGAATTGTCTGCTTTGCAGACAATTCACATGAAATGACATGTCTGGTTTGCTTTGAAAATGAAAAGGAAAAACATTATTTGAAACTGTGTTCTGTTAAATGGTATGATGGGTGCTTAACAGGTTAATGTAAGTTTAAAGCTGTGCTTAGTTATATTACCTCGGGCTCCTACAAATAAATCAACAGATGTAAGTTATGTGTCATTTGCTTTCAGTCAAATGCCAATTCTGAAAGCCGAGTTTATTTGGCTTTCCGTTTGTTAGGAGCTCAATATCACATTATGTACAACATATTATTTTCTCTATGTCGGTGTCCTACGATGTACAGTACCTATGTTTGCATGTAGAGGTCATACAATGTACAACCCATTTTTTTTGGCATGTAGGCAGGCATCAAACATTAAACAACAATTTTTGCATGTATGTGTCATACAATCCATAACATTTTTTTTAACATGTATGTGTAAAACAATGTATAACCAAACTTTTGCATGTATGTGTCATACAAGGTGCAACTAAAATTTTGCTATTTTTTGCATACAAAGAACAAACTTTTTTTTCTTTGCATGTAGGTTTCTTATAATGCAAAACACAATTTGTGGCATGTTGGTGTCATACAATGCAAAATACATTTTTTGCATGTAAATGTAAAACCAAATGTTATTTACATGCATGTGTCATACACAGTACAACCATTTCTTTACAAGTATTTTTCATACAATCTGTCAATGCACAACCCAATTTATTTTTGCATGTAGATGTCATACAATGTGTAAAAACACATTTTTTTGCATGTAGATGTCATCTAATTTACAGCACATTTTTTTTTATTGTAGGTGTTATACAATATATAACCCAACTGTATGCCTGTAGGTGTCAACAATGTACAACTCAGTTTTTTTTTTTTGCATTAAGTGCCACACAATGTTCAACACAATGTTTTGCATGTAGCTGCATGCACAACACATTATTTTTGGTACATGCATTTTTATTTTGCATGTAGGTGTCATTGAAGATACAACCAAGTTTTGCAGGTATTTTTTTTTTTTATTTTACAATGTACAACCAAATTTATTTTTGCATGTAGACTTCAAAGTAGAACATTTTTTTCATACAATGTACAACACATTTTTTGAATACAATATATAACCAAAATTTTTGCAAAAAGGTGTCTTACAATGTACTCGTTCAACCAAATTTTGCATACAGGTGCCACACAATACACAACCAAATTTTGTATGTAGTCGTTTTACAATGTACAACCAAATATTGCATGTATGTGTTTTACAATGTACAACCAAATTTTGCATGTACCGGTATGTATTTTACAATGTTTAACTTTTTTCTTTTTTTTTCTTTGGCATGAACTTGTCATGCTATGAACAATGCATTTTTTTCCGCATGTAGGTGTCGTACAAGGACAAAGATAATTTTTGCACATATATATGTCTAAAACAATGTACAGCTCAAATGTACAAATGAACCAGGTATTAATGCAAACACTACCACATCGCTATGTAAGCTTGTTCTGCTAGGCAGTACAAATGTGTTAAATACTTACCATATTTACCTGATGTATTTGGACATTCAGGCCTGTTTGTTTCAATTGAGGTTTAACGTCCCCATCAAAAATGCTTCCAATTTTGTGTGAACTTTTACCGGACATTGAGATGAAATGACATCTGAAGCCCTACCGACCAATGAAACCGCAAGACTGATATGCATTGGACAGTCTGACTCACACCTCTTTGCCTGGGCAGGCTTAGTCCTTCTAAGCGGTTTACCAGTACTCATGTGTGGTCAGTTTCAGCTCTGCGTGGAAGCACCATGCAGCCCAATCTATTCTCCAAGCCCCAATGGGCAAAGGCCATACAAACAGACAGGCCAAGCAAACAGTGTAGACCCAGATCAGATGCCGTGCAGAATGTGGTGTCTCATCAGGGTTTACACTGTTTGCCACTCATCCAATTATTTTTAGACACAACAACAGGTAGTAAATTGTACTTGTTCAAATTCTAGTACAAGCATCATAATGAGTCGAGGTGTAATACAGAAAAATTCCTATATTAAGACCAGCTTTGATACTGTTCAAAAGTGGTCTTAAAAGACCACTTTTGAACAGTATCAAAGGTGGTCTCTGACCAGAGGACACAGTATGTAGAAAATACAAAGAAAGAATAACTGCAACCTACTAAATCAGCTTTTCAAAGCAAAATTCTTAACTTAGGTGGTCTTAATAGCGGACTTTCACTGTACTTAAGATTAACCTGGCTTGTATTACCATATTCACACTAAGTACACATTACCCAGTGACACAAACAGCAGAAGTCTTTACCAGACTGAGTAGATGCTCTGGCTCATCTGAGTCTATGTTGCTTTGAACAGATATTTTCCTTAGTTTTAATTATTTTGGATCATACAAATTGAGCCAGGGCACAGCATTTCCTACAATTTACATGTGCACCTAGCAAAGACTCAGATCAGCCTGCCCATCCGTATAGTCTGACCAGAGACTTGTCTTGCTGCATGAAGGAGCATTGGACACTTAGCTATCCTTAAAGCACACAACAAAGACTCTCATCAAACTGTGCAGATGTGAAGGCTGATCTGAGTCTTCGCTGGACGCACATGTCTTATTGTAGGTTTTGACGTGCGCTGGCTCTAATATTATCAAACCATGCTAAGAACAAAAGAGATAGAGATTTTTAATACTGATGACACAAGTAAAGAATAAACAAAATGCACAAACATATTAGCCACATCGTGATTCAAACTCTCTCAAGGTGAAAATCATAGCTCCTGTTAAGGACCGGTATTGCGGATAATTAACGGATAATTTTTCTTACTATCTGTTAGAAACCTTGCTGTAGGTACTTGTTAGAATTGCCTCTATGATTTGTTTGTTTATTTTAATTGTATAATTTGAGGTTTTACTTCCCCGTCAACACTGTATAGGTCATTTTGGAGATGTTGCTTCCAAGGTTGTGGGACTTTTACCCAGCATTGAGATGAAATGACATCTCAAGCCCTGTTGCCCAATGAAACCAATAAGTTTTATAAGCATGGATGTTCAACTAACACCACTTTGCCTGGGCAGGCTTAGATCCTCCAAACAGTTAACCAGTACTCATGTGCATCGGCTTCAGCTCTGCCTGGAAGCATCATGCAGCCCAAATATTTCTTCAAGCCCCAATGGGCTGGTGCCGGTAAATCATACATTGTGTTGATGATAAAACATACATTGTGTCGATGATACATAACATACATTGTGGGTACTTGTTATCAAGGCGATTCTAACAAGTACCCCCAATGTATGTTTTACTGCAGGAATATGAAAAAATATCCCAAATCATCCTAAATACCAAAACATACAGGGATAAAGCTGGTCCAGAAATTTAACAAGTGATTTCTCCCTCAAAAACAACTAGGGAGAAGTTTTTGGCTGTTTTTTTTTATGTTTTTCTACATATTTTATACTTTTTGACTTCTCCCTTAACTAAACATTTGGAAAAATTTATGCCATAGGAAAACTATTTCCCCCACTTCTCCCACTAGCTTATTCCCTGCCTTAACTATCGAGCTATTCACACATAGAAACACCCCAAATTCAGTTCGTACTTACATTTGCTGAAGGCACTCGGGCCTGTTTCAGGATATCATCAGCAGTCTTTTTTGGTGCAATCGTCGGTTTGGGCGGTACGGGCGGATGGTTAGGACGGGGCTTGCCGAAGCCAGGCTTTGTACTGATGGGCTAAACAGAAGAAAATCAATCTATCTAGGTCACGTGCAACATGCTTCTCAAGACACAGCAGCATATATCTGTATGACCCTATATATTAAATTTTTCAAAATACTGTTGACCCTATATATTAATATTATAAAATACTGTCACTGTAATTTGTGACTATTAAACCAATTGTATACCTCCTCAACTAAATTTTTTTTTTTCAATACAGCTTTTCTTGTCCTAATGCAATTTTTGTTTTTTATAATTGTGGTATATTTGAAAATTTGTTATATATTGCAGAATATACTGTCAAAAGTTTTTGACATTTAATCAGATGTTATGTTAACCCTTCAGATGCCAAGAAAACCTACATCTGAAAATGTCACCTGTTTATGTTGTCTGGTGCATCTTCTTGCAAACTTTTTAAAAAAAAATATTTTGCACACATTCCAACTGCGTGACCCCCACCAGACTGCTCCTAGGAAAGCAGTCTGATCTGGGTCCACACTGTTTGCATCAATGACTTTTAAAGTAACCAGCAGACAACAAAGCAGATGACAATTGATGTGATTGGCATCTAAAGGGTTAAATTTTCAAGAGCATCTGATTTCAAGATAACCCTTAAGCTGCGAGAAAAACATCTGAAAATGTTGTCTGCTGAATCTTCTTGCAAACTTTTTAGAAATATTTTTTCATACAGTCAAACAGTGTGGACCCAGATCAGACTGCTCCTAGAGGAGCATTCTGATCTGTGTGCACACTGTTTCCAAAAATGACTTTTACAGTAACTGCCAGACGACGCAGCAGACGGCAATTGTCCTGATGGCATTTAATGGGTTAAGCTATGTTCACAGTCCTTCAATTTGATACAGATATATACTTTGAGGAAAAAACAAGCATTCAAAATAAAAGTAACAGTTTCAAAAACAAGGAAAAAAACACATTTTTTATTTCATCTAGTGTCAGTAGGATTACCCAATACATCACAATCTCAATATAACACTGTTGGTTATAACACGGGTTTGGATATAAAATTGTTTCAAGATGGTTAAAAAAAAATGTATAGATAATAGAGAAAAAAAATGACCATAAATGGTCATTTTTCTATATAATCTAATGATTTTAGTTTGGATAAAACATAGTTGCTAACGTAATGATCCTAAGTTTTGGGAAAGAAGCCTAAGCAAACAGTGCAGATCCAGATCAGACTGCTCCTGAAGAAGCAGTCTGATCAGAGTCTACACTGTTTGCCATTTCATTTGCACCTTTCGGACTCCTTGCAGGATCTTGTAACAAATTTGTTTTTAGGAGAATTACAGCAAGTCATGAAGGTGTCCCAATTTTTGGGATTTTTACGTTAACACAATATGAGCCCCGCCAAGCGAATTTGTGTCTTTGAGCAATCCGTCATGACAAATTTTAACTGCGCATTCCCAGCCATTCAGAGGGGCTTGGGATGTGGCTTTCTGTCTGAAGGTTCCTCTTGATTCACTGCTTGTATGAGCGAGCAGCGAAGGTTCTGGCGAGACTGCGCGGATGCGCAGGCTCGCCTGAACCTTCGCTGCTCGCATTGTCGATAAGTACCAAAATCGCTTGACGCAGCCCATTTCTGCTTTATACCCCATTGATAGTGTTATAAAGAGGTTATGATGTACCTGGACAGAAGTTCTTGTTTAAATTGGAGTTTTTACAGCCATGTCAGCCAGCCAATAGAAGCCTCAGTGGGGTAGTGGTTATGCTACTTGCCTCATAAACGAGGGGTCGTGGGAGCGACCCCAGGCTTCTCCTGACATTCGGATGGGACTATAAACCAAGGTCCCTTAGCTGCTGGTGGGATGTAAAACTCGAACACATACACACACAGCCAGTGAATATTATCAAGATCACGTTTAACTAGCGAGTTAACCCAAAGACGCTTTTCCTTGGTAAGCTTGGACCATATTTATAAGTGATTAACCAGTACAGTATACATTCTTTCCCCAGATTTTGATTTTGATTTTAGTTTGGACCTAATGGCCTAGTCAACACTATTTAGATTGTGTTGAGCCTGACAGTGTACCCTAACAACATTTCTCCTGGCCAGGCTGATACAACAGCTCTGCCCTTCTTGAAATAGTGGAAAATATTTCATGATCATTCTCAACAGACAAATCTAGCCAAACCACAAAACAAACTCTTGTTCTCCAGGGTCTATTATTCATTTGTTTGTTTGATTTGAGGTTTAACCCTTCTCTTGCTGAATATTCATTTTAGCCACACCCATCTCTGACTTTTAACCAATCAGATTACTTGATGTAATTTATTCCTATAAGTTCATAAACTGAATGCCAAACAGTGTAGATCCTGATCAGATGGCTTCTTCAGAAGCCATCTGATCTGGATCTACACTGTTACCAAAGATATGGGTTGTCGTGAACAGCAAGATAAGGGTTAACATCCCCGTCAACAATATACAGGCCATTTTTGCAGACACTGCTTCCAATTTTCTGGGTCTTTTACCCTACACTGAGATGAAAGGACATCTCAAACCCTGCCGTCCAATGAAACCAAAAGAGTTTATATGCATCGAGGGTCCAACTCGCACCACTTTGCCTGGGCAGGCTTAGATCTCCTAAGCGGTTTAACAGTACAAATGTGCAGCTGGTTTCAGCTCTGCGTGGAAGCATCATGCAGCCCAATCTATTTCTCCAAGCCCCAATGGGTGGGGGCCGGTCTATTATTCATTTGTTGCCCTTGTGTGAGGGGAATATGACAAGCAGGTAATCTAACAAGGGCAAAGTTTTTGTTTGTTTGTTTGTATTTGATTTTTACAGCCCAGTCAACACTATTTAGATCATTTTTGAGCCAGTCAGTTTACCTATCAACACTTTCCTGGGCAGGCTTATACGTAAGCGGTTTACCAGTACAGTGCACATTCTTTCGCCAGAAACTGACAACTGCCCTTCTTGAATCAGCGGAAGGGAGAGAATGACCGTAGAAAAGATTTCATAATCTCCACAAAAGAATGTTGCCGACCCCGGCGGGAGTCGAACCCGCGTCCTCCTGATCACCAGTCAGACACGCATCCGACTGAGCCACTGAGGCCGGCACAAGGGCAAAGTTATGTTCCCTTGCAAGGGGCATGCTCAAGACAAATCAGAATTCTTCACTAGCTCATGTATATTAATGAAGTATAATAAATGGCTTTAACTCAAGCATTAGTCGTGATAGGCCAAGGGTAGCTATGAAATTAATAGCATTCAAAACAATGAAACAAAAAAACTGCCAGCACAGAAACGAAGTTAAACATGCTCATAAATACTTTCAAACTCAAGAAGAGCATGCTTCGTTTAGCACATATGTAATATCAGAGCAAACATGCCAAGAATAGTACACAAGAACATTAAGTATGGCATATACACTAATTAATACTTCTGTTAACAAATTATGAGTGTTTTTTGCAGATGCAAAACATTACGAAAACACGCCTATACAAATACATTGTGAACAAGCGCCGAAAAAACGAAAATTTTAAGGTGAAAAATAGTGATATTTTTCTTATTTCTGCTCAAAATATAAATTGTGGGTACTCGTTAGAACCGCCTCATCGAGGCGGTTCTAATGAGTACCCACAATCTATATTTTAGAGGAGAAATAAAAAAAATAAGGTTTTCCCCTGTAAACTCCAGTTTTACTACATAAAAGTGGGGTTAAGGGCCTCCGTGGCCTAGTGGATAAGAGCGCTGACTCTTAGTCATTAGGTCTCTCACCGCCGTGGGTTCGAGCCTCGCTCGGGCCACGTGTGAGACGCCAAGTTCTTCAACGGAAGGTCAGGTGGTTTTTCTCCGGGTACTCTGGTTTTCGCCCACCTCTGATTAACGATTGGCTCGATATGAGTGAAATAATCTTGAAAGGGCCGTAAAACCCAAACCAAAAAAAAAAAAAAATAAATAAAAGTGGGGTTCAAAATTATATAGGTGTGTTTTTGTGATGGCTTCTCACATTATTCAGCAAAAATACCAAAGTATTAAATCTTGAACTTCCTGGAATGGTTCACATTCTGACCACTAATGGGCTTGTTAAGCTAACGAGGCATATACTCACCGGAGGGGCAGGTTTTGTCTGAGCTGGTTTGTTGGGTTTAGCATCCTGAGGCACTTCGGAAATCACAGTTTTCTGAAACATATTGTTCAATACCATGAAATTCACCATTGTACAGTAAAGTTTCCGCTATTAAGGGGAATGGGAACATCTGGCACATTTTCCGCCATTTTTCAAAGGGAGACAACTTTCGGGACTTCCTGTCCACCTTTCTATCAGCTCTGTCCCACTGACAAAAGGGGTCTACTCTTGAAGGAAAGAATTTGCTCCTTAGGAGCAAATTCTTTCCTTTAAGAGTTGACCCCTATTTAAATGGGAGACAAAAATACTTTTGCAGGAGTTGTCTCCCCTGAAGGTGTTCCCATTCCCCTTAAGATCACCTACAATTAAGACGAAATCTGCCTTTAAAAGCTTATGATGAAGGTTTCAGTACACCCAGTGTCTCCTTATGAGACCACCTTTGGGATGGTGCAAAAGTGGACTTAAAGACCACTTTTGGACAGTCCCAAAGGTGGTCTTAATATAAGAATTTTAATGTATCAGTATGATACTTGGTGAAAATAGAAAATGATTTGTTTGTTTTACGAGTTTAGTTTATACTAATTTATTTTAGTTCGATTGCGATGAAAGCTCCAAGCTTATTGAATCGCTCTCGAACACTCATTCCGGACGTTTTCATGTGCGCGAGAGAGAGGCAGTGGCTTTTACATCACTGCTACCCATTTACACCTGGGTGGAGTGGAGCAGTGTCATTACGTGTCTTGCCCAAGGACACATCTCGATACCGGTGGCCGGTTCGAACCCACAACCTCTCGATCATAAGTTGAACGCGTTAACCACTGCGCTTTACGAGTTAAATGACCCAGACAACACTTTTATGTCATATCAAGCCAATCAGTTAATCTAACCCAGCCTCTCTTGGGCAGGCTGTGTATATGCAAAAGATTAACCAGCACAGTGCACATTCTTTTGCCAGAATCTGACGAATCAGTTAAAAAGAATGACTGAATGTAGAAAAGACTTGCTGATCAATCTCCATATAAGTGTGTGTGTGTGTGAATTCGGGTTTAACGTCGCTTTCAACAATTTTTCAGTCATATCACGACGGTGTCTGGTTGCGACAGGGAGCTAGATGCTCACTTTTATAGTGCTGCCTCACTGAAGTATCATGTCCCAGACACATTACATGATACCACACCCAGTCACCTTATCCTGACACTGGGTCGACCAGTCCTAGCTCAACCCCGTAAATCAGTGCCAAGCGAGGAGCAGCTAGTACCATTTTTAACGACTTTGGCATGTCGCAGCCCGGGATCGAACCTGTGACCTCCCGTTCCCCAGAGCAGACACTCTACCAACTGAGCTATCGGGGCCGGTAAATCTCCATATAAGAATGTTGCAGCCACAGCAGGTATTCAACCTGTGCCCTCCAGGGGACAGTTGTTCAAAGCCTTGTTAGCTTAACGAGCTCATTAGTGGTCATATTGTTAAGTGTTCTAGCAAGTTCAATATCTAAAATTTTGGTATTTTTGCTGAAAAAATGTGAGCAGCTTTTGCATCCGCAAAAGCTGCTCACATTTTTTCAGCAAAAATATTAGCATATTTTCCATAATAAATGATCAAAGTTTTAACGACATGTTAACTAACGACGTCATTAGCTTTGAACAACTGGGCCCTGTTCACCTGTCAGACAGCCTCCCAAGTAAGGTGTGAAAGCATAAGAACAGATAAGGTTCATATTTTGTGATAATTGAAGGATAGTTTTTGCCAATTCTCCATAAAAACCTATGTTGTGGGTATTCATTAGAACCGCCTCAGCGAGGCGGTTCTAATGAATACCCACAACAAAGGTTTATATGGAGAAATAAGAAAAACTATCCTTCAATTATCACAAAATACCCACCTAATCTGTTGTTTTGTTTTGCCTGTTTGATTCGAGGTTTAATGTCCCTGTCAACACTGTATAGGTCATTTTGGAGACGTTGCTTCCAATTTTGTGGGACTTTTACCCAACATTGAGATGAAATGACATCTCAAGCCTTGTCGCCCAATGAAACCAATAGGGTTTATTAGCATGGACGGTCCGCCTCGCACCGCGGTTCCTGGACAGGCTTTGATCCTCTAAGCGGGTTACCAGTACTAGTGTGCGGGCCGGATTCAGCTGTGTGTGGAAGCATCATGCAGCCCATGTATTTCTGCAAGCCCCTATGGGCGGGGGCCGACCTAATCTGTTGCTATGGCAAGTAGATAATATTATGTACCAATTTGTTTTGGATCAGTTTAAGATCAGTTTGATCTGCCAGCTTAGGTAGCTCAGTTGGATGCCCATCTTATCAGAACTGAGTGGACTCAGATCAACATTTTCAAGACCAAGTTGGTTTTGGTTTAATTTGGAATTTAATGGCCAAGTAAATACTATTATGATCATATCCAGCGGGTGGGTCACTTCATTTAGTGTAAAAATCCTAAAAATTCTGACAGCTGAGAACTCACTTTATTTCTCCTAAAATTTTAACAAATTTCTTTCATGATCCAGCAAGGAGTCCAAAAAGTGCACATGGAATGGATAACAGTGTAGACCCTGATCAGACTGCTCCTTCAGGAGCAGTATGATCTGGATCTGCAATGTTTGCTTAGGCCTGACTGTCCCAAAACTTAGGGTCGTTGTGGTAACCACACATTTTCCTTGGCAGGTCTATACATAAGTGGTTAACCAGTACAGCGCACATTCAACAACTGCCATTAAGCAGCATTAAACTGCCATAAAGCAACTGCCATTCCTGAATAATCAGATAGAAAAAGAGTGATCATAGAAAGTTTTTCATGATCAATGTCCAGAAAAGAATAATGCAGGACCTGGCAGCGATCAAACCTGTGACCTTACTGAACACCACGTTGATGTGCATCTGACAGCCGTTGAAGGGGGCTAAGATCAAGCTGATCTGCAAATGCACAGTCTGTTATGGTACAATTTCTCTCTTTTTTTTTGGGGGGGGGGAGGGGGGGGACCCTTTCCTTCAACTCTTTGTTACATCTAAAATCAGTACAGGTCCCAGGTACAGGTACAGGTACAGGTCCCACATCACAGGTCCTGGTGTATGAATGTCATTTGACGTATCACCAGTAACAGTTCTGATACAGTAGAACTTCGATGGCTCGAACACCTATGGCTCGTTTACCATGGATGCGTCGAACCCATTCATGAGCCCCTAGCGAAATCCCCTACATAAGAAATAGTGGGGGATAATTAAGGAGATTTTAGTCTTTTATCTTGCAAATGTATGCTGTGTGTATTCATTAGAATCGCCTCTATGAGGCGATTCTAATGAGTACACACAGCATACATTTTCAATATAGAACACCGAAAACTAAAAGTATCTCGCTATGCCTCCTGACAATATCCTCAGTGGCTCGAACTACCCCTGTCTCGAACAGATTTTCGAGGTCCCGAAGGTGTTCGAGCCATTGAAGTCCGACTGTATATAAAATAAGCAGTCTTATCAAATTTCCAGAAACCATGGAAACAACCTTGACCCTATTTACCTGTGGGGTAACCTGGGGTCCTGGCAACAGGGGAATTGTGTCAGGCCCTAGGATCTCTTTATGTTCTTGTGACAAGCGCTTGGCTTGTTCTTCCATTTTCTGAGCAGCTTCCTCCCTGTCATGGCGCAGTTTTTCCTGAAAAAAAAATAATATACCATAATGATCCGAAGTACAGGGCATCACGAAAACATGCCTAAATAATTCTGACCCCGTTGAACCCACTTTTGTATAGCAAAACTGGGGTTTACAAGGGTAAACCTTATTTTTCTTATTTCTGCTCTAAAATATAGATTGTGGGTACTCATTAGAACCGCCTCAATGAGGTGGTTCTAACGAGTGCCCACAATCTATATTTTGGGCAGAAGTAAAAAAAACATCACATTTTTTCATCTAAAATTTTCGATTTTTAGGCAAAAAATTTCCCAATGTATTTGTATAGGCATGTTTTCGTAACGGACAGACAAGCCTAAGCAAATCAGACTGCTGCTGACTCTTTACCATGCCTGTTCTCAAATTTGAACCATGTACAATTTACTACCAGATGATATGTCTAAAAGTCGCTGGATGAGTAGCAACCAGGGTAGACCCTGATGAGCAGACACATACTGTGGCGTCTCATCTAGGTTGACACTGTTTGCTAAGGCTGACATGATTAATCATACAATCGATTAATCGATCGATATTTTCCACAAAAATGATTATCATTTTTGATTTGCTTTTAATCGATTACTTGATAGGTACAATTTTCTACCCCAAGTTATAGCTAAAATAGCTGGATGAGTGGCAAACTGTGCAGACCCTAATGAGATGCCGCATTCTGAGGTGTCTCATCTGGGTCTACACTGTTTGCTCAGGCCTGTCTGTTCAAATATACATATGGTTAAGTGCAACATATGGTAAGAGTCATGCTCAGACAAGAAGCCAGACAGTTAAAATTATGACAAAATCCTTAGCGATTACTAATCCATTATCGATCACAATGACAGGACTGATAATCGATTATCTTTTCAGCTCCGATTAGCCAGCCCTACTGTTTGCTCAGGTCTATCTGTCCCAATACAAACTGTAAATATGGTAACAGTTATAATGGTTATAAAATTCAATTACAACTAAACAAGTAAATGATGGAAAAAATTCAGAAAACAACTTCTAAATGCGTTCAAATATTGGCTATTCCAACTGAGTCACACTCATAAAGTGCTTACTTTACCTTCTTATTTACACATTATAAACACTTCAATAGGCTTAATCTGATAAACAATTAGATGTGAAATGACGTAATGTCACACGTCAATAACGAATTAACCCTTATCTTGCTGGATATTCATTTAAGCCACAACCATTTCTGTCTATCAACCAATCAAATTACTTGATGTAATTTATTGCTACAAATTCATAAACTGAATGCCAAACAGTGTAGATCCTGATCAGATGGCTTCTTCAGAAGCCATCTGATCTGGATCTACACTGTTTCCAAAGATAGGGGTTGTCGTGAACAGCAAGATAAGAGTTAACGATGACGTCAAATAGAAACACATAAAAGAAATGATGAGATATTCCTGCACAGATGAGCCAGACAAATGTTATGCTCAAGAACATTGAGCAAGAAGGAAAGCTCAACTAAGATGAGCATTAATCAAGTGTTAAACCTTCAGAGCTGGGACTGAAAACCCCGCCCATAGGGGCTTGAAGAAATATATGGGCTGCATGATGCTTCCACGCAGAGCTAAATTCCGGCCCGCACACTAGTACTGGTAAACCGCTTAGAGAATCTAAGCCTGTCCAGGAACCGCGGTGGGAGGCGGACCGTCCATGCTAATAAACCCTATTGGTTTCACTGGGCGACAGGGCTTGAGATGTCATTTCATCTCAATGTCGGGTAAAAGTCCCACAAAATTGGAAGCAACGTCTCCAAAATGACCTTTACAGTGTTGACGGGGACATTAAACCTCAAATCAAACAAACAAAATCTGCTCTGGACTTCTCTTCACACAAAAATTCCATAAAAGGCTATATCCTGCCTGTGGGGTTGCAAAGTCAGTGAACCACCAAATGTAGGTCAAGGTCAAATATGGATGCTTGCTTTGAAGTTTCCATCCCCAGAGACATATTTGTACCAAGTATCATTAATCAAGCTCTTTCAGTGATTGAGAAATGGATTTGAACATTAGGGTAAAAGCTAGGGTTGTTGCAATAGTTAACCAAGTCAGTGAACCATGAAATGCAGGTCAAATATGGATGCTTGCTATTAAGTTGCCACCTTTAGATGATGCAAGTCTGTGCGAAATATCATTAATGAAGCTCTTACAGTTCTTGAGAAAAGAATTCGAACATAAGGGTAAAAGCTATGGTTGTTGCATTTGTTCAGTAGTCAGTGAACCATGAAGTGTAGACCAAGGTCAAATATTGATCAGACTTAACCCTTATTATGCTGAATATTCATTTAAGCCACACCCATTTCTGTCTATCAACCAATCAAATTACTTGATGTAATTTATTGTTGCAATGTAATTTATTGCTACAAATTCATAAACTGAATGCCAAACAGTGAAGATCCTGATCAGATGGCTTCTTCAGAAGCCATCTGATCTGGATCTACACTGTTTCCAAAGATAGGGGTTGTCGTGAACAGCAAGATAAGAGTTAACGATGACGTCAAATAGAAACACATCAAACTAGAGCTATCACTAAAGGTGATGAATACCCCCACAAAAACTGCCTTGATAGTACAACAGCGCCATTTTGCAATTTTTTCACTTGAAAGGGGCCATAACTATGTCGAAAATCGACGAATTGTAGTGGAAATCGAACTTGACCTGTATTTTATGATGTTACATCAGTGTACCAAAAATTATAAAAATCGGTGAAGCGCTTTTTGAGTTATCGTCTGGAAACCAAGTCAACAGACCGACCGACCGACAGACCGACAAGCTCACTCCTATATACCCCCCAAATTTCACTTGTGGGGGTATAACAAATGACGAGATATTCCTGCACAAAAACATTGAGCAAGAAGGAAAGCTCAACTAAGATGAGCATTAAACAAGTATTACAACTTCAGAGCTGGGACTGAACTGACCCTATACACCAACAACAAATCACTGGTCATTGTAAGTCGGTAACTCATCTGCTCTGGACTTCTCTTCACACAAAAATTCCGCTAAGGCTATATCGCATCTGTTGGGTTGCAAAGTCAGTGAAACACGAAATGTAGGTCAAGGTCAAATATGGATGCTTGCTTTTAAGTTTCCATCCCCAGTGACATATTTGTACCAAGTATCATTAATCAAGCTCTTTCAGTGCTTGCCCCAGTGGAATTATTTCTACTGACTGTTCCAAGGCGGTTCTTCTTTTGCGGTTTATTTATGTTGTTGTTTGTTACTTACTGTGAATATCACTTGTGTCTTTTTATTTTGGATGGCCATTTGGCCATTTTGTGGGAAAGTAACTGTCCTTATGGCCTTCCTTTGTTTAGGTTTCCATTATGGTCTGGTCGCTTCATGTTTGTGTTTCTTTCCCTTTGGTGTCTTTGATGGGTGGAGTAAGTTAATTGTATCGATTCCTGATCTTTATTTTACTTCTACTTTGAGAAATGGATTTGAACATCAGGGTAAAAGCTAGGGTTGTCGCAATAGTTCACAAGTCAGTGAACCATTAAATGAAGGTGAAATATGGATGCTTGCTATGAAGTTGCCACCTTTAGATGCAAGTCTGTACCAAGTATCATTAATGAAGCTCTTATACTTCTTGAGAAAAGAATTCGAACATAAGGGTAAAAGCTATGGTTGTTGCAATTGTTCAGTAGTCAGTGAACCATGAAATGTAGAGCAAGGTCAAAAATTGATCAGACTTAACCCTTATCTTGCTGAATATTCATTTAAGCCACACCCATTTCTGTCTATCAACCAATCAAATTACTTGATGTAATTTATTGCAACAAATTCATTAACTGAATGCCAAACAGTGTAGATCCTGATCAGATGGCTTCTTCAGAAGCCATCTGATCTGGATCTATACTGTTTGCAAAGATAGGGGTTGTCGTGAACACCAAGATAAGACTTCTTCAGAAGCCATCTGATCTGGATCTACAGTTTGCAGAGATAGGGGTTGTCGTGAACAGCAAGATAAGACTTCTTCAGAAGCCGTCTGATCTGGATCTACACTGTTTGCAAAGATAGGGGTTGTCGTGAACAGCAAGATAAGACTTCTTCAGAAGCCATCTGATCTGGATCTACACTGTTTGCAAAGATAAGGGTTGTCGTCAACAGCAAGATAAGACTTCTTCAGAAGCCATCTGATCTGGATCTACACTGTTTGCAAAGATAGGGGTTGTCGTGAACAGCAAGATAAGACTTCTTCAGAAGCCATCTGATCTGGATCTACACTGTTTGCAAAGATAAGGGTTGTCGTCAACAGCAAGATAAGACTTCTTCAGAAGCCATCTGATCTGGATCTACACTGTTTGCAAAGATAGGGGTTGTCGTGAACAGCAAGATAAGACTTCTTCAGAAGCCATCTGATCTGGATCTACACTGTTTGCAAAGATAAGGGTTGTCGTCAACAGCAAGATAAGACTTCTTCAGAAGCCATCTGATCTGGATCTACACTGTTTGCAAAGATAGGGGTTGTTGTGAACAGCAAGATAAGACTTCTTCAGAAGCCATCTGATCTGGATCTACACTGTTTGCAAAGATAGGGGTTGTCGTGAACAGCAAGATAAGACTTCTTCAGAAGCCATCTGATCTGGATCTACACTGTTTGCAAAGATAGGGGTTGTCGTGAACAGCAGGATAAGGGTTAAGTTACAGGCAGGAATAGGGGATGCTGAGTAAAACCGGAGTCCAGTATCTATAATCATTATGAAAGAAATCTGGCCTGTGGATACTGACTATGATGGGCCGCCAGGGCTGGCCTTGGTAGCTCATTCAGATAGAGTCTGACTGGTGATCAGGAGAACAAGGGTTCAATACCTGCCAGGGCCGGCAACATTCTTTCACGGAGATTGATCATGTATATCTTTTCTAGTCATTCTCTTCCTTCTGCTGATTCAAGAAGGGCAGTTGTCAGTTTCTGGCTAAAGGATGTGCACTGTACTTGTTAACCGCTTAGGAATAAGCCTTCCCAGGATAAGTGTGGACAGGTAAACTTGCCAGCCAAAAAAATGACCTACCGATAAAATTGTGTTGACTGGGCTGTTAAACTCCAATATAAACAAACAAAACAAACTGATGAGTGCCTGAAAACTTCTAAGTAAAATAGAATATAAGAATCTTATATGGGTATGAGGGGTGGATGGAAAAATCCGTCCCAAGGGTCACTGTCTGGCATCACGAGGCTTGCCGAGTGATGCCGGAAAGTGATCCCGAGGGACGGATTTTTCTATCCACCCCTCATACCAATATAGGATTCTTTTTCTTGCATACCTTCCATTTCTTAGCGCGGATTTTTAATGCTGCAGTCATTTCGAGAACCGACGTCCGCCATATTGTGACGACACTACAGGAATGTTTAGTGACGTCACTTAACGTGCTGTGACGTCAACCTTAAAGACGGTGCATACGAGGTCGTAATCAACCAATGTATTTATCAAACACGCGATTATATTCGATTTTGGGTTGGAACACCAGGGTCAGAACATAAATTTCTATCCCAGGGTAAAATCATGGATTTGCTTGTCTTGTGTGCAAGAAAGAGTACTCTACTCATGAAAAGCCAATATCACAGATTTGTTTGTTTGATTTGAGGTTTAACGTCCCCGTCAACACTGTAAAGGTCATTTTGGAGACGTTGCTTCCAATTTTGTGGGACTTTTACCCGACATTGAGATGAAATGACATCTCAAGCCCTGTCGCCCAATGAAACCAATAGGGTTTATTAGCATGGACGGTCCGCCTCGCACCGCGGTTCCTGGACAGGCTTAGATCCTCTAAGCTGTTTACCAGTACTAGTGTGCGGGCCGGATTCAGCTCTGCGTGGAAGCATCGTGCAGCCCATATATTTCTTCAAGCCCCTATGGGCGGGGGCTTCCAATATCACAGAACTTAAAATTTTTAACCCTTATACCACTGTTCACGACAACCCCTTCTGAAGAAGCCATCTGATCAGGATCTACACTGTTTGTCATGCAGTTTGTGAATCTTACAAATATATTATATCAAGTTATTTGATTGGTAGATTATCAGCAATGGGAATGGCTTAATGTATGCAGCAGGATAAGGGTTCAGACTGTGAAGACCCCGATAGGAATTCCACTGAAGGCAATCTTGCACATGAGAAATGGAGCTTGATGCATTCGGCTCATCCAATGCTTGACACAAATGATCATGCCATGCTTAAAGCACTAAAATGTGACCAAAATTGTTGTGGGACTAGGCAGGATTTGAACGTGTGACCACCGGATCACCAGTCTGACCTGTATCCAACTGAAACACAGGACCAGACTCTCGACTGAAACTTTGTTTTCAAACAAGCAAGCAAATCAAGCAAGGTTGTATTGTCAGAAAGAATAAAATACATTCTGCATAAAACATAACTGTGAAACAAAGTCAAAGAACGTTGTTAGCGACAGTTGCAAACAGGATCAAGCTGTTCCAAACTAACAGTGGAGTTACCATAAATAGAGGATCTTACATGAGTGCTCATGTATTATTGAATTTATTAAACGAGTTGAGGAAAAGGAATAAAATGCGACGCTTTGCCAAGCATTTTATCCCTTTTCCTCAACGAGTTTAATAAATTCAATAATACATGAGCACAAATGCAAGATTCTATTTATCATATGACATTTAAAACGTATTTTATTCACGATTGTTTATAAAAATATCAATATTCCGCCATTAGTAAACGCGATGCCGTTAAGGACGTCCTACATGTAACGTTACGGAACGTTTCTAACTAATTTGCATATTTAATCCACTAGTGGATTATCGAAAATATTACATGGCGTTATTACATTCTCAGACGCGACGTCATATGATAAAAATCCTAAAAATTTGGACACCCTGAAAACTTGCTGTGATTCTCCTAAAAAATTACCCCTTGTCCTGCTGAATATTCATATATGCCACACCTACTACCGATTATCAACCAATCAGATTACCTGTAGCTAATTATTACAACAAATTCACAATCTGAAAGACAAACAATGTAGATCCTGATCAGATGGCTTCTTCAGAAGCCATCTGATCTGGATCTACATTGTTTCAAAGAAAAGGCATATCCGGGCTCAGCAGAACAAGGTTTAACATATTTGTTTCACAATCATAAAAAGAGTCCAGAAGGTGGAGACAAATCATGGCAACAGTGAAGACCCAGATCAGACTGCTCCGACAGGAGCATTCTGATCTGGGTCTGCGCTGTTTGCTTAGGCCTGTCTGTCTCAATATTTAGGATCATCACGGTAAATTACGGTAATTCACCTACAGCTAAAACTTTGATCATATAATATGGCAAATATAATAATTTTCATGTTGAAAAAGAAAAATGGAATAGCTTTTGTAGCCTGCAAAAGATACTCGTATTTTTTATTCAGCAAAGTCCACTGAATTGGGTATTGCAGTTGCTAGAATGATCGTGTACAAGTCTATTAAGATAGAACTGCTTGGAACAACTAGTCTCCGACACTATCAGTTGTTAGAGTAACACAAAATAAACAATAAATAATTAGGTGGGAGTTTTAGTACTGTATTTACCCTATGTACTTGGACTGAAAAGCCTGAGCAAAAAGTGTAAACCCAGATGAGATGCTGCAGCAGGGTCTACACAGTTGGCTAGAGCTGAATACTGCCCGCACACTAGTACTGGAAAAACCGCTTAGAGGATCTAAGCCTGTCCAGAAACCGCGGTGCAAGGCGGACCGTCCATGCTTATAAACCCTATTGGTTTCATTGGGCGACAGGGCTTGAGATGTAATTTCATCTCAATGTCGGGTAAAAGTCCCACAAAATTGGAAGCAATGTCTCCAAAATGACCTTTACAGTGTTGACGGGGACGTTAAACCTCAAATCAAACAAACTTCCAGATATTTTAGACACAAAATCAGTTAGTAAATTATATTTGTTCACATTTCAGAACAAGTATGGTAAGATGTGCCCGGATATTTAGGGTAACCAGTACTAGTGTGCGGGCCATATCCAGCTCTGCGTGGGAGCATCATGCAGCCCATATATTTCTTCAAGCCCCTATAGGCGGGGGCCGCAATTAGGGTAAATAAGGTACCAATGTATGTGTCCTGTCAAGTAAAGATGTGTCTTCAGAAGTGTGGGCCAAATGAAAGACTAAGATCAGCCTCAGCATCTGTGCAGTCTGGTCAGAACCTTTGCTGTGTGCTTTATGGTTGCCAACTGCCCCAGACTCTCTCTTCATATACACTGAGAAGACTGTTCAGACTGTGGCTTAGCAGGCTGGACCCAGTTGTTCAAAGCAACGTTAGCTTAACAAGCTCATTAGTGGTCAAAACATTAACTGTTCTGGTAAGCAAAATGCCTAAAATTGTGGTATTTTTGCTGAAAATATGTGAGCAGCTTTTGCATTTGCAAAAGCTGCTCACATTTTTCAGCAAAAATTCTAGTATATTTGCCATATTAAATGATAAAAGGTTTAACAATATGCTAGCTAACAACGACGTTTACTTTTGAAGAACTGGATCCTGCTTGTAAACTTCACTGAGTGTATAATTCAGCTCAAATACATATTTTTACTTGACACGGCTAAAATGGCAATGACAACACCACAACCTCTCTATAACACTATTGTTGGGATCCACAGCAACAATGGTTCTTTTTTTTTTTTTTGGGGGGGGTGGGGGGGGCTGGTTTGTAGCCCTTTCAAGACTGTTTATTTATTGGAGCTCTAGACTAATTAAAGGTGGGCAAAAACTTACCAGAGAAAAAACATCTGACCTTCCATTGCAGAACTTGTGTCTCAGATGGGACCAGAGCGAGGTCTGAGCCCACAGTGACGTAATGTGTGTGTGAATTCGGGTTTAACATCGCTTTCAACAATTTTTCAGTCATATCACGACGGTGTCTGGTTGCGACAGGGAGCTCAATGCTCATTTTAATAGTGCTGTCTCACTGAAGTATCATGTCCCAGACACATTACATGATACCACACCCAGTCACATTATCCTTTACCCCGTAAATCTGAGTGCCAAGCGAGGAGCAGCTAGTACCATTTTTAACAACTTTGGTTTGTCGCGGCCCGGGATCGCACCCGTGACCTCCCGTTCCCTGGAGCGGACACTCTACCAACTGAGCTATCAGGGCCGGTACAGTGACGTAATACCTAATGATAAAAGTATCAGTGCTCTTGACCACTAGGCCAGAGGTTTGATATGTCAAATCAAAATGTATATATGTGTCAATTATAAACAAAAAACTTTTTTTACATAATCTATTCATTTTAGGGATCCATACTTTAAGATTGATATATCCCAACATAATGTTAAAAGGAGCCATGTTATAATGAGGTTGTGCTGTATTTTGTGATTGTTATTACATTTAATGGATGTTATACATACAGATTGGAAGTCCTGTGTCAATCAAACATCAAAATTTAGGCATTAATATTTGTGAGGAACAAGACTCTTAACGTGACACAAAATTTTAACCCATTATATGTGGGAAATCCCTAAAGGGGTACCTTGGCAAACAGTGCAGGTCCAGATCAGATGCTGCAGAACCAAGGGTCTGATCAGGGCCTGCACTATTTGCTCACCACTTATATTACAAATGGACTTGTACAACATATAAATGGAAGAGTCCACTAGTATACAATGAGTTAACTCATTTCAATAACGCTACACTCCTCCTCAATTTTAAACATTTTGTGTTGTACCATAAAAATTCCTAAACATTAGGACACCTTGAGGACTTGCTATAATTGTCCTAAAATTTTAACAAATTTGTTTAATGATCCAGCAAGGACTCCAAAATGTGGAGACAGAAGGGCAGTCTGATCAGGGTCTACATTGTTTGCATAGGCCTGTCTGTCCCAATAGTTAGGCTCATTATGGTAAGATTTCAATATATACTACAGATTCAGATCCAAAATGGAAAACAGTATGGCTCATGATGAGCTGGCTTCTGAAAAAGCAGCTGATCTGGATCAATACCGTTTCCAAAAACAGCTTAATATATCGGTTCAGCAAGGCTAGAGGAAAGTTTGGGAAGCCCCCGCTCATCGGGGCTTGTAGAAATAGATGGGCTGCATGATGCTCCCACGCAGAGGTGAAACCAACCCGCACACGAGTACTGGTAAACCGCTTAGAGGATCTAAGCCTGCCCAGGCACTGCGGTGCGAGTCGGACCGTCCATGCTTATAAACCCCGTTGGTTTCATTGGGCGGCAGGGCTTGAGATGTCATTTCATCTCAATGTCGGGTAAAAGTCCCATAAAATTGGAAGCAACGTCTCCAAAGTGACCTTTACAGTGTTGACAGTGACATTAAACTTCAAATCATACAAAGGGAAGTTTGGAAAATTATTGAGGGTCCGTTGTTTTCATTGATCTTTATTGCAACCTTTGACCTAAATAGAAAAAGAAAGCACGTTAGAAAAGGTGTGTATGTGCGTTTTGGGCTTATATCCTATCAAAAACTGAGGTCATATGGAGATGAGAGCATAAGGCCTCTGTTTAAGGACTGATCTATAAGTCTGAAGAAGCCCCCTGGTTTATGAGATGATAGCTTACCCTTTACACCATAGAAGTGTACAGTAGAGGAGATGATGGAGAGAGACAGGGGAAAAAAAAAAAAAGAATGAACCAAAAAATGAAAGTGGAGAATCAAAAGAAGTGAAACTTGATTTCAGCCAGCACTTTATCCTTTGAGAAAAGGGCCCTTAGCATCTTGCACAACAAATTGGGTTAGAGACATGACTCTTATCATGAAGCTAGGTACCTCATCATTGCCAGCAGTTAACAACTTATTTTAAAAATTAAGGTACTCTGAATATAATTCCATGTGAAATTTTTTCGCCCCCCGCCCATAGGGGCTTGAAGAAATATATGGGCTGCATGATGCTTCCACGCAGAGCTGAATCCGGCCAGCACACTAGTACTGGTAAACCGCTTAGAGGATCTAAGCCTGTCCAGGAACCGCGATGCGAGGCAGACCGTTCATGCTAATAAACCCTATTGGTTTCATTGGGCGACAGGGCTTGAGATGTCATTTCATCTCAATGTCGGGTAAAAGTCCCACAAAATTGGAAACAACATCTCCAAAATGACCTTTACAGTGTTGACGGGGACGTTAAACCTCAAATCAAACAAACAACAAAACCATGTGAAATTTGATTAAAAAAAAATCATTCCTTCTTTCTCATGATACTGATCAGAAACCAATTTTCTGACGGCAACAAGTACAGTAACTCTTAAATAAATTGACAAAAACTTCCAATAAAAATACCAAGCAAGGTATTCTTGTCAAAACTGAACAATCTGTCACTGCACATTTGGCCAGTCTGATCAACAACTTCCCTGCTTGCAATACCGCTAGTTCTTGTATTTTAACCCTTATCTCGCTGGACATGACAACTCCTACCATTGCAAACAGTGTAGATTCAGATCAGGTGACTTCCGAAGCCATCTGATCAGGATCTACACTATTTGTCATGCAGCTTGTGAACTGAACAAATACACAATGCCATGTAATTTGATTGGTGGAAGGTCAGAAATGGGTGTGTTTTAACTAATATATTCAGCAGGATATGGGTTTAAATTTCAAGACTTACCAGTAGGTGTAGTTGAGCAGGCTGGATTGTGTTACAAACCCGAAAATAGGGACTCATAAATACTACTGTAGTTTTTTTAGAAGCCAAAAAAAACTGTTCACTGATCTAAATTAACCATGATCCTGCTGTTAACAACAACTGCTTCCTTTGCAAACAGTGTAGATCCAGTTCAGACGGCTTCTCAAAAAGCCATTTGATCAGGATCTACAGTGTTTGTCATGCAGTTTGTGAATTTGACAAATATATTATATCAAGTAATTTGATTGGTTGATAATCGGCAATGGGAGTGGCATAATTAATTGATGCAGCAGGACTTGGGTTATTTTTATCATAGTTATTAATCCTTATCTTGCTGTTCACGACGACCCCTATCTTCGGAAACAGTGTAGATCCAGATCAGATGGCTTCTGAAGAAGCCATCTGATCAGGATCTACACTGTTTGACATTCAGTTTATGAATTTGTTGCAATAAATTACATCGAGTAATTTGATTGGTTGATAGACAGAAATGGGTGTGGCTTAAATGAATATTCAGCAAGATAAGGATTAACTAGACAAAGTGCCCAGTGGGGCACGTATACCCCCGGCCAGGGCCATCGCCTCAGCTGAAACAAGAACTACAAAGGGAAATAACTCTAAAGGGCCTGACCCCTTGGCCCTTATTTTCTTTCCCACAATACAAGTAGTCATACTGATCATGTGTGCAAAATTTCAAGTTTCTATGTGAAGCAGTTCCTGAGATATCTTTGACACAAAATAATTGTTTACGGACAGACAGACAGACGGAAAAGACAAAAACTATATACCCCCATTGCATACTTCGTATGCCGGGGGTATAATGAGTAACATACCAGTCTGGCAAGCTCCTCTTTCTCCCACTGCTTGGCTTCTCGGACGAGCTCTTGCTCCTAGGGTTAGTAAGATAACAACAACTATACTAGTGGAATATTATATCACACAGGGACACAATACACAATCATAATTATCTCCCCTGATAATGTTTCAGTCAAAATCTTGCACTCCATTTTGTATGTGCAATTTCATATATTTCATATGAAATGGCATTTCAAAATCATGACCTAAACTTCTGAGGCCTGGGCCCAGTTGTTCAAAACTAACGACGTCGTTAGTTAACATATCGTTAAAATTTGTATCATTAAATATGGCAAATATGCTAAAATTTTTGCTGAAAAAATGTGCTCACATTTTTTCAGCAAAAATACCAAAATTTTCGATATTGTTCTTGCTAGAAGAGTTAACAATTTGACCACTAACGAGCTCGTTAAGCTAACGATGCTTTGAACAACTGGCCCCAGGTGTTCAAAGCCTTGTTAGCTTAACAAGCTCATGAGTGGTCAAATTGTTAACTGTTCTTTCAAGTACAATATCTAAAACTTTGTTATTTTTGCTGAAAATGGGGGAAGCTTTTACATATGCAAAAGCTAGGCACATTTTTTTCAGCAAAATCATTAGTATAGTTGCCATATTAAATGGTTAAAGTTTTAACAATTCCTTATTTAACGACGTCATTAGTTTTGAACAACTGGCCCCTGGATGGCAAAGTTGTCAAAAACTCCTACTGTAAGGCAGGCACAACTGTCCATGCCAAAGGAAAGAAAAACTGTACATAGTTGATTTTGACTTTCTTTTTCTTTTTTTTTTTTAATAACGCTACACTGCTGAACTTTCTAAAAGCTGGCTTTCATCATTCAAGACAATGCAAGTATACTGAACAGAAAAATATAAATGCGAGTATTTGCAGAAATAATCATTTTTGCAGAAAATTGATTTAATGACGCAAT
Organism: Lucinisca nassula; assembly: GCA_963580285.1. NCBI lineage: Eukaryota > Metazoa > Mollusca > Bivalvia > Lucinida > Lucinidae > Lucinisca > Lucinisca nassula. The sequence continues at coordinate 12,467,440 of OY757020.1, forward strand.
AATATAATCATTCCTGAATGTAACTACCATAGAGAGTTCAATTTCCAGAAAGAATGTTTGGAACACAAATCCCTTTTGTCATAGAGGTAGTCAATTCACAAGTTCAAAACATAAGCAGTTAATAGCGAGTATGTCCTCCGTTTGCATTCAGTCCTGCAAGCACAAGCCTGGTCATGGACAGGATTAAACAATTGATCTCTGCCTGGCCAATAGCATTCCACTCCTGTATGAGTGCAAAACGCAAGACTTGACGCGTTGTTGGCGGCTGGGGGCGGTTACGTACGCGCCTATCCAAGACGTCCCACAAATGTTCTATAGGAGAGAGATCTGGGCTATACGGAGGCCAGTGCATCACGTCAACGTTGTTTTGCTGACGAAATGCCATGCTGAGCCTTGCTACATGCGCCAGAGAGTTATCCTGTTGAAACGTAACGTTGTGCTGTCGTACGTATGGAACAACTACCTGTCGTAAAACGACGTCAACGTAATGTTGAGCCGTCAAAGATCCATCAATGAATATCAGGGGCATTCTATGACCATAAGATATGCCAGCCCACACCATCAACCCACCGCCTCCAAATCGATCTCGTTCAACCAAACAATTGTCACGATAACGCTCCCCGTCACGCCTATACACACGTTGGAAGCGGTCAGCTCTGTACAACAAGTACCTGAACTCATCAGAAAACATTACGTTACGCCACTGACAAAGGGAAACAGGTTTGGCCTATGTTGTGTGAGCCCTGCCATTCTAACCTGAGGTTGTCATGGTGTTAATGGCATACCAACATATGGACGAGGACGTAAGCCAAACTCTCGAAGGCGATTCCTGACAGTATCTGCACTTATTCGATTTTTGTGTGTTCCTGGTGTCACCCAAGACATCTCGACGGCTGTACGGAACCGAATACGAATGTGGGTTAGACGGATGTATCGGTCCTGTCGACGTGTCGTGTCGCGTCGCGTGGAAGTCCACTTCTGGGCCTGTCATTTGTCATTCCCGTTTGAAGTAGACGCTGGTACAAGCGAGTTATTGTCAATTTACTCACTTTGAAGTTCCTGGCGATGACAGCCTGAGACGTACCATGTACAGTCAAACCTGTTTTAAGCAAGCACCTCGGGGATAATGAAAATGTGCTTGCTTAAACGCATTTATTCTTGTTTATTGAGGACCATCATTGCATTACATAATATTATATAGCCCTCAGTGCTGGCTGAAGAGAAGGTCCCTGACTTCAACAGGTAAGGGGCCTCCATGGGGGAAAAATCAATAGTTCACTAACTGTTGACTAGAGTTTACCTTAGTGATTTTCCCCTAAGTGCCTCAGTCAGGGATTCAACAAGAGCTAATAATCACCATATTAGGGGCTGCCTTTGACCTGCTACAGAGAGTATATCACAGGGGGCAATAAAACAATTATGAGCACACGGTGTGTTCTACCTTACAGCAATAAATGCCTATAAGACAGGTGCTTGCTTAATACAGGTGAATTTTAATGCATTTGCCTTTTTCGGGAACTAAATGCCCGCTTGCTTAAGACAGGTTGCTTGCTTAATAGAGGTGGCCACTAAGACAGATTTGACTGTAGAAGCATTTGGACCGCTACGTTACGTTGATCTTGCATCAAACGTACCATATTCCGTAGAGAAATTTTACCGGACTTTTGAAACCTAAACTCCAGGTCACACAATATGCCAATATGATGAGGTTACTGTATACATTTAATGTACTGCACGAGGAAATGTTGAAAACAACGAATTGCCAAGTGGAGCGTTAAACTGTACAGATATCACCCAAATGTTTTCTGCATAAGGGAGTGTATGAAAGTAAATCACAAAATGATTTTTCAATCAACCTGAAGGTTGCATAAGAATTTTTTGAGTTAAAAAGTTGTGTTTCTTTTTCGGTTCAGTATACATTCTTCATATGCTACTCTATATGTCAAAACTTAGAAATCTTGAGCAAAAACTTCATCTTAAATAATATCAGGGGAGATAACATGTAAATATCTGGGAAAGGAAAATATATGCTCCGTTATGCCAGAACTGTTTAGATAAAGTACATACACTAAAATCAGGGTATCTTATCCCATTTTGTACCAGAAAACCCAAAATGGGTAAATGGCAAACCCTGCAGGCCCAGATCAGATGCCACAGAATGTGGCATCTGATCAGGGCCTACACTGTTTGCAAAATTCCAAATAGATAATACAACCTTCACTGCTATATATAAGAAGGGAAGTTCCATTTCGTACAAAATGGGTGAATCAGTTACTGTCTCCGTATGACCTTAGATGTTAACTAAAACACTCACTCACTCATGAGGTAGGGTGAAGACAAGCCATTTTTGGCCTGAAATTGATAGTGTTTGGGAGTATCTGAATTTGAAAATGAGCACTGGCTCTTGTCATCCATGCAGGCTGATCAGAGCACTTGCTCCAAAAGGTACAATTTTTGTTGAAAAAGGAACATTTTTGTTGAAAAAGGCACTTTTTTGTTGAAAAAGGAACATTTTTGCATGGTTCAACTACTCAAGGCATAGCTTTTATTAACCCATTTAGTACCGGAACCCCTGGCAACCAGTGCAGGCCCAGTGCAGACGCCGCAGAATGCGGCGTCTGATCAGGGTCTACACTGTTTGCTTAAAGTTCAGCCGTTTTCCAAATCAATTTTGAAGAAAACACATCCTGCTACCCCTAAATTTTGAAATGGACTCCTGCTATATATAAGGAGGAAGATTCCATTTGGTACAAAATGGGTTAACCTGTAACAGGGGTAGACAGTTATAAGAAGTCAGTAGGTATCTAAACAGTAGGCATATACATGTACCTCTTTAAAATGCTGTCTTTTGTAGCAAATATTTCCGAAAACTGTTTTTTGTTTTTGTTTGATTTGCGGTTTAACGTCCCCGTCAACACTGTAAAGGTCATTTTGGAGACATCGCTTCCAATTTTGTGGTACTTTTACCCGACCTTGAGATGAAATGACTTCTCAAGTACTGCCGCCCAATGAAACCAATATGGCTTATTAGCATGGACGGGCCGACTTGCACCGCTTTGCCTGGGCAGGCTTTGATCCTCTAAGGGGTTTACCAGTACTTGTGTGCGGTCGGTTTCAGCTCTGCATGGAAGCCTCGTGCAGCCCATATATTTCTTCAAGCCCCGATGGGCGGGGACCATTCCGAAAACTGGAAATAACATGTAAATAAAGATCCCAATTATGTTGCCAAGTGAGGCTCAAACCCACAGAGTTGTGAGACCTTAGTCTAAGCCCCAGCATACTTCTTAATCACTAGGTAAAGAATTGACTGATTGATTCTTTTGGTCACGTCAACCCTTGTGGGTCATTATTATTTTATAGCTAAATAACCATGTATACATTTTTTTGGTTTATAACTTATAAGTTGGTCATTTGCAAAAATCAATTTCGCTTTTGAACCCAACAACCACATTGTAAAGAGGTTTTAGTGTTAAGTCTAACATAGAAAAATTGGCTTCTCTTGTTTAATAGTGATCCAGGGTAATATTCGAATATTAACATAAAGGGTTGGCAACTCCTTGAAAGTACAATGTATTTGTGTTTTCCTTGTTCGTGAAAGTCTACTCTTAAAGGAAAGAATTTGCTCCTAGGGAGCAAATTCTTTCCTTAAAGAGTGGACACATGTTTGTGTTTTTCATGTTCCTAGCTGCCTACTTTTAAAAGAAGGAGTAAATTTGTTCTTTTAAAAGAAGACACGTTTTTCGAGGGTCAAAGCAGACACCTGATTGTGTCTTTCTTGTCCATCGCTGACGAATGTTGACTAATCTTAAGGAAATTTTCTCCTGCTGAGCAGAAAATTCTTTCCTTTTTGGCGGCACACAGTATACTGGAAAGCAAACAGGAAGTCCTATTCAGAGCCAAGCTCATTTACTGAGGCCCCGAGTCAGCAATCAAGCTGACAGGAAGATGGGTTCTGCCTCTTGCAGAAAATATGCACAGTGCCTTCATGCGCCAGAACCAATCTAAAACATGCAGTTCAAAACAGATCAGTACAGGCAACTATACAGCCTGGGGCCAGTTGTTCAAAACTAACAACGTCGTTAGTTAACGTATCGTTAAAACTTTGATCATTAAATATGGCAAATATGCTGAAATTTTTGCTGAAAAAATGTGAGCAGCTTTTGCGGACGCAAAAGCTGCTCACATTTTTTCAGCAAAAATACCAATATTTACGATATTGTACTTGCTAGAAGAGTTAACAATATGACCACTAACGAGCTCGTTAAGCTAACGATGCTTTGAACAACTGTACAGCCTGGTCTTTGGTTGTTAAAAACTGACAATGTTGTAAGTTAACATGTAGTTAAAACTTTTATCATTTAATATGGCAATTTAACAAATAGTCTTTTTTTTGTTAAAATGCAAAAGCTGCTCACATTTTTTTTTCAGCAAAAATCCGTAATGGTATTGGGACAGAAAGGCCTAAGCAAAACGTGCAGACCCAGATCAGACTGCTCCATTAGGAGCAGTCTGATCAGGGTCTACACTGTTTGCCTTCCATCTGCAGTCTCTGCACTTTGCTGGACCGTGAAACAGAATTGTTAACATTTTAGGAGTCTCACAGCAAGTCGTCAAGGTGTCTGAATTATTTTAGGAATTTTACGTTGCATTTGCTGTGGTCTTTTAGCAAAAATATTGACATATTTAGTAAGTGGGTCAATATGTTAGCTGATCTAGCAAATACAAAATCGAATACTCTGGTTTCATGCTTTTTTTTTCAGCAAAACATAGCATATCTGCCACATCAAATGATCACAGTTTTTAACCTTTACCCTGCTGTAGGCAACAAGCCCTATCTTTGCAGTGTAGATCCAGATCAGATGGCTTCTGAAGAAGCCATCTGATCAGGATCTACACAGTTTGACATTCAGTTTATGAATATGTAGAAATAAGCTGCATCAAGTAATCTGATTGGTTCAAAGTCAGAAATGAGTGTGGCTTAATTGAATATTCAGCAGGTTAAAGGTTAACGGTAAACTAATATCAGGGGTCAGAGTTCATGCAGGTCACACACTTTCATTTACACTAAAAACAAACCTTCATTATTATGAGATGTTCAGCGTCCACTTTATCAATACTCGATGAAGAACTTTTTCTCATCCGAGGCAGGTATCCCATGGGGCTGCTTGGCGTGTCTGGCGACGGCTCCTCATCCGGATCAAAACCGTCGCAGATCATAATGACGAGCCTGTCCCCGACGCTACGAAGCGCTCGGACAGCCTCTTGGTGGGAGCCACCGAGCAAACTTTGGCCATTCACTTCGAGGATTCGCTGCCCCACCCGTAGTCTACCGTCCCTGTATACAGCACCATCATCGGTGATCTGATATAATAAAAACAATATTTAACCCTTAACCCTTGTCTTGCTGTTCCTGACAACCCCTATCTTTGGAAACAGTGTAGATCCAGATCAGATGGCTTCTGAAGAAGCCATCTGATCAGGATCTACACTGTTTGACATTCAATTTATGAATTTGTACGAATAAATTACACCAGGTAATTTGATTGGTTGATAGACAGTAGTGGGTGTGACATATATAAATATTCAGCAGGACAAGGGTTAAGATGCCATGAAAAACTGCACCTGAAAATGGTGTCTATTTTGTCCTTCTGCTGCATCTTCTTGCAAACTTTTCAAACATATTTTTGCATATAGGCAAACAGTATTATCCAGATCAGACTGCTCCTCCCCAGCAACAATGACTTTTAACCCTTATCTTGCTGAATATTCATTTAAGCCACACCCATTTCTGTCTATCAGCCAATCAAATTACTTGGTGTAAGTTATTGCTACAAATTCATAAACTGAATGCCAAACAGTGTAGATCCTGATCAGATGGCTTCTTCAGAAGCCATCTGATCTGGATCTACACTGTTTGCAAAGATAGGGGTTGTCGTGAACAACAAGATAAGACTTCTTCATAAGCCATCTGATCTGGATCTACACTGTTTGCAAAGATAGGGGTTGTCGTGAACAACAAGATAAGACTTCTTCAGAAGCCATCTGATCTGGATCTACAGTTTGCAAAGATAGGGGTTGTCGTGAACAACAAGATAAGACTTCTTCAGAAGCCATCTGATCTGGATCTACACTGTTTGCAAAGATAGGGGTTGTCGTGAACAACAAGATAAGACTTCTTCAGAAGCCATCTGATCTGGATCTACACTGTTTGCAAAGATAGGGGTTGTCGTGAACAACAAGATAAGACTTCTTCATAAGCCATCTGATCTGGATCTACACTGTTTGCAAAGATAGGGGTTGTTGTGAACAGCAAGATAAGGGTTAAAGTAGCCGGAAGATGACAAAACAGATTTGACCATTGTGGTGATTGGCATTTTATGGGTTAATCACAATACAGATATTTTAGCCAGCAAATAATAAAACCTACCATGACCAGTGCAAACTAGAGCTGTCAGAGGATCTGACTATAGCCCCGCTATAGCGCTATCAGAGGAGTAAGACACATTGACTCTAAAAGCTTTTAACCTATCAGGGGAGCTTTCTTATATTAAAAAAAACTATACTATCAGGGGAGATAACTCCAAAAGTAATGGGCCCTCGGCCATTATTTTGGTTAGCTCCCTATATCCACCCATTGTCCACATTTATGCAAAGTTTGAGGTTTCTAGCTTCTTTAGTTCCTGAGAAAACTGTGACCAAACATTTTCATTTAAAAAAAACCTATATTTTCATTTATTTAAAAAACCTATCAGGAGAGATAACTCCAACAGTTATGGGCCCTTGGCCATTATTTTGGTAAGCTCCCTATATCCACCCATTGTCCACATTTATGCAAAGTTTGAGCTTTCTAGCTTCTTTCGTTCCTGAGAAAACTGTGACCAAACATTTTCATTTAAAAAAACCTATCAGGGGAGATAACTCCAAGAGTTATGGGCCCTTGGTCATAATTTCGGTAAGGTCTGTGGAGGCACCCATTGTCCACGTGTATACAAAGTTTTAGTTTTCTAGCTCTCTTAGTTTCGGGGAAAACTGTGACGAAAAAATAACGGAATAACGGAATTACGGAATTACAGAATTACAGAATTACGGAATTACAGAATTACGGAATGACAGGGCAAATCCAATATAGCCCCACTTTTCAAGCGGGGCTATAACAAGGCTCTTATCAGTCTGCACATCCTCCAAATATGAGTTTTTTGTTTATCTCCCTTTGTTGGTTGGTTGATTTGAGGTTTAACGTCCCCGTCAACACTGTAAATGTCATTTTGAACACGATGCTTCCAATATTGTGGGCCTTTACCCGACATTGAGATGAAATGACATCTCAAGCCCTGTCACCCAATGAAACCAATAGGGTTTATTAGCATGGACTGTCCGCCTCGCACCGCGGTTCCTGGACAGGCTTAGATCCTCTAAGCGGTTTACCATTACTAGTGTGCAGGCTGGATTCAGCTCTGCGTGGAAGCATCATGCAGCCCATATATTTCTTCAAGCCCCTATGGGCGGGGGCCACTATCTCCCTTTGTATAGCCCCTAGAGGCTTATCTCCCTTTGTATAGCCCCTAGAGGCTTATGTGATCAGCGAAGACTCTCATCTGGCTCTGTGGCTGCACAGAATGATCTGAGTTGTTGCTGCTTGCATGGAATGGATTTTGTTGGTCGCACAAGACTTATTGTAGGATTTTGTTGTGCACTGATGCATAATTCATTTACTTACCCTTGAAATAAAGATACCCTCATCCGAGCTCTCATCCCCGGGGAAATTTTTCACACCTCCTTTAATGCTCATCCCCAACTTCTCCCCGGGATTCTTCAGTACACTTATCTCCTGAAAATAAAATGTGAAAAAGTTAGGGCTGGCTAATCGGAGCTGAAAAGATAATCAAATATCATTCCTGTCGTTGCAATCGATAATCGATTTGTAATCACTGAAGAATTGGTCATAATTTTACCTGTCTGGCTTGCTGTCTGAGCATGACTCCTATCATATGCTGTACCATTCCATATGTATTTGAACAGACAGACCTGAGCAAATAGTGCCGATCCAGATGAGCCGCCGCATTCTGCGGCGTCTCATCTGGGTCTGCCCTGTTTGCCACTCGTACAGCTATTTTAGGCACAACTTTGGGTAGTAAATTGTACTTATCAAATAATCGATTGCAAACAATTCAGTAACGATAATCATTTTTGTGGAATTTATCAATTGAATAATCGATTTTCCGATAAATCGAGCTAGCCTTAGAAAAAGTGCAAAAACCTAATTTTAGAACATCTCTTAGACCAGACACTCTCCTGTAAAATCACTCCTGAACTAATACACTTAGCTCTTACAATGGTTTGTTGAGTAATAAATCAGTGTGGAGGTTAGTTGTAAAGTAGCAGAAATCATGAGCTGCTTGGTTTAGAGAATACCAGGTTTGTATCATTTATATAAAGTTTATTAGGCAAGGCTCCGAGAACACTTGTAGAATCGCGAGGCTTGCCGAGCGATTCTACATTCAGTCTCAAAGCCGAGCCTGTTAAACTTGATATCAAATGACAGGAATCTAGTATTCTATTAATCAGTTTATCCCCTTGTACACTCTTACAATTTTGCCATTTTTTCCAGCATTACAATTCATAGAAGTGCAATGTCACACTGTCAGACCTGATAAAGCTCACTTGTCCTGTGATAGCATATCCTTATCAGGTTAAGCTGTTACAATACAATTGATATAGGGGATAACTGGTAACTCCAGTTATTATAACTGTCATTAGTCTTCATGTTTATGTCTTATCTCATCCAAAACTGCAGACAGGTTTTCTCGCCACATAGCTCAAGTGTCCAATATATTATACTTACTTGCAAGCCTTTAGGCGGGGGATCATGCCTCACTTTCACCCTGATTTCGTATGTGGGAGCTATGAGGGCCATCACTGCCTCCTGGTGTGTGGCGCTGGAGAGGTCCTTCGCGTTCACCTCTAGTATCCTATCACCAATCCGTAACAAAGTTTTTGATGCTGCCCCATCTGGAACAATCTGAAAACAAGACAAGAATTCTCTTAAGCCATATACGAGTAGCGTCCCTTTTGTGGGACATAAGCAAACAGTGTAGACCCAGATCAGACACCACAAAATGTGGTGTCTGATCTGGGTCTGCACGCTTTTCTCAAAGAACATACATTTTTGTACAACTTACATCAAACAAACCAAACCTGACACCCCTATAATTGAAAATGGGCCACTCCAAACTTATTTAGGTGGAAGATTTCATTGTGACATATGGGTTAACTCTTATCTTGCTGTTCACGACAACCCTTTTCTTTGCAAACAGTGTAGATCCAGATCACAGGGCTTCTGAAGAAGCCATCTGATCAGGAACTACACTGTTTGGCATTCAGTTTATGAATTTGTAGCAATAAATTACATCAAGTAATTTGATATGTTAAAAGACAGAAATGGGTGTGGCTTAAATGAATATATAGCAAGATAAGGGTTAAATCATCCTATTATGCGCAGTCTGGGGCCAGTTGTTCAAAGCATCGTTAGCTTAACGACCTCGTTAGTGGTCATATTGTTAACTCTTCTAGCAAGTACAAAATCGTAAATTTTGGTATTTTTGCTGAAAAAATGTGAGCAGCTTTTGCATCTGCAAAAGCTGTTCACATTTTTTCAGCAAAAATTTCAGTATATTTGCCATATTTAATGATCAAAGTTTTAATGATACGTTAACTAACGACGTCGTTAATTTCGAACAACTGGCCCCAGATCTGTACCTTTATTGTTCGCAAAGGCAAAATGTATAGCTTGATCTGCACTGTTGTCATTCACAGAGGCAAAAACAGATTATCTCATGATGCACATGAGAAGGAACAACTCAGCATTTGTGACCACAGACATGTTGGTTGCTTTGCAGTTTAACCACCAAGTCAACACTATTAACTTCATTTTGAGCTGATCAAACCAAACCACCACACTTTTCTTGGGCAGGCTTATTAGGGGTGCAAGCATTAACCCTTTTTGTACCACCTTATATATACTATTATAGCAGGATACACATAGCAGGAGTCCATTTCAAAATTTAGGGCTGTCAGGCTGTGTTTTCTTCAAAAACTATTTGGAACTTGGCTGAAAATTTTGCAAACAGTGTAGGCCCTTATCAGACGCCGCATTTTGCAGCATCTGATCTGGGCCTGCACTGTTTGCCAACTACCCATTTTGATAATTCCGGTTTTGAATGGGTTAACTGAATTAATTTCAATTTAATTCTGTTCACAACTGACGCTAAGATACATGGGTCTGTTTTGCCTACTTTCATTTTTTTTTTTTGGTTTTGATATTACAGCCCTTTCATGATTATTTAACTTATTTTGAGCCCATTGTTAATCAGAGGTGGGCAAAAACCAGAGTACCCAGAGAAAAACCATCTGACCTTCAGTTGGTGATCTTGGCCTCTAATCAGTTTGGTTCTATTCACTTTTAGTAGCCCCCGCCCATCGGGGCTTGAAGAAATAGATGGGCTGCATGATGCTTCCAAGATGTTTAACGTCCCTGTCAACACTGTAAAGGTCATTTTGGAGATATTGCTTCCAATTTTGTGGGACTTTTACCCGACATTGCGATGAAATGAATCTCAAGCCCTGTCGCCCAATGAAACCATTAAGGTTTATAAGCATGGACGGTCAGACTTGCACTGCCTTGCGTGGGCAGGCTTAGATCCTCTAAGTGGTTTACCAGTACTCGTGTGCGGGTCGGTTTCAGCTCTGTGTGGAAGCATCATGCAGCCCATCTATTTCTTCAAGCCCTGATGGGGGGGGGGGGGACTGGAACGACGTATCGATGAATCGATGATATCGCCCAAGATCTAACATAAAGCGATGTCAAGTTACTCACTTTTGACACAAAAATTCCTGGTTCATCTCCACCAAAAGGTTGACTGGAGTGGTCAACACCACCAACTATGCTCAGGCCCAGCGGACCACCTGCTTTAACTATCACACATTCTTCTATAGGATATTTGCTCTCCTCGACATGATTCACCGACTTAGTCTGTTCTGGCAGTTTAACAGTTGCTGTCGGCATTTCAAGAGTCACAGTCTGTCGTTCGACAGTCATTGTTTTTTCTCCAGAATGAATCTCACTATGTGTATCACTAGATTCACTCTTTGAACTATTTGTTATCACTTTGGGTGTAGGAATACTACTAGTCACATCATTTGATTTTACGGAACTATTTACAGGAGTGGAATAAGAACTAGGTGCACTGTCTGATACCGTAATAGGACTAGTGTCTTTTTTGTTCACCTTATCTCCTATAGATGCAGATGTCCGTGACTGCGGGCGGTTGAAGCCCGGGTATTGGAATTTAGGGGGCTGTATTACAGCAGGGGGAGAGTTCCAGTCAGATGATAAAGTCCGTGGGCTCAGTGACGGGGAAGAAGCAGGGTGGAGGACCTGTGATGGTGGAGATGTTTGATTAGGATATGTGTATGACGCAGGTATCGCTGAAGCGTACGGGCTAGGCGACGGTATCGATGGCGGTGGAAGTTTGGGTAATGGCGGAACATGTGTCTCTGCTAATGCTGGCTGGGGGCTTGGGGGTTGAGCCGCCACAGGGGAAGGTGGCTCAGGCTCGTGCACAACTTCCGGAGTCGGAACGTGACTGAATGTAACAGTCTCTGTTGGCAATGTTGTAGATATTGTCTGGTTCCAAATTATCCTTGGCTCCTTGAAATTCACAACTTTTTCTCCTTTTGGAGGCTCCTTTTCTGCTTCATCTTTTGTAACAAGCTTTTCACGCTGAACAACGAGTTTTATTTCTTTATCTACACCTGTTAATAATGAAACTGCTTGATCATGCCTTGCATCTGTTAGATCTACACTGTTTATCTGAAATACAATGGATCTAGGTTAAGCATAACAAGAATACATGTAACATTCTGTGAGGGCTTGCTAGAATCACCTCATTTAGATTTTTTTTTTGTATACTGTTTTTGTTTGTTCGATTTGAGGTTTAATGTCCCCAGCAACACTATTTAGGCCTTTTTGGAGACGTTGTTTCCAATTTTGTGGGATTTTTACCCGACCTTTGGATAAAATGACATCTCAATCCCTGCCGGCCAATGAAACTAATGGAGTTTATATGTGTGGACGGACCAACTTGCACCACTTAGCCTGGGCAGGCTTAGACCTTAGCAGTTTACCAGTACTCATATGCAGTTGGTTTTAGCATGGAAGCATCATGCAGCTCGATCTCAAATGAGCGGGGACCATTTTTTTTATTAATTTTTCTTTTGTATTCTGTATGGTTAAAGTTTTAAAGTAATGTTAGTTCTTGTTTGTGTTGAAGTTTTACATTCCCGTCAAGAGTATTTATACCATTTTGGAGACATTGCTTCTGCTTCTGTTGGACATTTACAACATTGGGATAAAAATACATATCAAGCCCTAAAACCCTAAGAAAGGTTTGTATGCAGGGACAGTCCAACTCGCACTTTGTCTGGGCAGGCTTAGACCTTCTCATCGATTTACCAGCACTCATATGTTCGGTCCGTTTCCGCTCTGCATAGAAGCACCATGCAGCCCAAAATATTTCTCCAAGTTGGCATGAGCGGGGTATTGTAATATTAACAACTTCAGTAGCTGAGCCACCATCCTCCTAAAATTCTTGACAAATATGATTTGCGATCCAGCAAGGAGTCCAAAAGGTACAGACAGAATGGCAAACAGTGTAGACCCTGATCAGACTGCTCCTTCAGGAGCAGTCTGATCTGGATCTACACTGTTTGCTTTAGCATGTCTGTCTCAACACTTAGAACCAAAGACAGGTTTCTCACAACGAGGCTCATGTGTTTTAACAAATTTGTTTCACAATCCAGCAAGGAGATCAAAAGGTGCTAACGGATCATGGTAGCTTATATAGAGGATCTTACATGAGTGTTCATCTATTACGGAATTTATTAAACTAGTTGAGGAAAAGGGATAAAATGCACGGCTTATGTATTATTGAATTTGAGCCAGCACACGACAAAACCTACAATAAGACGTGTGCCCATCGAAAACTCAGATCAGTCTGCGCATCCATAAGTCTAACCAGAGACTTCTCTTGCTGCATGAAGGAGCATTGGATCCTTAGCTAATCCTTAGAATGCAGGCTTATCTGAGTCTTTGTTGGGCGCACGTCTTATTGTAAGTTTTGTCATGTGCTCGCTCATTTATTAAACAGGTTGAGAAAAATGGATAAAATGCAAGGTTTAGCCGAGCATTTATGCCTTTTCCTCATTGAGTTTAATAAATTCAATAATAAATGAGCATGAATACATAAAGGATATTTACTTTTTGCAGTAGATACCGAAAATATTTCATCGAGTGTGTTGAAAACATCAGAATTTTCAGGAGTGCGAAGCATGAGTGAAAATTCAGATGTTTTCAACACAAGATACAAAATATTTTTGGTATCTGCCAAAAAAAAGTAAATTTTCTTTTTATTTTATAATTTTATGCGGATATTTACGGTAATTGATCAATCTATTGTACTTGTATGTCACAATTTTGCCTGGCTATGACGTCAAAAATGTCAGTTTCAAAACATAAACAGATCGCCATTTTGAATACAGCATTTTTACGGCCCCCGCCAACTGGGGCTTGAAGAAATCAATGGGCTGCATGATGCTTCCACGCAGAACAGAAACCGACCGCACATGAGTACTGGTAAACCACTTAAGATGATCTAAGCCTGCCCAGGCAAAGCGGTGCGATTCGGACCGTCCATGCTTATAAACCCTATTGGTTTCATTGGGCAACAGAACTTGAGATGTCATTTCATCTCAATGTCGGGTAAAAGTCCCACAAAATTTGAAGCAACGTCTCCAAAATGATCTATATAGTGTTGAAGGGGACGTTAAACATCATATCAAATCAAAGAGTGCTTTTCAAGGTATTTTACAGAATTATTTTATAGATAACATATGAATTTTGACGAGTAAAGTAGTCTGGGCTGCAACTGTGAAAACTAGAGCTATCACTAAAGGTGATGAATACCCCCACAAAAACTGCCTTGATAGTACAACAGCGCCATTTTGCAATTTTTTCACTTGAAAGGGGCCATAACTATGTTGAAAATTGACGAATTGTAGCGGAAATCGAACTTGACCTGTATTTTATGATGTTACATCAGTGTACCAAAACTTATAAAAATCTGTGAAGCGCTTTTTGAGTTATCGTCTGGAAACCAAGTCAACAGACCGACCGACCGACAGACCGACAAGCTCACTCCTATATACCCCCCCAAATTTCATTTGTGGGGGTATAATGACATGGTACATGTAATGTGATTTTTCACACTGTGAAAATATCATTTTTATTTGTTTCAGATATGCATTGATTTCACTGCTATGTATAAAATAAAAGGTTCTATTATCATACGACATTTAACATGTATTAAATTCACGTTTTTTATCAAAAATGTCAATATTCCACCAACAGTAAATGCAACATAGTTATGAACACAGTACGGGTAACATTACGGGATGTATCTAACTAATTTGCACATTTAATCCACTAGTGGATTACCGAATTTAATACATGACGTTATTACATCCATACGATAAAACAAAAGCAGACATCTTTCTACTTACTGATACAATCTTATCGCCAACTTGAAGTTTACCATCCTTTGCTGCTTGACCACCTTCCACTATCCGTGAGATATATATAGACTGAAAATAAGTAAAAATGTTTGTACCAGAGCATAACAAACCTAAACCACACCTTATATCTCGCTTTTTATACAATACGAGCAAAAGAAGGTTCATAATACACCACAACCTCGATATAACACTATTCATTATAACATGGTTTTGGACATAACATGGTTTCAAGATGGATCCCAAAATGTATAGATTATATAGAAAAATGACCATATATGGTCATTTTTCTATATAATCTATACATTTTTGTTTGGATATAACAAGGTTGCTTAACTAGCACCGTTTCTGCTTTGAAGCCCATCAATAGTGTTATAAAGCGGTTCTGGTGTACCAGCAACAGTACCGTAAAAATCCTAAAAATTCGGACTCGTTGAGGTCTTGCTGTAATTCTACTAAAATTGTAACCAATTTGTTTCATGATCAGCAAGGAGTCCTAAAGGTGCAGAAGGAATTGCAAACAGTGAAGACCTGATCAGATCTGGGTCTGCACTGTTTGCTTAGCCTTTCCGTCCCAATAGGATCATTATGGTATAATTCTGATGAAAATGTACATTCTGTGTACTCATTAGAATTGCCTCAACAACGCGATTCTAATGAGTACTCATAACATACTTTTATATTCTAGAAAACCAAAAAGATTATATTCCAAAGTCATCCCGTTATGCCTCTTGATGGACACGACCATTTCTCTGTAGCTCAAACTACCCATATCTGGAACATATTTTCTTTTTTGAGCCATTGAGGTTGGGCTGAATTTGGTCTCCACAAGAGGCCTGTGAGCAGGACTTTTTACATGTATACCTATATTACCTATATTTTTTTCCTTCAGTCTATATGACTTGTGATTGTGTTTGGTGGCTTTATTTCGCATCCTGCTCTCTCTCTCTCTCTCTCTCTCTCTCTCTACTCCTGTCGTCTCTTCTCTCTGTGATATTTTTCCACTCTCTCTCTCTCTCTCTAGATATATATCTCTCGCTCTCAGACTCCAGTCCTCTCTCCTCTCTCTCTCTCTTTTTCTGAACTTTTGATACTTTTTCCTACTGAAATTTGTAGATACTAATATAAATACTTCGGATACTAAGCAATTATTTTGTTATTTCATGCCTGGTATATTAGAATTTTCTGACAAGATGCAGAGAGCCCGTGCATTTCTATTGCCTCATGTTAACTTGGGAAGAATAGCAAAATCACTTGTTTGCATGCTTGCTTGTGCATCTGTATGTGTGTATGTTGTTCAAGTATGCATGCAGGTAAGCCCCTTTATGCATTCATTGATTTATAAGAGCATGCATGTGTTTGCTTGCATGTGTGTCTGTGTGGGTGTGCTTTGTACGCACATGCATTTGATGAATGTATGACATATTAACCCACTCCAAGCCAGAACACCTAAAGGGATACCTTGGCAAATAGTGCAGGCCGAGATCAGAAATGTGGCGTCTGATCAGGGCCTGCACTATTTGCTAATAGAATTTTCGTCAAAAATAGAAAACGAAAAAATAGACCTGACACCCATTATATGACAAATGGACTTATCCAAAATACAGCAATGGAAGAGTCCACTAGTATACAATGGATTGAACATTAAATCAAGATCTGTATCAAATAGGGATTTATCATCATGCCATGCTTCTGTGTAAAGTGTTTCAGTTCTCAATCAGGACCTTTTTTTTTTGTTTCTTTAGAGGTTTAACGTCCACGTCAACACTGTATAGGTCATTTTGGAGATGATGTTTCCAATTTTGTGGGACATTTACCTGATTGTCAATGATCATCTCTTTTTTCTTTTAACCCTTATCCTGCTAATATGACAACCTCTACCTTTGCAAACAAGTGTAGATCGTGATCAGAGGGCTTCTGCCATCTGATCACGATCTACACTGTTTGTCATCCAGTTTTTAAATTGAATGATACCATTATATTAACCCTTGTCCTGCTGAACCCGGATATGCCTTTTCTTTGAAACAATGTAGATCCAGATCAGATGGCTTCTGAAGAAGCCATCTGATCAGGATCTACATTGTCTGTCATTCAGGTTGTGAATTTGTTGTAATAATTTGCATCAAGTAATCTGACTGATTGATAATCGGTAGTGGGTGTGGCATATATGAATATTCAGCAGGACAAGGGTTAAGTACACCACAACCTCTTTATAACAATGTTTATGGGGTCCAAAGCAGAAAACTTTTAGCTAAACAACTGTGTGAGTGAGTGTCTAGAGTTTTACGCCTCACCAACAGCTAAGGTCATACGGAGATGGGACCTCGGTTTAATGACTCACCAGAAAGTCTGGAGAAGCCAAAACAACCCAGTTATATCCAAACCAAAATATATAGATTATATAGAATAATGACCATTTATGGTCATTTTTCTATATAATCTGTACATTTTTGAGATCCATCTTGAATCGTGTTATTTCTAAACCAGTGTTACAACAAACCATGTTATAATGAAATTCTGGTGTAGTTTGATTGGCTGATAGTCAGGAATGGGGGTGGCTAAATTAATTTATGCAGCAGGATATACCCTTTCATTCCTGCATTACTGAAGTGGATTCTTCTGTTTTGGACACAGCCATTCTTGTAGAAAAAAGGTTTTAGTCAAAATCATTAACCCTTGTCCTGCTGAGCCCCGATATGCCTTATCTTTGAAACAATGTAGATCCAGATCAGATGGCTTCTGAAGAAGCCATCTGATCAGGATCTTCATTGTTTGCCGTCCAGTTTATAAATTTGTTGCAATAATTTGCATCAAGTAATCTGATTGGCTGATAATCAGTGGTGGGTGTGACATATTTAAATATTCAGCAGGACAAGGGTTAACAGACTGGCAGACAGTGTAGATCCTGATGAGATGCCTCACCTGTATCTGTCTACAGAGTTGAATGTGCTAATCATGACCTATCCTGTATCCTGTTTATGATCATTCTTGCAAAATTTTCTTTTTGTTTGTTTTGTCTTCGTTGAGGTTTTACATCCCCATTTACACTATTTCGGTCATTTTGGAGATGTTGATTCAGGTTTTTTTTACTCTTACTTGACATTTTCTTGAAAAGTGGTCCGTTTTTCAATTATGAGAATCTCTCTCTCTCTTCCTTCAGTTTTGTTTTTTCTTAAAGCTTATATTTTCACATTCTGATTGCTTGTCTGTGAAGTGAGATTAAATGTCATCTCAAGCTCTACTACACAAAAAAATAACTATCGTCTAAAGGACCGTTTAACTCTCACCACTTTGCAGGGGCAGACTGAGACCTTCTAAGGGCGGTTCCAGAATTAGCCATGGGGGGAGGGCGGGCGGCACCCGATATTTTTTTGTACGGGTGGTGGGGTCGGGTGAATATTGTATTTCACGGGTGGGGGGGTCCAGAGAAAATTGAATTCCATGCCTGGTGGGGGTCATTGTCAAACCCACAATTAAATCATTATGGGTAGAAAACTACTCTAACGGTAATTAATTAATTACGGGTAGAAATTCAACTTCTCTCTTTTTTAACGGCGGTGAAACGCCCGAATGATTCCGAATGTTTGCTTACATGTTTTTGGGTAAAACACAGAACTTTGGGTGAAACACAGCGTTTACAGAGGATTCGCCACCAAACAAGTTTGCCATCGGAGGTTTCGCCACCAAGAGTTTCGCCACTATGAGGTTTCGCCCCACGAGAGGTTTCGCGCATCTTTTATAATTCAGGGATGTGATAGTTCCGCGGAAACGCGTATAACCGCGGATCGGAGGTCCGATTTTGACGATCTTGTGATTCATGCAGATCCGAGGAGAAAATTGGGGGGGGGGGGGGGGGGGGGGGTGACGATTTTCCGAAAAAAGACTCCCAGGTAATGACCAAGTATGACTCTGAGGTAATGGCTAAGTATGACCGACTCAGTATTAGAAGATAGATGGATAGATAGACAGTAAAGGACAGGCATTTATTGTGGACACGCTAGGAAAACGAGTGGAAAAATCAGCCATCATTGTTATATTTATGATAAATTTGTTGGATTGGAGGCACAAAAAGGGGCGTTTAAGGTATGTGGCATTTAATTACATTTATCAATTTTCCAAAAGTTCTATCAATTGAAGAAGAAGGTGTTCTGGAAACTTTGTTTACTTTGCATTTCAGACACCCCACCCACTCCTTCTTCACTCTGTCTTTGCCCAACTCTTTTGAAGGCCGGGATTATTATGGGCGGGGGGTGAACAAAGCTGGCCAGCGCCTAGTGGGGGGAACCCCTGCTCAATTTTTTTTTAGGTGTGGACTTAAGTTTTTTCATGCAGAAAAAATTTGTCAATTTTTAGGGGTTTTAGGGGGTTCTGAATTGCTAAAATCAAGGAGCTTCCGGGGGCTTTGCCCCTGGGCTCCCACCAGGGCATTGCCCTGGACTCACAAGGGGGCCTAGGCGGCCCCCTTGACCCCCAGCCAATTTTTCAGTATTTGGATTTCTGGCAACTTTCACCCATGCATTTAAAGGCAGAGATGTGTTTGTCATTTACATGGAAGTATTCAAGGAACATCTCAGAAGCTTGTAATGGAATAAAAAAACTTCTAATCGACTACAACCATCACACCTTGCATGAAACATTAATATGACGCTGTAGAAATTCTTCTTTAGAAAAGTAGAGAAAATTGCAAAATTCTGAAGGTTTACAGTTGTCAAGGCGAGTGAGAACACCAACAGAGAAGGTAAATCTTGTCTTGAAGTTGGTCCCAATTTTATAAAGGTTTCTTTTGCTTGAAAGAATCTGCAACTTCTTTACCCTACCCAGTCTTTTTGTGCAACAGTAGCCCCATACATAGAAAAAGTATTACTTATTTGAAAACTAAGAAAAAAAAAGCTACCAAACCTGCAGGTGTTCCATGTCACCTTAAGTGACTAACAAAAACACAAGCAACAACACTGCCAGGTACAAATCTATTTTTTAAAAAGTTTAGAATAGCATAGCATATTTTCAGATGTCTAAATTGTTTTTAATTTCACTAATAAATTAAAAACTAATCCTTCATGTGGCCCTCTGATTTCAACAACCATGATGTGTTGTAGTGGTTGAGTACTCGCTTCATAAAGTAAGAGTTGTCCGTTCAATTACTGAACTTACCAGACTTTTGGATGAGTCTACATATGATCTTAAGAATTGTTGAAACATACAACCCAAACACAAAAACCTTGATGGACATTCCTATGAGTAATGGTACTAAACACATATATCACCAGCCAAGGCTCTTGTGAGCTTGTGCATTTGTACAGTATCACCAGAGCCTTCACTATTTGCACATATGCAGTACAGAACTAGACAGAGGTTCTTGCAAAATGTCTGCCTTCTAGCCCGATTTATCCCTTTGATGTAAGTCTCCAGAATCAACTGGTCAGGAAACTGGACAGTTCATTTCTTCTGACATGCAGATATTTCTCATTCTTGAAGGGACCCCTGAGCAGCATCCCTCTTCTTTATACTAATTCAGATGTGACTATAGGCTTGAAAAACTTATATATTCTTCCATGACATGTTCTAAAAAGGAAACAAAGTATACAGCTGTTGAGTACAGTCAAATCACTCCGGCCTTTAACCATTTTAACATTTCTTTATTTATTCATTGATTTTTTTTTTGTGTGTGTGGGGGGGGGGGGGGGGTAATTTTATACATACATTTTTTTTTACGGTTGGTGGGGGTAAAAAAAAATTTTTATGGACTGTGGATGGGGTATTGAATTTATTCTTAAATACACGCCTACGGAACGATAGAATGCGTAACCATTGGTTAAGAACGTGAAGCAATTAGAGCGACATCCGGTTAGGAATTAGATCGCTAAAAAAGGTAAAGAAACTGTGCAGTTTCTGTGTTTCATAAGTTATATAATTTTTACGAGGAAGTTATTTAAAAAACGGGGAATTACATTCAGGAGCCCATTGATATCGGCATCTTTGGAGTATATACCAAATCCCGTACTTCACACATTTTGGCTAAATTTAGTTTCTCCTGCTGAAGGTGAACTCAAGCCTTAGAAAACGAGTGGTTTTTCGAGGTGTTTGTTGCCTTTTATTTATTACTGCGCTTTGCTACAAGTTCAGCGTATTAACATGCACACACAATAAACATATATGGTTATATATGTTGTGGATATTTTGCTTGTCAATGCAGCACTAGCGAGAAATCACCACGGAAAAGGTCGAAAATGGTTGGTTACGCATTAGATCTATAGAAATGATAACAAAACTTGCAACTATAAAGCGGATCTGTTTTCATCTCCACGGCCCCAGAATCACCCGCACCTTGTTCTACGGAACCATTTTTAGCCAACCTGATAAGCAGTGCGCTATTGATTCGATAATGACATAGTATTTTATGGAAACATTTTCAGTCTCCAGAATCATAGTACCGAATGATTTTCACGGACTTTTACGCTGTGTTTGTTTTATCAATGGTCCGGTAATTGACTGAAATGAAATAAAACAGGTTTTGGAGTTTTAATTTCTGCGAAGAACTCCTCATCAGCCAAAATTTGCTGGTTAAGCATTAGATAGTCTGGTTCAGCATTCGATAACCAGAGGAGAAAATCAAACCAGTTGCTGCCTAAGTAAATGCCAGCAGCTTACTACAATAAAAGGTGGTCTACATATGATTTCTGAATTGTGTTAAAATCACCAGAGAAAGAAAGCTGTGATGAAAAATACTTTTCTGGACAAGACCATTAAATGTCTGGGTATCATGCTTATCTGACCGAATGACGCGCCGATTCATAAATAAGAGGTCATTACTTGCTTTTGTAGAAAACAAAATGGCCAGCTTACACTTTGTAATGGCGATTAAATCTATATCCGGATGGGACGGCCATTAATGAACCGTCTCATCCGAGAATGAAAGCTGTTCGCCATCCTGTAAATGAATTTGACTAAATCTCCTATCAACAAGAATTGCCCAAAATAAAAAATGGAGAGAACCCGTTTAAGAAACTCAGGCGTGAAAGGCTAAGGGTAAGATCGTTAACACTGCAGATACGAAAGCCTATTTGGCTTATGTAGGAGAAAATAAAATACCCGTAGTAACGCGACACAAAAGGCGTAGAAACGCAAATCAAAAGACGCAGTAACGCCAATCAGAAGGCGAAGCTACGCAAAAAAGGCGTAGTAACGCAAAAACAAGGCGTAGTAACGCGAAAAAGTGCATACTAATGCAAAAGAAAGACGTAGTAACGCAAAAGAAAGGCGCAGTGATGCGAATCAAAGGCGTTTTTACGCGAATCAAAAGGCGTAGTAATGCGAAAAAAGGCATAGTAATGCAAAAGAAAGGCGTATTTGTTTTAGCTCGCCTCTGCAAAGCAAATAGGTAGCCGGAATATCCTACTCCTGGGACTGCGCATGCCCCCAAAATATATGTCTGTATCATGATCGATAACCCAGATCGGAGATCCCGTGAGTTCTATGCTAACTGTCAAAACGATAAGATAAAGATATTGTCTAAAACCAACTTCTTATTAATACAAACAGCGCAAGAATGACACACCATGTATTCTTAATCATGTTTATCAAGACGAACTACAATCCATTTGTAAAATTTATAAATTTTAAGTAAATAGGAGGACAGGTGCGTTCATTAAATAAATTGAGAGAAGTAAGTAATTAAGTAAGTCAGTCAATCAGTAAGTAAGTAAGGACTTTATTTAGTGAGGGTAGCAACATTTAGCACATACAAAAATACATGTAATAGCTAATCTTCCACGAGGCCCTCAGCTAATCTTCCATGATCTAATCTTCCTTCTTAATAAAACATACACGCTATAATATTTTGTTTCATGGGCAGTGTCATTTTTAGATATGAGGAAAAAATATAGATATAATAAATTGATAGAACATACAAGTTATAATATTTTCTTCCATCTGCAGTATCATGTTTAGATATGAGGAACTTTTGAAACCGTTTTGAATATGGAGCACTATTTTCTCACGGATGTATCTAGGCAGTGATTAGGCAGTTTACATTAAGCCAAAAGTCCAGTTTTTTGTTCACTATCGACCGACTGTTGATAATATTGTATTTAGTACTAAAAAGGTTGTAGACATTTGTTTTCTCCACATCATTTTGTTTCTTTGAATAATCATTACGAAAACACGCCTATACAAATACAATGTAACCTTTATCGCCAAAAAAAACGAAAATTTTAAGATGAAAAAGTGTGATATTTTTCTCATTTCTGCACAAAATATAATGTGATTTAAAAAAACAACAAAGGACTGGTGGGTCTATTGCCTCCGAGTGTAGGTAGGAGAAATAGTCTTAAACTGTTTCATTAATCTCTTAAATTCCAGTGTCCAATCAAATAGTGTAGATCTTCACCAGACGCCGGATTCTGCAGCGTCTGATCAGGGTATACACTCTTTGCCAAGCCCATCCTATGTTTCCAAGATAACCCTCTTTAGTTTTTCACAACACTCTGACCTCACTGCGACTATTTTCATTCTAATAGTTTTCCCGACAAGTCAGTGATATTCACGTGCACTTAAGCATAGAACAGCTTTTCTGCTGAGCACCTTTGGGTCGATTGACAAACAATTCCCAGTGGAATTATTTTCACTGACTGTTACAAGGCGGTTCTTCTTTGGCGGTTTATTTATGTTATTGTTTGTCACTGATTGTATGTATCGCATTTTGGATAGCCAGCTGGTATTGATTCCTGATCATTGCTTTACTTCTACTTTTTATAAGCACCAAGTTTATAATCATGAGTGTCTTATGCTCAACCTGGTTCTCTAATGCTTGACCACAGAAACACGATATAGATTTAATCGCCATTAAAAAGCGTAAGCTGGCCATTTTGTTTTCTACAAAACCAAGTAATGACCTCTTATTTATGAATCTGTGCGTCATTCGGTCAGATAAGCATGATACCCAGACATTTAATGGTCTTGTCCAGAAAAGTATTTTTCATCACGGCTTTCTTTCTCTGGTGATTTTAACATAATTTAGAAATCATATGTAGACCACCTTTTATTGTAGTAAGCTGCTGGCATTTACTTAGGCAGCAACTGGTGAGATTTTCTCCTCTCTGGCTATCGAATGCTTAACCAGACGATCTAATGCTTAACCAGCAAATTTTGGCAGATGAGGAGTTCTTCGCAGAAATTAAAACTCCAAAACCTGTTTAATTTCATTTCAGGCAATTACCGGACCATTGATAAAACAAACACAGCGTAAAAGTCCGTGAAAATCATTCGGTACTATGATTCTGGAGACTGAAAATGTTTCCATAAAATACTATGTCATTATCGAATCAATAGCGCACTGCTTATCAGGTTGGCTAAAAATGGTTCCGTAGAACAAGGTGCGGGTGATTCTGGGGCCGTGGAGATGAAAACAGATCCGCTTTATAGTTGCAAGTTTTGTTATCATTTCTATAGATCTAATGCGTAACCAACCATTTTCGACCTTTTCCGTGGTGATTTCTCGCTAGTGCTGCATTGACAAGCAAAATATCCACAACATATATAACCATATATGTTTATTGTGTGTGCATGTTAATACGCTGAACTTGTAGCAAAGCGCAGTAATAAATAAAAGGCAACAAACACCTCGAAAAACCACTCGTTTTCTAAGGCTTGAGTTCACCTTCAGCAGGAGAAACTAAATTTAGCCAAAATGTGTGAAGTACGGGATTTGGTATTTACTCCAAAGATGCCGATATCAATGGGCTCCTGAATGTAATTCCCCGTTTTTTAAATAACTTCCTCGTAAAAATTATATAACTTATGAAACACAGAAATTGCACAGTTTCTTTACCTTTTTTAGCGATCTAATTCCTAACCGGATGTCGCTCTAATTGCTTCACGTTCTTAACCAATGGTTACGCATTCTATCGTTCCGTAGGCGTGTAAATAGGGGGTGGCGGGGTTCTCATTTTTTTTAAATTCATGGGTACTGGGGGTCAGGGAAAATTATATTTTACGGGTGGTGGGGTTTTTAAAAAAGTGCCTCCCACCCACCCCCCCTGACTAATTCTGGAATTGCCCTAACTGATTTACCAGTTCTCAAAAATTTGGTCTGATTCAGCTCTGTGGGGAAGCCCCACACAGCCCAATCTATTTCTCCAAGCCCGGATGGGCTCAGGCAAAACATGTTTATGTAGTACATGCAAAACAACATTGACTACAAACAACACACACTGGGAAACTATAATATCAGCATCTTCATTGTGAATTGAAGAAATCTGATTGGTTGATAGTAAGCAGTTGGTGTGGCAATTCAATTCCCAATTCAAACTGCATGACAACAGAGTAGATCCTGATCTGATCGCTTCTGGATCTACTCTGTTTGGCAGACCTGTGTTCATGTTCAGCAGCACAAAAGGTTAACCGTCTTACACATTTGATTCATAGTCACTTTTTGTGCCAAGCCATGACACAAGGTCAACAATGTATTTGATTCTAATCAACAAAAGACATGCCTTACAAAACAACAATGCAACAATAGTATACACTCAAACAAAAGTTAAGCCTCAATTCCAACATTTGTGATATCTTGTACAATATATTGTTAACCTATTTTGTACCAGAAACCCCAAAACGGGATACTGTCAAATAGAGATCAGACGCCGCAAATGGATTATACTGTTTCCAAAAGTTCAGCTATTTTCCAAATATTGACTGATTGTGTTGAGGGTTTAAGCTGTGTGGGTCATTTTGTCGTCTCCAAGAGAAAAGGTGAAAAGAGATAAAAGAGATAGTAGAGATGAAAGTTAAGGGGAGAAAGAGGAAAATGAATGGAAGTGTAGATACAGAAGAAATAACATTTCCCCCTCTACTACCCTTATCTGCTGCAAGGACAGCAGGCCTTGTCCAACTGTAAGCCAATATCAGTTGGATGACTCAGTGACACAATATAACCCCCAATTACCATAATGGTCCTTAGTGGGACAGGTATGCCTAAGCAAACAGTGCAGACCCAGATCAGACTGCTCCTGAAGGAGCAGTCTGATCAGGGTCTACACTGTTGGCCATTCCGTCTGCACCTACTCCTTCCTGGATGTTAAAATTTTAGGTGAATTAAAGCAAGTCTCCAAGGTGTCCAAATTTTTAGGATTTTACAATAGCTTCAGATATCGGGACTAAAGAAGGAGTTCAAACCAGAGTTATGGTTCGTGTGCTCTGCACATCGTCTCATAGTACTTTACATTTGTGTGAAGTTTCATGAAAATACCTCAAACGGTTTTTGAGTTACGATGAATAACGGAATTACGGAATTTCGGAATTACGGAATCACAGAAGGACAAGGCAAATTCAATAAAGCCCCCACTTTTTCAAAGCGGGGCTATAATAACAGTTAGCTATGGTAAATGAGTGTTTGAGCCATAGAAGTTCTACTGTGAGTTTAAATATTATAGCTTGAATTTCAGCTGAAGTTGTAGACTTTCACGAAAGATAGGAATAGAAAAGCGAGGATGCTTTACTTTTGTAAGAGTGCATATACATGAACTCTAAATAATAAATAAAAATTCATGAGCAGGGAGCACAGTCTACATCTTGGTGAATCAAACTGGCAAACTAAATAACATTTCAACATAATGCAATACCAACCTCTAAGAAAGTATACACTCTCTGAAAATAGTTTAATAAAAACATTTTTTCTAAGTTTCCTGCTACAAAAAAACCTGCAAGAGTTCCCCCCCCCCCCCCCCCCCCCCCCCCCCCATAAAAAACACTATCCAGAACTTACAACTGTAGAGACTTGCTGTCTTATAAAACAGCCATTTGGGTAGGTAAAACTGAGTCAATTTTGCTGACAGAAATAATGTTTTACGGAATGTGTCAGTCATTTGTGACAATTATGATTAAATTGATACTGTTTACTTCCTTAAATGACAATTTTCAACACAGTTATCCACACTCTCATGCACTTTTCTAATTGTTTTGATATGAAATTAATATCCAAAGCGATCAATACAATCTTGGTAAAACCAAATGTTCACCAATGGAAAGTGACATCTCAAGCCCTACTGTCCAAACAAACCAATAGGGTTTATATGCATGGACAATCAGAATCACACCACTTTGCCTGGGCAGGCTTAGACCTTCTAAGCGGTTTACCAGTATTCATGTGTGGTCAGTTTCAGCTCTGCGTGGAAGCACCATGCAGCCCAATCTATTTCTCCAAGCCAAGGTGGGCGGGCAGGGGCCCATTTTTTTTTTTTTTTCAGAAACAATAAGCTGTTACATACCAATGGTTACGGTGGGTATTTGGTGATTTTCCTTAATTTTCCAATAAAACTATGTTGTGGGAATTCATTTGAACCGCCTCACGGAGGCGGTTCAAATGAATTCCCTCAACATAGGTTTTTATGAACCAACAACATAGGGTTTTATGCAGAAATGACAAAGCGTATCCTTCAATTGTCATCAAATACCAAACTTATCTGTTGCTAAGTATTATACATGAAAAAATGTAAAATAATTTCTGGACAATAATACACATGTAGCTCACAAGCATGCATTTCTTCACAAAAATTAAAGCTTCATATACACCGTCACCAGATCACAATTTTACAACACTACAATGTGTGTGTATATTTATATAATAATAGTGCTAATACAAGTATTTTTTTTTTTTATAAACTGTCATTATAACATTACAAATTCCGTGTTTGAAGCATCTGCCTTATAACGTCTCTGCAGAGTACCAAGTAATTGGACTATACCAGTGTTGACGCATGACTTGAAAATTCTTCATGATGACCATGGGCATGCAGATTTTTGTAAATTCAATAGGGACTAGGCAAGTTTTTACTCGTCCTGCAAAAATTTTGCTTGTCATGATGAGGGGACTAGAGGAATTTTCCTGCCCTGTGTAATAATATTATGTTTCTGGAAGAACAATGGAGAATCAAATCAAAATAACATTGACCATTTTGAAAGGAAGTTCTAGTACAAAATCAGTTTTCATTTTGTTCCAACAACAAAATTACATTCTTTAACCCTTAAGATGCCATGAAAAAACTGCATCTGAAGATGTCGTCTGCTAATGTCGTCTGCTGAATCTTCTTGCAAAATTTTTAAAAATATTATGCATATATTTTTGCATAAAGGCAAACAGCTTGGACCCAGATCAGACTGCTCCTACAGGAGCAGTCTGATCTGGGTCCACACTGTTTGCAAAAATGATTTTTAAAATTACCAGCAGACGACAATTGTTGTGATTGGCAGCTTATGGGTTTAGATACATTTTCATGATTATTCCTATAATAACCGAACACAACTGTTATTTTCCTAGAAACACATCAACATCCTGATCAACTGTACAAGTAGACGTTTTAATCGTCCTCTTCATAGTTGTCAAGAAACAAAGATAAAAACTTACATTATCATTTCCTTTGTAGGGTACTGAGCCCCTGCCCCCTGCTATACTGAACCCTAGGCCACCCTGGTCTCTGTACAGTACAGTGCTGATTTTCTGAAAATACATAATCAAATGCGTTCAAGACGGAAATTCTGCTTTTTTAAGACCAGCTAAAATTAATGGTCTTTTTCATACAAGGCTTCTTTTTTTTTTCTTTCCTTTTTCTACACCTGGTGCCCTCATATAATTATAAGAAACTACCTTTGGGACTGTTCAAAACTGGTCTTAAAGACCACTTTTGAGACAATCTTTGGGACTGTTAAAAACCGGTCTTAAAAACCACGTTTGAACTGTCCCACTGTGGTCTCAATAAAGGAGTCAACCTAAGTACTTCATCACAAATCATGCAAGGTTTCAGTTACATGTTAATTTTTTTCTTCACCCAATGTCCTCTCGAAGAAACCACCTTCAAGACTACTAAATGGTCTTAAAGACAAAGAATTTCCGTAATAATCCTAAGTGTTGGAACAGACAGACCTAAGCAAACAGTGCAGACTCAGATCAGACTGCTCCTGAAGGAGCAGTCTGATCAGAGTCTACACTGTTTGCAAGTCCCTATACACCTTGTGGACTCCTTGCTGGATCATGAATTAAATTTGCTAAAACTTTAGGAGAATTACAGCAAGTCCTCAAGGTGTCCAAATTTTTAGGATTTCTATGATAACACAAACTCTTAATTACAAATCATATTTACAAGGTTTCGCTTTTTCTTTCTTTTTCTTTTTTTTTCTAAGCCCACTAACCTCCAGTCAGAGACAACCTTTAGGACTGATCTAGGCAAACAAATTTCATAGTCCCAGACATTGGTGAAGTTCCACTATATTTAGCTGGTGCTCAGACTGCACGGAAAACAGAGAGCAAACCAACGGGCAAAGATAACCTACCTCTTCGTATATATCAGCATCTGCTGGTGGCTCAAACTGTACTGTGGCAAATGTGGCAACATGGGCTGTTTCTTCTTCTTCTTTTTCTTCCTCCACCTGAAACAATTCATGCCACTACAAAAATACTGTATTTACCCCAAGCAGGGATACAGACTAACAGGCGCCCAGTCGCCCAAGGTGCCTAAATTTTTGCCTGGGCAATAAGTTTTGAATAAAAATGCCTATCAACTTAATGTAAAATTTGGAATTATCGCAGTCTGAGCGCCTACAGCAAAATGCTTAGTCTGTATCCCTGATAAGTATTTCAGACACTTCAAGCCGTTACTGTACTTGTAAAATTTAAACAAGCACAATCTGCTACCTGAAAATTTTTCATAAAATACCTGGATGAGTTGCAACAGTTAGACCCTGATGAGATGCTGCAGAGCCCCCTGTGGTGTAGTGGTTATGCTACACGCCTCATAAACTAGGGGTCCTGGGTATGAGCCTGAGCTTCACCAGACTTTCGGATCAATCTTTTAATACAGGTCTGGTCTCTGTATGACCATAGCTAGAGCTGGGACATAAAATGCAAACACACACAGTTTGCTAAGTTTGTTTGATTTGGGGTTTAACGTCCCCATCAACACTGTATAGGTCATATTGGAGATGTTGCTTCCAATTTTGTGGGACTTTTACCCAATAATGAGATGAAATGACATCTCAAGCCCTACTGCCCAATGAAACCAATAAGGTTTATATGCATGGACAGTCCAACTCGCACCACTTTTCCTGGGCATGCTTAGAACCTCTAAGCGGTTTACCAGTATTCACGTGCAGTTGGTTTCAGCTCTGCGTGGAAGCATCATGCAGCCCATCTATTTCTTCAAGCCCCGATGGGCGAGGGCGGACCGTTTGCTCAGACCTATCTGTCCAAAAACATATGCTGATGAATTGAAAAACGGACAGGCAGATGAATTAACGGACAGAAAAATAGACTCCTATATCACACCATGCTTAGTTTAGTTTATACTAATTTATTTAAGTTCGATTGCGATGAAAGCTTATTTAATCGCTCTCGAACACTCATTCATGTTTTCACGTGCACGAGAGAAAGAGGCTGGGGCTTTTACACCACTGCTAGCCATTTACACCTGGGTGGAGTGGAGCAGTGTCATTACTTGTCTTGCCCAAGGACACACCTCAATACCGGTGGCCGGATTCTTAAAGCAGAAAGCAGGCATGACAAAAAAGAATCTCAACACATGCCACAGAAACTGCCTCTATAGTGTAACTCACCTGAGGTTCTTCTTCTTCTGGTTCTTGTTCTTCCGGCTCTCTCTCCACGATTACCTCTCTTCCCACGACCATTGTGATATTGTTACCACTGCTCTTCAGGACGTCCACAGCCTCGTAGTGGTCCGAGTCATGTAGCGTAACACCATTTACCTGCACACAAAAATACCCTGATCACACTGCTCCTTCACCAATCATGTGAAGCCATGTGCTCCTTTGTCTTAACGCTCTGCATGCTGGGCGTTTTTTTTGCAGCAGCAGCAGCAGACGACATTTTGAAAACTTTTTCTATTTTTCCCAGACCTATGGAAACAATTTGCATAAGATGTCAAGTCCTGTTTTCTTGGAAAACTAAGAAAAATATCACCAATTTGTCGTCGACTGAATTAACCTAGAGAGTGTTAAAGGTTATACAAGGTCATGCTGGTTTGAAGTTTAATGGCCCAGACAACACTATGAAGATTATATCAATCTTTTCAGTTGACCTAACCAAAATTTTCCAGGAAAGGCTTATACTTATGTCGATATCCAGTACAGAGCACATTCTTCCACTTCACAACCATTTGACTAACCCATTTTGTATTGAATGGAATCTTCCACCTGAACCCTTTTTTGTACCAAATGGAATCTTCCTCCTTATATATGGCAGGAGTCCATTTTTACATTTAGGGGTTCTTTAAAATTTATTTGGAAAATAGCTGAAATTTTGCAAATAGTGTAGGCCCTGATCAGATGCCACAGTTTGCGGCATCTGATCTGGGTGCGGCATCTGATCTGGGCATGCACTGTTTGCCAGTATACCCGTTTTGGGGTTTCTGGTACTAAATGGGTTCAGACATACCATTAGGTAGTAAATTGAATTTGTTCCAATTTCATGGCCAGTATGGTAAGGAGTTGAGGTGTCGGAATTCTTTGCATAAATAATAAAACCTTTCTTCAAGGCTACATGTATCAAGCAGTCACATGTACCGTAAAAATCTAAAACTTCGGACACCTTGAAGACTTGCTGTAATTCTCCTAAAATTTGTTTCACCATCCAGCAAAGGGTCTAAAAGGTGCAGATGGAATGGTCACCCACATTAAACAAGTTAACATAATGATCCAAAGTAGTGGGACAGACAGGCCTAAAAAACACAGGAGTGTGATCACTATTTGCAATTCTATTGGCACTTTTTGGACTCCTAGTTGGATTTGCTAAAAATTTAGTATTACAGCAGATCCTCAAGTCATCCGAATTTTTAGATCTTTATGGCAAACATGGACAACTATGAAATGGGACCTTGGCAAACGGTGCAGCCACAGATGAGACACTGCAGTATGTAGCATACCATCAGGGCCTTCACTGTTTGCAATCATTTCAGCCATTTCTAAATAAATTTCTGCCTATGACTTGCCTGACACCACATAATCACGGACTCTACCGCACAAAGTAATGAAGATCCTATTGGTTAAGCACCCAAGCAAGACTGAAACGATTAATTAGCAACACCACTTGTTTGTTTGAGATTTACATCCCAACAACGAAGGTCTTATGGAGACGAAACCTCAGAAGCTACAATCCCCTGGTTTATAAGATGAGTAGCTTATACCTTAAGATGCCGAGAAAAGACACTGAGAAAAGATGCCGAGAAAAACTACATCTGAAAATGTTGTCTGCTTATGTCGTCTGCTGAACCGTCTTGCAAACTTTTTAAAAATATTTTTGCATACAGGCAAACAGTGTGGACCCTGATCAGACTGCTCCTACAGGAGCAGTCTGATCTGGGTCCACACTGTTTGCAAAAACAAATTTTAAAGTATTTGGCAGATGACAATGCAGACGACAATTGTCGTGATTGGCATTTTACGGGTTAACCACTACATCATGGAGGTTACTATCGAAAGCACTTGTACTTACAGCTAGGAGTTTATCACCAACTTTGATACCGGCCTGTCCAGCAGGTCCTTCTTCAGTTACTCTCGAAATGAAGATACTCTGAAAAACAATGTTACAAAAAAGTTTTACATAAGTAGAACTTCAATGTCTTGACCACAAAATCTGGAAAAATTCTAAGACTTTCTTAGGGACTAAAACTGAGTTGGAATTCCAACTCAGTTTTAGTCCCTGAGAAAGTCTCCTGATTTTGTTTGCTTGTGTTGACATTTTACATCCCCGTCAAGACTATTTAGGCCATTCTGGAGACCTTGCTTCGTATTTTGTGGGACTTTCATACATCACTGAGATGAAATGACTTCTCCAGCCCTACCACACAGAGAAATTGCTAGCAGTTAAGGTCTGATATGCAACACTTTGCCAGGGCAGGGTTAGACCTTCTACGTGGTTTAACAGTACTCAAGTTCTTCTGTCTGTTCCAGCCCTGTGCAGAAGTACCATAAGCCTAATCTAATTCTCTAAGCCCCGATGGGAGTTGGGGGTGGGGACTTATTTAACCATAATTCAGGTAAAATTAGAGAGCAAAATTTGAGAGCAAACTTATTTAGCCATATTTCAGTCAAAATAAGAGAGCAAACTTATTTAACCATATTTCAGTCAAAATTAGAGAGCAAACTTATTTAGCCATATTTCAGTCAAAATTAGAGAGCAAACTTATTTAACCATATTTCCGTCAAAATTAGAGGGCAAACTTATTTAGCCATATTTCAGTCAAAATTAGAGAGCAAACTAATTTAGCCATATTTCAGTCAAAATTAGAGAGCAAACTTATTTAGCCATATTTCAGTCAAAATTAGAGAGCAAACTTATTTAGCCATATTTCAGTCAAAATTAGAGAGCAAACTTATTTAGCCATATTTCAGTCAAAATTAGAGCACAAACTTATTTAACCATATTTCAGTCAAAATTAAAGAGCAAACTTATTTAACCATATTTCAGTCAAAATTAGAGCACAAACTTATTTAACCATATTTCAGTCAAAATTAGAGAGCAAACTTATTTAGCCATATATCTCAGTCAAAATTAGCGAGCAAACTTATTTAGCCATATTTTAGGCAAAATAAGAGAGCAAACTTATTTAGCCATATTTTAGGCAAAATTAGAGAGCAAACTTATATAGCCATATTTTAGGCAAAATTAGAGGGCAAACTTATTTAGCCATATTTTAGGCAAAATTAGAGAGCAAACTTATTTAGCCATATTTTAGGCAAAATTAGAGGGCAAACTTATTTAGCCATATTTTAGGCAAAATTAGAGAGCAAACTTATTTAGCCATATTTTAGGCAAAATTAGAGAGCAAACTTATTTTTGAAAGAGTTGCCTTCCTTTAGAAAGCTCTACAAGAAATCCCTACCTCATCTTCCCCTTTGAAAGGCGTTGAACCTTTCCCACCAGCAATACTGATCCCCAGCCCCTGTCCTGGTTCCCGGTGGATTTCTATTGTATACTCTTCTTCTATGACTTCTTGTTCATCCTGAAATAGGAACCAGAAAAAATGTTCTTGCACACGGTGACACCAGACAAGGGAATCCGCGATTTTTCCCTGGGATAGAAATTTATGTTCTGACCCTGGTGTTCCGACCCCAAATCGAATATAATCGCGGGTTTGATAAATGCACTGGTTGATTACGACCTTGTGTGCGCCGTCGTTAACGTTGACGTCATGCACCATCCGTGACGTCACTTTACATTCCTGCAGTGTCAACACAATATGGCGGACGTTGGTAACCATTGAAATTCCTCGCTAAGAAATGGAAGGTATGCAAGAAAAAGAATCCAATATGGATGTGAGGGGTGGATAGAAAAATCCGTCCCTCGGGATCACTGTCCGGCATCACTCAGCAAGCCTCGTGATGCCGGACAGTGTCCCTCGGGACAGATTTTTTTCCATCCACCCCTCACACCCATATAAGATTCTTATATTACACCATGGGCATGCCTTTCATTAATCCACATAGAAATAAGGAGAATCAAAGCACTGACAGCACTGCTGTTGTGTTGATGGTCATTGAGTGAAGATTGGGAAAATGGGAACAGGGGACTTAGACTGTTTTCTTTAACCTTAATTTCTGTACTTTGTGTAAACAGTGTAGACCCAGATCAGATGCTACATTCTGTGGCATCTGATCTGGGTCATTGCTAATTACCCACTACACGAGCCCAGTCTTAATTTTACTTTTTACACTGCGCTCTGACCTTACAAGAAGACTAATGCTGCTATAACTAACTTTTACTTGGATTTTGTTTATGTTCAGTGATAGTCACGTGGACAGTAGCAGGTAGTAAGCTTCTGTAGCTAGTAACTTTGGCTCAGTTGATACACAATCAACCAAACAAGAATTATGCCAAAGGCTATGTCATCCCTGCGGGGGCAAAAAGTCAGTGAACCATGAAATGTAGGTCCAGATCAAATAATAATGCTTGCATTAAAATTGCTATCCATAGATGCAACTGTGAAACTAGTTTCATGAATGAAGCCCTTATAGAAAATTTAGAATTTACAGCTAATTCTCAAGGTGTCCAAACTTTTAGTATTTTTAGGGTATACACACCTCTTCCTCTTCTTTCTTTGCGGTCTGGGCCAGAATTTCCAGCACTCTGTCCTTCCCTTCATCTGTTATTACAATCCTCTTCCCTTTCTTGTGGTGGGGCGTGTCACGTCGTCGCAATGGCGTCTTCCTCTCCATCTCATCATCAAGGTCAAGCTGGGTTGCAAAACCGACTTTCCGTTCCGCAAATTCATCATCAAAATCTTCATCTTCTTCCTCCTGAAACACAGACTTTGTAACTACAGCAGAATTTCATAGCTTCAAACTTTTGGAAATAATTTAAATTACTGGATAATTTAAAATAATTCTGATTCCAACGAAGACAAAAACATATACAGGCAAACACCTATGGCTCGTTTACCATGAATTTGTCAAACCCGTTCTTGAGCCCCTAAGGAAAGCCTCTACATAAAACAAGAGGGCCATGATGGTCCTGGATCGCTCACCTGATCCATATAGTAACAAGTGGGCCTCGGGGAGGGCCTTTATTGACACCAGGGCTATAATGTGCATAATGTTGAGGGAGGTCTGAAAAGTTGAAGCTTCATAATTTGAACAACCTTGGCAAAGGTCCACTAGATAGAGCTACACACCAAATATCAAAGACCTGGGCCTTGCGGTTTCAGAGAAGAAGATTTTTTTTTAAGATATTCCGTACATAAGCCTATGTAAAACCAAATGGCCCCAGAGCTGGGGCATTTTTGGCCTCAGGGCTATAATTTAAACAATCTTGATGGAGGTCCACTAGATGAAGCTTCACACCAAATATCAAAGACCTGGGCCTTGCAGTTTCAGAGAAGAAGATTTTTGAAGATTATCTCTGTATAAGTCTATGTAAAACCAAAAGGGCCCCGGGACGGGGGCATTTGTGGCCCAGGGGCTATAATGTGAACAATCTTGGTAGAGGTCCACTAGATGAAGCTCCATACCGAATATCGAAGACATGGGCC
The DNA here is from genome assembly GCA_963580285.1 of Lucinisca nassula. Classification (NCBI taxonomy): domain Eukaryota; kingdom Metazoa; phylum Mollusca; class Bivalvia; order Lucinida; family Lucinidae; genus Lucinisca; species Lucinisca nassula. The sequence goes on from OY757020.1 coordinate 12,503,091, forward strand.
TTGCAGTTTCGGAGAAGAAGATTTTTAAAGATTTCCCTCTATGTAAAACTAAATGGTCTTGGGGCGGGGGTATTTTTGGCCCCAGGGCTATTATTTGAACAATTTTGATAGAGGTCCACTAGCTGAAATTTCACACCAAATATAAAAGACCTAGGCCTTGTGGTTTCAAAGAAGAAGATTTTTAAAGATTATCCCTATATAAGTCTATGTAAAACCAAAGGGCCCCGAGACGGAGGCATTTTTGGTCCCAGCACTCTAATTTGAACAATCTTGGTAGGGGTCCACTAGATGAAGCTCCATACCAAATATCAAAGACCTGGGCCTTGCGGTTTCAGAGAAGATTTTTAAAGATTTTCCCGATATAAGCCCATGTAAAATAAAAGGGCCCCAGAGCGGGGGCATTTTTGACCCAGGGCTATAATTTGAACAATCTTGGTAGAGGTTTACAAGATGAAGCTTCATACCAAATACTAGAGAAAGCGACCTCAAGGTCACTGTGGGGGGTAGGACATGCATCAATGAAATCTTCAGTATAGGTATCAACTAAATCTATCAAAGGGTTTAGAAGATACAATCTCTCAGAAACTTTGACGCAAAACTTTAACCAAATGTAAAATTTTTAAGTCTGTGACATCAAGGTCACTGTCGGGGCTGGGACATGCATCAATGAAATCTTAAGACCAGTATGTAACTTCAGTGTAAGTATCAACTAAATCTATCAAATGGTTCGAAAGTAATAAACTCCTAGAAACTTTGACGCAAAACTGTTAATGGATGGACGGACAGATGGACCAATGGACGGACGAACAGACAGATGGAAGGATGGACAGACAGACGGACGAATGGCAGGACGAAAACAATAAACCCCCATCATACTTTGTATGCCGGGGGGGGGGGGGGGGGGGGGGAATCAAAGACCTTGGCCTTGCGGTTTCAGAGAAGATTTTTAAAGATTTTCCCTAAATGCCCATGTAAAACCAAAGGGCCCCGGGGTGGGGGCATTTTTGGCCACAGCACTATAATTTGAACAATCTTGGTAGGGGTCCACTAGATGAAGCTTCATACCAAATATCAAAGACCTGGGCCTTGCGGTTTCAGAGAAGAAGATTTTTAAAGATTTTTCATGTAGAAGCCCATGTAAAAGCAAAGGGCCCCGGGGCGGGGGCATTTTTGGCCCCAGCACTATTATTTGAACAATCTTGGTAGGGGTCCACTAGATGAAGCTTCAAACCAAATATCAAAGACCTGGACCTTGTGGTTTCAGAGAAGAAGATTTTTTAAGATTTTCCTTATATAAGCCCATGTAAAACCAAAGGCCCCGGGTGGGGTCATTTTTGGCCACAGCACTATAATTTGAACAATCTTGATAGGGGTCCACTACATGAAGCTTCATACCAAATATCAAAGACCTGGGCCTTGCGGTTTCAGAGAAGATTTTTAAAGATTTTCCATATATAAGCCTATGTAAAACCAAAGGGCCCCGGGCGGGGTCATTTTTGGCCCCAGCACTATAATTTGAACAATCTTGGTAGGGGTCCACTAGATGAAGCTTCATACCAAATAACAAAGACCTGGGCCTTCTGGTTTCAGAGAAGAAGATTTTTATAGATTTTCCATATATAAGCCCATGTAAAACCAAAGGGCCCCGGGGCGGGGGCATTTTTGGCCCCAGCACAACTAGAGCTGCCGCCTAACGGGCGCCAATTATACCCCCGCATGCGTTGTCCGACAAATTTTTACAAGTATTTGACCTTGAGGAAGGTCAACGTAAAGGTCAAGGTCAGGTTTGTGTATATCAATCTTAAGTACTAGTGGCAAGGTGTGTGGTGTGTGAATATTAAAGAAATCGGTCAAAGAATAAGGAAGTTATGAGCAATGTTAAAGTTTTTTGCAACGGACCGACGACAAATTTTTACAAGTATTTGACCTTGAGGAAGGTCAAAGTAAAGGTCAAGGCCAGGTTTGCGTATATCAATCTTAAGTACTAGTGGCAAGGTGTGTGGTGTGTGAATATTAAAGAAATCGGTCAAAGAATAAGGAAGTTATGAGCAATGTTAAAGTTTTTTGTAACGGACCGACGACAGACGACAGACGACAAGCTGACTCCTATATACCCCCTTCAAACTTCGTTTGCGGGGGTATAATAGAGCTGCCGCCTAACGGGCGCCAATTATACCCCCGCATGCGTTGTCCGACAAATTTTTACAAGTATTTGACCTTGAGGAAGGTCAACGTAAAGGTCAAGGTCAGGTTTGTGTATATCAATCTTAAGTACTAGTGGCAAGGTGTGTGGTGTGTGAATATTAAAGAAATCGGTCAAAGAATAAGGAAGTTATGAGCAATGTTAAAGTTTTTTGTAAGGGACCGACGACAAATTTTTACAAGTATTTGACCTTGAGGAAGGTCAATGTAAAGGTCAAGGTCAGGTTTGTGTATATCAATCTTAAGTGCTAGTGGCAAGGTGTGTGGTGTGTGAATATTAAAGAAATCGGTCAAAGAATACGGAAGTTATGAGCAATGTTAAAGTTTTTTGTAACGGACCGACGACAGACACCGACGACAGACGACAAGCTGACTCCTATATACCCCCTTCAAACTTCGTTTGCGGGGGTATAATAATTTGAACAATCTTGGTAGGGGTCCACTAGATGAAGCTTCATACCAAATATCAAAGCTCTGGGCCTTACGGTTTCAGAGAAGAAGATTTTTAAAGATTTCCTTATATAAGCCTATGTAAAACCAAAGGGCCCCGGGGCGGGGGCATTTTTGGCCCCAGCACTATAATTTGAACAATCTTGGTAGGGGTCCACTAGATGAAGCTACATACCAAATATTAAAGACCTGGGCCTTGTGGTTTCAGAGAAGAAGATTTTTTAAGTTTTCGCTGAAAAAAATTCTATTTTTGGCTCCTGTGACCCAGATGTGCAATGGACCGGAACCGTTTGTACAACTTTGAAAGGGGACCACCTAAGGATCATTCCTGTGAAGTTTGGTCAAAATCCAATCAGTGGTTTAGGAGGAGATGTTTGAAGAAATTGTTTACGCACGGACGGACGGACGCACGCACGCACGGACGACGGACAAAACGTGATCCCAAAAGCTCACCTCGTCACTACGTGACGGTGAGCTAAAAAGTGAGGGATAATTAACGAGATGCTTGTCTCTTATCTCGCCAAAATGAGGCAATTCTAATGAGTACACACAGCATACATTTTCATAACAGAACATCAAAAAGATGTCCAAAATATCTTCCTATCCCTCCTGGCAGTAACCCTCATTGCGTCGAACTACCGGTCTTGAACAGATTTTCGATGTCCCAAAGGTGTTCCAGCCATGGATGTTTGATAATACTTTCACCCTCAATAATTCAATTTATCATATGATGTCGCGTCTGAGAGTGTAATAACGCCATGTAATATTTTCGATAATCCACTAATGGAGTAAATATGCAAATAAGCTAGATACGTCCTGTAATGTTACATGTACCACGTCCTTGCGAACGTCGCGTTTACTAACGTCGGAATATGGACATTTTTGTAAACAATCGTGAATAAAATGCGTTTTAAATGTCATATGATAAACAGAATCTTGCATTCGTGCTCATGTATTATTGAATTTATTAAACTCGTTGAGGAAAAGGGATAAAATGCGAGGCTTTGCTCATGTATAATTGAATTTATTAAACTGGTTGAGGAAAAGGGATCAAATGCTTGGCAAAGCCTCGCATTTTATCCCTTTTCCTCAACCAGTTTAATAAATTCAATAATATATTAACACTCATGTAAGATCCTCTATGTCTTAAAATACAAGCAAAACCTTGAAACCTTGTCAAGATCAGGTTTTTGTAATACTTTGGAATCAGAATCATTTTGAATTATCAAGACTGAATTACAGAACCTCAAAAATCTAACTTACATAATTCAATATACTCAATTATTCAGAAGGATTTTGAAGTCATAATCATGTACAAAAAAAATGTACACTTATTCCCAAACACGGCTCTGCTCTTAAAGGCAATGATTCTTTCTCGAGACATTCAAATGATAAACACACTGTTCCCTTCTGGTTGTGTAGTTGTTACTATCGGAACCAATCATAATTAACAACGTGCCAACTTAACACTTTGTACACTGGTGAACACTTCCACAGTTATATTTTGGACAAGTCCATTTGTAATTTAAGGGTTGTCTGCTTAATTTTTTTCATTTCTATTCTATTTTTGATAGAAGTCCTGTTAGTAAACAGTGTAGACCCTGATGAGACGCTACATCATGCGGCCTCTGATCTTAATCTGCACTGTTTGCTTAAGTCCCTTTTAAACATTTTCCCAGGTAAGAATGCAATGAAGGCATGATTTTTTTCTCAAGACATTCACATAATAAACACATTATTAACTTTCCACCTCCATCTCTACTTGCTGTGTGGTTGTTACTATAGTAACCAATTAAAACAAGCCAACTTAATATATACCTCTTCATTCTGCTCATCCTGTTCTTCTTCCTGCTGCTCTTCTTCTTCCTCTTCCTTCTTCTCCCCTTCACTCTCTGCCTCCTCTTCCTCTGGTTGTATGGTTGTCGTGGTTGTTACTATGGTAACCTCCCTTAACAACGGCTGAGACTCCGGGACTGGTTCCTCGTCCTCAGCTTCCTCTTCTGTACTGTGAGGCCGGGGCTCAGGCTCTGATCTCTTTGTCTCAAGTTCAGGGGCTGCAAATACAAAACTCAAACCCTTGTATTCTGGTGGACACTTCCAGGGTTATATGTCATTTATCATTGCAGGCATGTCAGTCAATTTTTCGTGTTTATTCTGTTTTTGAAAGAAAATCCTGTAAGCTAACAGTGTAGATCCTGATCAGATGCTCCATTATGCGGTATTTGATCGGTATCAAAATGAGAATGAAGCCAGTTAATCCAAAGCCTGACACTAAAATAATGGCACCGTCCCTCAGTGCAACAGGCCATGCAGCCCTGCAATTGCAGTAAAACAAACTAGAGCTATCACTAAAGGTGATGAATACCCCCACAAAAACTGCCTTGATAGTACAACAGCGGCATTTTGCAATTTTTTCACTTGAAAGGGGCCATAACTATGTCGAAAATTGACGAATTGTAGTGGAAATCGAACTTGACCTGTATTTTATGATGTTACATCAGTGTACCAAAAATTATTAAAATCGGTGAAGCGCTTTTTGAGTTATCGTCTGGAAACCAAGTCAACAGACCGACAGACAGACCGACCGACAGACAGACCGACCGACCGACAAGCTCACTCCTATATACCCCCACAAATGAACCCCCCAAATTTCATTTGTGGGGGTATAACTAGCAAAAATTACACACTTCAATGGCTCAAACACCTTAACGTGCAGAGAAACAAGAGGCCCATGGGCCACAATGCTCACCAGAGCTCAGGCGGGCACTGCCCACTGGCAGCCATGTATGGTTTCAGGTTTTAATTTATTGATTATAAAGTCTCCCAAACAAACCCCCATTTCCAAATGAGCACCCATGTGGACTCTGTATCTGAAATATTAGGCCTTTTATGAGGAGGAGGGATGAGACATGGACCCAACAGAGCCCAGGCTGGTATCACTGAATCCCTCTTATCATAAGGCACAAGAATACATATGGTTTAGGGGTTGGGATGTGTACTGTTTCTGAGATATGAGGCCCTTTTATGAAGTGGAAGGGAGAGAAATGGCCCCAGCGGACCCCACAAGACAGGGTTGACTGAATGTGTCTAATAACAATGAACAAGAATATATGTGATTAAAGGATGGGGTTTGAATGGTTTCTGAGCTATATGGCCTATTATTAAGTGGAGTCTTATCATCCGGAACAAGAATATATATGGTTTAGGGGCGGGGATCTGAACGGTTTCTGAGATATATGGATTTTAATAAAGTAAAGGGGTGGGACATGGCCGGTGGCACCCCGGGGGGACCCCCATGCTGGTGTCACTGTTTGGGTCTTATCATAAGGAACAAGAATATATATGGTTTAGGGGTGGGCTCTGAACAGTTTCTCAGATATATGGTCTTTTGTTAAGTCGAGGGGTGGAGTATGACCCGAGCGCACCCTGGGTGACACCTAGGTTGGTGTCACTTAATGTGTCTTATCATAAGGAACAAGAATATATATCGTTTTGGGGTGGGGATCTGTAAGGTTTCTGGAATATTTAGCCTTTTATGAAGTGGCGGGGGTTGGGCATGGCCCCCGCACATCCCGGGGGACCCCCAAGTTGGTGTCACTGAATGCGATTTATCATAAGGAACGAGAATATATATGGTTTAGGTGGGGATTTCAATGGTTTCTGAGATAAATGACATTTTATGAAGTGGACGGGGTGGGGCATGTCCCCGGCACATCCCGGAGGACCCCCTGATTGGTGTCACTTAATGCATCTTAGCATAAGGAATAAGAATATATATAGTTTCGGGGTAGGGATCTGAATGGTTTCTGAGATAAATGGCATTTTATGAAATAGAGGGGGCAGGGCAGTTCCCCGGCACATCCCGGGGGACCCCCAGGTTGGTGTCACTTAATGCATCTTATCACAAGGAACAAGAATATATATGGTTTAGGGGTTGGGATCTGTAAGGTTTCTGAGATATAAGGCATTTTATGAAGTGGAGGGGGTGGGGCATGGCCCCGGCACAACCTAGGGGACCCCCAGGTTGACAACAAAAGCATATAGCTGAGAGAAGTTTACTCAAGGAACATGTTAATGTAAGTTTTGTCAAAATATCTGCAATGACTTGGCAGTATATGCCATTTTTCAGTTTTCCCCATAATAAGTCAATGGAAACTCTAAGTTGCCGACAACTGCCTATCCTACAAGCTCCCCCGAAGCCTTCGGCTCTGGTGAGCTAAAAATATGAGTTTTTGCATTAAATTTATTGGGTTCAGTTTTTACCACATGTTTGAAAAAGGGCCCTTTTCCTTTGATAGGCATAGGCTCATACTCTGCAATACTGAATCACAGATGTTCAGGAAAGCTGAAAAGCGTCTTCTGCCCATTAAAAATTATTTTAAAGAAGTTGGCTGGTCTAATACAGCAGCCCCTAGCCCAATTTACCAACCAGTGTTTGCAAAACTTTCAATTCAGTATTATTCTGGATGTGTTTTCCTTCATTAACCCTTAAGACACCGAGAAAAACTACACTGAAAATGTCGTCTGCTTATGTCGTCTGCTGAATCTTTTTGCAAAGTTTTAAAAAATATTTTTGCATGCAGGCAAAAGGTGTGGACCCTGATCAGACTGCTCCTAGAAGAGCAGTCTGATCTGGGTCAACACTGTTTGCAAAAAAATTACTTTTATGCTAACTGGCAGACAGCAAAGCAGACGACAATTGTCGCGATTGGCATTTTATGGGTTAAATATGTATATTTCTCAAATTTTGCATATTGTACTCTTAGACATACATAAACTTCTGCCAGGTAAATGATTGACAATGATGCTAAATGACTTCACACATAGTTAAAGACTTATAAACTTATTGAAGATAAACCAAGGGAATGTTATGCTCATTAACCCTAGATGTAGACCATGATGCTAAATGACTTCATACAAAGTTACAGACTTATAAACTAATTGAAGATAAACCAAGGGAGCGTTATGCTCATTAACCCTAGCTGTAGACCATGATGCTAAATGACTTCACACATAGTTACAGACTTATAAACTTATTGAAGATAAACCAAGGAAGGGTTATGCTCATTAACTCTAGCTGTTGACCATGATGCTAAATGACTTCACACATAGTTACAGACTGATAAACTTATTGAAGATAAACCAAGGGAATGTATTGCTCATTAACCCTAGCTGTAGACCATGATGCTAAATGACTTCATACAAAGTTACAGACTTATAAACTAATTGAAGATAAACCAAGGGAGCGTTATGCTCATTAACCCTAGCTGTAGACCATGATGCTAAATGACTTCACACATAGTTACAGACTTATAAACTTACTAATTGAAGATAAACCAAGGAAGGGTTATGCTCATTAACTCTAGCTGTTGACCATGATGCTAAATGACTTCACACATAGTTACAGACTTATAAACTTATTGAAGATAAACCAAGGGAGTGTTATGCTCATTAACTCTAGCTGTTGACCATGATGCTAAATGACTTCACACATAGTTACAGACTTATAAACTTATTGAAGATAAACCAAGGGAGTGTTATGCTCATTTTACTCTAGCTGTTGACCATGATGCTAAATGACTTCACACATAGTTAAAGACTTATAAACTTATTGAAGATAAACCAAGGGAGTGTTATGCTCATTAACTCTAGCTGTTGACCATGATGCTAAATGACTTCACACATAGTTACAGACTTATAAACTTATTGAAGATAAACCAAGGGATTAACCCTAGCTGTAGACCATGATGCTAAATGACTTCACACATAGTTACAGACTTATAAACTTATTGAAGATAAACCAAGGGAGCGTTATGCTCATTAACTCTAGCTGTTGACCATGATGCTAAATGACTTCACACATAGTTACAGACTTATAACTTATTGAAGATAAACCAAGGGAGCGTTATGCTCATTAACCCTAGCTGTAGACCATGATGCTAAATGACTTCACACATAGTTACAGACTTATAAACTTACTAATTGAAGATAAACCAAGGAAGGGTTATGCTCATTAACTCTAGCTGTTGACCATGATGCTAAATGACTTCACACATAGTTACAGACTTATAAACTTATTGAAGCTTTATTAACCAAGGTTAACCCTAGCTGAATAGTTTCTTATCTACCAATGTCTAATTTGTGCCATGACTGCACAACGGTCAAGGTGTTTATCTATAAGACAAGAGGGCCCAGAGGGCCCTGGTTCGCTCACCTGATCCAATGTATAATAAGTGGGCCCCGGTCAGGTTCAATTTGGCCCCAGGGCTATAATTTGAACAATCTTGGTAGAGGTCCACAAGATGAAGCTTCATATCGAAGATGAAAGACCTGAGCTTTGTGGTTTCAGAGAAGAAGATTTTAAAGGTTTACCCTGCATAAAGAAGTCTATGTAAAACAAGATTTTCCCTAAATAAGTCTATGTAAAACCAAAGGGCCCCGGAGCGGGGGCATTTTTGGCCCCAGGGCTATAATTTGAACAATTTTGGTAGAGGTCCACTAGCTGAAGCGTCATAACAAATATCAAAGACCTAAGCCTTGTGGTTTCAGAGAAGAAGATTTTTCAAGATTTTCCTTATATAAGTCTATGTAAAACCAAAGGGCCCCGGAGCGGGGGCATTTTTGGCCCCAGGGCTATAATTTGAACAATCTTGGTAGAGGTCCACAAGATGAAGCTTCATACCAAATATCAAAGACCTGGGCCTTGCAGTTTCAGAGAAGAAGATTTTTCAAGATTTTCGCTATATAAGCCTATGTAAAACAAAAGGGCCCTGGTGCGGGGGCATTTTTGGCCCCAGCACTATAATTTGAACAATCTTGGTAGGGGTCTACTAGATGAAGCTTCATACCAAATATCAAAGACCTGGGCCTTGCGGTTTCAGAAAAGAAGATTTTTCAAGATTTTCCCTGCATAAGCCCATGTAATACCAAAGGGCCCCCGTGCAGGGGGCATTTTTAGCTCCTGCACTATAATTTGAACAATCTTGGTAGGGGTCCACTAGATGAAGCTTCATACCAAATATCAAAGACCTGGGCCTTGCGGTTTCAGAGAAGAAGATTTTTAAAGATTTTCCCTATATAAGCCCATGTAAAACCAAAGGGCCCCCATGCGGGGGCATTTTTAGCTCCAGCACTATAATTTGAACAATCTTGGTAGGGGTCCACTAGATAAAGCTTCATACCAAATATCAAAGACCTGGGCCTTGCGGTTTCAGAGAAGAAGATTTTTCAAGATTTTCCCTATATAAGCCCATGTAAAACCAAAGGGCCCCCGTGCGGGGGCATTTTTAGCTTCAGCACTATAATTTGAACAATCTTGGTAGGGGTTCACTAGATAAAGCTTCATACCTAATATCAAAGACCTGGGCCTTGCGGTTTCAGAGAAGAAGAGTTTTAAAGATGTTCCCTATATAAGTCCTTGTAAAACCAAAGGGCCCCCGTGCGGGGGCATTTTTAGCCCCAGCACTATAATTTGAACAATCTTGGTAGGGGTCCACTAGATGAAGCTTCATACCAAATATCAATGTTCTGGGCCTTGCGGTTTCAGAGAAGAAGATTTTTTAAGTTTTCGGTGAAAAAAATCTATTTTTGGCTCCTGTGACCTATATAAGCAATGGACCGGAACCATTTGAACAACTTTGAAAGGGGACCACCTAAGGGTCATTCCTGTGAAGTTTTGTCAAAATCCGATCAGTGGTTTAGGAGGAGATGTCGTTTGAAGAAAAGTTTACGGACGCACACACGCACGGACGGACAACGGACAAAAAGTGATCCCAAAAGCTCACCTTGTCACTACGTGACAGGTGAGCTAAAAAGTACATCTGAAAATGTCATCTGCTTATGTTGTCTGCTGAATCTTGTCCTGCTGAGTAAATAAATTTTGCCACACCCATTTCTGACTATCAACCAACTGTATTACTTGATATCATGAATTCATTCAAATTCGCAAACCAAATGACAGTGTAGATCCTGGTCAGATGTCTTCTTCAGAAGCCATCTGATCTGGATTTACACTTTGCTGGTTTGTTTGAATTGGAGTTAATGGCCAAGTCAACACTATCTTAGGTCATTTTTTTAGGTCACTATTTTAGGTCAGCTTTCAAAGCCAAACCTCCAACGTCTACAGCGAAATGACAGGGCAATGATCAGACAGATCTGCAATTCAAGCCACAGGACACTGTCACCATCAGGTCCAGTGAGTTACTTGAGCGTCTTGGCATTGAGGACCTGGACCTCATCCTGAAAGAGAGAAGACTTCGCTGGTATGGACATGTGGAACGCTCCAACGGTGCAGTCAAGACTGCCTGTGACATACAGGTAGGTGGAAAGCGGGGGCCAGTAAGGCCCAAGATGACCTGGAAGCAGCTAACAGAAAGAGATTGCAGAGAATGGAAGCTCTCTGCTATCGATCCTCATGATAGACAAGCCTGGAGATCTGGTGTAAGATCTGCCATGCCTGCAGCAAGCCAGCTACCTGGAAGGGGGCCCACTTATGTGGACGCTGTACCTGCACGTTAATCAAAAATCCGTTGATGATGATGATGATGATTTGAGCCGGTCAGTCTACCTATCCACACTTTCTGGGTAGGCTTATATGTAAGCTGTTAACCAGTACAGCGCACATTCTTTGGCCAGAAACTGACAACTGCCCTTCTTGAATCAGCAGAGGGAGGGAATGTCCATAGGAAAGATTTCATGATAAATCTCCATGAAAGGATATTGCCAACCCTGGCCTGGTATCGAACCCGCGTCCTCCTGATCTGATCGCCAGTCAGACGCGCATCAGACTGAGCTATCGAGGCCGGCTTACACTTTGCAATGGTAGACCTTATTATGTTCAGCAGGACAACACTTCTGTTTATCAGCTTGATCTTTTAAAAACAAGAGGGCCATGATGGCCCTGGATCGCTCACCTGATCCATAGTGTAACAAGTGGGCCCCAGAGAGGGCCATTATTGGCCCCAGGGCTTTAATGTACATAATGTTGAGGGAGGTCTTAAAGGTGAAGCTTCATACCAAACATCAACAAAGGCTAAAATTTGAACAATCTTGTCAAAGGTCCACTAGATGAAGCTACACATCAAATATCAAAGACCTGGGCCTAGCGGTTTCAGAGAAGAAGATTTTTAAAGATTTTCCCTATATAAGCCTATGTAAAATCAAAGGGCCCCGGGACAGGGGCATTTTTTGCCCCAGCACTATAGTTTGAACAATCTTGGTAGGGGTCCACTAGATGAAGCTTCATACCAAATATCAAAGTTCTGGGCCTTGTGGTTTCAGAGAAGAAGATTTTTAAAGATTTTCCCTATATAAGCCTATGTAAAACCAAAGGGCCCCGTGGCAGGGGGGGATTTTTTGTCCCAGCACTATAATTTGAACAATCTTGGTAGGGGTCCACTAGACGAAGCTTCATACCAAATATCAAAGTCCTGGGCCTTGTGGTTTCAGAGAAGAAGATTTTTAAAGATTTTCCCTATATAAGCCTATGTAAAATCAAAGGGCCCCGGGACAGGGGCATTTTTTGCCCCAGCACTATAGTTTGAACAATCTTGGTAGGGGTCCACTAGATGAAGCTTCATACCAAATATCAAAGTTCTGGGCCTTGTGGTTTCAGAGAAGAAGATTTTTAAAGATTTTCCCTATATAAGCCTATGTAAAACCAAAGGGCCCCGTGGCAGGGGGGGATTTTTTGTCCCAGCACTATAATTTGAACAATCTTGGTAGGGGTCCACTAGACGAAGCTTCATACCAAATATCAAAGTCCTGGGCCTTGTGGTTTCAGAGAAGAAGATTTTTAAAGATTTTCCCTATATAAGCCTATGTAAAACCAAAGGGCCCCGGGGCAGGGGCATTTTTGGCCCCAGCACTAAAATTGGAACAATCTTGGTAGGGGTCCACTAGATGAAGCTTCATACCAAATATCAAAGTCCTGGGCCTTGTGGTTTTAGAGAAGAAAATTTTTAAAGATTTTCCCTATATAAGCCTATGTAAAACCAAAGGGCCCCGTGGCGGGGGCATTTTTGGCCCCAGCACTATAATTTGAACAATCTTGGTAGGGGTCCACTAGATGAAGCTTCATACCAAATATATAAGACCTGGGCCTTGTGGTTTCAGAGAAGAAGATTTTTAAAAATTTTCCCTATATAAGCCAATGTAAAAGCAAAGGGCCCCGTGGCGGGGGCATTTTTGTCCCAGCACTAAAATTTGAACAATCTTGGTAGGGGTCCACTAGATGAAGCTTCATACCAAATATCAAAGTCCTGGGCCTTGTGGTTTCAGAAAAGAAAATTTTTAAAGATTTTCCCTATATAAGCCCATGTAAAACCAAAGGGCCCCGTGGCGGGGGCATTTTTTGTCCCAGCACTAAAATTTGAACAATCTTGGTAGGGGTCCACTAGATGAAGCTTCATACCAAATATCAAAGACCTGGGCCTTGTGGTTTCAGAGAAGATTTTTTAAGATTTTCCCTATATAAGCCTATGTAAAACCAAAGGGCCCCGGGGCGGGGGCATTTTTGGCCCCAGCACTGTAATTTGAACAATCTTGGTAGGGGTCAACTAGATGAAGCTTCATACCAAATATCAAAGACCTGGGCCTTGTGGTTTCAGAGAAGAAGATTTTTAAAGATTTTCCCTATATAAGCCAATGTAAAACCAAAGGGCCCTGTGGCGGGGGCATTTTTTGTCCCAGCACTATAATTTGAACAATCTTGGTAGGGGTCCACTAGATGAAGCTTCATACCAAATATCAAAGTCCTGGGCCTTGTGGTTTCAGAGTAGAAGATTTTTGAAGATTTTCCCTATATAAGCCTATGTAAAACCAAAGGGCCCTGGGGCGGGGGCATTTTTGGCCCCAGCACTATAATTTGAACAATCTTGGTAGGGGTCCACTAGATGAAGCTTCATACCAAATATCAAAGACCTGGGCCTTGTGGTTTCAGAGAAGAAGATTTTTAAAGATTTTCCCTATATAAGCCAATGTAAAACCAAAGGGCCCCGTGGCGGGGGCATTTTTCGTCCCAGCACTCAAATTTGAACAATCTTGGTAGGGGTCCACTAGATGAAGCTTCATACCAAATATCAAAGTCCTGGGCCTTGTGGTTTCAGAGAAGAAGATTTTTAAAGATTTTCCCTATATAAGCCTATGTAAAACCAAAGGGCCCCCGTGCGGGGGCATTTTTGGCCCCAGCACTATAATTTGAACAATCTTGGTAGGGGTCCACTAGATGAAGCTTCATACCAAATATCAAAGTCCTGGGCCTTGTGGTTTCAGAGAAGAAGATTTTTAAAGATTTTCCCTATATAAGCCAATGTAAAACCAAAGGGCCCCGTGGCGGGGGCATTTTTCGTCCCAGCACTCAAATTTGAACAATCTTGGTAGGGGTCCACTAGATGAAGCTTCATACCAAATATCAAAGTCCTGGGCCTTGTGGTTTCAGAGAAGAAGATTTTTAAAGATTTTCCCTATATAAGCCTATGTAAAACCAAAGGGCCCCCGTGCGGGGGCATTTTTGGCCCCAGCACTATAATTTGAACAATCTTGGTAGGGGTCCACTAGATGAAGCTTCATACCAAATAACAAAGACCTGGGCCTTGTGGTTTCAGAGAAGAAGATTTTTTAAGTTTTTGGTGAAAAAAATCTGTTTTTGGCTCCTGTGACCTAGATGTGCAACGGACCGGAACCATTTGACCCATATTCAAACTTGACCGAGATATTGTCATGATGATCATTCTGAGCAAGTTTGATTAAGATTGGACCAAAATTGTGGCCCCTAGGGTGTTCACAAGGTTTTTATATGATTTGACCCGCTGACCTACTTTTTAACCCGATATGACCCATATTCGAACTGGACTGAAATATTGTCACAATGGTCATTCTGAGCAAGTTTCATGATAATTGGACCAAAACAGTGGCCTTCAGAGTGTTCACAAGGTTTTTCTATGATTTGACCTACTGACCTACTTTTTGACCGGACATGACCCATATTCGAACTTGACCAAGATATTGTCATGATGATCATTCTGAGCAAGTTTGATTATGATTGGACCAAAATTGTGGCCTCTAGGGTGTTCACAAGGTTTTTCTATGATTTGACCCGCTGACCTACTTTTTAAGCCGACATGATCCATATTCAAACTTCACTAAAATATTGTCACAATGATCATTCTGAGCAAGTTTGATGATGATTGGACCAAAATTGTGACCTCTCGAGTGTTCACAAGGTTTTTCTATGATTTGACCTACTGACCTACTTTTTTACCCGACATGACCCAAATTCGAACTTGACCGAGATATTGTCATGATTATCATTCTGAGCAAGTTTGATGATAATTGGACCAAAACTGTGGCCTCTAGTGTGTTCACAAGAAAAAGTTTACGCACGACGGACGACGGACGACGGACGACGCACGACGCACGACGACGCCGGACATCTTACTGTCACAAAAGCTCACCATGACCTTCGGTCAGGTGAGCTAATAATAGTAGAAGTTGTGCTACTTACTAGGCAATTCTCACAAGAAAACATAAAACATGCATTTTTAAGATTACCCGAAATTATCCCAAATTGCTAGTTCTCTAATCTAGAATGACCTTATTTAACCAAGGAAACTGAGCCATCAGTTTTTGTCGTCATGGAAGTTTAAGTGTACAAACCTCTAAGAATGGGCTCCTCTTTCACCGAGGACTTCCTCTCAGGTGGCAGAGGTTTCTCTCTCTTAGGCGGTGGTGGCACCTCAATTTCTTGGTCCGCCCAGTGAGCACCCTCCGAATCCCTTTGGGGCACGAATGATGAGACCTGAAACAAGACAGACATAATATGGCTTATTTCTCCTTAACACATTCTATACTGGGGACTCTTCTATTGCTATATGTTGGACAAGTCCATTTGTCATATAAGGGATGTCAGGCTTATTTTATCATTTTTATTATATTTTTGACGGAAAATTCTGTTAGTAAATAGTGCAGGCCCTGATCAGATGCCGCATTCTGCGGCATCTGATCTGGGCCTGCACTGTTTGCCAAGGTACCCTTTGGGGGGTTCCGGCACGCATTGGGTTAATGTTTTCGCCTTCTGCTTTGGAAAGCAGTCTCCCTTTTATCTATTGTTCTGCTGGTCATAAATATTTCCATTATTCACTTATACTGTATAATCAGAGGCAGGCAAAGCATCACTGAGTGACAGATTACCTCGTTGGGTCTGAGTTTAATGGCCCAGTCAACACTATTAAGATCATATTGAGCAGGGTCCAGTTGTTCAAAGCATCGTCAGCTTAACAAGCTCGTTAGTGGTCATATTGTTAACTGTTCTAGCAAGTTCAATATCTAAAATTTTAGTTTTTGGCTGAAGAAATGTGAGCAGCTTTTGCAAATGCAAAAGCTGCTCACATTTTTTGCAGCAAAAATATTAGCATTTTTGCCATATTAAATGTCCCAGTTTTAATGATATGTTACCTAACAATGTCGTTAGTTTTGAACAACTGGCCCCAGGTCAGTTTACCTAACAACACTTTTCCTGGACAGACCTACATGTAGGATAAGGTCTACACGTAAGTTGTTAACTATTTTTGGCCAGTCACTGACAATCAGGAAAACCAAGAGAATAACTGTAATAAATATTTCATGAGTAATCTCCAGCAAAAAAAAAGTTGCCAGACCTATCATGAATCTTTTTTTTTTTTTGTATTGGAGTTTAACGGCCCAGTCAACACTATTTTAAGTCATTTTTGAGCCGGTCAGTTTGCCTATCCAGACTTTCCTGGGCAGGCTTATATGTAAGCGGTTAACCAGTACAGTGCACATTCTTTCGCCAGAAACTGACAACTGCCCTTCTTGAATCAGCGAAAGGGAGAGAATGACGGTAGAAAAGATTTCATGATCAATCTCCATGAAAGAATGTTGCTGACCCCGGTAGGTATCGAACCCGCGTCCTTCTGATCACCAGTCAGATGCACATCTGACTGAGCTACCAAGGCCGGCCTATCATGAGTCAAAGTTTTACCTTATCCTGGTGCATCTTTCAATTTTAAACTGTTTTTCATGAAAAGATTCTTCCGTCCTATATTTGGCAGGAGTCCAAGTTGAAACTTACTAATGTCAGGTCAGTCTCCATTCATAGCAATTGAGCTATGGCACAGCATTTCCTACAATTTACATGTGTGCCCAGCGAAGAATCAGATCAGCCTGTGCATCCATATTACATATTATCTGACCAGAGACATCTCTTGCACTGGGCCATCAGCTATCCGAAGACTCTACACAGGCTGATCTGAGTCTTCGTTGGGCACAGGTAAATTGTAGGAAATTCTGTGCCTCGGCTCAACTGTTTGGGTGGGGGGATGGTGAAGGCCCTCACTGATCTTATCCTGCACTGTTTGCCATCTAAAACCAGTTTACCATAACAACCCCGACCTTTGCAAACAGTATAAATCCAGACCAGTTCAGAAACAATCTCATAAGGATTTACACCATTTGTCATTCAGTTTGTGAACTCAAAGAATGCGTTATACCAAGTTAATTGACTGGATGATAATCACAAATGGGTGTGGCAAAATTAATTTATGCAGCAGGATAAGGGTTTATATAGATATCAATATCATACCTGTTCCTTAGCTTTCACGTGTGGTATCACATGACCATCTATCCCCTTGGTCTTTGCAAACTTGGGATGTTTTGGACGTAATTCTTTAGGATGAGGTGTATCGTGGCGTACGAAATGAGGCTGAAATGAAAATCAGATAGATACCATTTTCCCAAATACATCTGACTAATTACTTTTAAGATAACCAACAGACGACAAAGCAGACAACAATTGTTGTGATTGGCATTTTATGTGTTAAGTTTTCACAAAAATTGGAACACCCCCACTAAGGCTGGCACGATTAATCAGATAATCGATTAATAAATTCATAAATTCTACTAAACTTATTATCGTATCACATCAACTCTGTTATACCAAATTGGTTCTAAATCTGAAACAAGTACACCCCATGTTGTGTTTAAAAACAGGTGAATGAGTGGCAAACAGTGTAGTCCCGGATGAGCTGCCACATTTTGCGGTACCTCATCTGGGTTTACACTGTTTGTGGAGGCCTATCTGCCCAAATACATACGGTAAATACATTATATTCTTGTGGATTTTGTTCTTATTTCTGCTCCAAATCTAGATTGCGGGTCCTTACAAGTATCCCTTCAATGGCTCGAACACCTTTGGGACCTCGAAAATCTGTTCGAGACAGGGGTAGTTCGAGCCACTGAGGTTACTGTCAGGAGGCATAACGTAATACTTTTAGACATCTTTTCGGTTTTCTATAATGAATATGTATGCTGTGTGTACTCATTAGAATCGCCTCATCGAGGCGATTCTAATGAGTACACACAGCAAACATTTGCAAGATAAAAGACTAAAATCTTCTTAATTATCCCCCACTATTTCTTAAGTAGAGGATTTCGCTAGGGGCTCAAGAATGGGTTCGACACATCCATGGTGAACGAGCCATCGGTGTTCGAGTCATCGAAGTTCTACTGTATATATGTTTTGAGAAAGAAAACATTGATTATCCGTGTGAAAACAAACTGCTTACAGCTGCTGATGTGAGCAAACACACAAGACAGACTGTAGTTAACACAAGTTAGGATATGTAAATGTATTCTATTCAGTATTGTTTTACAAGTTTTCAGGATGATTTCACTTACATTGAGCTTATCATTAACCAGAGCTGGGCCGAAACTGGAGAACCCAGAAAAAAAACATCTGACCCTCCACTGCAGAGCCTTCTATCTGGTTTCCCAACTTACTGTAATGACCCTAAGTATTGGGGCAGACAGGCCTAAGCAAACAGTGCAGACCCAGACTAATCTGGGTTTTCACTGTTTGTCAAGCCATCTGCACATTCTTGGACTCTTTGCTGGATCCTGAAACTAATTTAATATTTTAGGACCATGACAGCAAATCTTCAAAGTGTCTGTATATTTAGGATTTATACGGTATCCTCGAATAGACAGACCAAGTACCGATACGCCATAAAACACCACTGAATCATTCAGCTTTATGGGAGTCAAACCAAGACATTTATAGGAATGAAATCGAAAATTGCTAGATTTTGTGCAAACAAAGGCTCTGATCAGATGCCACAGACTGTGGCATCTGATGTGGGCCTGCCCTAAAATGGGTCCAAGAAGTTCCTTTCTAATGATGGCTGACTGACTGTTGTTTTTAAGGTAACCGGGCGCCAAGGGCACATAGGGGCTACCCCAATTTCTAATGACCGATATTTCACCAATCAGAAATAGGTTCTTTTCCAATAATGGATATTTAGCCAATCAGAAAGTGGTTCTTATCCAACAATGGATATTTAGCCAATCAGAAAGAGTTTCTTATCCAATAATGGATATTTAGCCAATCAGAAAGAGTTTCTTTTCCAATAATAGATAGTTAGCCAATCAGAAAGAGGTTCTTTTCGAGTTAGGATCATGTACCTTATCAGGATCATCCTCATCTGAGCAGAGGTCATCTTCATCAACTGAGGGATCAAATCTTATCACACTCTCCCTCACTTTCTCCGGCGGTCGGTCCTGGAAACTGCTCCGACTGTCCTTGTCTGTAGCGATACTGCCCTGTAGCAAGTTCTCTGAAGAAAAGAATAAATTAATCACTTAACCTTTAACCTGCTGAATATTCAATTAAGCCACACTCATTTCTGACTTTGAACCAATCAGATTACTTGATGCAGCTTATTTCTACATATTCATAAACTGAATGTTAAACTGTGTAGATCCTGATCAGATGGCTTCTTCAGAAGCCATCTGATCTGGATCTACACTGTTTGCAAAGATAGGGCTTGTCGCCTACAGCAGGGTAAAGGTTAAGAGATAAAATCTAATCAAACTCTCCCTCACTTTGTTCGACGGTTGGTCCTGGAAACTTCCTCGACTGTCCTGTACTATTGCTATACTGAATATTGAAATGAAACAATCATGTAAGAAAGTAAGTCCTACAACAATCTCCCTCAGTTTCATCTACACCACAACCTCGTTATAACACGGTTTGGGATATTACACGGTTTCAAGATGGATCCAAAAAATGTATAGATTATATAGACAAATGACCATAAATGGTCATTTTTCTATATAATCTGTACATTTTGTTTAGATATAACACGGTTGTTTAACTAACACGGTTTTTGCTTTGGACCCCATTAATAGTGCTGAAAGTCAGAAAATAATTTATTCAACAGGATAATGCAATGGCATAATCATACAGAGATCAAATTATAGCAGTTTTTCTTGTGTGTTGCTATACTTCAACATGCAGTCATCACTCTAGGGGCAGCATTGTTAAATATATTCAAAACTTAATAGTAGCCTCCATTTCCAATTTCCAGATCAGACGCAGAATGCGGCGTGTGATCATAGCCTGCACTATTTGCTAACAGAATTTTCTGTCAAAAATAGAAAATGGAAAGATAGGTCTGACAGCCTTTATATGACAAATAGACTTCTCCAACATATAGCAATGGACGAGTCCACTAGCATAGAATGGGTAAAACTTAAAAAGATGTTTATGTGTACTAAGAAACATTTCTGCTACAAATTCTGTCCCTGAAAAACTGTCATTTTTTTATTTTATTCTATCCATTTCACTTTTAAAGGTGCATTATTGAGCTACCGGGTCTCAAATTTTTTTTTCTGGTTTTTATCTTCAATGCATACTCCTTTGTCATGTGTACACTTTTGGAGCCAAATACAGCTTCAGAACTTTGTGAAAATGGTCGTTTTCATTTGTGTTTACCCTTCGCTCTGAACATGTGTTCGGAATTTCTGTTCTAAAAATAAAATCTGTCACTTTAAACATACATGGTGACAGTATCACCTCTGAGTGTCGTTACTTATGGCATGGTATTCAGCGTCATATTTCTTCCGATTCAGGCATGGCCGAAGCAAACAAGGCCAAAAATGAACTTCGCATAACGTCATATACGGGGATTCTATTTTTGTCACTAACTAAAAATAGATCTAACTAGTGTGCGAAACCTAGTTAGGGAATCCCTCTCAAACTCGTTTACCTGTCATCATAATTGTTCGCATTTTTGCATAAAATGCATTCATTTGTATTGTTTTAAAGAAAAATACCAGCTATATTTATTTTATTTTTGGAAGCATTTTTTCCAGATAGCTCAATAATGCACCTTTAAACACAATATACCAAAACTGGGAAAATACCTGTACTATGCAGTTGTAAATCATTGTTTTGTTTGTTTGTTTGATTTGAGGTTTACTGTCCCCATCAACACTGTATAGGTCATTTTGAAGACATTGCTTCCAATTTTGTGGGATTTTTACCCGACGTTGAGATGAAATGATATCTAAAACCCTGCCGCCCCATGAAACCAATAGGGTTTATAAGCATGGACGGTCCAACTCGCACCGCTTTACCTGGGCAGGCTTAGATCCTCTAAGCGGTTTACCAGTACTCGTGTGCGGTCGGTTTCAGCTGTGCGTGGAAGCGTCATGCAGCCCATCAATTTCTTCAAGCCCCGATCGGCCGGGGGCCATGTAAATCATTGGATGCAAGATCAAAAGGATGTGGGTGTAATCCTCATTGATATCGAGTGTTGTGTTCCTGAGCAAGATACTGTATCCACATTGCTTAGTACTGGATTTTACCCAGGATCTTAGTAAACATCATGTGCTCCATATGCAAACTTTGGACAAAAAATATCCTTTATCACAAAATTCCCACTTTATTTGTTTCTAAGGACTCTCATACTAATGAGACAGGTGGTATT
The DNA here is from genome assembly GCA_963580285.1 of Lucinisca nassula. Classification (NCBI taxonomy): domain Eukaryota; kingdom Metazoa; phylum Mollusca; class Bivalvia; order Lucinida; family Lucinidae; genus Lucinisca; species Lucinisca nassula. The sequence goes on from OY757020.1 coordinate 12,524,528, forward strand.
GCACTATCCAAGGAACCAACATTAACCCTTATCTTGCTGTTCACGACAACCCATATCTTTGCAAACAGTGTAGATCCAGATCAGATGGCTTCTAAAGAAGCCATCTGATCAGGATCTACACTGTTTGGCATTCAGTTTATGAATTTGTAGCAATAAATAACATCGAGTAATTTGATTGGTTGATAGACAGAAATGGGTGTGGCTTAAATGAATATTCAGCAAGATAAGGGTTAAGGTGCTAATAAGAGGCTGATCCACATCTCTTGTCTTTCCTAAATTTGGTTTCATATGACGTCGTTCATAAGCAGTGGATATCGTCGTGTAATAAAAATCGTATGACCACACGTGTGATAAAACTTTTGCGGGTTTAATTAAAGTCATGATGACAGGCGATAAAATCCAATTTAAAATGGGCATATGATAAACAGAATCTTACAATCGTGGTCATTTCATATGAAATTTATCAAACGAGCCAAATTTTATATGAAATGACCACGAGTGTAAGATCCTCTATCTGTATTTCAATGCATCTAAATTATCTATACAACTTCACAAACCATGCCAATAACAAGAAACATACTGTCAAACTACCACATATTGGGGACAATTGTTAACAGTCCTGAAACTGTCATTTGTGGAGGAAAACTGGCACACACAGAGCAGTTGTTATTTGTTAAACCGTTAAAACTTTGAACAATAAATATGTGAATCATGCTAATATTTTTGCCGGCAAAGATGTGACTACCTTTTTTTTCAAATGAAAAAGCTACTAGGGGTGAAACGATTCATTGAAATTGTATCGTATCGTGATACTTTTGCTGACAATACAAGTATTGTATCGTGGGGCTAATATCGCGATACCTGACGATACGACAAAAAGTACAATTTCTGAAGAATAATAACAGCTTTAACATATTCCAAGACCTTTTTTATAACAAATTACAAAGATCTTAATTGTTACTGAGATACATTGATCACTTCTAGGACAAATATAGGCATCTTACAGAGACTGTTACACAAGATTGAACTTTGAGAGGGTTTTGAGCCAGTTTGAAAATTTTCGAGCTGTGATTTAAGCAAGAAAGAAGTATCGTGATATGTATTGTATAGTGAGGCAAGTATCGCGATACGTATCGTATCGTGGGATTACTTTAAAGCTACTCATCTTTATCCAGCAATTATACCAGAGTATTGCTAGATCAATTTACAATTTGAAAACTAACAAGGTCGTTATTCAAGCTATCGATTGTTATTCAAGCTAACGATCTTGGAACAACTGGGCCCGTTACAAGAACTAGTGTCTTCAGAATTATAACCCTTATCCTGCTGAACATGACAACCCATATCTTCGCTAAAAGAGCAGATCTGGGGCCAGTTGTCCAAAGCACCATTAGCTTAAAGAGCTTGTTAGCGGTCAAACTGTTAACTGTTCTGATAAGCAAAATGCCTAATACAATGGTGTTTTTTGCTGAAAAAATTGTGAGCAGCTTTTGCACTTGCAAAAGCTGCTCACTTTTTTTTTCAGCAAAAATATTAGCATATTTGCCATATTAAATGACCAAATATTTAACGATAGGTTAGCTAACAACTTGTTAAGTGTGAACAACTGATCCACGATCATTATCTACACCATTTTTGTTGCGGTTTTACATCATTATCAACTCTATTTAGGTCATTTTCCACCTTTTTGTGCGACTTTTACCCGACATTGTGATGAAATAACATCTCAAGCCCTTCTGCCCTAAGAAAACGCCAGGTTTAAGGAGCGGTCCAACTTGCATCTCTTTTCATGGGCAGGCTTAGACCTTCCGAGAGGTTTACCAGTTTTCAAGTTCGAACAGTTTCAACTCTGCGCAGAAGTATGATGCATCCCAATCTACTTCTCCAAGATTGGCTGATAGTCAGAAATGGGTGTGACCAAATTGGTTTATTCAGCAGGATGAGGTTAATATTGTAAAATGTTAGTATGAAGATTACACAATCAAAATATGAACATTCCAATAAGTCCATGCAATAAATACCTTTTAAACCCCACTTCGCATTTAGAAAAAAAAAGAAAAAAAAAAAATTCCAGGGTATGGAATGTGCCAGAAATTGACAACTGCCCCTCTCAAATGGCCATAGAGAAGATTTCATGGTGTATCTCCACAAACAAATGTTGCCAACCTGGCAGCGATCAAGCCAGAGAATCCCTGATCACCAGTCAGATGTGCAGCCAACCAAGCCATTCAGGCCAGCTCAAATGAAATGTCATCTTATTTTTTTGTACGAAATGATAAAACAAGAGGGCCAAAGGGCCCTATATCGCTCACCTGTTTGGGCCCCAGGGGCATGATTGGCAGGAATTATGTAGGTGATCACTTGCCGTCGCTACATGCTAAATATCTAAGCTCTTGGCCCTGTGGTTTCAAGGAAAAAGATTTTTGAAGTTTTTTCCATTATGAGTCTATTGGAGCAAAGGGGCCCCATGGTGTGGCCCATTTGAACCCCAGGGGCATGATTGGCAGGAATTATGTAGGTGACCACTTGCTGTTGCTACATGCTAAATATCTAAGCTCTGGGCCCTGTGGTTTCAGAGAAGAAGATTTTTGAAACTTTTTTCCATTATAAGTCTATGGGAGCTAAGGGGCCCCGGGGTGTGGCCCATTTGGACCCCAGGGGCATGATTGGCAGGAATTATGTAGGTGACCACTCGCCGTTGCTACATGCTAAATATGTAAGCTCTGGGCCCTGTGGTTTCAGAGAAGAAGATTTTTGAAGCTTTTTTTCCATTATGAGTCTATGGGAGCTAAGGGGCCCCAGAGCGTGGTCAATTTGGACCCCAGGGGCATGATTGGCAGGAATTATGTAGGTGACCACTTGCCATTGCTACATGCAAAATACCTAAGCTCTGGGCCCTGTGATTTCAGAGAAGAAGATTTTTGAAACTTTTTCCATTATGAGTCTATGGGAGCGAAGGGGCCCCGGGGTGTGGCCAATTTGGAACCCAGGGGCATGATTGGCAGGAATTATGTAGGTGACCACTTGCCGTTGCTACATGCTAAATATCTAAGCTTTTGGCCCTGTGGTTTCAGAGAAGATTTTTTATTTTTTTTTTCCATTATGAGTCTATGGGAGTTAAGGGGCCCCGGGGAATGGCCCATTTGGACCCCAGGGGCATGATTGGCAGGATTTATGTAGATGACCACTTGCCGTTGCTACATGCTAAATATCTTAGCTCTCGGCCTTGTGGATTCAGAGAAGAAGCTTTTTGAAGCTTTTTTCTATTATGAGCCTATAGGAGCTAAGGGGCCCCGGGCGTGGCCCGTTTGGACCCCAGGGGCATGATTGGCAGGAATTATGTAGGTGACCACTTGCTGTTGCTACATGCTAAATATCTAAGCTCTGGTTCCTGTGGTTTCAGAGAAGAAGATTTTTTAAGCTTTTTTCCATTATGAGTCTATGGGAGCAAAGGGGCCCCGGGGCGTGGCCCATTTGGACCCCAGGGCATGATTGGCAGGAATTATTTAGGTGACCACTTGTCATTGCTACATGCTAAATATCTGAGCTCTGGGCCTTGTGGTTTTAGAGAAGAAGATTTTTGAAGCTTTTTTTCCACTATGAGTTTATAGGAGCTAAGGGGCCCCGGGGCGTGGTCAATTTGGACCCCAGGGACATGATTGGCAAGAATTATGAAGGTGACCACTTGCTGTTTCTACATGCTAAATACGTAAGCTCTGGGCCCTGTGGTTTCAGAGAAGAAAATTTTCGAACCTTTTTTCCATTAGGAGTCTATGGGAGCGAAGGGGCCCCGGGGCGTGGCCCATTTGGAACCCAGGGGCATGATTGGCAGGAATTATGTAGGTGACCATTTGCTGTTGCTACATGCTAAATATCTAAGCTCTGGGCCCTGTGGTTTCAGAGAAGAAGATTTTTGAAGCTTTTTTTCCATTATGAGTCTATAGGAGCTAAGGGGCTCCAGGGTGTGGCCAATTTGGACCGTAAAGCTAAATATCTAAGCTCTGGGCCCTGTGGTTTCAGAGAAGATTTTTTAAATTTTTCCCATTATAAGTCTATGGGAGCTATATGTTGCCATGGCAACCAGAATTCCAATCTGATCAGCCCAAATACCTTATGCAGCCTTTCCCACTACCTGATGATGCTTCACATAAAATTTGATCAAGATTGGCCATGGGGTATTAGATATATACTTATTTGAAATTGTTTACGGACGCACGGACGGACGGACGCACGACGGACAAAATGTGATCACAAAAGCTCACCTTGTCACTATGTGACAGGTGAGCTAAAAACAAGGTCAAACACTATGGTACCACTGGAAAGGTCTTGTGACAAGGAATGCACATGTGAAATATGAAAGCCCTATCAGTTACCATTCAAAGGTTATGCCCAATGTTAAGGTTTTTGCGAACAGACAGACCAAAAACTATATGCCTCCCAATTCTGGGGGCATAAAAACTTCAGTGTTGGCTGTGCTAGCTGCAAAGGTTAAATATGCACCGACAACATGTAGCAAATGGATAAGATTAAGTGCAGGGTTTTCCCTCAAAGTTTTTATTTGGGGGACATTTGTGCCCCTTAAATTTCATTTTAGGGGACAAATGAAAATTTTGGGGGACATGTCAGACATTTTTATCCCTTCTCCTGTTTTGATGTAAACTGTTCATCCCGCACAATTAATCGTCCAAAAGAAGCCAGGAGTACAAATCTAACCACTTGTCAGAAAACATCTGTGGTTTTTTACTAGAGGAGACCGCTTCTGCACTCGTGGGAAGGCTCATTCTGTAAAAGACTTTGTCCCACTTCTTCCTCTGCGGAAGATGCAGTTGATTTTCCGTGCGAAGACGCCGAATCTCCCCCAGAGGAAGAAAAAAATGATGCTAATCGTTTTTGGGCAGCCATTTTCTGTCAACAGGTATTGGTTCCGGGCACACCAACAGTATAACAACTGGCAAAGTTATGAGTCGGGAACCATATAAATTGATCAGTATCGCTCAGACGATTGCAAGGTGCGTCTATTAAGCGAATTTGGAATTGAACCGAATCGCATTCAGAAGCATCGGTTTGCGCCAAACGGGGCGCACTACGAAGCAAAATGCGGGACATTAGCATCAAAAATGCTGCAAAACACAGAAATTTGTGCGCCAGAGAAAACCCTGTTAAGTGTAAGGGGGTGGGGCTGATAGAGCTTTTTGTAACTTTTCAGTATTAATCATAACCTAGAAAGGAAAAGAAAAAGGGAAGCATACACTGCAAAATAGCTGTCTGTCATTCTGATTAACCCTTGACCTGCTAAATATTCATATATGCCACACCCACCACAGACTATCAACCAATCAGATTACTTGATGCAAATTATTGCAACAAATTCACAATCTGAATGGCAAACAATGTGGATCCTGATCAGATGGAAGCCATCTGATCTGGATCTTTATTGTTTGAAAGATAAGACATATCCGGGCTCAGCAGGACAAACCTTGTCCTGCTGAGCCCAGATATGTCTGATCTTTCAAACAATGCAGATCCAGATCAGGATCTACATTGTTTGCCATTCAGTTTATGAATTTGTTGCAATGATCTGCATCAAGTAATCTGATTGGTAGATAATCAGTAGTGGGTGTGGCATATATGAATATTCAGCAGGTCAAGGGTTAAAAGCAACAACATCAAGGACCCATTTTTAGAAGATATAAAAATACATGTACTAGGTTGACATTACTATCAAATTAGAATTTCTAGGCATTTTAGTACTCATTCTATACTATGGGGAGGACTATTCATTCCAAAGGTGTTTTTCAACCTTTAATGGGGGGCACATTCCACTGTGACCTACCCTGTACAGGGGTTCCCCCATCCCTGACTATATCTCCATTGAAAAAGCCCTGCAATGGGCGACGCATGGTGGTTGTTAAGCCCTGTTCACCTACAAGTCAAGCATTAATGTAAGGATCCTATGAATTGGGACAGACAGGGCTAAGCAAACAGTGTAGACCCTGATCAGACTGCTCCTTAAGGAGCAGTCTGATCAGGGTCTACAATGTTTGCCGTTCCTTCTGAGCTATTTTGACTCCTTGCTGGATCATGAAACAATTTTGTTAAAAGTTTAGAATTACAGAAAGTTCTCAAGCTGTACCAATTTTTAGGATATTTAAGGTATAATTGATCTATCAGCAATATGATTGAGCCAACACATAACAAACAAGAGGGCCCAGAGGGCCCTGGTTCGCTCACCTGATCCAATGTATAACAAGTGGGCCCCGGGCAGGGTCAATTTTGGCCCCAGGGCTATAATTTGAACAATCTTGGTAGAGGTCCACAAGATGAAACTTCTTATCGAATATGAAAGACCTGGGCTTTCTGGTTTTAGAGAAGAAGATTTTAAAGGTTTACCCTGCATATAGAAGTCTATGTAAAACAAGATTTTCCCTATATAAGTCTATGTTTAACCAAAGAGCCCCGGAGCGGGGGCATTTTTGGCCCCAGGGCTATAATTTTAACAATCTTGGTAGAGGTCCACTAGCTGAAGCTTAATGACAAATATCAAAGACCTAAGCCTTGTGTTTCAGAGAAGATGATTTTTAAAGATTTTCCCTATATAAGTCTATGTAAAACCAAAGGGCAACATGGCGGGGGCATTTTTAGTCTCAGGGATTTAATTTGAACAATCTTTATAGAGGTCCACTAGCTGAAGCTTCATAACAAATATTGAAGACCTAAACCTTGTGGTTTCAGAGAAGAAGATTTTTCAAGATTTTCCTTATATAAGTCTATGTAAAACCAAAGGGCCCTGGAGGGGGGGCATTTTTAGCCCCAAGGTTATAATTTGAACAATCTTGGTAGAGGTCCACAAGATGAAGCTTCATACCAAATATCAAAGACCTGGGCCTTGAAGTTTCAGAGAAGAAGATTTTTCAAGATTATTCCTATATAAGCCTATGTAAAACAAAAGGGCCCTGGTGCGGGGGCATTTTTTGCCCCAGCACTATAATTTGAACAATCTTGGTAGGGATCAACTAGATGAAGCTTCATACCAAATATCAAAGACCTGGGCCTTGGGGTTTCAGAGAAGAAGACTTTTAAAGACTTTCCCTATATAAGCCTATGTAAAACAAAAAGGCCCTGGTGCAGGGCATTTTTGGCCCCAGCACTATAATTTGAACAATCTTGGTAGGGGTCCATTAGATGAAGCTTCATACCAAATATCAAAGACTTGGACCTTGCAGTTTCAGAGAAGTAGATTTTTCAAGATTTTCCCAATATAAGCCCATGTAAAACCAAAGGGCCCCCGTGCCGGGGCATTTTTAGCTCCAGCACTACAATTTGAACAATCTTGGTAGGGGTCCACTAGATAAAGCTTCATACCAAATATCAAAGACCTGGGCCTTGCAGGTCTTCAGAGAAGAAGATTTTTAAAGATTTTCCCTATATAAGCCCATGTTAAACCAAAGGGCCCCCGTGTGGGGGCATTTTTGGCCCGAGCATTAAAATTTGAACAATCTTGGTAGGGGTCCACTACATGAAGCTTCATACCAAATATCAAAGACCTGGGCCTTGCGGTTTCAGAGAAGATTTTTAAAGATTTTCCCTATATAAGCCCATGTAAAACCAAAGGGCCCCCGTGTGGGGGCATTTATGGCCCCAGCACTAAAATTTAAACAATCTTGGTAGGGGTCCACTAGATGAAGCTTCATATCTAATATCAAAGACCTGGGCCTTGCGGTTTCAGAGAAGAAGATTTTTCAAGATTTTCCCTATATAAGCCCATGTAAAACCAAAGGGCCCCCGTGCGGGGGCATTTTTAGCTCCAGCACTATAATTTGAACAATCTTGGTAGGGGTCCACTAGATGAAGCTTCATACCAAATATCAAAGACCTATCCCTTGCAGTTTCAGAGAAGAGGATATTTCAAGATTTTCCCTATATAAGCCCATGTAAAACCAAAGGGCCCCCGTGTGGGGGCATTTTTGGCCCCAGCACTAAAATTTGAACAATCTTGGTAGGGGTCCACTAAATGAAGCTTCATACCAAATATCAAAGACCTGGGCCTTGCGGTTGCAGAGAAGAAGATTTTTAAAGATTTTCCCTATATAAGCCCATGTAAAACCAAAGGGCCCCTGTGTGGGGGCATTTTTGGCCCCAGCACTAAAATTTGAACAATCTTGGTAGGGGTCCACTAAATGAAGCTTCATACCAAATATCAAAGACCTGGGCCTTGCGGTTTCAGAGAAGAAGATTTTTCAAGATTTTCCCTATATAAGCCAATGTAAAACCAAAGGGCCCCCGTGCGGGGGCATTTTTAGCTCCAGCACTATAATTTGTACAATCTTGGTAAGGGTCCACTAGATGAAGCTTCATACCAAATATCAAAGACCTGGGCCTTGCGGTTTCAGAGAAGAAGATTTTTAAAGATTTTCCCTATATAAGCCCATGTAAAACCAAAGGGCCCCCGTGCGGGGGCATTTTTGGCCCCAGCACTATAATTTGAACAATCTGGTAGGGGTCCACTAGATGAAGCTTCATACCAAATATCAAAGACCTTGGCCTTGCGGTTTCAGAGAAGAAGATTTTTTAAGTTTTCGGTGAAAAAAATCTATTTTTGGCTACTGTGACCTATATGTGCAACGGACCGGAACCATTTGAACAACTTTGAAAGGGGACCTCCTAAGGATCATTCCTGTGAAGTTTGGTCAAAATCCGATCAGTGGTTTAGGAGGAGATGTCGTTTGAAGAAAAGTTTACGGACGGACGCACGGACGCACGCACAACGGACGAAGGACAAAAAGTGATCCCAAAAGCTCACCTTGTCACTACGTGACAGGTGAGCTAAAAACAGTAAAACCTGTGTGACAAGCAAACAGTGTATTCTGTCACGATTTCTATCTCTGAATTTGTTTTTTTTTTTCAATTTGGAGTTAAACAGCCCTGACAAGAGTATTTAGGTCATCGATCATTTGACCAATCTATACTTTTCCTGGGCAGGCTTATACGTAAACAGTTAACCAGTATAGTGCACGTCATTATTTCACCAGAAACTGACAACTGCCCTTGTTGTTTTGTTTGTTTGTTTGAATTGAGGTTTAACATACCTGTCAGCACTTTTTAGGTCATTTGGAGTTTTTGCTTCCTATTTTGTGGGACTCTTACCCGACAATGAGATGAAATGACATCTCAAGTCTGATCATAGTATTTGCTGTTTGTGTCAGCCATCTGTAGCCTCTAGGCTATTCAGAGATCAATACTAGCCTCAGTAGCTAAATGACATCCCAATGAAACCAAAAATTTATATGCATAGACCGTTCAACTAGCACCACTTTGCCTGGGCAGGTTTAAAACCTTCTAAGGGGTTTACCAGTACTCATGTGCGTCAGATTCAATGGAGAGAATGACCATAGAATAGAAAAGATTTCATGATCAATCTTATCTCCATGTTAGGGCAGGTATTGGACCCACAACATCCTGATCATCAGACTAAGCTACTGAGGCTAGTATATCTCCGAATAGCCCAGAGGCTACAGAAGGCTACCACAAACAGCAAAGACTATGATCAGACTGTATCTTCACTGGTCACACAGTTATTATTGTATGTTTTGTTATGCACAGACAAGGTAAGAAATCACTCCACACATTTTACACCAATGTTTATAAAGAAGTTACTACTGGTTAGCTTTCTGTCCATCTCTAATAAGAATGTCTACTCTTCAAACGAAAGAATTTGCTACACAGGAGCAAATTCTTTCCTTTAAGAGGAATGGAAACACCGGCCATATTTTTCTGCCATTTTTCAAAGGGAGACAACTTTCAGGACTTCTTGTTCACTTTTCTATAAGCCCTGTGCCACTGAAAAAGGGGTCTACTCTTAAAGGAAAGAATTTGCTCCTCAGGAGCAAATTCTTTCCATTCTTTCCTTTAAGAGTTGACCCCTATTGACATGGGAGACAAAAATACTTTTGCAGGAGTTGCCTCCCCCGAAGGTGTTCCCATTCCCCTTAAGAGAAGATGCCTATCGATAAGGAAGATGAAACTGTAATTGAAGTGTCTGGTCTCCTTGAGAGTACCCTAAAATGAGTACTGAGTACCAGTTAAGGAAGAGTACTAGGTACAATTAAAAGATAAAACTCCTTGTTTCTGGTCGGAAACGTACTTCTGTATTCAGGCCTCATACTGACCAAGCTTTTCAAAGCCTGAAAGGCTTGATTTTGCAGCCTTGATTTTAACCCTCATCCTGCTGTACATGACAACCATTACCTTTGCAAACAGTGTAGATCCAGATCAGATGGCTTCTAAAGAAGCCATCTGATCAGGATCTACAATGTTTGTAATGCAGTTTGTTTGAAAATATAAAGTATTGGATTGACTTAGTCAGAAATGGGTGTGGGTTAATAAATTTATTCAAAATCAAGCTCTAAAAGCCTGAAATCCAGCAAATGCCTGAAAAATATGAGGCCTGTGTATTTCTAATATACATACACATTACTACTACAGTAACTTGTTCTGCCCCATTGTATCACATCAAGTGGTTGTTTCCAGATCAACGCATCACAGTAGAGTCTGATGCCTAAGTTCTTGAAACATCTTAAACTCCATTCAGAAAATCTGAATCATCGATTTTTTCGTTTCTTCCTCTTAATACTCATTTTAGCCCATACATCACTATAGAAAAGTTTTAGACCCCACCCTCCGCCAATTTCTCCAGCAAGTCGTATGCCTCTGCGACTGTCTGGAAAGGCTGTGATTATTTGGAGAAAATTGAAAAACAAAGAAATGAGAGCACAGGCTAAGTCCATTTGATGATGATTGTCAGGTAAAATAATAAATATTCAAATCCATGTGACGCACTTTATAAATAGATATGCAATTGCGACACACCTTATATTCGAATGGCTAGATAGAGGCTCACTAGGAATGGGGAGTCACTAGCGCGATGTACTGTCAACAGTCGTCAAAAGGAATTATACCGATATCAGATGTGGTGTCACAGCTAATGATTTTCCAACGAGTGATCGTGCAAATTAAACACAGACGCCCTTGTAATGTACAAGAGCAGTGACCACTTCTATATATGGTTTAAAAGGGTGTGTCGAACCTGTCAGAATGTCTTGGTCTGTGAAAGAAAATATAGATTTTGCAATTTTCTCCAAATAATCACAGCCTTTCCTAGCTGTCACAGAGGCATATGATTTGCTGGAGAAATCGGCGAAGGGTGAGGTCTAAAACTTTCCCCTAGTGATGTATGAGCTTAAATGAGTATTACAAGAGGGCCATGATGGCCCTGGATCGCTCACCTGATCCATAGTGTAACAAGTGGGCCCCAGAGAGGGCCATTATTGGCCCCAGGGCTTTAATGTGCATAATGTTGAGGGAGGTCTTAAAGGTGAAGCTTCATACCAAACATCAACAAAGGCTATAATTTGAACAATCTTGGCAAAGGTCCACTAGATGAAGCTACACATCAAATATCAAAGACCTGGGCCTTGCGGTTTGAGAGAAGCAGATTTTTTTTAAAGATATTCCCTACATAAGCCTATGCAAAACCAAATGGCCCCGGGGCTATATAAATCTATGTAAAACCAAAGGGCCCCGGTGTGGGGGCATTTGTGGCCCTAGGGCTATAATTTGAAGAATCTTGGTAGAGGTCCATTAGATGAAGCTTCATACCAAATTTCAAAGTCCTGGGCCTTGTGGTTTCAGAGAAGAAGATTATCCCTATATAAGTCTATGTAAAACCAAAGGGCCCTGGGGCGGGGCCACTTTTGGCCCCAGCACTATAATTTGATTCATCTTGGTAGGGGTCCTTTAGAAGAAGCTTCATACCAAATATAAAAGACCTATGACTTGTGGCTTCAGAGAAGAAGATTTTTAAAGATTTTCCCTATATAAGCCTATGTAAAACCAAAAGGCCCCGGAGCAGGGGCATTTTTGGCCCAAGGGCTATAATTTGATAATTTGAACAATCTTGGTAGGGGTCCACTAGATGAAGCTTCATACCAAATATCAAAGTCCTGGGCCTTGCGGTTTCAAAGAAGAAGATTTTAAAGATTTCCCTATATAAGCCTATGTAAAACCAAAGGGCCCCGGGGCGGGGGCATTTTTTGCCCCAGCACTATAATTTGAACAATCTTGGTAGGGGTCAACTAGATAAAGCTTCATACCAAATATCAAAGTCCTGGGCCTTGCGGTTTCAGAGAAGAAGAGTTTTAAAGATTTTCCCTATATAAGCCTATGTAAAACCAAAGGGCCCTGGGGCAGGGACATATTTGGCCTCAACACTATAATTTGAATAATCTTGTTAGGGGTCTTTCAGATGAAGCTTCATACCAAATATAAAAGACCTAGGCCTTGTGGTTTCAGAGAAGAAGATTTTTAAAGATTTTCCCTATATAAGTCTACGTAAAACCAAAGGGCCCCGGGGCGGGGGCATTTTTGGCACAAGGGCTATAATTTGAACAATCTTTGTAGAGGTCCATTAGATTAAGCTTCATTCTAAATATCAAAGTCCTGGGCCTTGCGGTTTCAGAGAAGAAGATTTTTAAAGATTCTGCCTATATAAGCCTATGTAAAACCAAAGGGCCCCGGGACGGGGGCATTTTTTGCCCAAGCACTATAATTTGAACAATCTTGGTAGCGGTCCACTAGATGAAGCTTCATACCAAATATCAAAGACCTGGGCCTTGTGGTTTCAGAGAAGAAGATTTTTAAAGATTTTCCCTATATAAGCCAATGTAAAACTAAAGGGCCCCGTGGCGGGGGCATTTTTTTCCCAGCACTATAATTTGAACAATCTTGGTAGGGGTCCACTAGATGAAGCTTCATACCAAATATCAAAGTCCTGGGCCTTGTGGTTTCAGAGAAGAAGATTTTTAAAGATTTTCCCTATATAAGCCTATGTAAAACCAAAGGGCCCCGGGGCGGGGGCATTTTTGGCCCCAGCACTATAATTTGAACAATCTTGGTAGGGGTCCACTAGATGAAGCTTCATACCAAATATCAAAGAGCTAGGCCTTGTGGTTTCAGAGAAGAAGATTTTTAAAGATTTTCCCTATATAAGCCAATGTAAAACCAAAGGGCCCCGTGGCGGGGGCATTTTTTGTCCCAGCACTATAATTTGAACAATCTTGGTAGGGGTCCACTAGATGAAGCTTCATACCAAATATCAAAGTCCTGGGCCTTGTGGTTTCAGAGAAGAAGATTTTTAAAGATTTTCCCTATATAAGCCTATGTAAAACCAAAGGGCCCCGGGGCGGGGGCATTTTTCGCCCCAGCACTATAATTTGAACATTCTTGGTAGGGGTCCACTAGATGAAGCTTCATACCAAATATCAAAGACCTGGGCCTTGTGGTTTCAGAGAAGAAGATTTTTTAAGTTTTTGGTGAAAAAAAATCTATTTTTGGCTCCTGTGACCTAGATGTGCAACGGACCGGAACCATTTGAACAACTTTGAAAGGGGACCACCTAAGGATCATTCCTGTGAAGTTTGGTCAAAATCCGATCAGTGGTTTAGGAGGAGATGTCGTTTAAAGAAATTGTTTACGCACGCACGGACGCACTGACGCACGACGGACAAAAAGTGATCCCAAAAGCTCACCTCGTCACTACGTGACGGTGAGCTAAAAAGCGAGAAACGAAAAAACTGATGATTCAGATTTTCTGAATGGAGTTTAGAGACATGATACTGTGTGGCAGATCAAGTTACTATAGTGATGTTTATTATAAAACTTTTTGCTTCTAATTTTTTGTCATTTTTTTTCAAGCGTAAATGATCTTGAAAATTTTATGTTACACTCTGCATATTAGTGACGCAACCATTTCACACAACTGGTTACACATTACACATGGATGCTTTTTAACATCACAACGAATGCCGGCACTCAGTTCTAGCAAGGATGGATAGACAAAATTTGAAAACGAGAGTACGGTGATACGAGATTCTGTATTTTTGTGTTGTAAAACTAGTAGAAGACAGCAGTATCTTTCGTAGGTATATAATAAAAGAGTAAGAAAGATAGCAAAGTAACATATAACAAACTATAAACTCTGACTTCCATTCAAATTACCAAAAAGAAGCAAGAGAACTCACAAAATAAGAAACTTACAGGACAAACTAGACAAATTACGACAAATACTCAGATATCATCAAATTCAAGCACCTATCCAATCCAGACCAAAACCACAGCATTTTTTTTTTCAATCATTGTAATGATCCTAAGTATTGGGACAGAAAGGCTTAAGCAAACAGTGCAGATCCAGATCAGGCTGCTCCTTCACTGCTCCTGAAGGAGCAGTCTGATCAGGGTCTACACCGTTTGCCATTCCATCTGCACCTTTTGGCCTCCTTGCTCGGTCGTGAAACAAATTTGTTAAAATTTTATGAAAATTACTGCAAATTCTTAAGGTGTCCAAATTTTTTAGTATTTTACGGTAACCCTTACACCCCTGAGTTTCTATAGTGGACTCTTAGACAAGTCCATTGTTGCTAAGGCTGACAATATTAATCGTATAATCGAATAATCAATCGAAAAATTCAACAAAAATGGTTATCATTTCTGATTTGCTTTTAATCGATTACTTGATAGGTACAATTTACTACCCAAAGTTAAGCCTAAAATAGCTGGATGAGTGACAAACAGTGCAGACCCTGATGAGACTCCGCATTCTGCGGCGTCTCATCTGGGTCTACACTGTTTGCTCAGGCCTGTCTCTTCAAATATACATATGGTAAAGTGCAACATATGGTAAGAGTCATGCTCAGAAGAAAGCCAGACAGGTAAAATTATGACAAAAACCTTAGCGATTACTAATAGATTATCGATCGCAATGACAGGACTGATAATCGATTATCTTTTCAGCTCCGATTAGCCAGCCCTAATTGTTGCCAACACGAGTACTGTAAAAATCTGAAAAATTCCGACACCTTATGGACTTGCTGTAATACACCTAAAATTTTGACAAATTTGTTTCACAATCCAGCAAAGTGTCGAAATGGCCAACAGTGTAGACCCTGATCAGACTGGAGCAGTCTGATCTAGGTCTGCACTGTTGGCCATTTGGACTCCTTGCTGCAGTCTGATCTAGGTCTGCACTTTTTGTTTTCTTCCCCAATACTAACAGATCATTAAAGTAATCTTTTGTGTAAAAATTATTAACAGAAAGGCAAACAGTGCAGAGCCAGAAGTGCAGGCTCATCATATATGCACTGTTTGCACAGTCGTATCAATCTACAGAGTTGAAAGAGCTAAGATAGCAAAATATCAAGCACAAACAAGTAGTAACAAAAAGCAAACATTAAAAGAACATTTAAACCAAAACTATGACAAAAATTCAACAAAACAAGATAACCCCGAATTGATAAGAACTTGCACATATTCAATACAGAGGTCCCTATTCATAACCAAAATATTTGTTCTGAATCATTTTGCTATCAGGAAGTATTTTCTACTGTACCAAATCACAATAAGGATCAGTATATCAAGTAATAAAGGACCCTTTTTTTCCTGCGCAGACTGATCAGTTTATTTGTTTGATTTGAGGTTTAACATCCCCGTCAACACAGTAAAAGTCATTTTCGAGACGTTGCTTCCAATTTTGTGGGACTTTTACCCGACGTTGAGCTGAAATGACATCTCAAGTCCTGTCGCCCATTGAAACCAATAGTTTTTATAAGCATGGACGGTCGGACTCGTACCCCTTTGCCTGGGCAGGCTTAGATCCTCTAAGCGGTTTACCAGTACTCTGTGGGTAGGATTTAGCTCTGCGTGGAAGCATCGTGCAGCCCATATATTGCTTCAAGCCCCAATGGGTGGGGGCCCAACAGACTGATCAGAGTCTTAACTTCCATAGACACTGGGCTATTCACAGGTGGATTGATGGATTCATTTGGGGTTTAACATCCCCGTCAACACTATTTAGGTCATTTTGGAGACATTGCTTCCAATTTTTTTCCAATGTTGTGGAACTTTTACCCGACATTGCGTTGAAACAACATCTCAAGCCCTGCCACCCAATGAAACCAAAAGGGTTTATTTGTATGGACAGTCTGACTCACACCAAACTATTCACAGAGCAACAAGTAAAGAATCAGGCTGAATTGGATTTGGGGTCCAGCCGATTTGAGTCTCCCCTGAACATTTGTTTCTTGCAGTACATAACTAGAGCTATCACTAAAGGTGATGAATACCCCCACAAAAACTGCCTTGATAGTACAACAGCGGCATTTTGCAATTTTTTCACTTGAAAGGGGCCATAACTATGTCGAAAATTGATGAATTGTAGTGGAAATCGAACTTGACCTGTATTTTATGATGTTACATCAGTGTACCAAAAATTATAAAAATCAGTGAAGCGCTTTTTGAGTTATCCTCTGGAAACCAAGTCAACAGACCGACCGACCGACCGACAGACTGACAAGCTCACTCCTATATACCCCCCCCAAATTTCATTTGTGGGGGTATAATCAATACAATATCCTTGAATGTCTCCACTAATCCAGCCCATCTTGGGCTAAGGATTTGAAATTGTCATTGTAATCAGTTTTGTTCTTAAATGGAATGTCGGTATACAGAGGCTTATCTGTACTTTGAGACAGGCTCAGGGTCTTAGATTATCTAGAAGAAAGCCATGTGCTAACTTCTAGAAGAAAGCTTGTTCTAACGTACATGTAAGGAACTTGCGACACAAAATTGTGACCCATTAGTAGAAAATAAGACACCCAGTTTTAAAATTTGTCTATTCCCCCAGGTTAATTCTGCCATCGCCCACTCATCGCCCACTATTAAGACCAGCTTAAATTATCACTAATTCTGCTTTTCAAGCTTTAATATCTAGAAGGCTTCATTTTTTCTTTCTTTGTGTTTTCTACACTAGTGTTCTCTAGTATAAAACCACCTATGGTACAGTTCAAAAGTGGTCTTAAAGACCACTTTTGAACAGTCCCAAAGGTGGTCTTAATATTATGAGTTTTACTTTACTTACCCATGCTTTCAGTGTGGAAGGCTTGCTGAGGTAGAAGGAAACAAGTGAGCACTTTTTGACCCGTTCTCTCATCGAAATCTGTCTGGAACTTCAACATTGGTTGAGCTTGGTTTTCCGACAACCACAGGGCTTTTAGGTTGAGGTTGGTGACCGTGATTGGAAGGTATTCTAATCTGTAAGAAGACAGGGCTCATATCTGAAGGACAACTCTTTAACAAAACTTCAACTGATGGCTATGTTGTGTCTGTGGGGGATGAATTTGACTTAACGCTATGGTGAATGCTAGGGCTGATTCAAATGCTGACTGCTAGACAAACAAATTGATGGTCATACTTAAAGAGCCAGCCAAGGAAGCTCTGTCAGATGTGACTGTGTGACTGACTGCCAATCACGTCACCAGTTTGATACCAGCTGGATTGGTGGAGACTGATCAGAAACTCTTTTCTACAGTCATTCTTTCCCTTCTGCTGATTTAAGAAGGGCAGTTATCAGAATTTGCACTCTACTTGTTAACTACTTATGTATAAACCTGCCCAGTGTGGTTAGGTAAACTGACTGGCTAAAATGGTCTTAGATGTTAATGCTTTGGACAGCTGGGCCAAATCCTGTGACTGTTTGTCAATGTAAAGGATCAAACTTGTGTCCTATGCAATGAGGTGGAACATACTGTAAAAATCCTTAAGAACTTGCTGTAATTCTCCTCAAATTTCAACAAATTTGTTTCACCATCCAGCAAGGAGTCCAATGCCAGTGAATGGCTGCAACAGAATTGCAGCAAACAGTGTAGACCCTGATCAGACTGCTCCTTCAGGAGCAGTCTGATCTGGGTCTACACTGTTTGCTTAGGCCTATCTGTTCCAATACTTAGGATGATTAGGGAAGTCGAGCTTTTTTCATGCACTCACCTATTTCCTGACACATCTAAAACATGGAGGTCCTTAATGTTGCCTAGTTCCTGTGGTAACCGTAGTAACCTGTTGTCACGCAGGGAGAGAATATCTAGCCTGGAACACTTCCCAATCTGAAACAGACATAAAATTAGTGTTTTTGTTTGATTTTGTTTGATTTGAGGTTTAACGTCCCCGTTCACACTGTAAAGGTCATTTTGGAGACGTTGATTCTAATTTTGTGGAACTTTTACCCGACAGTGAGATGAAATGACATCTTAAAAACCCTATTGGTTTCTTTGGGCGACAGGGCTTGAGATTTTCTAGTTTAGTCGCATGGACGGTCCGCCTCGCACTGCGGTTCCTGGACCGGCTTAGATCCTCTAAGCGGTTTACCAGTACTTGTGTGCAGGCTGGATTCAGCTCTGCGTGGAAGCATCATGCTGCCCATATGTTTCTTCAAGTCCCTACGGGCGGGGGTTATAAAATTAGTGTTGTTTTGGCGTTTAATTTTAAACATGTCTGCCCTCAGACAATTCATTAACCCTTAAGACGCCGAGAAAATATACATACGAAAATCTTGTCTGCTTATGTTGCTTGCTGATTCTTTTTTGCAAACTTTTTAAAAATATATTTTTGCATACAGGCAAACAGTATGGGCCCAGATCAGACTGCTCCTACAGGATCAGTCTGATCTGGGTCCACATGGTTTGCCAAAAATTACTTTTAAGACAACCGGTAGATGACAAAGCAGACAACCATTGTTGTGATTGGCATTTTATGTGTTAATTTTTCAAGTACTCCATTAGAACGTCCCCAATCATTGGGGCTTGAAGAAATAGACTTTATAGAGGTGTCCCAAATACTTAGGTTAAATACACAGAAATCAAATCTCGTAGTAACGATAATCGGTTATGTCAAATATTCTGCTCAAATAATCAATAACTTTGTTTGTTTGATTTGAGGTTTAATGTCCCCATCAACCCGGTATAGGTCATATTGGAGATGCTGCTTCCAATTTTGTGGGACTTTAACCCGACATTGAGATAAAATGACATCTCAAGCCCTGTTGCCCAATGAAAACAATATGGTTTATAAGCATGGAAGGACAGACTCTCAACACTTTGCCTGGGCAGGGTTAGATCCTCTAAACAATTTACCAGTACTCGTGTGGAGTCAGATTCAGCTCTGCGTAGAAGCATCATGCAGCCCATCTATTTCTTCAAGCCCTGATGGGCGGGGGCCAAGATCCTTGTCAATTATATGTTTAATCGAGTCAGCATTAAAAAGCACACAGAAGCAGAAAGTTCTGCAACAATACCAGAAGCAATTTTTCTAGCCTCCTGCCACCTGCAATCCATAAAGGTGAATCCCTGTGGGTGATTTGACAATGTCTTCCACATAAAGGACAGGGGACAGGTCACAGATGGAAGATGAGAATGACACTAGAGAAACAAAAGAAGTAAAAGGGTTCTTGAGGCTGACGAAAATGTTGAAAACTGAACTCACAAAAAAAAAGAAATAAGGGAACCCCATATTTTGTGCCATGCTAAAGGCAAGCCAGTCAAAGAAGGCTGGAAGTTGGTCCAGTGCATACCTTCACATAAAGGATAACACGAAAGACTTACATCTACAGGAATCTCAGTGAGTCTGTTACGATCCACATTGAAGTTGGTGAGCTTCTTCAGTTTACCTATACTCGTTGGCAACTCCTGAAAATGTAAAACATACTATCTATATCTCTCTTGCCTTGAACAGAAAATTCCACAAAATCTGCGTGATGTAGTTTCAAGCCTGCCAGTATTTGTCCTTGAGTGTGATCTTTGTTTGCTGATTTATTAATCTGCTTGATGATTACTAATTTAAGGTAAATTCATCATGTAAACAAGTCTGTGTAATGAACACCGCTCTAAACCCAATTTTATATAGAGAAATCGGCCTCAGTGGCTCAGTCGGATGCGGGCCTGACTGATGATCAGGAGGATGCTTGTTCAACTCCCGCCGGGGTCGTCAACATTCTTTCGTGGAGATTGATCATGAAATCTTTTCTACAGTCATTCTCTCCCTTTCGCTGATTCAAGAGGGGCAGTTGTCAGTTTCTGGCGAAAGAATGTGCACTGTACTGGTTAACTACTTACGTATAAGCCTGCCCAGGAAAGTGTTGATAGGTAAACTGACCGGCTCAAAAATGACCTAAATAGTGTTGACTGGGCCGTAAAACTTGAATACAAACAAATTTATATAGAGAAAACTGGGGTTTACCGGGCTAAACATTATTTTTATTATTTCTGCTACAAGACATAGGTTGTGGGTACTCGTTAGAACCGCCTCATTGAGGCGGTTCTAACAAGCACCCAAAACCTATGTTTGGTGTATAAATACGTAAAATATGAACACATTTCATCCGAAAAAGAACAGTTTTAAGGATATGAAAGATAACAAGTGTGTTATCGTAATGTAGTTCATGGTTTTCTATGATCAAGTACAGAAGACCCTAGTCAAAAAATTTAGAAACAAATACTGTCGTTATAACGAATGTCCTCTGTATTCAGCATCCCGGCAAAACCTGTTTCACTGTATAGAAAATTCAAAATGGCAGATAATACGACTTATATGATACTCAAATTTGTTAATAATTTAGGAGAATTACAGCACATCAAATTGTTAGGATTTTTACGGCACATTCTTTGTATAGCACAGTTTGCTTAATGACAAGCCATAGAAATTTCTTCCATTTTAAACATGTTTGGCTAATCCTGCTCCAAGCAAAAGGCCAGCAGAACAAAAGGAAAAAAGATTGCACATGGAAGTGGCTGACAGCAGTTTAGGTGATGAATTTGCATCCATTCAAAAACAGTTAGATCAAATGAGTTCAGAAATACAACAAACCAGGGAAGATTTCAAAAGTCTTATGAAAATAGAGGAAATGAAAACATTCATTAAAGATACAATACAGAATATGACTGTAACAATACAAACTAAAGTAGAGGAAGCACTTTGGAAAAAAATGAATATCAAAATAGATAATGCAATAGAGGACACTTTAGAGGAAAAGCTAGAGGACAAGTTAGAGGAAAAAGTGAAGGAAAAGTTGGCTGAAGTCAATGATAGAATGGATACGCTGATCTTAGAAAATATAAAGCTGCGTGAAGAAGTTGATAACCTCAGAAATCTCAGAAAAAAGCTTAGTCAAACTGATACAGTAGCAAAGACTGCTGCTCAGAAGGCCAACACAAATGAACAATATTCGAGGAAAAACAACGTTAAAATTATGGGTGTAGTAGAAGAGCCAGACGAGACAGAAGATACCCTGTCCAAGAAAGTGCAGCACATCTTGGAGACAAAAGCTGGTGTTGCACTGGCTGACAGCAAAATATTAGCATTACATCGTATACCAGGAAGGACTGGGATGCCAAAGCCAGTTTTGATAAAACTTAGGAATAACAATGAAAAAACAAAAATCATGAAAAAAAGATGTGATATGAAACATGCTGGCTATAGACTTGTGGATGATGTAACCAAGCAAAATACCAAGCTGATAAACAGACTTACTTTACACAGAGACATAGAATCAGCATGGTATTTCAATGGAAGTGTCTTTGGGAAGGCCAAAACAGGGAAACGCTTCAAATCTGAGATATACTCAGATATAGATGAAGTCCTATCAGGGAAGAAAGATGAGGTGAGAGAAGGTGTAGCTGAGGCCGAGCCAATGGTCATATACTAGAATTGAAGGCTTTGGTACTTGTCCAATTTCAACAATATAGACTGGTGATAGGCAAATGATATAACATAAGAAGATAAGAAAAAAGAGCAAATACAAAGTTACTCACTTATCATACATGTCATGCATAGACTAGATAGAACAGAGAACATTCTGCTTCAGAGGATTACTAACCCTTGTTCTGCTGAACCATTAGAATCCCTCCTTTGCAAACAGTGTGGACCCAGATCAGACGACTGTCTGATCAGGACTTACACTGTTTGTCAGTCAGTTTGTAAATATGAATGAATACACTGTATATCAGATACAGGTACTCTGTGTGGTTTACGGTCGGAGTGGGTGTGGCAAAATAATTTAATTTATTCAGCAGGACAGGGGCTTGATAAGGGAAACTTCATATAATGACAGAATTTAAAGGATGTGAGATAGTGTGGAAGTTTATAATATATACAAACAGTTATAAACAATTACAAATATATGTGCCACATAAAAGTATAAAATAGGATAATAGATCTCAGTTAATACAGGGTAAGACAGTTTACATTTTCTGCTATATACACCTATCCATTAAAATTTTAACCGTACAGCAGTAAAGATAAAAGGTCCAGCTTTTCACCCCTGAATATAGATGGTGGATGCCTTTTGACCTGCCTCTTGAAGGTTGCTCAAATGGGCCTCCATTGGCTGTGTTTGGGTCAGGGTATGTATACCCAACTAAGCCCCAAGCCCCATTATTATAAATA
The DNA here is from genome assembly GCA_963580285.1 of Lucinisca nassula. Lineage (NCBI taxonomy): Eukaryota > Metazoa > Mollusca > Bivalvia > Lucinida > Lucinidae > Lucinisca > Lucinisca nassula. The sequence goes on from OY757020.1 coordinate 12,546,848, forward strand.
AAGGGTGGGGTTTGCTGGACTCTTCATTAAATTTGCCTGGCTGGTGTTATAGCAGAGCTCTTTAAAACTACTCTAACATTTTTCCTCAATTTTTATGTCTGGTGTTAAATGTGGAGATGGTTTTTAGTTGAATTTATTCACATAGGTCAGAACCAATATGGTCCTGAATAACGAGACATGGCCTTGATGAGTCTCTATAGCAGAGTGGAATATCATAAACAAGGAAATATGCCATTGTACTGACTACATCATAAATACACCTAAACCTAACTGTGTTAAATGCACAACAGTGTTAGATCTGAATCATCATTCAAAGACTACCATTTATGTCAATGGTCAATTGTTTGTCAATTACTAAGCACAGTAGCCTTTCCCTGTTGAAATCCATGTGACTATTACTTATTTTTGGCCTGCAAGAAATCAAGATACCATAAAAATTCCAAAAATTGGTACACCTTGGGCATGCTAGGAGGCCAGAGTATGGCATGGAGAGCTGTCTGTAGAGTTGGACTGGTTTCATGTGCTGGAATTAGCGGGCAGTTTGGATCCAGAACAGATGCCATAGAGTGGTGTATGGTCGGGGGCTACACGGTTTGCTTACAAGATATGAATGTATGAGTTAAATGAGACAGTCTAAGCCCCCATTCATGGGCCATCATTCCATCCTATACTTAGAAGCCTCCATGGTGTAGTGGTTATGCTACTCGCCTTATAAACCAGGGGTCGCAAGATCGATCCCGGGCTTCTCCGGGCTTTGGGATGGGTCTTTAAACCGAGGGCCCATCACCATATGACCATAACGGTTGGTGAGATGCAAAACTCAAATACTCTTCCTGAATCCATTCTGTACTCAGAGTCAATTAATATACCAGTGCTATTGTAGTGCTTCAGTTACATTGTGTAGCCAAGATAAGGTTAATGTCAGATAAAGCTTAACCCTTCTCTTGCTGAATATTCAGTTTAGCCACACCCATTTCTGACTTTGAATCAATCAGATTGCTTGATGTAATTTATGCTTACAAAGCCATAAACTAAATGTTAAACAGTGTAGATCCTGATCAGATGGCTTCTTCAGAAGCCATCTGATCTGGATCTACACTGTTTCCAAAGATATGGGTTGTCGTGAACAGCATGATAGGAGTTAATCAGGAAATACATGTAGTGTTTTGAAATACATGTAGTGTTTTGTGCTCTTATAGGCATTTGTTGCCCTTGTGTGAGGGCGGTGTGGCAGTTCATTCGCACAAGAGGGAGATGTTGGCCAAGGACAAAGCCCGAGAGCAATACTACCAGTACCTGTCGAGGGTGAACGAATCGTAATATTCCCCTCGTACGGGCAACAAATGATGTAGTATTATATAAATATCACATTTCTGAGAGGGTGATAGTAAGAATGTTCACCCTGAGGAAATGATTATCGACCGAGGCTTCGCCTCGGTCGATAATCATTTCCTCAGGGTGAACATTCTTACTATCACCCTCTCAGAAATGTGATATTTATTTTATTATACCGAACTTATTATCACCCTGATGAATTGAACCGTACGCGCATCATTTTTGCGCATGTGATATTATCACCCTGAAAAATTGAACCGTACGCGCATCATTTTTGCGCATGTGATAGTTTAATATCGCATGGGATAGTATACAACTATTTCATACCTTTTTGGGCGACAGTCGAAACTATCAGCCCCGAGGTGCTGTGGAGCACCTGATGAACTATCGCCCGAGGCCGTAGGCCGAGGGCGATAGTTCATCAGGTGCTCCACAGCACCGAGGGGCTGATAGTTTTGACTGTCGCCCTTGGAGGTATGAAATAGTTGTTTTATTACCCAACTCGTATAAAGAGTTATTTTGATCACAATAAGCAATTACTACTTGTCAAGTTGCTAGGTGATCACGTGACCATGAGATAGTTAAAACTATCTGCACCGGGCAATAGTTCAGTGCTCCGTGTGATAGTTCTCTGAAAACCGGTTCAATCCGATTTCATGCGAAAAGGTGTTAGATAGTCGAAAATGCTTAATAACTTCTTATATAGTAGGTTGGGTAATAATAAAAATTATCACCCTCTGGTCTATGAGCGTTTTGTATGGTAAAATCGCGTGAGGTATAATAAACTAAACTCTGACATCTAAACATTCTTTCAGTGAATGCACTAGTACTTTCGAGCAGTGACATCAGAGGGGAAAATTGCAGGGGAATAGGATAATTTATGGCCCTGCGCTAGCATGCTGTTGACCAGTCAGAATTCTAGAATAACTAATGAATGCTATTGTTTGTTTGTGTTGGAGTTTGGCGGCCCAGTCAACGCTATTTAAAGTCATCTTTGAGCTGGTCAGTTTACCTATTCATACTGGGGGGCTTATATGTAAGCGTTTGCCCGGTGCAGTTTACATCCTTTTGCCAGACTGACAACTACCCTTCTTGAATCGACAGGGGGTGTTTTGGGTGACCGTAGGGGGGATTTTGTGATCGGTCTAAACGGGAGTGAGTGTCGCTGGCCACAGCGGTTGTCTGGCGCGTGTCTGAAAGAGCTACCGAGGTTGGCTATGAATATTAATTAATCGGGTATAAATAAACACTTTCTGCCCTAGTCTATAGTATTTGAATATTCCAATTCCATCTTACATAGGTGGACTGGGAAGAAGGAATGAAACATATTTCATTTTCCTTGCACTTCTGGCAATGAATTATTCCAGAAAGTGCAAGGAAAAAAGAAAACAGTACATATAAATATTATGATACAGTCCTCTTCATGGTCTTGTAATTTCGTTTCGACAAGGCTATGTATATGGGATTTGTATAAGAAATACATTCTATACTAAATGGGTTCTTACACTTTAAGTATGGTATGAACCAATTTTGAAAATTAGGTGTAACTTAGGAATTGATTTAAAAAATGGCTGAACCTGTTGCGGAAGGTGGAGGTCCTGATTAGATGCTGCACTTTGCGTGGTCTGATCCGGGCCTGCACTGTTTGCCAGAGTCCTGCTGTGTTTTGTTATTTTTGGAAAATATATTGCCTTAAGCCTGCTTTCATCAAGGTTGGTAGGGGGGATGGCTGGGCTCTTTGCAGGTGGTGTAGGCCCTGGTCGGGCACGGCATTCTGCGTTGTCTGGTCTGGGCCTGCACTATTTGCCAGGGGGCCCGTTCGGAGGATTCCGGTGCAGGAGGGGTTAATAAATTGCAACATATTGACCAAGCATTGAAAGCAATATGTACATGTAATAAATGTATAACTCTTAACCGTATAGTTATTTGGTTTAACATCATAAGCACAGCTAAGTAAATGATTGTGAAATATCCAGATAAAAGTTAAAGTCACGGGTTGCGCTGAAGAATGACCATATATGGCAAATTTCTGTTTGTGCCATTTACTCATTTATAATTTTTTATTATTTAATTTCTGTGTGTTTTTTTTTTTTTTTGGGGGGGGGGGGGTAGTTTCGGTTGACAAAAATTGCAAAGCACAGTAGCTCTTCTGTGCTGATGTCCATGTGATTATCACTGGCTTACATGAAATCCAAGTGGTGGTTGTTTATAGAAAATAGCTAGGCTGTGTGGTGGGTTAATATAAATAATTTTGTAATAGGGATTTCTGTTGAAGTTAGAAGGAAGTTGTGTGATGGGTTTGGTGGACAATGTAGACCGGGATCAGATGCCATGGAAAATGATGTCTGATTGGGGTTTACACTGTTTGCTTAGATTATATCTATTATCAGAAGTAAATATAATCAAGTCTATTTTTCATTCACCATGCAGACAAAATGCAACCTCTCTGTGGCCTAAAGTAGATACATGTATCTAAGACCCAGTACAGATAATGGGACTCTCTCTGTTCTTATACATATTTTTTGTTATTGTTGTTGTTGTCTGCTCATAGATGGATAATTATGTTAGTACATTTTACTGTAAGATATTATATAGCAACCAAATTTAATTCCATTAGTTTACATACACCCTAGTGTGTATGTAATAATGCTTTTGATACATAAGCATTAAGCACAAATGCAAGCTTTTACATGCATTTATGTTTACCTTAGATGTTTTATTGCTTTTGTTTAAAGTTTTCATTTTACTTGTTGGATGAAACAGCCTGACAGCCCTTCCCCTCTTCAAAGCACAGTGTTTAAAACAATTTGAATATAAATATACCAAAAATGGCTGATTTAAAAATACTTTCGTACAATACACAAGGCCTTCAATGTTTACAAAAAAGAGTTGATGTTTTTGACTATCTTAAAGAGAGAAAAAATCATATATACTGTCTACAAGATACACACTTCATAAAAGAAAATGAAGAAAATATAATAGATCAATGGGGTAATAGTAATTGTATCTTTAGTAATTATAAATCAAATGCAAGAGGTGTTGCAATACTTTTTGGAAAAGATTTAGACTATAAAATAAATAATAAGCTAATAGACCAAAATGGAAATTACATAATTGTAGATATTACTGTTTCTAGCAAACGAATGACTTTGGTAAACTTATATGGACCGAACACAGATGATCCAAATTTTTTCCAAAATATCTCGGACTGCATTGAATACATAGGAAATAGTGATGTCATTATCTGTGGTGACTATAATTGTGTTCTAGACCCTGACCTTGACTACTACAATTATAAATCAGTTAATAATGTTAAAGCTCGTGACAAAGTACTAGAAATGATTAGCACCAAATATCTAATAGACCCATTTAGAGAACTTAATCCAGAGCATAAGAAATTTACATGGAGGAAAAAAAATCCTTGTAAACAAGCAAGGTTAGATTTCTTTCTTATCTCTGAAAGCTTAATGCAGCATACTAAAAAATCTTTGATTGAATCAAGTTACAGATCTGACCATTCAATAGTATCTCTGGAACTTAATTTAACAAATTTCACACAAGGCAAATCATACTGGAAACATAATAACTCCTTACTTATTGACTCAGAATATTTATCACGCATGAATAGCAAAATAGCACAAATCAAACAGCAATATGCATTGCCTGTTTATAACATGGAGGAAATGGACAAAATTCCAAATGAAGAAATACAATTCACCATAAATGACCAACTTTTCTTAGACACACTGTTGATGGAACTTCGAGGTGAATCAATATCATACTCAAGCTTCAAAAATAAACAAAAAAATCAGAGAGAAAAAGAATTGATAAAAACAATAAATGACCTTGAAAATAGTGTGGATGAAAGAAATATACAGCAGATAGAAATTCTAAGAACTGAACTTTATGACATTAGAAATCATAAAATGAAAGGACATATGATTCGATCTAAAGCACAATACATAGACGAAGGGGAAAAGCCTACAAAATATTTCTGTGGATTAGAAAAACACAATTTCATTTCTAAAACAATTAGTAAAATTATAAAAGATGATGAAACAGTTATAACAGAACAGTCAGAAATCTTGAATGAAACAGAATTATTTTATAAAAAGCTATATGAAAATAAAGATGATACTTTAGAAAATATCAGTTTAGAAGACTATATGAAAAATCCAAAAATGACAAAATTTTCAGATCAAGATGCACTGGACCTTGATGGACCATTAACCATGAAAGAAATATCTGATTCATTATATAATATGAAACATGGCAAAAGTCCAGGAATAAGTGGTTTCTCAGCAGAGTTTTTCAAGGTATTCTGGAGGCAAATAGGTATCTTTGTACTCAGATCATTAAATTTTGGATACAAAAATGGGGAACTTTCTATATGCCAACGCCAAGGAATCATAACTTGCATTCCTAAAGAAAATAAACCTAAACAATATCTTAAAAATTGGAGACCCCTAACACTACTGGATTCTGTGTATAAAATAGCTTCTGGAGCAATAGCCAACAGACTAAAAGGCATACTTGATAAAATAATTGACAAGGATCAAACTGGCTTTGTAAAATACCAGATTAATTTATGACTTAATGAATTATACTGATCAAAATAAGATACCAGGTTTACTGTTATTAATAGATTTTGAGAAAGCTTTTGATTCCCTCTCATGGTCTTTTATTAATAAAGCAATGAAATACCTTAATTTTGGTGAGTCATTTATACACTGGATAGAAACATTTTATAACAAGAGGCCCATGGGCCACTATGCTCACCAGAGCTCAGGTGGGCACTGCCCATCCTGCCCAATGGCAGCCATGTATTTTAACATGATATCATTTTAATCCACCAAATGAACCCCCATGTCCAAATGAGCACCCATGTGGACTCAGCATCTGAAAAGTTAGGCCTTTTATGAAGTAGAGGGGGTGGGGCATGGACCCAATGGAGCCCTGGTTGGTATCACTAAATGCGTCTTATCATAAGAAACAAAAATATATATGGTTTAGCAGTGGGGATCTGTAAGGCCTCTTTAACAGTTGAGGGGTTGGGGCATGCCCTGTTGATCCCAGGAAAGCCCAAACTGTTGTCCCTAAATGTGTCTTATCATAAGGACCAAGTATATATATGGTTCAGTGCTGGGAATCTGACTGGTTTCAGAGATTTGAGGCCCTTTTATGAAATAGGAATGGCCCCTGCGGACCCCGCTACAGTAGGTGTGCTAATAATAAGGAACAAGAACATATATGATTATGGGGTGGGGATTTGAATGGTTTCTGAAATATAAAGCCTTTTATGAAATGGAAGGGCGGGGCACATTGCCTCAGCACAAAGAGACCTCCAGGTTGGTGTGATTGAACGAGTCTTATCATAAGGAACAAGTATATGGTTAAGGAGTGGGGATCTGAACTATTTCTGATATATATGGCTTTTAATGAAGTAAAGCGGTGTGGCATGGCCTGGGCGTGCCCCGGGGACTCCCAAGCTGGTGTCACTGAATGCGTCTTATCATAAGAAAGATGAATATATATGGTTTAGGGTGGGGCTAAGAACATTCTCTGAGATATAAGGCCTTATGTGAAGTGGAGGGGTGGGGCAAGGCCCAGGGAGACTCCCAGGTTGGTGTCAATGAAAGTGTCTTATCATAAGGAACAAGACTATATATGGTTAAGGGGTGGCCATCTGTAGGGTTTCCGAGATATTGTGATATTATGAAATGGAGGGGGTGGGGCATGGCCCCAGCATATCCCTGGGAACCCCCAGGTTGGTGTTACTGAATGCGTCTTATCATAATGAACAAGAATATATATGGTTTAGGGGTGGGGATCTGAACAGTTTCTGAAATATATGGCCTTTTTTGAAGTGGAGGGGTGGGGCAAGGCCCCAGCGCGTCTCTGAGGACCCCCAGGTTGGTGTCAATGAATGTGTCTTATCATAAGAAGCAAGCATATATATGGTTTATGGGCGGGGATCTGTAAGGTTTCCGAGATATTGGGCCTTTTATCAAATGGAGGGGGTGGGGCATGGCCCCGGTGCATCCAGGGGACTCCCAGGTTGATGTCACTGAATGGATCTTATCAAAAGGAACAAGAATATATATGGTTTGGGGGTGGGAATCTGAATGGTTTCCGAGATATTGGGCCTTTTATAAAGTTGAGGGGGTGGGGCCTGACCTGTGCGCATCCCTGACGACCCCCAGGTTGGTGTTACTGAATGCGTCTTATCAATAGGAACAAGAATATATATGGTTTAGGGGTGGGGATCTGAACAGTTTCTGATATGGCCTTTTGTGAAGTGGAGGGGTGGGGCAAGGCCCCAGCGCATCTCTGAGGACCCCCAGGTTGGTGTCAATGAATGTGTCTTATCATAAGAAGCACACATATATATGGTTTAGGGGCGGGGATCTGTAAGGTTTACGAGATATTGGGCCTTTTATGAAATGGAGGGGGTGGGGCATGGCCCCGGCGCATCCAGGGGACTCCCAGGTTGATGTCACTGAATGGGTCTTATCATAAGGAACAAGAATATATATGGTTTAGGGGTGGGGATCTGAATGGTTTCCGAGATATTGGGCCTTTTATTAAGTGGAGGGGGTGGGGCATGACCTCGGCGCATCTCTGAGGACCCCAAGGTTGGTGTTACTAAATGTGTCTTATCAATAGGAACAAGAATATATATGGTTTAGGGGTCGGGATCTGAATGGTTTCTGAGATATATGGCCTTTTATGAAGTGGAGGGGGTGGGGCATGGCCCCGGCACAACCTGGGGGACCCTCAGGTTGGCATAAAAGCATATGGCTGAAAGAATTTTACTCAAGAAACATTTCTATAAAAGTTTTGTCCAAATATCTGCAATGACTTGGCAGTAAATGCCATTTTTCAATTTTCCCCATTATAAGTCTATGGAAACTCTAAGTTGCCATAGCAACCAAACTAATGGGCCGATTTTCATAAAAAATACAAACTTTCAATCCCCCAGCCCAAGGATGCTACAGATAAAATTTGGGCTGAATCGGTCCAATGGCTTCAGAGAAGCAGATGTTTGAAAGTGTTGACGCCAGACGACGACGACGACAACGACGACGACGCCGCCGGACAACTGCCTATCCTATAAGCTCCCCCGGAGCCTTCGGCTCTGGTGAGCTAAAAATATAACATCTGCAGTTATACAATGTGGATATTTATCAACATTTTTTAGTATCGGTCGTGGATGCCGACAGGGAGATCCTCTGTCACCATATCTGTTCATATTATGTGCTGAATTTCTCTCTTCTGTTATAAGGCAAAATAAGAAAATTTCAGGAATTTATGTAAATGATACAGAATTTAAAATAACACAGTTTGCTGATGACACCTCAATATTTCTGGATGGTTCAAATGATTCACTTCAAAATACTTTATATGAATTAGAAAGATTTGCTAAAATATCGGGCCTAAAGATAAATTTTGATAAAACTCAGGTAGTTTGGATTGGCTCCAAAAAGTACAGTACAGAAACAATTAAAACAAAATGGAAACTGTCATGGGGATGTCAAAGATTCAAAATATTGGGTATAAACTTCAATGTAGATCTAGATAAAATGGAAATGGAAAACTATAAGGCAAAACTACAACAACTGGAAAACATCGTAAAACAATGGCAAAAACGATCGCTTACACCACTTGGCAAAATAACAATAATAAAGACATTTATGATTTCAGTCTTTAACCACTTATTTTTAATGCTGCAAAATCCAAGTAAAACCATCATTCAACAAATAAACAAAATCATATATAACTTTTTATGGAATAATAAGACAAGTAAAATCAAAGTGTCAATTGTGCAACAACAATACTATGATGGTGGACTAAAAATGTTAAATTTAGATGCCTTTATACAATCTTTAAAATCCACATGGATACGGAGGTTACTGATAACAAATAACAAATGGCAGGTCTTCATAAAAGAGCATGTGAATATTGAAAAACTAACTAATTGTAACATGATGTATATAGAAGAAACAATTAGGACATTAAAAAATACATTTTGGAAAGATGTTATGCAAACACTGATAAATATTAACAAGAAATCAGTGTTTAGAGAAGCAGCCATTTTAAAAAGCCCAATATTTTATAATAACAACGTAAAGATAGGAGGAACATATATCTTTTTTAGTGAGTGGTACAACAAAGGCATAAGATACATAAATGATTTAATAAATGAGAAGGGTGAATTTTTAAATGAAACTGAGATTTTTGCCAAAACAGGGATAAATACTAACTTTTTACAATACAATGGTTTGATAAGAGCAATAAAAACATATTTAAAACAAGTTAAAATAGAAGTAACACATAAGGAACAATGCCCTTTTATTCCATCCCACATCTCTGCTCTGTTACAGCATCATAAGGGAAGTAAAGATATGTACAACATTCTAAATACAAGTACTGAAACACCTACAGGACAATGTACTTGGAACAAACTTTTCAACATAACAAAAGAGGAATGGAAAAGGATATACATGTTTCCATTTCATGTCGCTAAATATCCAGCACTTCAGTGGTATCAAATTAGTATTAACCACAACATTTTAGTCACAAATAAGTTGTTAAACAAAATGAAAATAAGAAATGATGCACTCTGTACTCTCTGCCAGATGGATAACGAAACAATTGTCCATCTACTATGGAATTGTTGTAAAACACAACAGTTCATTAATGACATAACCCAGTGGTTAAATTCATATAATATACATTGTGATCTTACTAAAGAGTATTTCATTTTCGGATTGCAGAGGGGACAAAGTGTAGACAAAATACTGCATTTTATCCTTTTATATGCAAAATATTATATTTACCTGGCTAGGTGTAAAAACCAACAACTGTATATCAGAGTTTTTCAAATGAAACTCCAAGTTATGTACAAAGTTCATAGACAGATTGCGCAAGCAAACCAAGAGGAAGAAACTTTCTTTGCAGATTGGAGCCCATATTTAGCACTAATTAATAATATTTAATACTTATAAAAAAAAAACAGTAAAAAGGATACAGAAATTAAATGTTAAAACAATAAAAGATAAAAGTAGATCACTGTGTGTATACCAATCCCCTTCCCAAAGCCTTATATTATATATTTACTGCTGAACATGCATAAGGCTGTCAGGCATGTAAATCGAAATCTGTAAACTGATGCATTTAATATATTGATTTCAGAAACTAATTACACAGATTGCTAGTACATCCCATCCTCTTAGATTCATCATTGTTTACCTGCTATACAATAATATTTTCTTGGATATATGAAAAATTGCATTACTGGCCATACATAAGAGCCTTATAAAAGAAAGTGATATGGTTGACGAGAAGTTTGGGTGTATTGGTTAAATATTATTAATACACCACAACTTCATTACAACCCTGTTCATTATAAAATGGTTTGGATGTAACACAGCTTCAATATTGAACCCAAACATGTATAGATTGTATAGAAGAATGACCATAAATGGTAGTTTTTCTGTGTAATCTGTGCATTTTTGTTTGGCTATAACATGGTTGTTTGACTAACACAGTTTCTGCTGGGGACCCCATTAATAGTGTTTTTAAGAGGCTGTGATGTACATTTTAAGATCATGATTTGTTAATCCCTAAAGGTTCTAGGATTTCAAACAGACATGTATATGAAAACAGGGCAGATCCAAATTAGACTCAAAAGTGGTCTTATCTGGATCTTTACTGTTTTCCTTTCCTTCAGGAAACTCCAGCAATTTTAAAATGTCCAAAATCTTGGGAATCTTTATGGGAATACGTTATCAGTATGTCAGTAAGGGAGAAAAGTGTACTACCACACATTCATAACTATAAAACACTTCTTAATCATGATTTGACAGACTCCAGACTGTCAGGGTGAAAGAGAATGAAAGGGTAGTACACATGGTGTCTGATAGAGGAAAGAAAGAAATTACTGGAAAACTTCTTTCAGATAAGACCCCTGGTCTGAAAGAAGAATTGTATACTGGGGGTAAAAAAAAATGTAATTAAACTTACAGATTTCAAAAAAAAAAAAAAAAATGTTTGGCTAAACCATGCATGTCAAAATATGGCAGAAGAACCATATCTCTCAACAAGAATTCCGACGTGGGACCTATGTTGGGTCTGTGATTGTAGTTCTTAAAAATTGGACTTCAACATTTTGGTACATGCTAGTTGACACAAATGTTGACAGATTGACAAATGAACAGACGTAATGAAAACCGGACTCTTACATGGTGCTACGCTTAAAATAAGCAAGACAAAAATGCCTGAATAAACACAAGTCAGAAATTTGTCCCTCTTTATCACATAATTTTGATAGGTTTAAGGAATGGGAACACCTGGCAGATTTTTCCCCCATTTTTCAAAGGAAGACAACTTTTGGGACTTCCTGTTCACTTTTCTATAAGCCCTGTCCCACTCAAAAAGGGGTCTACTCTGAAAGGAGTTGCTTCTCAGGAGCAAATTCTTTCCTTTAAGAGTTGACCCCTATTGACATGGGAGACAAAAATACTTTTGCAGGAATTGCCTCCCTGAAAGTGTATCCATTACCCTTAATAGTGTCAAGTTCTGTATACTGCTAAATCTTGCACTCTTAACTAATCTTGAAATCCAAAAGTATTGGTGTGTGATTACTAAATAGCATGTGGAATTAATTATGAGGAATATGATACATTTATGATTTTAAGAGCAACAAGAATAACACAACCAGAAAAAAATGCTTGGTTACGGGGAATGGGTACACCTTCAGGGGAGGCCACTCTTGCAAAAGTATTTTTTACTCCCATGTCAGTAGGGGTTAAGTCCTAAAGGAAAGAATTTGCTCCTGAGGAGAAAATTCTTTCCTTTAAGAGCAGACCCCTTTTTCACTGCGACAAAGCCTACAGTAAAGCAAAATGGAAGTCCCTAAAGTTGTCACCCTTTTAAAAATGGCGGGAAAAATCGGCCAGATGTTCCCATTCCCCTTAAGTCAACTCTGGCTGAATAAGAGGATCAGGATTTAGTAAAGTGGCTGCTATATAGGTAGATATTGTGGTGGCTGAAGGGAGGTGGCTGTTTAACACAGGGGATCATTTTAGGAGGTTTTACTGTACTTTTTGTCAACTGGCATTTTCATTACTTACCGACAGCAGGTTCTCTGTGAGGATTAATTCTTCTAAACTTTCACAGCTGAAATATATGTAATACAATTTTGTTTGTTTGTTTGATTCGAGCTTTTAAGTCCCCGTCAACACTGTAAAGGTCATCTGGAGACGTTACTTCCAATTTTGTGGGACTTTTACCTGACACTGAGATGGAATGACATCTCAAGCCCTGCTGCCCAATGAAACCAATAGGGTTTACAGGCATGGATGGGCCGACTCGCACCGCTTTGCCTGGGCAGGCTTAGATCCTCTAAGCGGTTTACCAGTACTCTTGCGCCGTTCGGTTTCAGTTCTGCGTGGATGCCTCATGCAGCCCATATATTTCTTCAAGCCTCGATGGGCAGGGGCCGTTATGTAATACAATAAGCTGAAGATTGTGATAATAGAAAGGTAACACATCCTTTTTGTGCTTTTGTACGACCCCGCCAGTTATTCTATATGACACTAAATATCATGTAGCAGGTATTATACTTCTAACCCTTCAAGCACTTTGAAAAATTCCAGAGCAGATGACAACCTATATTTTTTCTTATTGTTCAGGAGATTTGTGTAGGTGTTCAAATTAAAGGAAATAAGACTTAAAGGTGCATTATTAAGCTACCGGGTCTCAATTTTTTTTTTCTGGTTTTTATTTTCGATGCATACTCCTTTGTCATGTGTACACTTTTGGAGCCAAATACAGCTTCAGAACTTTGTGAAAATGGTCGTTTTCATTCTTGTTTACCCTTCGTTCTGAACATGTGTTCGGAATTTCTGTTCTAAAAAGAAATCTGTCACTTAACACATACATGGCAACGGTATCGTCTCTGGGTGTCGTTACTTATGGCATGGTATTCAGCGTCATATTTTTTTCCAATTCAGGCATGGCCTAAGCAATCATGGCCAAAAATGAACGTCGCATAACTTTATATATGGGGATTCTATTTTTGTCACGAGCTAAAAATAGATCTAACTAGTGTTCGAAACCTAGTTAGGGAATCCCTCTCAAACTCGTTTACCTGTCATCATAATTGTTCGCATTTTTGCATAAAATGCATTCATTTGTATTGTTTTAAAGAAAAATACCGGCTATATGTATTTTATTTTTGGAAGCATTTTTTCCAGATAGCTCAATAATGCACCTTTAAAGGTTTCCAATATGAATTTTTTACTCTTTGACTCTTAACCTGCGTATTGCAACTAGAAGACCACATTTTGACCTGTTTTTTTGCCGGAAACCCCAAAATGGGTAATTGGCAAACAGTGCAGGCCCAGATCAGATGCCGCAGCACGCGGCGTCTGATCAGGGCCTTCACTGTTTGCAAAAAGTTCAGCCATTTTCCAAATCAGTTTTGAAGAAAACAAAACCTGTCACCCCTAAATTTTGAAATGGATGCCTGCTATATATAAAGGGAAAATTTCATATGGCCCAGCACACGATTCATATGTGCCATGCTATTTCTAGATTGAACTAGAAAAAGTGTCCATAGGACACGGATGCCCCCGCCAAATGCCATTCATAAAAATATTACAAATGTACTTCAAATCAATCATAAAATATATGCATCAAGGGCAGATAATACAAAAACCAAAAATGCAAGAGTTGTCTACCTTGTTCATGACACATCGTCTCACTGTGATGAATGCACCTGTGAAGTTTCATGAATATATTCCATACGGTTTAGGAGTTATGGCCAGGGAGGGGATAATTAAACTAGAAAAAGTGTCCATAGGACACGGATGCCCCCGCCAAATGCCATTCATAAAAATATTACAAATGTACATCAAATCAATCATAAAATATATGCATCAAGGGCAGATAATCCAAAAACCAAAAATGCAAGAGTTGTCTATCTTGTTCATGACACATCGTCTCACTGTGATGAATGCACCTGTGAAGTTTCATGAATATATTTCATACGGTTTAGGAGTTATGGCCCGGGAGGGGATAATTAAAAAAATTTAAGTCTGTGACCTTGACCTTGAGCTCATGGGAATGGGTGGGGGTATCGCTGAATAAAATGGACAGGTATCTAACATGATACCAAATATCAACTCAATCCATCGCACGATTTGGAAAATATCAACTCTTAAAATATCTAATTAAAAATTTCTAAGTCTGTGACCTTGACCTTGAAGCCATAGGCATGAGTGAGGGTATTGCCAAATAAACATTTGGACCTGTATCTATCATTATAGCATACATAAGCCAAATTCATAATATAGTTTGGAAAATTTGAGCTCTTTAAAATCTTTCACATTAAAATTGTCTAAGTCTGTGACCTTGACCTTGAGGTCATAGGCATGGGTGGGGGTATTGCTGAATAAAACACTGTACCTATATCTATCATCATATGAAACAAAGCCGTCATAAAAGTTCAGGTTCTACCAGGTACAAATACCTTAACTGGAGTCTTTAACATGGAAAATTTCTAAGTCCATGACCTTGACCTTGAGGCCATGGGCATGGGTGGGGGTACCGCTGAATAAAACTTTGGACCTATATCTATAATCATATCAAATATGAACCAATTCCATCAAATGGTTTGGAAAATATGAGTTCTAAAATGTTCAAGTCTACCTGTTACAAAAACCTTAACCTGAGTCTTTAACATCGAAAATGTCTAAGTCTGTGACCTTGACCTTGAGGTCACAGGCATGGGTGGGGGTATTGCTTAATAAAACTTTGGACCTATATCTATCATCATACCAAAGATGAACCAGTTCCATCAAATGGTTAGGAAAATATGAGTTCTAAAAGTTCAGGCTCTACCTGTTACAAAAACTTTAACCTGAGGTTACAGGATCACGTACGTACGTACGTACACACACACATACAGACGGACGTACACATGTACGCACGTATGGAAAACCGAAAAACTATATGCCCCCGGCATCATATCAGTGCTACAGATAATTTTTAGGCCAAAGAGTATTTTACTCCCTGATTTTCTTTTCAAAGGGTATTTCAGGTCCTAGAAATTTACTGAAAGAGTAAAATGTTACACAATTTTTTCGAAAGAGTATTTTGACACATAATATGCTTTTTATTCCCAAGTGTGTCAGTTTTTATAACATATTATTGATGACATTTATAATCATAAAATAATTATTATAACTTCAGATAAGGCGCCAAGGGTAGTGAGACAACCACGTTTTTACAGTGTTTTCAGTAACATTTTGCCCCCGTGATATTTGGATTTTTTCTCAATTTCTCGGAAACAGCCGCTAATCATATCATCTAGTATTGTTCTTGTAATCTTAGAGGGGTTTGTACTTCCTTCCTTGTTAGGAAGTTCAATATGTTGCCCGCATTTGCTGGCATTTTCGGTCTAAAACGACCGGACTTCGACGATTTCTCCGCCATTTGTTTGCATTGGAAACCAAAAGAGTGATTTCCCTTGCCGATCTGTTATTCTAATCACGATTGGCCTAACGAAAACGAAAGTACCAATCAGACAACATATTATACAGCAGCTTTTGGTAGAACCGGATATGAAGTCAGGTTGCTCGATTTTTCGAAACGGAGTCGGTTTACTCCAACTTTTATTTTGCACCCGTCGGGACCATGACGTACCCGTTTTTTCCAATGCGTATCGGTACGCGAAAATTCGATTTTCAATGTGTTTTTAATGAAAATTAATGCGTATTTACGCGGATACGCGCCTTATCTGTCGCTCTGTCATATGATGCGGGGGCATAAAATTTTTTAAGTCTGTGACCTTGACCTTGAGCTCATGGGCATGGGTGGGGGTATCGCTGAATAAAATGGACAGGTATCTAACATGATACCAAATATCAACTCAATCCATCGCACGATTTGGAAAATATCAACTCTTAAAATATCTAATTAAAAATTTCTAAGTCTGTGACCTTGACCTTGAAGCCATAGGCATGAGTGAGGGTATTGCCAAATAAACATTTGGACCTGTATCTATCATTATAGCATACATAAGCCAAATTCATAATATAGTTTGGAAAATTTGAGCTCTTTAAAATCTTTCACATTAAAATTGTCTAAGTCTGTGACCTTGACCTTGAGGTCATAGGCATGGGTGGGGGTATTGCTGAATAAAACACTGTACCTATATCTATCATCATATGAAACAAAGCCATCATAAAAGTTCAGGTTCTACCAGGTACAAATACCTTAACTGGAGTCTTTTTAACATGGAAAATTTCTAAGTCCATGACCTTGACCTTGAGGCCATGGGCATGGGTGGGGGTACCGCTGAATAAAACTTTGGACCTATATCTATAATCATATCAAATATGAACCAATTCCATCAAATGGTTTGGAAAATATGAGTTCTAAAATGTTCAAGTCTACCTGTTACAAAAACCTTAACCGGAGTCTTTAACATCGAAAATGTCTAAGTCTGTGACCTTGACCTTGAGGTCGCAGGCATGGGTGTGGGTATTGCTTAATAAAACTTTGGACCTATATCTATCATCATACCAAAGATGAACCAGTTCCATCATATGGTTAGGAAAATATGAGTTCTAAAAGTTCAGGCTCTACCTGTTACAAAAACTTTAACCTGAGGTTACAGGATCACGTACGTACGTACACACACACGTACAGACGGACATACACATGTACGCACGTATGGAAAACCGAAAAACTATATGCATAAAAACAAGAAAACATAACTTTAACCCTTTTTGTACCAAACGGAATTTTTCCCCTTTATATATAGCAGGAGTCTACTTCAAAATTTAGGGGTGTCAGGTTGTGTTTTCTTCAAAATTTATTTGGAAAATGGCTAAACCTTTTTTGCAAACAGTGGAGGCTCTGATCAGACGTCGCATGCTGCGGCGTCTGATCTGGGTCTGCACTGTTTGCCAATTACCCATTTCGGGGTTTTAGGTACAACTAGAAATGTGTCCAGACGACACAGATGCCCCCGCCAAGGGCCCCGCCTCACCCCGAAAATCCATGTTGCAACAAAATTTTCTAAGTGTGTGACCTTGTCATCAGAAACATTTGTGAGAAGTTATATTGAAATTGGTGAAAAAATGTATGCGCTAGAGCAATGACAAAGTTTTTCTAAAAATATCCACAGTGACCTTGACCTTGAAAGTCGAACTCGCGCGAGGTATTGTCATAAGGAACATTTGTGTGAAGTTATATTGAAATCAGTGAAGAAATGTAGTCGCTAGAGCGATGACAAAGTTTTTCTAAAAATAGCCACAAGGACCTTGACCTTGAAAGTCGAAATTGCTCGAGATATTGTCATAAGGAACATTTTTGTGAAGTTATATTGAAATCGGTGAAGAAATGTAAGCACTAGAGCGATGACAAAGTTTTTCTAAAAATAGCCACAGTGACCTTGACCTTGAAAGTGGAACTTGCCAGAGATATTGTCATAAGGAAAGTAATATTGAAATTGGTGAAAAAATGTAAGCGCTAGAGCAATGACAAAGTTTTTCTAAAAATAGCCACAGTGATTTTGACCTTGAAAGACAAACTCATTCGAGGTATTGTCATAAGGAACATTTGTGTGAAGTTATTTTGAAACCAGTGAAGAAATGCAGGCGCTAGAGCGATGACAAAGTTTTTCTAAAAATAGCCACAGTGACCTTGACCTTGAAAGTCGAAATGGCTCGAGTTATTGTCATAAGGAACATTTGTGTGGTTATATTGAAATCAGTGAAGAAATGTAAGCGCTAGAGCGATGACAAAGTTTTTCTAAAAATACACACAGTGACCTTGACCTTGAAAGTGGAACTCGCTAGAGATATTGTCATAAGGAACATTTGTGTGAAGTTATATTGAAATCGGTGAAGAAATGTAAGCGCTAGAGCGATGACAAAGTTTTTCTAAAAATATCCACAGTGACCTTGACCTTGAGGCCATGACCTTGAAAGTTAAAATTGCGTGAGCTATTTTTATAAGGAACATTTGTGTGAAGTTATATTGAAATTGGTGAAGAAATGTAGGCGCTAGAGCGATGACAAAGTTTTTCTAAAAATAGCAACAGTGACCTTGACCTTGAGGTCATCACCTTGAAAGTCAAACTCCCTCGAGATATTGTCATAAGGAACATTTGTGTGAAGTTATATTGAAATCAGTGAAGAAATATAGACGCTGGAGCTATGTTGTGTGAGGGGATAATTAAAAATTTTTAAGTCTGTGACCTTGACCTTGAGCTCATGGGCATGGGCGGGGGTATTGCTGAATAAAATGGACAGGTATCTAACATCGTACCAAATATCAACTCAATCCATTGCACGATTTAGAAAATATCAACTCTTAAAATATTGTAGTGACCCGGTTTTCTTATCCCAAATCTATCTGTGTACTGATCGGTGTATATGTTGCTGAAATCAGCTGATGTGATTTTTACCGGTCAATGCCTGTTCACGGTGTCTCTTTTTATTTGTGTTCAATGACAGTCATTGCATTTGTAAATAGACAACTTACCCCAAATTTTTGCACCTATGTTATCCCCGTATTCATCCATAAGATCGTGTATTTTTGTAAAACCTGTATGAGAGCAGAATGTTTGCAGCTGGTGACCTCCATTTTGTGTGTATTGAATTATGCGAGTGTTGTATTGTGGGAGCGTGTTGTGTATTGTTGTAACCTGGTAACTGTCAAAACAAATAGCTGTCAAAGTCCGTCTGTTCCTGTTTGCAGTGATCCATCGCTCTGTACAGCCTTTTATCATATTTCAAAGTGTAAGAGTCATTAACTAAATTCAATGGGGATTAATTTGATATGGGGTTTTCTGTGAGTTTATGTCAAGATCACCGAAATATTTACGTTTAAAGTGCACGACCCTCTGATTTTCGCTTGTAAAATCAAGATGGCCGACGTCGGCACTTTCTTGCGGGAACGTCTTCCTACGTTCTCGTGTCTGTGGGATCATGTGATCCCCCAGCTTCTTTGCCTCGGGATGGGAAAATCCCGCATTTCTTTTGTTGAGGGCTGCAGGATGTGGGAGGCGGGACTATATAAACGAGCTCCCACATCTGAGGGATAACTTCAGATTTTGCTTTCGTTGGGTACACATTACGCTTAACGGGTTCGCATTATTTTTGGCTTATTTTTCCAAAGTTTACTAGTTTGAAGTTCGACTTTTTATTTCTAAACGTCTGCATTACCTTACTGTACTACAGGCATTTTTTTAATCATTTATCATGGTTTTCTTGGTTTAATTGAATTTAAGCAAACTATTGTTCAGTAGATAGGAGTCCGCAATATACGTGATTACACTAGTAGTTGGACATAACATAATGTCATACTTGGGGGAAGCTTGCATTGTGTTAAGACATTTCTAGGCCAGTTACAACATTCTCTCATATTTTCATCAAGCAATCTCTCTGCCGTTTTGCAACAATCATATCCTGCCGTACTTGCGAGTGATCGCTGCTGTCTACCGTCTTGTTTCGATCGTAATGTTACCTCACCGACCGTCTAGTCATATCCCATTAGTCGCTTGTCTGTGTCTTTTGTGCTAGTCCCAGTTTATCAAACGTTCATATGTAAACAAACACATTTGTCAGTTTTTTAGTCATTTATTTTTTCATTAAATCTAGTCAATATAATTATGTCTCAAGTCTTGCTTTTTCTCCCTTCAGTTAGCAGCTTTATGCTGTCTCATTAAGTCATATTTTTCCGTTTCTGAAGTTCACATTTTTTATATGCAAAGCCCGAAACACAGTTTCTGCACTTTGCCCCTACGCAGACAGAACCATCACTGCTAGACGGTGATCGTTCCGCACTGCGAATATATCCCAGCAGCCAAGAAAAGGATAACATCACTCACAGAGCCTGGGCATACCCCTCCCGGGCCTTTGTATTGTGCAGCCAGAACCTTCACTGTCAGCCCGTGACTGTTCCAGCTGCAAATCTATTCTATCCCTGAGGACAGTTCGAGCCTGCTGACCTCGGCGCGTAACATAAGTGGTGGCAGCTAGGTGCGATCTGTCTTATACACAGACAGACCGAGTGATACGAACCGGTAATAAAATGAGCAGCCAGAGTTCTCAGGTTCGCCATACCTCAGGACAAGGGGAAGGTTCCTGCAACGCGTCACAAAGTATGGATCCGGTAGAGGTAAACCATAACTTAACATCTGCAAGCAGTGCTGGCCCATCACAAGATGCAGAGGTGGATACGCAGCATGCAGCAGCTTCCATGTTAATGCAGTTGCATGACGCTACGTATAGTGAGCAGCCGCAGAGTGACATAAATAATATAGGGTCAAAGAGTGGTGCAGGTGAAGGTCCCAGCAGTCGTCATGAGGAACCAGTTTATAGGGCTAACAGAGATACATGCGTCTCAGTAGCAGATAGTGTAAACTTCACCCAAAGTAGTAGGTGGCAAAACCCCTTGATTTATTCCCAGGCAAACATGCATAACACCATATCAGGACTTAGCAATGCGATTGGATGTTTGCAACAACAACAGGTTGATATGTATATGAGACAAGACAGCATAACTGGTACGCTTGAACAGGTGTTATCGGCCCTACAGAATTTAAAGGACAGAAACAGCCCTGTAAACGTCCCTCTAAGTGGTAGTAGTATAGAAAATGGGGGTTCTGGACCATCTTTGGGAGCAAGCACACACACTTCCTATTTAAATGCAGATAAAAACACGGCAGGTAACCGGGTAATGCGCAACAGCGACAATAACGGAGAGTTAGGAGAAGTTCAGACTCTTCCAGACAGTGGTCGGCCACAACCAACCCACACGGACACAAGTTCTGTAAGGGACACCCGGGCACTTCAGGTCGGTTTTCAGCCTCGCCCAAGTCAAGTAGATGCAAGCATATCAAGGGAAACCCCGGGTGCTTCATATAGTGTTCATAATTATCAGGGTGATACGACCGCATCAACACTACGGGAAAACCGTGGGCTTTCAGACAGTTGTGGGTCATATCAAAATGATCGAGCATGTGCACAACAGCCTCGCCTAAATCAAGTAGATGCAAGCATATCCAGGGAAACCCCGGGTGCTTCATATAGTATTCATAATTACCAGGGTAATACGACCGCCTCAACACTACGAGAAAATCATGAGCCTTCAGACAGTTGTGGGTCATATCAAAATGATCGAACATATGCACACCTGCCTCGCCAAAGTCATGTAGATGCAAGCCTTACAAGGGAAACCCAGGATATGTCAGATAATGTTCATACCTACCAGGGTAATACGACCACCTCAACACTAGGGGAAAACCGTGGGAACCGTGGGTTTGCAGACAGCTGTGGGGCATATCAAAATTATCGAAACTATGCACCTCAGGGTACATTAGGGGAAAATGTAACAAACATTGACGGCCTTCAGACCGGCAATAATCCTGCAGTCGCCGCACCTAGGAGAATACCCGTTAACGATGACCCCAACCATGTTGCTAATGCATGCGTAAATGAGCATTACAGTAATCAAGGACTAGAGAGCCAAGAAAGGTACTCTCTATATAACAGAAGGTATCATGTAGGGCAGTTTTCAGAGGCATATGATAGTCAAGATGGTAGGAGACATGAATATCCCAGACATAACAGAGGTAAGAGACAATCTTCACCTGAATACTTTGGATTAAAGCTACCTCCATTCAATGGTAAGGAGGATTGGAGAGTTTGGATCAACAGATTTGAGGCTATCGCGGAAAGAAGAAGCTGGAGTGAGGAAACTAAGCTCGACAACCTACTACCAAAGTTGCAAGGGAAGGCTGGCGACTTTGTGTTTACCCAGTTGCCAAGAGGTACACTAGCATGTTACAAGGAGCTGGTGAAGGAGCTTAACAGCAGGTTTAGAGTAGTGGAAACCCAAAAAACTTTTGCTGCTAAGTTTAGCCAGAGAGCCCAGAGAGCGGATGAGACAGCTGAAGAATATGCAGCCGATTTAAAGCGGTTGTACGCTAAAGCATATCAGTTTAGGGATCAAAACACCAGACAAGAAGACCTTGTACGGAGGTTTTTAGACGGTTTGCGTGATAGAGAGGCAAGATTTGAAATAGAATTTCACAAAGAGCCGGAAGACATTGATGAGGCTGTGTATCATGCGGTCAATTTTATTCAAACAAAACGGAGGAGTTCTCATGAAACATATGCAGAGAAGAAGGCTAAGAAATATGCCAGAAGAACAAACTTCGAGGACGAAGGACCGAGTGAAGCAGAAGAGTCCTATGAGACAGATGAAGAGCTGGACAGAGCGTACCGAATACCTGCAAGATCCGAGAGGCAGCAATCCAGAAAGACACCAAGGGCAGAATCACAGACAGAACAGAAACAGCAGGTCAATGCCGCAACAGAGTCGGACACAGTGAAAGTCTTAAATGAAACTAAGGATCTGATTCAAACATTGGTTGCGCAAATGAAGGAACAGGCACAGCGAGACACAGGCAAGAAAATACAAGGCAATGGTAGAAGGATAACTTGCTACGGCTGCCAACAGGTTGGTCATATAATAAGGGAATGTCCAAACAAGAAAATGGAAGGTAAGGACACTAGGGGCGCAAAAGAGGTAGAGCAGCGCCGAAGCCAACAAGAAACTAAGGAAAAGGTCCATTTAAACTAGAGGGGGCTGTCTCTGGGGGCCACAGGGAAGCCTGTTCTAACATAAAAGGCCAAAATTTACATGCAAAACATCAAAGTGATGTCATAAAATCTATTAAGGTTACTAGGAAGCTACCTGATGGGGTATATGTTCGGGGGACGGTTCAAGATTATCCGTTGTTATTCACAACAGACACAGGTGCTTCAAAAACAATAATTTCAAATCGCGTTTTCGAAGCTATGAAGCCAGAAGATAGACCGAAACTGGCAAAGACATCAAAGCTGGTTGGCGCTAGCGGTGATACAATAAAAGAAAGAGGAAAGGGTGTATTCTTCTTAAAACTAGGACCAGTACAACTTGAGATAGAAGCTATTGTGGCGGATATAGATGATGATGGATTGCTGGGAGTGGACGTTCTCCAGAATAGTGAAGATGGTCCGGCAGACTTGCTCTTGAGTAAAGGTGTTCTTAAAATCAATAGGCAAGAGGTGCCAATCATTCAAGTGGGCATTGAAAACAGAGTTCGTAAAGTAACGGCAGCGGATCATTTTATAATACCAGCCCAGAGTGAGTGCATAATAGATGCCTATATTGAAAGGACAGAGTACGATGACTTCACGATGGAAAGAGAGTATATTATTGAACCGACAGAGCATTTTTGAAGAACTTATCCTCTACAAATGGCGTCAACACTGGTTGACATAAATATAGCTTGCACGTGCAAGGTAAGAGTTCTGAATCCTTTCCCAACAGCCATGTCCATCAAGCAAGATGCAGTCATAGGTAAAGCTGAACCAGTAGTAGGTATACCAAACATAGTGGTGGATGAGGAAAACAGTGGGCAAACTGAGAACTACAGAAGTGTAAGAAGAATACAGGTCCTACCACAGAATGAGAAAAATGACATTACTGAAGAATCTCCAGTTAGGGCTACACATGCTGAGATAAGTACAGAAGAAATACCACTCCATTTAAAAAAGTTATATAGTAAAGCCACAGAAACATTGGAAGTACGACAAAAGGAAAGAGTCGCACACCTGCTAAAGAAATACCAAGATACTTTTTCAAAAGATGAATGGGACCTAGGACTGACACATCTGACTGAACACTCGATAAAGACAGGGTATGCTCCTCCAATCAAGCAGGCCCCAAGGCGTGTGCCACTTGCTTATGCAAAAGATGAGAAGAAAGCTATTGAAGAGCTTAAAGAAAAGGGGGTTATAAGAGAAAGTGTTTCCCCATGGGCCAGTCCCATTGTTTTGGTGTCCAAAAAAGACGGCGGAGTCCGACCTTGCGTGGACTACCGTAAACTTAATGAACTGGTGAAACCAGATGGTTTTCCGCTGCCCAGAATTCAGGACTGTCTAGATGCTGTAGCGGGTTCTAAACTCTTTAGCACTTTGGATCTGACGAGTGGATACTTTCAGATTCCCCTAAACAAAGAGGACGTCCCTAAGAGTTCGTTTGTCTGCAAATACGGGCAATTCGAAATGTTGCGCATGCCCTTCGGGCTCAATAACTCGGCTTCAACATTTCAGAGAACAATGGAAATGGCTCTGCAGGGACTGCAATGGATCACGTGTCTAATATACATAGACGACGTGATTGTATTCGGACGAAACTTTGATGAACATCTCAGCAGGATTGAAGAGGTGCTTGAACGGATCAAAGCAGCGGGATTAAAACTAAAGCCTGAGAAATGTACGCTGCTTCAAGAAGAAGTAATTTTCCTAGGCCATGTGGTGTCAGCGGACGGTGTTAGACCAACACCTACTAATATAGAAAAGATAGTAAACTGGCCGGAGCCTAGAACAGCTAGGCAAGTGAAACAATTTGTAGCAATGGCGTCCTACTATCGGCGGTATGTGAAAGATTTCGCAAGCATAGCAAGACCTATGGTAGATCTTACCAAGAAGAGTAAGAGGTTTGTATGGACCGCAGAGTGCGGTAGATCATTTGACAAACTGAAACAAGCCCTTGTAAGTTCAGAGATAATGGGGTATCCTCTGAACGAAGCAGGCGATTTTATTCTGGATGTGGATGCATCAGACACTGGCATTGGGGGTGTGCTACACCAAGAGCAGAACGGACAAGAGAAGGTAATTGCCTACGCGAGTAGAGCTCTAAATAAAGCAGAGAAAAATTACTGTGTTACAGAGAAGGAGCTGCTGGCAGTTCGATTTTTTATAGAATATTTCCGGCAATACTTGTTGGGGAGAAGGTTTCTGGTGAGAAGTGATCACCAGGCCTTAGTTTGGCTCTTTAGGTTGAAAGAACCACGTGGCAAGGTAGCCAGGTGGTTGGAAATTTTGAGCCAATAAGATTTCGCAATCGAGTACAGACCGGGTAAGAAGCACGGACACTGCGACGCATTGTCAAGATGTGAAAATCCAAAGGATTGTGACTGTCCTGGGCAAGAGGATAGTGGACTTCTAAAGTGTGGTCCATGTCGCAAGTGCATAAAAAGAGCACAAGACATGGTGCACAAAACATTGTTCTTTGAATCCCTTTCAGTTTCAGGTAAAGAGGGAGAAAAGCTGAGAGATGAGAACGCTGATCCATTGAACTTACAAGATGAGAAAGGAAGAACGGTGGGGACGGTTGCAGAGGCTCAAGCTGAAGTTATAGGAGCTACGTCCAAAGAAGGTGGACCGGAACCGGACCAAAATGTCGTGAAAGCGGCAAGAGGGCCGAGTGGACTCACTGAACCGGAACCAGGACCTTCAAGTCAAGTTCAGGAAGGGCCAAAGGTCCAGAAAACCCCTGCAACTTGCGCAATAGCCTGGGCCGGCAGTAAGTCAATCGAAGACCTACATAGGCTTCAGAATGAAGACCCAGATATAGGCCCCCTTCTCACGGCCAAAGTCGAAGAAAACAGACCAAGCAGCAAAGAGATGGTTAGCATGAGTCCAGCCTGTAGGCATTATTGGATATTGTGGGAATCCCTGGTCATAGAGAAAAATTTGCTTTTTAAGAAGTTTCTGAAAAGAGATGGAACTGGTGAATATCTACAGTTCGTTGTTCCAAGAGCCATGAAACAAGAGATACTTTTCCAAATGCACAACTCTATATTATCTGGTCATCTAGGGTGCAAGAAAACCAAAGAAAAGACCCTTCAGAGATTCTATTGGTATGCACTTAAAGAAGACATATACCTGCACATCAGAAAATGTGATGTGTGCGCAGTTAACAAAAAACCTGTTAAAACTCCACGGGCTCCAATGGGCTCTCTTGTCACAGGCGCTCCAGGTGACTGTGTAGCCACCGACTATTTAGGCCCATTTCCAGTAACAGATAGGGGAAACCGGTTCATTCTTCTGCTAACAGACCACTTCTCTAAGTATGTTGAAATCCTGGACGTGCCAGATATGACGGCTGAAGTCTGCGCAACAAATATTGTCAATGAATTCTTTGCACGGTGGGGATGTCCGCTAGCTATACATAGTGATCAAGGTAGGACGTTTGAAAGCAAGATTTTCAGAGAAATGTGCAGGATGCTAGAGGTCAGGAAAACTCGGACTAGTCCAAGAAATCCACGATGCAATGGGCAGTCAGAAAGATTCAACCGAACACTCTTGCGCATGATCAAGGCGTACTTATGTGGAGAGCAACATGACTGGGATCTACACTTAGGATGCCTAGCAGGGGCTTATAGAGCGACGCCAAACGAATCCACACGACTTACCCCAAACCTTTTGACAATGGGAAGAGAAGTTCGGCTTCCGGCTGAACTTGTCTTCGGGAGTCTGACAGCTTCAGATAGGGGCGAGATAACTTCATACGGCGATTTTGTAGATCAGCTTAGATCCAGAATGCAACACGCCCATGAAGTGACAAGAAGATACCTGTCATCTGCCGCGAAGAGAAGCAAAGATTTCTATGATGTCAAGACGGCGGTGAACAAGTATGAACAGGGTGACCTTGTGTGGTGTCTAGACGAAACCAGGAAAGTTGGGACCATGCCAAAGCTACAGAATACATATGATGGACCTTTCCTGGTGAAGAAAAAGGTGACAGAATTAGATTTTGTGCTACAGTTGAGCCAAGATGGTGGCGAGAAACTTGTTCATCACAACAAACTGAAACCATATGAGGGCGATAATCCACCGAACTGGTTGAAAAGGGCGCGCAGGAAGCTGCTACAGCAACCAGATCTACAAGCTCAACATTAAACACTTGACATGCCATTTTCAGTGTTTTTTTTTTTAGATGATTGTGCCTGTTACATTATGTTGATTACCAATAAATGTTATACATAAGATGTTAATAATTGCTTATCTGCATTATCAGAAATAGGGGGTTGACGTTCTGAAATAACAAGCAAATTGGCTTTTCTGCTGGAGTTTTGGGGCAGCGCAGGTGGGCTTAGGCAAAGGCAGAGAGTGGTATTGTAAGCAGGATTTAGCTATGGTAGGGTAAGGCAAACTAGAAGGCGAATTTGAGTATACATGCGAAGTGATACCTGATATCTATGTTAATACTGCATACGAGGTTGTGCGTTCGGTGAAGCGTTTAGCTGTGAGGGTAGCAGTTCGGATCTAGTATGTTGAAGGGCATATAACGGAGATTATGCGTTCGGCGTTAAAATAAAGGATAAGAAACTTGGTAAAGAGTTTAGGGATTTTAGGTAGAAGAAAGGACACAACCTGTTTAAGATGTTGTCTAGTCGATATTGTTAGCGGTAGCAGTGCGGAACGGAGCTATGAGGTACCGATCTGTAGGGTAACGTACGCGATATTCGTTTTTCTAAAGGCAACAAATGCTAGGCAATCTACCATAAAAGCGGAAAATGTTCGGTGCATATGTGGGCAGCGCAGGCCAGTTAATCCGAGGGCGGAAACGCGAGCGAAGGCAGTGATCACTAACTTGTACGGCTCTAGGGTGTAATGTTTATGGAGGGACTAAGTGGGGCGTCCGTACTATATATTTCAGGAGAAAATGATGGAGCCAGAGACCACCAACCTTATGGTAGACACTCAGGATGCTATTTCAAGGGCCAAGCACAAGGGGCGAGCCTACCAGTGTATGCCATGTTACCACAAAGAGGGGAAACAGACGATAGATGTGAAGGGACGTATTGAAGAGCACATCCTAAAAAACCACGTGGCCTTGGACGAGGTGCCATACTACTGCCGGTTGTGTTTGTTCCGATGTCAACGCCAGGACCAACTACTACAGCATGTCACTGGTTATGCAAGACACAGAGAGATGGCTAACAAGAGAAATGTGACAGAACATTCACAGTACCTGGTGAAGAGCCCCAACCCACATCAGTTCTCGGAGATGGACTATTGTAAGCTGTCACCAGAGGCCAGCCTACAGCACTTCTTGAAACACCAGACGATCCAGCGCTTCAGTCCGGTTGCAGCAGCCGTTCAGCGTCTGGAGTCTGGACAGCTGATGAACGACATCTCCAGATCCACCATGGAGGCCGGGTACATAACATGCGACACGCCGTCGGTACTATCACCACAACCTGCAGTCACACGTGCGTCAAGGGAAGATGTGGAGAAGCAGGTTCAGCTCAGTGGGTTGCCAACCCAGTTTCTTCAATCCCTCCTTAGCCTTATAGCTGGGACCCCATCTTTACAGGCAGCACCGACACCAATGGTTGGCCACAGCAATGAAGCATCCAGGAAGGTAGCCGAATTGAGAGATACGACAAAGGATTGCCTGTTGTCAGTACCTGAGTACGTGCCCACTCCAAAAACACTCCTTCTCCAAGATAGTGGCAAAAGAAATGTTGAACCAACTCAAGGCATAGTGCAACATGTTCTGGTGCAGCCGCCCACAGCGTCAGAAGATTCTTGGCAGCCTTCTGTCACCGTTCTTGAATCTGTAGAGCCTGGACAGTCCGCTAACCTAACTGGAAAACCAGCT
This sequence comes from Lucinisca nassula, assembly GCA_963580285.1. Classification (NCBI taxonomy): domain Eukaryota; kingdom Metazoa; phylum Mollusca; class Bivalvia; order Lucinida; family Lucinidae; genus Lucinisca; species Lucinisca nassula. The sequence continues at coordinate 12,575,711 of OY757020.1, forward strand.
TCCGTTGAGATGTACTCGCCGAGCCACCAGAAGCCACATGGCAGTTCTATGGTGACCGGTATTGCCGACTGCCAGTCCGGGGAACGGTTCCAGGAAGTTTCCGCACACGGGTCAATACAAGGGACGGTACAAACTCCTCGTCTGTCCATGGTGACTGAATGTCAGCAGGAAATTCCCTACAGCAGCAAGGTGGACTCGCGCCTAGTAGTCCTCAGCCGGGATCCAACGCTCGACAACTCAGCCGGGAAGATACATGTGTCTGATGAACCTTTATCAGTAGAACCAGTTAGTACCCAGGTTGACCAGAGGACGCCTGAACTACCAGATGAGGGCGAAGAGAGCGAGGAGGAAGAGCCCACCCCAAGCCTTACTAGTGAGATAGAAGACCCGAAGACAGCCACTGACGCCACTGAGAGGAGGGAACCGGATGAAAACATACTCTCCCAGATTCTAGCCCCGGAGCCTATGGATCTATCCACACCTAGCAAGAGGCCCTCTACTGAGACAGATGCCCCAGAAGCTAAGAAAAGGAAAGATGAGGTAGAAGAACCAACTGTCAACATTAGTCTGGTGGCGATCAACAGCCTGGTTTCTGTTCTGCAAGACCTCAGAGAGAACGAGAAGATAAGACTCAGATCAGAAGAAAAAACGGCGAAGGCACTGTTAGAGAACACTGCCATGATGCAGAAACTAACGGGGGCAGTTATTAGACTGGAGGAGACCATCAAGACAAATGAAAGGGATGCAAGACGGAGAGAAGAATGGAGGCAAGAGGTAGATAGGGAAAGGCAGGTGGAAAGAAGACGTGAGAAGGAGGAGGAGAAGAAGAGGGAAGAGAAAAAATGGGAGATGGAGAGGATAGCCAGAGGTGAACGAAGAAGAGCAGAAGAGAAACAGAACAGGAAGGAAAGCAGCCATACATTGAAATCAGTGCTAGCTGACCAGAACAAGAACACGGAGAACAAGGCCAGAACGAACAAGAGGAAAGAATGAAGAACATCACATTCATATGCTAAAGAAATTGTTTCAATATTAAGGACAATAGAAAGAGTTAGGGATAATGTGTGAGTGGGGAGGTCACTGGGGGTTCAGGTGTGAGAGGAAGAGAGATTAAGAACTAAAGTTAAGTTTAGTTTCTATTAATAAGGTTTTCTGGGAAAGTAACTGTCCTTTTGGCTTTCCCATATTGATGTTTCCATTAGGGTCTGTGGTTTCATGTTTGGGTTTCTTTTCCTGTGGTGTCTCCGAAGGGAGCTGTTAATTGTACTGATTCCTGTTCATTGCCTTCACTTCTATTTTCAGGCATTGCTACTACTTCAGTAAATGTATTTAACTTCCAATCGGATATACATGCGATGCTTAAGATCTTAAATTAATTTGTTGTAACAACAATAGGAATGGTGAAATTGTTACATCACTAGTAGTTCTTTCATTGCTTCATTCTTTCCATTGTTGTGTCTCATTTCAAAGCTGAACAAGGTTTATGTGACACAACGCTCTCGCTGTCATGTTTGTAATTACTATATTGTATAATGTATAAAGAACCAATTTATTTATGTTTAATGAGCCAAATTTCGTAATAATAGGCAGTCAGATTATCACGCTGAAATATTTGCTTGATGTATTGACTCATGTCTGGTTGCTTTATCATACATGCACACTCATGTCTTATTGCTTAGTCATACGTGAACATATAAGTGCTATTACACAACACTCTAGTCAAATGCTTTTAAAAGGTAATGGCACATTCATGTTTGTATGCAGATGTTTATTTGTTATATCTTCATGTTCAGCGTATAAACATCAGGTCTGTGATGGAAATCGTGTCCCGGTGAGTAGCACTTTACTTTTACTGGAGACCAAAGCATTCATCTGTTGCATCCGTCGTGTCCTATTAGTGTTATAATCCGTAGGCGAATGTATGTATTGCTTAAATCTATGTATTTGGGATAGCCATTTGGCCATTTTTCAGGTAAAATGTCTATCCGTTTGTCTTTTCACTCGTGTAGTATTCAATGGAGGCTAGTAATTGCATATTCAGATGTCTCTCGCTTGGGTGCCTCTAATAAAACGTTCGCGGCAATTGTATCGATTCCTGATCATTGCCTCAATTTCTGTTTTGTGCAAAGAACACCAAATCTAAAGGTTCATGTTTTATTTGTATTTGCTGGCCACACATACCTGATGTTATTTTTGGTGCCATTACCAGGATATTAGAATATTGATGATAAATACACTGAGAAAACCGGTTACTTCTAGCTCATGTTTAAGGTCGTTGGACGGAACTTTAACGACCTTGGAGGGGGGTAGTGTAGTGACCCGGTTTTCTTATCCCAAATCTATCTGTGTACTGATCGGTGTATATGTTGCTGAAATCAGCTGATGTGATTTTTACCGGTCAATGCCTGTTCACGGTGTCTCTTTTTATTTGTGTTCAATGACAGTCATTGCATTTGTAAATAGACAACTTACCCCAAATTTTTGCACCTATGTTATCCCCGTATTCATCCATAAGATCGTGTATTTTTGTAAAGTAGAAGTAAAACAAAGATCAGGAATTGATACAATTAACTTACTCCATCCATAAAAGACACCAAAGGGAAAGAAATACAAACATTAAGCGACCAGACCATAATGGAAACCTAAACAAAGGAAGGCCATATGGACAGTTACTTTCCCACAAAATGGCCATATGGCCATCCAAAATTAAAAGACACAAGTGATACACACAGTAAGTAACAAACAACAACATAAATAAATCGCCACAGAAGAGCCGCCTTGGAACGGTCAGTGGAAGATTTCCACTGGGGGGCTTAAATCGATTTTACGTGGCCACAATCCTCGCCCTTACTTCCGTCGCGATTTAGACAAATAATTTGTTCAGTCCGCATGAAGGCCTCCTAACTCATCAGTGCAACATCTCCCTGAACACAGAAATCAAAGAACCACAGAGGTGAGACAACGGTGAGGACTCGACAGCAAGAAACCACTGAAATGCTGGAGCAAAAGAAAACCAACAGTTAGACTCCGATGAGCCCGACCAGAGACAGAGCATCAGGCACCAACCAACATTATCTCTTTAATTTTCAATAAGCCTTTACGTTGGAGCCGTCATAGAATCTGAGGCCTGACCCACCGGCGTGCAATTAAAGAGGGAAGCAAAGTTGCCAACCGTGATTGGGTTAACTACCATGCATGCAGTCTGTCGTATAATATCCATGTTGTACCCAATCTTTTTATATCGAAGAATGATTTTACGAAATTGGGTGCTGAAGTCATTGCGGTTATATATTTTTCTGAATTTATATACTAAGTCACCATAAAATTCGGGTTCCGATAGACCTTGTTGCAGAAGAGATTTAAGTCCAATATTGAATTTTGAAATTAAATCAGAATGGCGTCTATAAAATTTTGAAAAGGCTTTGCGTAGTTTATGGTACCGATAACCCTGATTAAGGAGTTTAGCCGTTAATAATTTATTACGAGTGTTGAAGTCAGTTACATGACTACACACTCTAGCAAATCGAATTAATTGCGAAATATAAACGCCATAGGATGGCGCACGAGGAACATCACCATCCAAAAAAGGAAAATTTACAATCTCAAAATCAAAGTCATCGCGTTTATCATAAATTTTGCACGAAACAAATCCATCTACAATAGATAGATGTAAATCCAAAAACGGGGCCTCGGTATCAGAAGAATTTGCTTTATTTAACTGAAGTTCTAGGGGGTAAATCTGACTGATCAAACCATCAAAATAGGTATTATCAATATTTAATAAATCATCTAAATATCTAGAAGTAGAGCTAAAAGCTTCAATAATTTCAGATTGGTTATCAATGGAAAGCGACAAAATGAAGTCTCTTTCATAACAATACAAGAACAGATCAGCCACAAGAGGTGCGCAATTAGTACCCATCGGAATACCCACAATTTGTCTAAATAACTTAGTACCGAATCTAATATAAATATTGTCAAGTAGAAAGGTGAGGGCATCACACACTTTCTGACATGACCAAAGTGTATAATTCTTATGCTCTTTAGAAGTGAAAAATGCATTTCTGACATTACATGCAAGATAGAGAGAATCTTCTCTGTGAAAAGCCCATTCAATTAAATCATTAAGCTTTTCTTTTATAAGATTATGAGGAAGTGTAGTGTAAAGAGTGGAAAAATCGTAGGTAGACAGACTAGAAGCACGAAACTGTCTAGATTTCAATTTATTTAAAACCTCATTCGAATTTTTTATAGACCAAAACAGATTTCTCCCTGATCTTTCAAAGACTTTATCACAATATTTAGTTACATGCGTTTTAATAGCAGTAAGACAGGAAGTTAATAATTTAGAAAGTTCAGTGGTAGTGCAAGAACTAGAATTTGCAATAAACCGTGCTTTGTAAGGTTTTTTATGAAGTTTTGGTAACCAGTATAGCGTAGGAAGCTTGTCTTGGCCTTCGTTAACACACACAGCAAACTTGGTGGCTGAAAGACAAACATGTTTATCTACTATAGCTCTCTCTTCAGCCAAAGGCTGAAGTTCATAGGCCTTAGTACCACCAAGCTCCTGCTTAAGCGTGTTAACATAGTGGAGCCGTCACACAACGACGACGTTGTTAGCGGCCTTGTCTGCAGGGGCCAAAACAAACTTCTTATGAAATTCTTGAATACCTAGTTTAAGATGACGTAAAGACGTCTTGGACTTTGGAGGTAATAAGTTAGTATTTTGAGAATAGAAAGAAATGCGTTTATTCACTAGTTTTAAAATGCTAAGTTTCCAGTCCTTAAGGGCTTTATGCTCAACATACTCTCGCTTACACCATCGATTACCGAATTCATTCAATGAAGCAGCGATTTCATCTCTACATTTACTGAAATCAATTTTAGAAGGAAACCGATATTTCGGTCCTTTAGAAATTATATTCCTTATCCTAGAATCAGGAATAATTTTCAAATTGCCAGTAATTACATGACCAGCAGCAGGATAGCAATACTTTGAGTTTTTACAATCACATGAATCAGGAGTATTAGTATCAATATCAAGATCTGAAACAAGTTTATTGAAATTAAAAATGATAGATCTAACAGGTTTGTTATATTTATAGCAAATAATAGGTGTTTCAGTATTTTGAAAATAAGCAGGAATAGAAGAAAGCACCGATCTCTCACGGAAGATACTGGGCAAATCTATAAAATCCATACCCTTATTAATGAAGGATATTTTGAAGAAATGACGTTTATGATTAATTTCAGAATCAATGTAAGGACGGAGAGTATGCTGAGTATAGCCTCTAAAACCTGTATGAGAGCAGAATGTTTGCAGCTGGTGACCTCCATTTTGTGTGTATTGAATTATGCGAGTGTTGTATTGTGGGAGCGTGTTGTGTATTGTTGTAACCTGGTAACTGTCAAAACAAATAGCTGTCAAAGTCCGTCTGTTCCTGTTTGCAGTGATCCATCGCTCTGTACAGCCTTTTATCATATTTCAAAGTGTAAGAGTCATTAACTAAATTCAATGGGGATTAATTTGATATGGGGTTTTCTGTGAGTTTATGTCAAGATCACCGAAATATTTACGTTTAAAGTGCACGACCCTCTGATTTTCGCTTGTAAAATCAAGATGGCCGACGTCGGCACTTTCTTGCGGGAACGTCTTCCTACGTTCTCGTGTCTGTGGGATCATGTGATCCCCCAGCTTCTTTGCCTCGGGATGGGAAAATCCCGCATTTCTTTTGTTGAGGGCTGCGGGATGTGGGAGGCGGGACTATATAAACGAGCTCCCACATCTGAGGGATAACTTCAGATTTTGCTTTCGTTGGGTACACATTACGCTTAACGGGTTCGCATTATTTTTGGCTTATTTTTCCAAAGTTTACTAGTTTGAAGTTCGACTTTTTATTTCTAAACGTCTGCATTACCTTACTGTACTACAGGCATTTTTTTAATCATTTATCATGGTTTTCTTGGTTTAATTGAATTTAAGCAAACTATTGTTCAGTAGATAGGAGTCCGCAATATACGTGATTACACTAGTAGTTGGACATAACATAATGTCATACTTGGGGGAAGCTTGCATTGTGTTAAGACATTTCTAGGCCAGTTACAACATTCTCTCATATTTTCATCAAGCAATCTCTCTGCCGTTTTGCAACAATCATATCCTGCCGTACTTGCGAGTGATCACTGCTGTCTACCGTCTTGTTTCGATCGTAATGTTACCTCACCGACCGTCTAGTCATGTCCCATTAGTCGCTTGTCTGTGTCTTTTGTGCTAGTCCCAGTTTATCAAACGTTCATATGTAAACAAACACATTTGTCAGTTTTTTAGTCATTTATTTTTTCATTAAATCTAGTCAATATAATTATGTCTCAAGTCTTGCTTTTTCTCCCTTCAGTTAGCAGCTTTATGCTGTCTCATTAAGTCATATTTTTCCGTTTCTGAAGTTCACATTTTTTATATGCAAAGCCCGAAACACAGTTTCTGCACTTTGCCCCTACGCAGACAGAACCATCACTGCTAGACGGTGATCGTTCCGCACTGCGAATATATCCCAGCAGCCAAGAAAAGGATAACATCACTCACAGAGCCTGGGCATACCCCTCCCGGGCCTTTGTATTGTGCAGCCAGAACCTTCACTGTCAGCCCGTGACTGTTCCAGCTGCAAATCTATTCTATCCCTGAGGAGAGTTCGAGCCTGCTGACCTCGGCGCGTAACAATATCTAATTAAAAATTTCTAAGTCTGTGACCTTGACCTTGAAGCCATAGGCATGAGTGGGGGTATTGCCAAATAAACATTTGGACCTGTATCTATCATCATAGCATACATAAGCCAAATCCACAATATAGTTTGGAAAATTTGAGCTCTTTAAAATCTTTCTCATTAAAATTGTCTAAGTCTGTGACCTTGACCTTGAGGTCATAGGCATGGGTGGGGGTATTGCTGAATAAAACTTTGTACCTATATCTATCATCATATGAACCAAAGCCATCATAAAAGTTCAGGTTCTACCAGGTACAAATACCTTAACTGGAGTCTTTTTAACATGGAAAATTTCTAGGTCCATGACCTTGACCTTGAGGCCAAGGGCATGGGTGGGGGTATCGCTGAATAAAACTTTGGACCTATATATATAATCATACCAAATATGAACCAATTCCATCAAATGGTTTGGAAAATATGAGTTCTAAATGTTCAAGTCTACCCGTTACAAAAACCTTAACCTGAGTCTTTAACACTGAAAATTTCTAAGTCTGTGACCTTGACCTTGAGGTCACAGGCATGGGTGGGGGTATTGCTTAATAAAACTTTGGATCTATATCTATCATCATACCAAAGATGAACCAGTTCCATCAAATGGTTAGGAAAATATATGAGTTCTAAAAGTTCAGGCTCTACCTGTTACAAAAACTTTAACCTGAGGTTACAGGATCACGTACGTAAGTACGTACGTACGTACGTACACACACACGTACAGACGGACGTACACATGTACGCACGTACGGAAAACCGAAAAACTATATGCCCCTGTAGCGTGAGATTATTGATCCTGTGAGATTCTTCAGTCGCACCGGAAGCGGCTGAAATCCCTCACGGAGGGGTGTGAGATAATTCAGCCGTGAGACGTGTAATACGATAACTCTATAAAAGACTGGGGTATCGAAACTCTCTTAGAATATTAAATGATAAATTATGCTGGCACATTAATTAAACTTTAATTTTATGCTGTAGAAGCCTATCTAAGGAATTCAGAAGCTGTGTTACTAGTGATTTTATAATATTATATTATTTATTTATTTATTTATTTATTTATTTATTAATTTATTTATAGGCGACTCGCACCGCTTTTCCTGGTCAGGCTTAGATCCTGTAAGCCGTGTACCAGTACTCGTGTGCGGTCGGTTTCAGCTCTGCGTTGAAGCATCGTGCAGCCTATCTATTTTTCAAGCCATGCCAGATAGGCGGGGGCAAGCTGACTTCTTACTTCTAACTTCTGCTTCGACGTTGTTTAGGTAGGTGAGTAAGTAGGTAGGTGTTTTGTGGCTAGATAGGTAGGTAGGTGGGTGGCTGGGTAGGTAGGTAATTTTGAGTTGAGGTTTAACGTCCCCATCAATACTGTATAGGTCATTTGGAGACGATGTTCCAATTTCATAGGACCCGACTTTGAGATAAAAAGACATCTCAAGACCTGCCACCCAATGAAACGATATGGAGCGTGATAGCCCAGTGGTAAGTGCACTTGCCTCTGATGCTTGAGGTCCCGAGTTCGATCCCCCGCAGCGGCGATAAAATTTCGGTGTCCGAACACGCTCCATTGGCATCATTTGCAGGGTTGAATGTCTTAAAGTGCACCGTCCTTCGCATCGGGACGTTAACTGGAGGCCCCCCTGTGCAGGGAGAACCATCCCCTGTGCAGGTTAAAGATCCCTACCGTAATTTCATGATTACTGTGTCGGCTTTCATCCTGCAAACCTGGAGTGTATGTAATGTACACCTGCGGTAATGGCCAAATATGACCGACGCAGTATCAGTAGAAAGAAAGAAGGAAAGAAAGAAACTAATAGTGTTTATATGCATTGACGGTCCGACTCGCATCACTTTTGGCGAGGGCTTAAGCGGTTTGCCAGTACTCATGTGCGGTCGGGCATCATGCAGCCCATCATTTCTTAAAGTCCCAATGGGCGGGGTAGATTTAAGCAGGTAGGTAAGGAGATGTGTCTCGGTGGGTGGGTAGGTTTGATTTGAGGTTTAACGTCCAAGTCAATACTAAAAAGGTCATTTGGAGACGATACTTCCAATTTCGTGGTACCCGACTTTGAGATGTAAAGACATCTCAAGACCTGCCGCCCAACGAAACCAATAGGGTTGTTATGCATGGACGGTCCTACTCACATCACTTTGCCTGGGCAGTCTTGTGCTTTGTTTGTTTGTTTGATTTGAGGCTTAACGTCCCAGTCAACACTGTAAAGGTCATTTTGGAGACGTAGCTTCCAATTCTGTGGGACTTTTACCCGACATTTAGATGAAATGACATCTCAAGCCCTGTCCCCCAATGAAACCAATAGGGTTTATTGGTTTCTATAGCATGCACGGGCTTAGATCCTCTAAGCGGTTTACCAGTACTAGTGTGCGGCCGGATTCAGCTGTGCGTGGAAGGATCATGCAGCCTATATATTTCTTCAAGCCTTTATGGGAGGGTGCTAAGGGCAGGCTTAAGCGGTTTACCAGTACTTAGGTGGTAAGGAATCATGCAGCCCATCTAGTTCGTTAAGTCCAGATGGGCGGGGTAGATTTAGCCGGGTAGGCAGGTGGGGGGTGTTGGTGGGAAGGTAGGTTTTGTTTGATTTAGGGTGTAACGTCCCCGTCAACACTGTAAAGGTCATTTTGGAGACGTTGCTTCCAATTTTGTGTGACTTTTACCCGACATTGAGATGAAATGACATCTCAAGCCCTGCCGCCCAATGAGACCGATAGAGTTTATAGGCATGGACGAGCCGACTTGCACCGCTTTGCTTGGTCAGGCTTAGATCTTCTATGTTGTTTACCAGTACTCATGCGCGGGTCGGTTTCAGCTCTTCGTGGAAGCATCATGCAGCCCATATACTTCTTCAAGCCCCGGTGGGCGGGGGCCTAAGGGAAGGTAGGTAGATGTTTGTTTGCTTGTTTATTTGACTTGAGGTTTAAAGTTCCCGTCAACACTTTGAAAGTGGGTTTGGAGACATTGCGACCAATTGCGACCAATTTGTTGGATTTTTACCCGACATTGAGATCCAATGACTTCTCAAGCCCTGTCGCCCAATGAAACCAATAAGGTTTATTAGCATGGGCGGTCCGCCTCGCACCGCGGTTCCTGGACAGGCTTAAATACTCTAAGCGGTTTACCAGTACTAGTGTGCGGGCCGGATTCAGCTCTGCGTGGAAGTATCATGCAGTCCATATATTTCTTCAAGCCTCTATGGGCGGGGGCAGAGGGCAGGCTTATGCGGTTTACCAGTACTCAGGTGGTAAGGAATCATGCAGCCCATCTAGTTCTTCAAGTCCAGATGGGCGGGGTAGATTAAGGTAGACAGGTCAGGTGGGGGAGGTGTTGGTTGGAAGGTAGGTTTTGTTTGATTTGGGGTTTAACGCCTCCGTCAACACTGTAAAGGTCATTTTGGAGACGTTGCTTCCAATTTTGTGTGACTTTTATCCGACATTTAGATGTAATGATATCTCAAGCCCTGCCGCCCAATGAGACCGATAGAGTTGATAAGCATGGACGAGCCGACTCGCATCGCTTTGCTTGGTCAGGCTTAGATCCTCTAAGCGGTTTACCAGTACTCATGCGCGGGTCGGTTTCAGCTCTGCGTGATTTCCAGACCGCCGAGTTATCCGCATATTGAGACAGCTCACACGACAGATCTTTTAGCACATCATATTGAGTGTTGATAAGAATGTTAAATAAAATTGGACTAAGAACACTGCCCTGGGGAGAACCGTTGTCAAGTACCTTCACTTTGGACAAGTTAGATCCGACCCTAACCTGTATTTTTCTATCTTTAAGGAAGTCCTGTACCCAACCTAATAATCTGCCTTTAATATTGAATTTGTTTAGCTGCATTAGCACTCCATTGGTCGACATAAGATCAAAAGCTTTTTCTACATCCAGGAATATACAGAGAAGGTCCCTATTCTCCATTTTAGCTTTTAGTATCGCAGTCTGTATTCGAATAAATTGATCAAGGGTAGACCTTTTTTTCTAAAACCAGATTGCGTAGGTGCCAAAAGTTTGTTCTTTTCAAAATGACTCGTAAGTCTGTTTGCGATCATAGTTTCCATGACCTTACATGTTACTGATGTTAAAGAAATTGGCCTGTAAGATCCTGGTTCATGAGGTGATTTATTTAGTTTCAGAAGTGGTACTATTGTTCCCAGTTTCCATTGGTCTGGTAGTTTACCCTCAGTCCATGATTTGTTAATCAGTTGTAAAATTTGCCATTTGCATTTTTCAGAAGCATTTTTCAACATATCGCAGAGACTGCGGGCATTCCACTGCACCACTTTCAATTCTGTTCTGCGGTTTATTGAGCCCATTATCACAACCTAATCGTTAAGAGGTAAAAACTATTTCTTACTTAGTCTTGGTTTAGGTGGTACAACGATTTTACCTCTGTAGACTTTACCCACATCAGGAGTTCTGCGATCTTGAAGCTCCTTTTGCAGGCTCTTCCCTGTTCGACGTGACTGGTTAAGTCCACTACTGTTTGTGTTATATCTGCGTGCATGTGTTGGCTTGGTTTTGCGTGGTTTAGGAGAGGATGAAATTGGTTTTGCTATGTTTTCCTTTATTAACCTGTCATACAACTGCTCAGGTGTCTCTGACCGCTGCACAGCCGTTTGTTGTAGTTCAGGCAGCTTCTTGTGCCTTTTTTGATTTGGAACAATTGATTGAGGGGGCTCTGGAACTGAAGATTGGGATAATTTAGGAGTATGATCAGGTTCAGACACAGAAGTATTCTTATGATGAGTCCCACAAGGAGCATTATCATTAATTGATATGCAGTCATTACTTTTAGGATCATTTTCTTCCAACAATTGTGCTGTATTACAGACGAGTGCATCTATAGCCTTATCCCTGGTTTACTGTGTTAAGCCCTGCATTGTGTTTAGAAAACCTGTTTGGTTGACATTAGGCATTAATATCCCATATAAGCAGAAAGGTGTGAAAATATGTCACTGTATTTTGATAAGCATGGGGACAACAGGAAATGTGAAACCATAAATCACACATGTTAATCACCTTGGTATATAGCCAAAATTTAAATCTCATGAAACCCATGTTTAACAGGATTCAATATCCTTTGGAAGCTAGGAATACACCGAAGAACTGAAAAGGTAAGAGTGTACATGTTTACTCTCAGCCGCGGACTATGATTAATATTATCATTATCATTTACTATAATTGTTATTATTATTGTTATTTTATTATCATTCATATTATTATTATTATTATTATTATTGTTGTAGAAGGGCACTTATATTGCGTTCAGGCTTATTTAGGCAGATTAATTTTAAAATTTCCAAAGAACTTGCTTTTAAAAGAATTAATTAAAAATTATTAAATTATTAAAAATATATTGAAACATTACCATCAAATTTTTAGATAAAACATTCTGATATTTTTCATATATATAAAGTGGGGTTTAATGGGGTTTAAATTATAGGCGTTTTTTCGTAATAATTTCAAGAATATACATGTATCCGCATATATTTTGTTCTTGTTGAACACATGATACCTATTTATGGCATAAATAAATAAATAAATTAATTAATTAATTAATTAATTAAAGTGTTCTATTTAAAGTTCGTAATGTTAGCATTTTAAACATAGGCTCAAGATGAAAGGTGCAGGGGCTAACAGGAAATGGATGACATTTCTCACGGCCTTCTTGCGCATGCGCAGATATACCTTGGTATTAACTTTCTCATGGGTTTCAAGATCTCACGCTACACCCCCGGCATCATAAAAATGGGTTAAAATGTCGTCTGCTAGTTGCAATACGCAATTTAAGGGTTAAAGAGTGAAAAATTCGTATCAGAAACCTTTATGTCTCATTTCCTTTTACCCTTTTTGTACCAAATGGATCTTCCACCTTATATATAGCAGGAGACCACTTCAAAATTCAGGTGTCAGGTTGCAGTTTTCATCAAAATTTATTTGGAAAATGGCTGAACTTTTTGGCAAACAGTGGAGGCTCTGATCAGATGCCATATGCTACGGCGTCTGATCTGGGCCAGCACTCTTTGCCAATTACCCATTTTGGGGTTTCCGGTACAAAATGGGTTAAAATGTCTGCTAGTTGCAATACTCAAGTTAAGATTTAAATATTGGAAACCTTTATTTCTCATTTCCTTTAATATGAACACCTTCACACATCTCTCAACCTTTAAAACAATACAGAAATTTTAGAGCAGACACATTTTTATTTTTTAACCCTTGAGATGTCATTTCATCTCAATGTTGGGTAAAAGTCCCACAAAATTGGAACCAACGTCTCCAAAATGACCTTTACAGTGTTGACAGGGATGTTTAACCTAAAATAAAAAAAACCTTAAGATGCCAATCACAACAACTGTCATCTGCTTTGCTGTCTGCCGGTTACTTTAAAAATAAGTGCTGCAAACAGTGTGGTCCAAGATCAGACTGCTCCTACAGGAGCAGGATGATCATGGTCCACAAAGTTTGCCTGTATGCAAAAAATACCCAGTAAGTTTAAAAAGTTTGCACAAAAATGCAGCAGACATCATAAATAGAAGACATTTTCAGCTGCAGTTATTCTAGGTGTCTTAAGGGTTAAATTATTTTTTTCAGAGAAAATAGGAGAAATATTTAATAATAATAAAGGTCCCGATCAGCGGTTTAAGAGTAAATTGAACATGGCTGAAACAAAACATCCCCAGAGTCAGGCCATGACACAGAGCTAAGCAGATTTTGAAAATATCATTAGGTCATTGATGACGCCTAATTGGCTGAAACTACCTAGTCTGGCCAACAAAAGGTTGTACAATCCATATTTTTCAGCTCTGTGGCGTATTCATTGCTTCCAAAGGGTAACCCTTTCATAAAGATATTTGGCACTGGTTTTGTGACACCGGTACTCTTCTTCGGCAGGCTTGTACATAAGCAGTTAACCACTACAGTGCATGTTTGTTTGTTTTGGGAGATTTACAGCCCAGTCAACACTATTATCACAGGTCATTTTGAGCCGGACAGTTTACCTATCCACACTTTTCCTGGGCATGTTTATACGTAGGCGGTCAACCAGATCAGTGCACATTCTTTTGCCAGAAACTGGCAACTGACCTTCTTAATGTTGCCGACCCCGGCAGGTATCGAACCCGTGTCCTCCTGATCACTGATCATCAGTAAGACGCGCATCTGATTCAGCTATAGAGGCCTGCCTAGTGCACAAACTGATAACTGCCCTTTCTGAATCAGCTATATATAATTACCCGAAGACAAATTTCATTATCAAACTTCGCGAAAGAATGTTGCCACCCTGGCTGGGATCAAACGAACCACCTCCTGATCAACAGTCAGAAGCACATCCAATTGAGAAAGCAGTACTTTACTGACCAAGTTTATGTACAGACGGATGCCAATATATGTCATATCTCTGAGAATGGTGCTAGTTTGTTAATTTTACCTGCCAATCTGAGCGGTCAACTCCGTGAGACGATTGGAATCTACTTTTAGAATGCCTAATTTCTTTAAGTGACCTGAAAATATAAAGAATCTAATCAAGTGTCTTGTTGAATTAGATATTTGAAACTTGTGATACTTTTTTTTTCAAAGGCCAAATAAAAGCATGTATATTTAGGGTTTCCTAGCCCTACTAAATTATTTTGATGAAACCCCTCATAGCCCCAGATAACAGGGGTTAACCACATATTATTTTTCTTATTTCTGCACTAAGACATATGTTGCAGCTACTTCTAACGAGTACACACAACGCTTCTAATGAGTACCATGGCATATCTAATGAGTACTTACAATGTATGTTTACACGCAGATATAAGATTATATCCGTGGTTTTTTTATGAAAAAGTGCCATTCACAACTAATGTATTTTTTCCATTTTCTGAAATTATGATGTTTGAATTATGATTTTTTGTTGGTGGGCTCTTTTGCACAAAATTTGCATTTTTCCACACAGTTCTAGGTAAGGATAATTACTAAGGATAATTTAACCTATTTTGTACCAAATAGAACCTTCCTCCTTATATATACCATGAGTCCATTTCAAAATTTAGGGGTGTCAGGTTGTGTTTTCTTCAAAATTTATTCGGAAACCGACTTAACTTTTTGCAAACAGTGTAGGCCCTGATCAGACACCGCATTCTGTGACGTCTGATCTGGGCCTGCAGTTTGCCCTGGTACCCATTTTGGGGTTTCTGGTACTGAATGGGTCAAGGATATTCCTTCCTTACTTCTCCATCAAATCATATTACTGTAATGATCCTAAGTATTGGGACAGGAAGCCCTAAGCAAACAGTACAGACCCAGAACAGACTGCTCCTGAAGGAGCAGTCTGATCCTGAAGGAGCAGTCTGATCAGGGTCTACACTATTTGCCATTCCGTCTGCACCTTTTGGACGCCTTGCTAGGTCGTGAAAGGAATATGTTTAAATTTTAGGAGACTTACAGAAAGTCCTAAAGGTGTCTGAATTTTGATGATTTCTTTACAGTAGATTATACAATGACTCCTGCTCTCTCCTGCTCATAAACATTATAATAACCAACAAACATATTTTCTGCGGATTTATGCACCAATAGCCTTTTTGTTCCCTTTTTACGCAAGCAATACAAATGAGCATGTGCTTGGCAAAATCTACAAGGCTTGTGTGACCAGCGAAGACTCAGATCAGCCTGCACATTCGAGCAGTCTGATCAGAGTCTTTGCTGATCGCATGTACCTACTATAGGCTAATATCTATGAAAAGAGACATAAGCAAAAGGCCTTGTCATATTGTCATAGTGAAAGGGGGCACATTGATTTGTATCTCTGTTGGTCACATGGTCTTATTGTAGGTTTTGTCATGCGCCGGCTCAAATTTCGTTGATTTGTTTGTGTTTGTTTTGTAGTCTAATGGCCAAGCCAACACCAAAAAGGTGATATTGAGCTAGTCTGTTAACCTAACCGAAGTTTTATCACCTTGGGGCCAGTACACAGTCCTGTATTCACTGTATGTATTCAGACAAACAGGCGTGAGTAAACAGCTATTTTTAGGCAAAACACTGGGATAGAAAATCATACAGGACAAGTATGGTTAAGGAGTTGAGGTGAATACCATAGCTATTCATGTATTCCATGAAATAGAGCAATCATAACACAATACTAGGGCTGACTATCGATGCCAATTTTGACTATCGTGATAGTATTGCTATCGTGGAGACTACTATCACGATACTATCACTATCGTGGCATACTATCACGATACTATCGTGATACTATCGGGAACACTTATAAATTATTCATAGATGTTATAACACTCACATAAAATGGCTAAGAGTGACAGAACGAGTTAGGAAAATTCCAATGGCCTAAAATTGTATGTTTATTGTGTGTTTCAATATCAGCATTCATTCCCTCGGGGCTATTCCAGAAAAAAACATCATGGGGAGACGGCTCTTTATATATATCCCCACCACCGCCTAAAACTAGTTTGCTGCTTCCAGTATATATGCCTGTAAGTGATGGTTATCATAGCTTTAATACCTTTGCAGTGTTTGAGATTTTCTGCTTGTGAAAACTGACACATGCTGATCGTTCTTCGATTCTTTGATGTTTGCCACCTGTGTTAAATTAATCTGTGGATTCAGTTAATTAGGTAACCCGATTATTACATAGTATTACGTAATCACAGCACGCTATTTTAGCACCTCTTTAAGGGCGACATGAATCTAACAAACTGCATTAAAACTTGAACTTACATATTTTTTATTTGAAGTTAGCATCAAAAGCTAGACTATCAAAATAGAAGTAAAGCAATTATCAAGTCGGTTTTTTCATTTAGCAATATGTACAGGGCTTGACCTAGGCTCTTTGACATTTAGTCCTTGCACAAAAGACAGCTTAGACAAGCAGCAATAATAAAACAAAGTTTTCATGTAATGAAATTTGGCCGTTTCGACATGTTATTTTTTCTGGAATATCCCTCTATTATAATACAAAGACAACCAAAAATAGAATCAGAAAGACCCACGAAAAATAAAAACGCCAATTTGTCCCAGGTTGTCCAGTGTCCACCATCAAAACGTCCGAATCACCTTAAGAAAGTACTTGATAGACGGAGACCTAAGGCCTCGCGCTGCACGTTTTTTCCCCCTACAGGATGACGACAGGAAAATAAAACTTTGTCTGCTTAAATATTCCCCCAAGAATTCAATCCCAATCGGTCAGGCCAGCCGACTGATGACATCATCATTGATGCATTTGTGCATACTTGCCGACTTATCTGAGTCTAGCATGTACTCGCATGCACATTCTGTGCATTTTTCGAGAAATGCATTTCTAATGAGACAACAAAAGTGCGGTTTAATAGTCTGGTCCTTATGCGCAAAAAGAGTCACATATACAACAAGTTAAACTGCATTATACTGTCATTTATTACGCATTTATTTACCTATATGAATAAGTCAGCACAGCAAAAACAAACATTTCTTCATACAAAAGATCAGCTTGTGCATCTTGCAAATGTCTTCGAAACTGAACAGGGAAATGGCGTTTGTCCCAGAAGTTATACTACGCAAGGATAGTACAAACAGCAAGCATTTATATATGACTGCGCAGGCTGATCTGAGCCTTCACATGTCGCACAGGTTTCACTGTCAGGTTTTCAAAAAGTTGCATGCAACAAACGCGTGTTCAAACTATCATTGACGTTTTGTATTGAAAAACGCGGGAAATTTTCTGACTGCCTCAACTGCACGTGCAAAAATGACGGCGGGAAATTCATCGCCGCGAGAAATTCACCACACGGCAAAAAACTATGATACACATGTGCGACCAGCGCTGACTCAGATCATCATGCACATATGTGAAGGCTTATCAGTCTGTCCTGATTACAGCTGAATGGATTTCCTAAGCAAAAATACTTGCGTAATTACACAACAGTACAGGTATATTTTCAAAGTATATTCAAGAAAAATACAAAAACAATCGAAACTATCGATAGTTGAGTGAACTATCGGCGATAGCTATCGATAGTCCAAAGTACTATCGATGCATTGCTATCGAGGCAGTCCCTATCGCGATGCATCGAACTATCGATGCATTGTTACACCCCTACACAATACTACCTACCTACACCTTCCGGCAGTTTATCGAGGTTATTTTGAGATAGGCACAAGTCTGTCAGGTTTGACAAGCCTGATATTTCCTCAGGTAAATATTCCAGTACATTCTCGGAGACATCTAGCTGGGTGAGTTTCTTCAAATTTCCTATTTCCTGCAATAAGAAAACCTGAGACGGTTCTAACGAGCACCCACAACCTACAGTAGAACTTCGATGGCTCGAACATCGATGGCTTGTTTACCATGGATGCGTCGAACCCATTCTTGAGCCCCTAGCAAAATCCTCTACATAAGAAATAGTGGGGAATAATTAAGGAGATTTTAGTCTTTTATCTTGCAAATGTATGCTGTGTGTATTCATTAGAATCGCCTCGATGAGGTGATTCTAATGAGTACACACATCATACATATTCATTATAAAACACCGAACAGATGTCTAAAAGTATTTTGTTATGGCTCCTGGCAGTAACCTCAGTGGCTCAAACAACCCCTGTCTCGAACAGATTTGAGGTCCCAAAGGTGTTCGAGCCATTGAAGTTCGACTGTATGTTTTGAAGGAATAAGGAAATATCACAAATTTCATCAAGAAAGTCCCAATTTGAAGATGTTTTGTTTGTTTGTTTCTTTGATTTGAAGTTTTACGTCCCCGTCAACACTGTATAGGTCATTTTGGATACATTGTTTCCAATTCTGTGGGACTTTTACCTGACATTGAGATGAAATGACACCTCAAACCCTGTCACCCAATGAAACGAATAGGGTTTATAAGCATGGACGGTCCTACTAGCACCGCTTTGCCTGGGCAAGCTTAGATCCTCTAAGCGGCTTACCAGTACCCGTGTGCAGTCGGTTTCAGCTCTGCGTGGAAGCATCATGCAGCACAAATATTTCTTCAAGCCCCTATAGGCGGGAGCTATTGAAGATGTGAAAGAATGCACTATTCCCACGGGGCTTTTGTCTTAACTAGTCAAAACTCTGAAGACAGATTTTCTTGTGATAGGGCCCTTATGATAATTGAGAAATTTTAATTTCTGTTCTGAGATTTTGTTTCTACTTTGTTTTTGTATGTGTGTTTTATCTATTTACCACAAAAATCCCCCAAAAAATCAGACACCTTGAGAACATGCTATAATACTTAATTTTTTAAAAATTTGTTTCACAATCCAGCAAGGAGTCCAAAAAGAGCAGATGGAATGGCAAACAATGTAGATCCTGACCAGACTGCTCCTTTAGGAGCAGTCTGATCTGGGTCTGCACTGTTTGCTTAGACTTATTTACCGCCAATTTCTCCTAAAATTTTAAAAATTTGTTTCACAATCCAGCAAGGAGTCCAAAAGGTGCAGATGGAATGGCAAACAATGTAGACCCTGATCAGATTGCTCCTTTAGTCTGATCTGGGTCTGTACTGTTTGCTTAGACCTGTCTGGCCCAATACTTAGGATCATTAAAGTATCTATTTTTTTTTTTTTTTGGGGGGGGGGGGGGGGGGGGGTTGCTGTGGGGATGGGTGAACCTTTTCAAGATAACAAGATCGACTTTTATAAAGCCGATCATTAACTGGAGGTAGGGAAAAACAGAGAACCTAGACAAAAAAGAAACAAGAAACACTTGAAATGGGCAACACATATGATCTAAGTGAGGCTTGGGTTTCATGTGAATTCATGTCCCACCTACAAGCTAAGTCATACCTGGAAGAAACCTTGTTTCAGACTAACCCAAGTGAGGAGAAACCCAGAATTGAACCCACAACCCCTGGTGTATAAGGCAAGCAGCTTATCCACCACACATGCACGTGAACCAAAGAGACTAAATCAAGGAAATAGAGGATCTTACACAAGTGGTCTTTTCGCACGATATTTTATGAAACGAGCCTTTGGCGAGTTTCATAAATGTCATATGAAATGACTACGAGAATAAGATTCTTTTTGACAACGAGTGCAAGATTCTGTTTATCATATGACCATTTGAAATGGGATTTTATCACCTTTGAATTTGACAATCTTTTCACATAAAATGCATGGTTGACATGGACCTCATCATGAAGTTACTTAATCCCCCCAGTGTTATTTCATGTGTGGTCATACGATTTTTATTACACAACATTATCCACTGCTTATTAACGATGTCATATGATAAAGGAAGATAAGGATAATATTTCCTATTTTTTCTTGTCAGAAGCATAGGATGTGAATGTTGGAATCACCTCAATTAACCCTTATCCTGCTGAATAAATTAGTAAGCTACAACGATGCTTGTCTATCAACAAAACAAATTATTTTATGCAGTGTCTTCGTTCAATTCAGAAACTGCATGACAGTGTGGATTCTGATCAGTTTGGGTTGTTTTGTTCAGCAGCATAAGGGCTACGACCGCTATGTTACAGAGGCCTATCCAGTGGTTTTGTTAAAAATACTTAAGGGGAATGGGAACACCTAGCACATTTTTCTGCCATTTTTCAAAGGGAGACAACTTTTGGGACTTCCTGTTCGCTTTTCTATAACTCAGTACCATGGAAAAAGGGGTCAACTCTTAAAAGGATAGAATTTACTCCTCAGGAGCAAATATTCTGTCCTTTAAGAGTTGATCCCTATTGACATGGGGGACAAATAATACTTTTGCAGAAGTTGCCTCCCCTGAAGGTGTATCCAGTCCCCTTAAATACAATCAAACTTCAACTGCTCAAATACCTTAAATTTG
This sequence comes from Lucinisca nassula, assembly GCA_963580285.1. NCBI lineage: Eukaryota > Metazoa > Mollusca > Bivalvia > Lucinida > Lucinidae > Lucinisca > Lucinisca nassula. The sequence continues at coordinate 12,596,245 of OY757020.1, forward strand.
GTTAAGGTTGTTGTTGCAGCCACTGAGTTTTATCAAAACGTCATGTCAGGAGGCATAAGGAGCAGTCCGATCAGGATCTACACTGTTTGTAATTGAGCAAAAGTCTTCGCAGCCAATATATCGGTCTAATTGTAAATGGTTCTAAAAGGCCCATTGAATAATGTCTGAATCCTTAGGATAAATACAGTAAACAGTTTAGGAGTCAACTTTAACCCTTTTTGTACCAAATGGAATCTTCCTCCTTATATATGACATGAGTCCATTTCAAAATTTAGGGGTGTCAGGTTGTGTTTTCTCCAAAATTTATTTGGAAAATGGCTGAACTTTTTGCAAACACTATAGGCCCTGATCAGAAGCCGCAGAATGCGGCGACTGATCTGGGCCTACACTGTTTGCCAGGGTACCCATTTTGGGGTTTCTAGTACAAAATGCGTTAGCAATAAAGAGTATTTGACTGGATGAGGTTTGACTGGATGAGGTTTAACGTCCCCGTCAACACTGCATAGGTCATTTTTGAGACGTTGCTTCTAATTTTGTGGGGTTTTTTTACCCGACATTGAGATGAAATGACATCTCAAACCCTGTCGCCCAATGAAACCAATAAGGTTTATAAACTTGGGTGGGACGACTCACACTGCTTTACCTGGGCAGGCTTAGATCCTCTAAGCAGTTTACCAGTACTCGTGTGCGGTCAGTTTCAGCTCTGCGCGGAAGCATCATGCAGCCCATTTATTTCTTCAAGCCCCAATGGGCGGGGGCCAGTATTTGACTGGAGCTAAGAAGGAGGTGGGGTGTGTGTGTGTGTGTGGGGGGGGGGGGGGGTGTATGAGAAGGTGTACACTTACCGGAGGCAATTCGCTCAGGTCATTACAGTCCAACCAGAGTTCTTGTAAAGAAGGCAGGGAACCAATCGTTTCAGGCTGAAAAATACAATACAGGCATTGGATCCTCAATGCTATAAATACTATGTCTACACATATTTTCAGATAAGATGGCATGACAAAGATATTTAAGGGGAATGGGAAAACCTTCAGGGGAGGCAACTCCACCAAAAGAATTTTTGTCTCCCATGTCAATAGGGGTCAACTCTTAAAGGAAAGAATTTGCTCCTGAGGAGCAAATTCTTTCCTTTAAGAGTAGACCCCTTTTTCAGTGGGACAGGGCTTATAGAAAAGCGAACAGGAAGTCCTGAAAGTTGTCTCCCTTTGAAAAATGGGGGAAAAATCTGCCAGGTGTTCCCATTCCCCTTAAGGAATAATTTTTCTTATTTCTTGTTGGAAATATGTTGTGGGTACTTGTTAGAACCGCCTTAATGAGAATACTTGTACTAACAAGTACCCACAACGTATGTTTAAATGGAGAAATGAGAAAAATTGTTCAAAATTATTCTCGCTATGCATCCTTATCTAACGCTATGATAGATATTGTCTGGTGATAAAACTCAGTTCAGATTTTGTAACTATGACCCAGCAAACACTATTTCAACATATGTTGCAAGTTAGGTATTTTCGGCCAAATTTCTTTGCTTATTTCAAACTTTCCACGTCACTAGGTAAGTGTGTAGATTTGACGGAAAAAGAAAAAACGTCGGCCCAGTTCTCCGTGTTGACAGAAATTAACAAATTTTCAGTTCCGTGGTAAAAAGTAAGGTTCAATTATACTCAAGCCCTGAATATTTCTGCTAGCAGGAGCGGGGACAAAGTTAAATCATTTCTAAGTGAAATAGCATTGCCAGATTTGTTAATAAATAGCTAACGAAGAAATAATTGGCGATAAAATTCTTCAAAATGTACCTTTGTTTACAGTTTTCCTGACTATGGAGCTTAGCTGCCAGCTCGAGAGTTCCCGGATGTGCCGAGGGAACAAATTTCCATTGACACATTTTCGAGCTAGCTCCCTTGATAACCACCCGTGTGACTGGGGAGTGTTTCTCAGAGAAATCAAAATCAGGTCCTTTTTGCCCTTGTCCTGCTTAATATTTAAATATGTCACACCCACTACTGGTTATCAACCAATCAGATTTCTTGATGCAAATTATTGCAACAAATTAATAAACTGAATGGCAAACAATGAAGATCCTGATCAGATGGCTTCTTCAGAAGTCATCTGATCTGGATCTACATTGTTTGAAATATATGACATACCCGAAGACAGATACAGATACCACCACAAACAGTGTAGATCCCGATGAGACTGCTCATAATGAGCCATCTCCGTCAGGATCTACACTGTTTGCCATTCTGTTCACGACTTTTGACGAAAACACTACTAGCAGCAATAGGTTAAGCCAAAATTCAAATAAGGAAGTGTCAATTTCAGAAGCAAGGGGGTGAAAGGGTATTCAGGATTTCTGCAAACATCAAATCTCATTTCTACAGGGAACCAGTGCTTCAGCTGAAGTGCACGACCCGCCGGATGCTTTTAGCTTTATGAGTGTTACCATATATGGGTATGGCGGCCATTTTGGTCATGTGACCTGGACATAAAACGGTTCCCCCAATAAATGCGCCATATCGTAAGGAGCAAAAATATATCTTATACTTTAGTACTGTATTCTGAATCGTTTGCAGGATAAAATCCAACACAAAAGCATATGTGTCAAAGTTTGACCTAGGCACAAAGAAGGTCAAGGTCAACCCAGGGTCACCATTTTAGCAATTTATGATGGGCCTACGTTCCAGATGCTATTTATCAAGTTTCGTGGAAATCTGCACAGTGGTTCTGGAGAAGACTATTTTTGAAGGGCTTTTACCAAATATTGCTTGGCGGCCATTTTGGTCATGTGACCTGGACCCCATGAGGAAATTTTGGTTTCCCCCATCCCGTAGAGGCTCCATATGAAATTTGACTTCAATCGGCCCAACGATTTCCGAGGAGAAGCAGTTCAAAATTTTTCACATTTTTCGCCTCGGCGAGGCTGTACTAAATGGAATGTAATATTTCGCAAGTTCATTGATAAAATCTCATTGATATTTATCAGTATGCCAAAAATTGTTTAAATATTCCAAGCGGTTAAGTCACTATCACCAATTTTCACAAACGGGTTACGGACGGACCCAAAGAAGGTCAAGGTCAACCCAGGGTCACCATTTTAGAAATTTATGATAGGCCTACATCCCAGATGCTATTTATCAAGTTTCGTGGAAATCTGCCCAGTGGTTCTGGAGAAGACTATTTTTGAAAGGTTTTTACCATATATGGCTTGGCGGCCATTTTGGTCATGTGACCTGGACCCCATGAGCAAATTTTGGTTTCCCTATCCCATAGAGGCTCCATATGAAATTTGACTTCAATCGGCCCAACGGTTTCCGAGGAGAAGCAGTTCGAAAATTTTCACATTTTTCGCCTCGGCGAGGCTATACTAAATGGAATGTAATATTTCGCAAGTTCATTGGTTAGATCTCATTGATATCTATCAGTATGCCAAAAATTGTTCAAATATTCCAAGCGGTTAAGTCACTATCACCAATTTTCACTTACGGGTTACGGATGGACAGACAGACAAACCATATATGGCTTGGCGGCCATTTTGGTCATGTGACCTTGACCACATGTGCAAATTTTGGTTTCCCCCATCCCATAGAGGCTCCATATGAAATTTGACTTCAATCGGCCCAACGGTTTCCGAGGAGAAGCAGTTCAAAAATGTTCGAAAATTTTCACATTTTTCGCCTCGGCGAGGCTATTCTAAATGGAATGTAATATTTCGTAAGTTCATTGGTTAGATCTCATTGATATCTATCAGTATGCCAAAAATTGTTTAAATATTCCAAGCGGTTAAGTCACTATCACCAATTTTCACAAACGGGTTACGGACGGACAGACAGAATGACAGAATGACAGACTGACAGAATGACACGGTGATTTTAGGGCACTCATAGAAAAAACCGACCTAAGTCGGTTGCTTTTTCTGCGGGTCGTGCAATTTGCAAAACATAAGAATGTGACAAGAATTAATTGGAATAATTCAGCAGAAAAGTTAAAGAGGCTTAATCCATATATGACATTGGAATCTGACTGACAAGGTTTGGACCATTTCCTATTATAGGGTTTCAGGTTTGCTTTGTTTGTGCTAAGTTTTACAAAAATGAATGTTCTGTAAGCAAACAGTGTAGACCAAGATCAGATGCAGCATTCTGCTGCATCTGATCTCGGTCTACACTGTTTGCCAATCTCCCAAAAATGTGATGCTAGGCATGTAATGGGTTTAAAAGAATGAGATCAAATAGATTTGTTTGACTTCTTATTTCAAATTTCGTAGCAGATGACAAGATGATTTTTTCAGATTAAACATGGTTTGACATCATTTCATATGAAAAAGCCTGCCCAGCAGATGATACACATGCAACAGGAAGCAGGGTTTTCATTTTTAAAATTGACAACAGATTCATTTATAAAAACAACAGATTAGGCCGGGGGTCGAGGGGGCCGCCTAGGCCCCCTTGTAGGTCCAGGGCAACGCCCTGGTTGGGGGGCAAGGGGGGCGAAGCCCCCCGGCCGAAAACGATTTTCAGCATTTTTGACCCTGTTTGGTGAGCTCTACTTGAAGGTAAATCTTGGATTTTTGTTACTGTATTTTCCTTAAATTTACCTTCAAATAGAATAATATGATAAGTGACACTGTGTTTATTATATCAATTTAAAAATTAAAGAAATGCAACACTTACGCGTTCTGTGTAATCTTTTCCAACCTTTGTACCAAAGTGATCATTATAGCAGGAGTCCATATGATATCAAAATTTAGCCAATTAGGGTGTCAAATTTATTTGGAAACTAGCTGAACTTTTTGAAAACAGTGTAGGACCTGATCGGATGCCACATTCTGTGGCGTCTGATCTGGCCATGCACTGTTTGCCAATTACCCGTTTAGGGGTTTCTGGTATGAAATGGGTTAAGTTAAAATGTTCTGGTATGAAATGGGTTAAGTTAACCTTTAGCATGCTGTAAGCGACAAGCCCTATCTTTGCAAACAGTGTAGATCCAGATTAGATGGCTTTCTTGAATCCGAAATCAAACAGATTTCGATTTGCCGTAGTCGGCAATTTCTTCTTTCTACTGTTTTCCGCCATCTTGTGAAACAACACGTGGTTGATATATATCGCCGATTTTGATTGGTCAAAAGCTTGAGCAATATCCAATGGATGACGTTTTACCATCGGCTTACGTAGCCGGCTTGTATATCGTAGCTAAGTTACACCGGTGTCGACGTAAATATTCACCGAACAAAATATATCCGCAATACGATCCCGATCGAATTTCGGCAGTTCCGGGAAAAACAACCGATCCAAACCCGATTTTAACCGATGGTTTCAATCGGCAATCGGCTAAAAATGAAAACCCTGAGGAAGCCTAATTTTTTCTTTAAAATATATATACTATCTGTTGGCTCCGATCCATCAGGGCTTGAAGATATAGATGGGTTGCATGATGCTTCCACGCAGAACTGAAACGGACCGCACAAGAGTACTGGTAAACCGCTTAGAGGATCTAAGCCTGCCCAGGCAAAGCGGTGCGAGTAAGACCGTCCATGCTTATAAACCCTTTTGGTTTCTTTGGGGGACAGGGCTTGAGATATCATTTCATCTCAATGTCTGGTAAAAGTCCCACAAAACTGAAAGCAACATCTCCAAAATGACCTATAGTGTTGACAGGGACGTTAAGACAATTTCATGGGACTTTTACCCAACAAACAAAATGTGATTAGCTTTGGAATTGGCTAACTATTTATCACCATTTATGGCGATTTTTCTCTAAAAGCCCAGACGTCCAAAACTAGCGTCATTAAACTTTGAACATCAAGACATTTTCACTAACATTTTTGCTGTAAAAAATGAGAGTAGCTTTTGCAGAAGCTACTCACATTTTTCCAGCAAAAATACCAGAGTATTTGATAATGAACTTTCTAGAACACTTAACATTTTAACCACTACCGAGCTTGTTAAGCTACCGACGCTTTTAACAGCTCAGCTCTATACTCACCAAGTCGTCTATTTCATTACTACCCAAGTCTAAGATCTCCAGCTTGACGAGGAATGACATTGAAGCGGGAAGTTGTCGTAGCATATTTTCTCTCAGCTCCAGTGAAACCAAGTTGCTCAAACTGAAAATAGATAATTTAACCCTTATGAGCCTTAAGATGCTGAGAAAAACTACATCTGAAAATATTAACTTCTGCTCAAAAACAGTCTGTAGGTATTATTTGGGCCCCGTCAAGGGATTTTGGTACTTATCGCCTATGCTAGCAGCGAAGGTTCAGGCGAGCCTGCGCATCCGCGCAGTCTCGCCAGAACCTTCGCTGCTCGCTAATACAAGCAGTGAATCAAGAGGAACCTTCAGACAGAAAGCCATATCCCTGGCCCCTCTGAATGGCTGGGCATGCGCAGTTAAAATTGTCAAGAAGGAATGCTCGAAGACACAAATTCGCTTGGCGGGGCTCATTTGGGAAGAACTCAAGAAGACAGTTCCAGTGAGTACCTATAATCTATATTTAGAATACAAAGTTAACAGAACCTGAAAGAGCTAGACAACAGTATACCAGTAGATCTTGTGTAGTTGTTATTCTGAAAAAAATAATTCATGGGTCAAATTATTTGTCAACTGACCCAAAGCTACTAAGCGTAGTAGCTTTATGTTGCTGATGTCCACATAGCAATCACTGATTTGTCCAAAATCCATGTAACCATCATTTTAACCCTTCTCATGCTGAATATTCAGTTTAGCCACACCCATTTCTGACTTTGTACCAATCAGATTACTTGATGTAATTTATTCCTATAAATTCATAAATGGAAAATCAAACAGTGTAGATCCTGATCAGATGGCTTCTTCAGAAGCCATCTGATCTGGATCTGCACTGTTTCCAAAGATAGGGGTTGTCGTGAACAGCAAGATAAGAGTTAAGCTGCACAATTCTCGTTGTGACACCAGAGTGTTGTGTAAAAGGGTTAACTGTAAAGCGTAGACTGAACACGTGATGACTGTTTGTTTGATTTCATGTTTAACGTTCCCGTCAACACTGTATAGGTCATTTTGGAGACATTGCTTCGAGATGAAATGACATCTCAAGCCCTGTCGTCCATGAAACCAATAGGGTTTATAAGCATGGACGGTCTGACTCGCACTGCTTTACCTGGGCAGGCTTAGATCCTCTAAGCGATTTACCAGTACTCGTGTGCCGTCGTTTTCAGCTCTGCGTGGATGCATCATGCAGCACATCTATTTCTAAGCCCCGATGAGCCATCAGTTGCTACAGAACGCAGTGTCTGATCAGAGCCTAACGAGTTTGCACAAACAAAGTGGCGAAATTCACTAATCAGGAAATTAAGGGTTCAATGAAACAGACTACTATAATGACCCTAAGTATTGGGACAGACAGGCCTAAACAAACAGTGCAGACCAAGATCAGACTGTTCCTGAAGGAGCAGTCTGATCAGGGTCTACACTGTTTGCCACTCCGTCTGCATCTTTTGGACTCTTTGCTGGATCACGAAACAAATTTTTTAAAATTTTAGAAGAATAAAAGCAAGTCCTCAAGGTGTCCAAACTTTTAGGATTTTTTTTTTTGCGGTAATTCTTTTCCAAGCTTAACCCTTGTCCTGCTGAACCCGGATATGCCTTATTTTCCAAACAATGAAGATCCAGATCAGATGGCTTCTGACGAAGCCATCTGATCAGGATCTACATTGTTTGCCATTCAGATTGTGAATTTGTTGCAAAAATTTTCATCAAGTCATCTGATTGGTTGATAATCGGTAGTGGGTGTGGCAGATTAAAATATTCAGCAGGAGAAGGGATAAAGACAATCAACCAACAACTGCCGTCAGTGTTTTGATTTTGTTAGTGTGACAGTTTCTCTTGCTGGTTTAGCATGCACAGAATAGATATATCATTAAAACATGCCTTTGAGCTAATTAGATCAGCATTAAACAAAATGTGCATTTCTCAAATATTTGTTGGACTCTTTTTGCTTGTGAAAACATATGAGAAGAACTGAATTTACACTAAATATTCGGACTCAACCTTTAATCATTCTTGTTCTAATTTGAACAAGTACTGGTTACTTCTCAATACTGTGTCTAAAAATAGCTGGATCAGTGACAAACAGTGTAGACCCTGATGAGACACCATCTCCTGCAGTCTGTTTGAATTGAGGTTTCACGTCCCTCTGGGGGTCTAAGCCTGCCCAAGCAAAGAGGTGTGAGTCGGACCGTCCCTACATATTAACCCTTTTGGTTTGTTTGGATGGTAGGGATTGAGATGTCATTTCATCTCAATGTCAGCTAAAAGTCCCACAAAAATGTCAAAAGCACGAACTTGACCAGGATGTTAAACCTCATTTCAAACAAACACTCAATGTAGAGATCCAGATAAGATTGAGACACAAGAATGATTGTTTTTTTTGCTTTGTTTGTTTTGTTTATTTGAAGGTCAGGTGGATTTGGTTCGATATATATATATTTTTTTTTTTTTTTTTGAAGATTATTTCACTCATATAGAACCGATCTTTAATCAGATGTGGGCAAAAACCGGAGAAAAACCACCTGACCTTCCGTTGCAGAACTTGACGTCTCAGATGTGACCCAAGCCAGGCTTGAACCCACAGCGGTGAGAGACATAATGATTAAGAGTCAGCGCTCTTATCCACTAGGCCACGGAGGACCGTCATCGGCTCAATATAAGAGAAATAATATAAAGCGGTAAAGCAAAAATATTTTTGATATCTCTACTATCTGGAGCTTCAGCATAAAACTGTGAGAGGCTATACAATAGAACAGCCTAGGAGACTGTTTTAACCCTTGTCCTGCTAATCCCGGATATGCCTTATCTTTGAAACAATGTAGATCCAGATCAGATGGCTTCTGACGAAGCCATCTGATCAGGATCTACATTGTTTGCCATTCAGATTGTGAATTTGTTGCAATAATTTGCATCAAGTAATCTGATTGGTTGATAATCGGTAGTGGGTGTGGCATATATGAATATTCAGCAGGACAAGGGTTAACCTCTATATTCAGCCAAAACACTCCAGGAGCACATAGATTTGAAGAGAATTTTACCATATAAATAGTTCCATGAGCTGAGCTGTCGTCTCACTACATACATGTAAGCATATATGGTTCCAGATAAACCGGAACAATAAGGAAAATTTGGGAATGTTTTTTTTTTTTTTTCTCCATAAAAATATCATGTAACATTGTTGTGGGTGGTTGCAATGAGACGATTAACACATTTTGTACCGGAAACCCCAAAAAGGGTACCCTGGCAAACAGTGCAGGCCCAGATCAGACGCCGCAGAACGCGGCGTCTGATCAGGACCTACACTGTTTGCAAAATGTTCAGTTATTTTCCGAATAGTTTTTGAAGAAAACACAACCTGACACACCTACATTTTGAAATGGACTTCTGCTATATATAAGGAGGAAGATTCCATTTGGTACAAAAAGGGTTAAATTTAACTAGACACATGTTTTTAACAAGGACTACAGGGTTCAAATATAATTTTTTTGATGGCTCGCAAGAATAAGCAAGTAGCATAACTTTTACTTGCTTAACTTTTCAACCAACTTGCTTTTGGACACTTGTAAACATTGTTATGGGTCTGCAGTGTTTTTGCTTCAGCTTGTCTGTCCCAATAGTTAAAAAAATTAAAATTTAATGAGTGCAATCACAGTGGAATAATGATACCAATCCCAGCAGGAATCAAACCCAAAACTTCCTAAATGCACCCAAGTGAGACAGACTCCAAGGCTTTTTTACTGTTGATAGAAAAATATGTTAGGCATTCTTCTGAGTACCTACAATCAATGCGCCCCCCGCCCATAGGGGCTTGAAGAAATATATGGACTGCATGATGCTTCCACGCAGAGCTGAATCCGGCCCGCACACTAGTACTGGTAAACCGCTTAGAGGATTTAAGCCTGTCCAGGAACGGTGGTGCGAGGTGGACCGTCCATGCTAATAAACCCTATTGGTTTCACTGGGCGACAGGGCTTGAGATGTCATTTCATCTCAACGTCGGGTAAAAGTCCAACAAAATTGGAAGCAACGTCTCCAAAATGACCTTTACAGTGTTGACGGGGACGTTAAACCTAAAATCAAACAAAACAAAACCTACAATCAATGGATTTTTTGTGTGTTTGAGTTTGAGGTCCCACCAACAACTACCATCATATCTGTGACACAATATGCACAGACTAATACTGAGTTGCCAAAATATGTTGTGTCTTGATCATAGAGCCATCTTAATTATAGTCAATGAAAATTAATTTTATCAGTAATTAAAGGTTAGTTGTCAATTTTGACACAATGTGGAACAATTTTAATTATGTATTGATTAAAATTAAATTGAAAGCAGCTTAAAGCCTGACGAAATGATGCGAATGCAAAAAATACCTATAATAGGTGCCTAGGTTTCTTGTTAAAACTTTACAAAAACAGTTAAACTTTTCATAAAATCAATATTTCATTTCTCAACTATAGTTTTTCAAAGTCAAATAACACAATTTTGTTGAAATATGGGATATCTGTAGCAATGAAACTGTGTCTTGCAAAAATAAGTCTGCACCACGCATTTGCCAATAAATAGCATCACTAACAGTGTAGTGACTATTGTGATGATCTCAAGTATTGGGATAGATAGGCCTAAGCAAACAGTGCAGACCCAGATCAGACTGCTCCTGAAGGAGCAGTCTGATCAGGGTCTTCACTGTTGGCCATTCCATCTGCTCCTTTTAGCCTCCTTGCTGGGTCATGAAACAGAATTGTTAAAATTCTAGAACTTAAGCAAGTCCTCAAGGTGTCCGAATTTTTAGGAATTTTACGCTAGTCTGTGTATATTGGGTCCATGGAGATATGGAGACTGGACCTCTCATTAATTAACCTTTACCATTCTCTGATTAATTAACCTTTACCATTCTCTAAGCTAACTAACTGATGATATTTTTCTTATTTTCAAAAAAAAACAAAGATTGAGCAATTTCTTTCTTTCTACTGATACTGTGTCGGTCACATTTGACCATCACCGCAGGTGTGCATTACATACACTCCAGGTTTGTCCAATGGAGACAATTTGCATGAAATGTCAAATCCTACCTTCTGGGAATAATAACAAGAGTTGTCAGAAGACAACATAGCTCGCCTTTGGGGGCCTAAGATGGATGAGGGCAAGTTATCAAAAAAATTTTCTTCTGTAAAACAGCCCAATAGACTGCAGCAAATGAAAGAGAACCAAAATGTACCCCTAATCATCCTGTTTTCAAGCCTTTCCACTGCAAAAAAAAAAAAAAATGAAAAAGAAATCTATATTTGATAAAAAAAAATTCTACCAAGTAATAACAAGGCATCACATCACAGATGATACAAATCCCCTCGAACAAGACAAATTAAAAAAAGCCTAGCCTAGCATTTGTGTAAAATTACATTATATCCATCAATAAATGTAGGTACTTAAGAGTGATGACAAAGTTTTTCTAAAAATAGCCACAGTGACCTTGACTTTGAGCCCCAGACCCTGAAAGTTGAACTTCATAACCAACATTTGTATGAAGTTATCTTAAAATCCATCAATAAATCTGGACACTAGAGCAATGATCAAGTTTTTCTAAAAAAAATAGCCACAGTGACCTTGACCTTCAGCCCCTGACCCGGAAAGTCAAAGTCACTCAAGATATTATCATACCAAACATTTGTGTCAAGGTATATTAAAATCCATCAATAAATGAAGGCGCAAGAGCGATGACAAAGTTTTTCTAAAAATAGCCACAGTGACCTTGACCTTCAGCCCCAGACCCTGAAAGTCAAACTCGCTCAAGATATCATCATTGCCAACATTTTTGTGAAGTTATATTAAAATCCATCAATAAATGTAGGCACTACAGCGATCACAAAGTTTTTTTCTAAAAATAGCCACAGTGACCTTGACCTTCAGCCCCGGAACCTGAAAGTCGAAGTTGCTAGAGATTCATCATACCCAATATTTGTGTGAAGTGATATTAAAATCCATCAATAAATTAAGGTGCAAGAACGCTGACAATGTTTTTTCTAAAAATAGCCACAGTGACCTTGACCCTGTCACCCTGAAAGTAGTGACCTTGACCTTAGGCCCCGGACCCTGAAAGTCAAAGTCACTCGAGATATCATTATACCCAACATTTGGGTGAAGTTATATTAAAATCCATCCATAAATGAAGGCGCTAGAGCGATGACAATGTTTTTCTAAAAATAGCCACAGTGACCTTGACCTTGAGCCCCAGACCCCGCTATGTTTTTAAAAAGAAAAAAAAAAGAAAAAAGAAGAGAAGAAAAAAAAAAAAAAAAAAAAAACTGTTCCTCCCCCGGGATTTGTACTCACGCAGCTTGCAGGTAAACTTTAACACAGAGAAGTAAAGGGAGGTAATACAGAGGAAAATATTAACTTTCAAAAAATCGAATTAAAGCCAAAAAACCTGTAAAATGAAGTACAATGATAATGTTAAATATTGTTTTTTTTACCAATTATTAATTATATATTCAAAATAAAGTTGTAAAACATCACATATAAGAGCTTGCCGGTAAACTTTAACCAAAAGCGGACGCCAACGCCAGACGCCCGGGGGTATGGCAATAGCTCCCCCTAACTTTCGTAAGGCAAGCTAATAAAATTAGTTCATTATGTTGTCTGCTTAAAAAAAAATATCAGGACAGCAAGCAGAGCATTAAAGACTTTCAAAGTCTGGAGAAGGTTGACATTAAACCCTGACCCCTGGTTTATGATGCGAAAAGCTTAATAACCACTTCTATCGATATCCATGAACCTTTTAATGACATCTCATTAAAGAACATCAGACTACATGTCTATTTTACTTAAAATACCATATTTTTTAAAACAACATAAAGTTGGCAATCAGCAAGAAATTAATGACTTTTTACAGCTATTATGTCCTTGATGGAAACATACATGTCACTACAGATCAGGATGATATTTTTCCTACATGACTGTGTATTTCTTATTAGAAATGTACCTTAATGATCCCAAGTATTGGGACAGATAGGCATAAGCTAACAGTGCCGATCCAGATCAGACTGCTCCTGAAGGAGCAGTCTGATCAGGGTCTACACTGTTTGCCATTCTGTCTGTACCTTATTGACTGTTAGCTCAACATAGCTGGATCATGACACAAATTTGTCAGGAGAATTACAGCAAGTCCTCAAGGTGCCTGAATTTTTAGGATTTTTACAGTATGTTGTGGCACCTTGAGGACTGACTTATTCAGAAATTTTAACAGATTTTTTTCAATATTCAAAAGGTGCATAAGGAATGGCAAACAATGAAGATCCTGATCAGATGGTTCTTTGATTTTTGTGTTCACGGAGATGTTGCACTGATGCGTGAGGAGGCCTTCATGCGGACTGAACAAATTATTTGTCTAAATCGCGACGGAAGTAAGGGCGAGGATTGTGGCCACGTAAAATCGATTTAAGCCCCCCATTGGAAATCATTCCACTGACCGTTCCAAGGCCTTTCTTCTGTGGCGGTTTATTTATAGTGTTGTTTGTTACTTACTGTGTGTATCACTTGTGTCTTTTTATTTTGGATGGCCATATGGCCATTTTGTGGGAAAGTAACTGTCCTTATGGCCTTCTTTTGTTTAGGTTTCCATTATGGTCTGGTCGCTTAATGTTTGTGTTTCTTTCCCTTTGGTGTCTTTGATGGGTGGAGTAAGTTAATTGTATCGATTCCTGATCTTTGTTTTACTTCTACTTTCCAGTCTGATCTGTGTCTGCACTATTTGCTTATAGTATTCCCAATACTCAGGATCATTGCGGTATATGTTTTCTTTCATAGTAAAGATAATTGTCCCCTAGTTACTCAATCTTAACTGGACCCCTGTGTGAGCCCATTTTATACTGGAAACCCCAAAACGGGTAATTGGCAAACAGCAGCGTCTGATCAGGGCCTACAGTATTTGCAAAATATTCAGCCATTTTTACAAATCAAAAAGAAAACACGACCTTACACCCTAAATTTTGAAATGGATAATGAGGAAAATTCAATTTGGTACAAATGGGTTGAGGGTGTGTTTTCTTATTTTCTGCAATATTCCATTGTATGGGGGAAGCCCCTAAAGGGGTACCTTGACAAACAGTGTAGGCCCAGATCAGATGCTGCTAACAGAATTTTCCATGACAGCCCCTGCCCACCAGGGCTTGAAGAAATAGATGGACTGCATGTTGCTTCGACGCAGAGCTGAAACCGACCCGCACTTGAGTACTGATAAACAGCTAAGAGGATCTAAGCCTGCCCAGGCAAAGCAGTGTGAGTCGGTCCGTCCATGCTTATAATTCCTATTGGTTTCATTGGGCGGCAGGGCTTGAGATGTCATTTCATCTCAATGTCCGGTAAAAGTCCAACAAAATTGGAAGCAACGCCTCCAAAACGACCTTAACAGTGTTGACGGAGACGTTAAACCTCAAATCAAACAAACAAACCATCAAAACTGGAAAACAAAATGGAAAAGTAGGCTCGACAATCCTTATATGACAAATGGACTGTCCAACATATAGCAATGGAAGCATCCACTAGTATACAATGGGTAAAAAAAAAAAAACGTAGAGAACAAGTATGGTTAGAAGTTGAACTGTCTGAATATTCAGGGTAAATACTGTGATGAATACAGGAGACTGATGTAACTTTTGTTTTCTGTCACTCTTCACTTGTATTACCATATTTACCCTAATATAATGGCACTCAATACTAAGGCTGCCACGATTAATCGGATAATCGATTAATTGATCGATAGATTCCAGAAATATGATTATCGATACTGATTTTTCGTAATCGATTATTTTCTTAGTAGAATTTACCAGCCAAAGAAATTTCTTAAATAGCTAGATGAGTGGCAAACAGTGCAGACCCTGATGAGACGCCGCGTTCTGCGGCGTCTCATCTGGGTCTACACTGTTTGCTCCGGCCTGTCTGTGCAAATACCTAGAGTTAAGTACAACATATGGAAAGAGTCATATTCAGACAGAAAGCCAGACAGGTAAAATAATGACCAAATCTCCAGTGATAACTAATCGATTATTTATCGATATGACAAGACCGATAATCGATTATCATTTCAGCACCGATTAGCCAGCCCTACTCAATACTTGCCCAACTTAAAATAGCTGGATGAGTGGTAAACTGTGTGGAGCCTGATGAGATGCTGTGTTCTGTGGTGTCTCATCTGGGTCTACACTGTTTACTCATGCACCCCTGCCCATCTGACCTTGGACAAGTAGATTGGGCTGCATTGTACTTTCAAGCAGAGCTGAAACTGACCACACTTGAGTAGGACTAAGCCTGCC
The DNA here is from genome assembly GCA_963580285.1 of Lucinisca nassula. Taxonomy (NCBI): domain Eukaryota; kingdom Metazoa; phylum Mollusca; class Bivalvia; order Lucinida; family Lucinidae; genus Lucinisca; species Lucinisca nassula. The sequence continues at coordinate 12,611,572 of OY757020.1, forward strand.
CAGGAAAAGTGGTGTGAGTCAGACCGTCCAGTGCATATAAGCCTTTTGGTTTCAATGGGCGGCAGGGCGTAAGATGTCATTTCATCTCAATGTTGGATAAAAGTCCCACAAATTGGAAGCAACATCTCCAAAATGACCTAAATAGTGATGACGGGGAGTCAAACAAATCACGTCTATCTGAATACCGTAAAAATCAGAAAAATTTGGACACCTTGGAGACTAGCTGTAATTTTCCTAAAATTTTAACAAATTTGTTTCACAATCCAGCAAAGAGTCCACAAAGTGCAGATGGAATTGCAAACAGTGTAGACCTGATCAGACTGCTTAGTCTGATCTGGGTCTACAATGTTTGCTAAGAACTACCTGGCCCCAAACATAGGATCATTACGGCAAAACGTTGTAAATATAGCATGATGTGGGGTAAAGAATGTTAGATATGTGTGTTACTAGTTATGATATAGTAAAGAGATATAAAAGGCACGTCACAGAGAAAAATGTGTCTGCCAAAGTGGTTGTTCCAAACCAGGAACCTGCATGTCCGATAAGAGCTTTTTCAGAATGCACTGAATAAAACTTTTATCACCAGTCTACATCATAATCAGAGCCTATGTCACATGTAAAAGCTCCTTCTGTAGAATTTCACAGGAGCTGACTCAATAATGTCTCGTCATAAAAACACAGCTCCAGATAAGAGGGATGTATCCAAATACTAATATTTTTGGCCCAATATTTTCCCTAAAGATGGGCCAAGGACCCATCTCCCATGATTCATTTACATGAAAAATTCAAAATTTTGATGGGCCTTTTTGAATTTTCATGGACCTCTTTAATACACACTTTACAGCAAAATTAACATCAAATTCGAAAAGCTTATAGATGGGGCCCAACCAAAAGTTATATCAGATTCAGTCTATAACTAATAGTTTTCCCATAAAATGGCCCGGACCCATCCCAAAATTATCCCTGTTTATGCATGTAAATGTATGTTGTGGGTGATCATTAGAAGTGCCTCACACGTGTGTAAGTTAAAATATCAGTACATTTAAGAAGGTTAAAAAGCATCTTTCTGGAGCTATGTAAAAACTGATACCCATGACCAATGTCATGATAGTTCAGCTTGATGTGTGTATATTGTATTTACCCTAAATATTAGGACAACTCAGCTCCCTACCATACTTGTTCTAAAATTTGAACAAGTACAATTAGAAATAGATGGATGAGTGGCAAACAGTGAGGACCCTGGTGAGACACTGCATTGTTTGCCATCTAATCTGGGTTTATACTATTTGCTCTGGTCTATCTATCTGAATACATGCAGTAAATATGGTAAATGATCAAGTAGGGACCAAGATGATGCAGTTGCATTTACACTAGGGACCAAGATGATATATACACTAGGGACCAAGATGGTGCAGATTAAACTGTATTTACACTAGGGATCAAGATGGTGCAGATTAAACTGTATTTACACTAGGGATCAAGATGGTGCAGATTAAACTGTATTTACACTAGGGACAAAGATGGTGCAGATTAAACTGTATTTACACTAGGGATCAAGATGGTGCAGATTAAACGGACCAAGCTGATGCAGCTCAAACTATATTTACACAAGGGACCAAGATGGTGCAGATCAATTTGATATAACACTACGGACCAAGATGGTGCAGATCAAACTGTATTTACACCAGGGACCAAGATGGTGCAGATTTAAACTGTATTTACACTAGGGACCAAGATAGTGCAGATTAAACTGTATTAGGATTAAACACTAGGGACTGAGACCTTCAATGCATATAAACCCTATTGGCTTCATTGGTGGAATGGCTTGAGAAGTCATTTCATCTCAATGTCCGAAACATCATCTCCAAAATGACCTACAAAGTGTTGACGGGGACAATAAACTTCAAATCAAACAAACAAATCTAGCAACTGAGATGGTGCAGATCAAACTGTATGTACAATAGGGACCGAGATGGTTAACATCAAATTGCATTTACACTATTGAGATCAAACTGATATAACACTACAGACCAAGATGGTGCAAATTAAACAGTATTTACACAAGGGACCAGGATTATGTAGATTAAACTGTATTTACACTAGGAACCAAAATGGTGCAGATCAAACTGTATTTACACTATGGACCAAGATGATGCAGATCAAACTGTATTTACACCATGGACCAAGATGGTGCAGATCAAACTGTATTTGCACTATGGACCAAGCTGGTGCAGATCAAACAGTATTTACACCATGGACCAAGATGGTACAGATCAAACTGTATTTACAGACTACTATGGTGCAGATTTAAACTGTATTTACACTAGGGACCAAGATGGTGCAGATCAAACTGTATTTACAGACTACTATGATGCAGATCAAACTGTATTTACACTAGGGACCAGGATGATGCAGATCAAACTGTATTTACAGACTACTATGGTGCAGATCAAACTGTATTTGCACTAGGGACCAAGATGGTGCAGATCAAACTGTATAAATTTACAGACTACTATGGTGCAGATCAAACTGTATTTGCACTAGGGACCAAGATGGTGCAGATCAAACTGTATTTGCAGACTACTATGGTGCAGATCAAACTGTACTTACACTATGGACCAAGATGGTGCAGATCAAACTGTATTTACAGACTACTATGATGCAGATCAAACTGTATTTACACTAGGGACCAAGATGGTGCAGATAAAACTGTATTTACAGACTACTATGGTGCAGATCAAACTGTATTTACATTAGGGACCAAGATGGTACAGATCAAACTGTATTTACAGACTACTATGGTGCAGATCAAACTGTATTTACACTAGGGACCAAGATGGTGCAGATCAAACTGTATTTACAGACTACTATGGTGCAGATCAAACTGTATTTACACTAAGGACCAAGATGATGCAGATCAAACTGTGTTTACACTAGGACCAAGATGGTGCAGATCAAACTGTCTTTACACTAGGGACCAAGATGGTGCAGATCAAACTGTATCTACAGACTACTATGGTGCAGATCAAACTCTATTTGCACTAGGGACCAAGATGGTGCAGATAAAAATGTATTTACACTAGGGACCAAGATGGTGCATATCAAACTGTATTTACAGACTACTATGGTACAGATCAAACTGCATTTACACTAGGGACCAAGATGGTGCAGGTCAAACTGTATTTACAGACTACTATGATGCCGATCAAACTGTATTTACACTAGGGACCAAGATGGTGCAGATCAAACTGTATTTGCACTATGGACCAATATGATGCTGATCAAACTGTATTTACACTATGGACCAAGATGTTGCAGATCAAACTGTATTTGCACTATGGACCAATATGATGCCAATCAAACTGTATTTACACTATGGACAAAGATGGCACAGATCAAACTGTATTTGCACTAGGGACCAAGATGGTGCAGATCAAACTGTATTTACAGACTACTATGATGCCGATCAAACTGTATTTACACTAGAGACCATAATGGTGCAGATCAAACTGTATTTGCACTATGGACCAATATGATGCCGATCAAACTGTATTTACACTAGGGACCAAGATGATGCAGATCAAACTTTATCCCAATTGTATACTAGTGAACTCTTCCAGTGCTATTTAGTGGATAAGTCCATTAGTCATATAAGGGTTGCCAGGCCTTTTTTTGCGTTCTTATTCTATTTTTGATGGAAAATTCTGTTAGCAAATAGTGCAGGCCCTGATCAGGCGCCGGGTTCTGCGGCATCTGATCTGGGCCTGCAAGAGGGCCACATGGAAGATTAGTACTAGTACTAAATGTGTTACCCTCTATAAAGAAGGTTGATTATTATTATTATTATTACTGTTTGCCAAGGCACCCCTTCAGGGGTTTCCCGCATACAATGGGTTATTATGTAACATTGTGGATAACATCAAATCCTAAAATAAAATCACAACTTTCACTGATCTTAGGGCTCGGATATAATAATCTGAGAGCTTTGGATACTGATGTTAAATGCTTGCCTTACCTGCCAATGTCCTTTGGAAGCCATGATAAAGAAACGTCATTCAAGCCGAGATGAGTTAAGTTTCTGAGCTGTGTAAGACCTGCTGGTAATCTGGAAAAAAGAAGACAAAAAACATCACTATATAGAAAATACTGTATATATACCTTATTTATTCTTACAGACAGGGCTGGGCAAGCATGGTAGACGCAGATGAGACGCCGCAGAATGTGGCATCTCATCTGCAGGGATACAGACTAACAGGCGCCCAGTCGCACAAGGCGCCTAAATTTTTGCCTGGGCGCCTAAGTTTTAAATAAAAATGACTTAGTATTAACTTACAAGTAATGTAAAATTTGGATTTATGGCAGTCTGGGCGCCTAAAGCAAAATGCTTAGTCTGTATCCCTGATCTGGGTCTACACTGTTTCCTGCACATTCAGCTATGTTTAGTCCCAACACTAGGTAGTAAATTGTTCAAATTTTAGAGCAAGTATGGAAAGGAGTTTTGGAATCTGAATACTTAGGGTAAAAACAGTAAGAGGACTCATAATTGCAGATACACAGTATCAATATACCGTATTCGCCCTAATTACCGCACATGCTCCTATAAGCGCACACCAAAGCTATTTTTGAAAAGGAAGTGCATAAGCGCACACTTTACAGTAACCTCCCCCTGGAAGCTCTCACAGTAAATCTGTAAAAACTTACCGTTATGTCTTCAACAGTGAAGGCAATGCTTTAGTATCCTTTTCCGTCCCATTAAGTATCAGTATGCATCATCTCGGAAGCTATTGTTTTCGCATTGAGTGTGCGCTAATTAGGTAGATTTTTCACTGTGATTTTTTTACACGATTTTGAAAAAACTAAGCGCACGGTGCGGTAATTGGGGCGAATACGGTATGCAAAGTAATCAAAGTACTGACTACTGTTTCATTTACTTTCTTGAGTGTAAACTGTTCTGTTTAACCCTTTAACAGGGCAGACCTGTTTCAGATGCTGCAATGGTTTTAGATGCCCAGCCCAAAACCAATGCTTGATCTGTTTGTCAATGTTCCAGTCCATATTTGACAAAAAAAAAACACTTTGAACTCACGGCTGACAATAATGGTTACCTGATTTTCGAATGACCGTTATTTGCCCAGCTAAAGTTTTGGACTTGTTCCAGACTGCACTGGGCAATGGACCTATCAGGCCCATGATGCTATACACATGTAGACATCTTCACCAAAACTTATCCATCCAGCAAGGGAAGACACCATACTGATCCTAAGTACTGGGACAGACATGACTAACAGTGCAGATCCAGATCAGACGGCTCCTGAAGGTCTGGGGCCAGTTGTTCAAAGCATCGTTAGCTTAACGAGCTCGTTAGTGGTCATATTGTTAACTGTTCTAGCAAGTACAATATTGTAAATTTTGGTATTTTTGCTGAAAAAATGTGAGCAGCTTTTGCTTTCGCAAAAGCTGCTCACATTTTTTCAGCAAAAATTTCAGCATATTTGCCATATTTAATGATCAAAGTTTTAACAATACGTTAACTAACGAGGTCGTTAGTTTTGAACAACTGGCCCCTGCACTTTTTGGACTCACTCCTTGCTGGATCGTGAAACAAATTTGTTAAAATTTTAGAAAAATCATTATGGTAAATGCAAATGGTCACTTTTCTACATAATTGTACATTTTTGCTTGGATTAGCTAACAAAATGTCTGCTTTTGACTCGAAACAATTGTGTTATAAAGAGGTTGTGGTATACTAAGTGCTTCCCCTGGGAAGTTATAGCAGGGCACTGTAACCTGCTGCCTTTCTGGACCACCATGCTGCCCTCCTGGCCCTCCCTGCTGCCCTTTGTTCGTGTGATCTACCCCTGTTATTTGACAGAATACAGTGCAGCAATTTACAACTGGCTCAAATCCAAGACACATACCATAAATGTATTATAAACAATGACATGAGAGTAAAAATTTAAAATATTTTCAAGCTCTACTAGCCCCTTGCTGACAGGTATGAAATTCATTATAACATCGTTTTGGATATATCACTGTTGAACCAGTAGTATAATGCTTGATTCTTTACATGTTATATGTTATACAAGTCCATTGTATAGTAGTGGACACTTCCATAGCTATATGTTGGACAAGTCCATTTGTCATATAAGGGGTGTCAGGTTTTTATTCTATTAGCAAATAGTGCAGGCCCTGATCAGACGCCGCATTCTGCATTCTGGGGTTTCCTGCATGCAATGGATTAATGATGTCAGGTCTACTGGTATTTTATATTTCTGATATTTTTTTTAGATGGAAATCCTGTCAGCATACAGTGTTGACCCTGAAAATGTACATATATCAGAGTGACAGATGAGAGGAATAAAGACAGCAGGTCCGCCCCCGCCCATCGGGGCTTAAAGAAATAAGATAGGCTGCATGATGCTTCCACGCAGAGCTGAATCTGACCGCACACGAGTACTGGTAAACCACTTAGAGGATCTAAGCCTGCCCAGGCAAAGCGGTAAAAGTTGGGCCGCCAATGCTTATAAACCCTATTGGTTTCATTGGGGGACAGGGCTTGAGATGCCATTTCATCTCAATGTCGGGTAAAAGTCCCACAAAATTGGAAGCAACGTCTCCAAAATGACCTTTACAGTGTTGACGGGGATGTTAAACCTGCATCCAAAAAAAGGGATGAGATAACTACTTACGGTGTTATGAGCGGATTGCTGCTGATGTCAAGCACCTGAAGATCTTTACAAAATTTGATGTTTTCTGGAATTTCACTGATATCTGAAATATACAAAAGTTTTTAACCATAAAATGCCAATCAAGATAATTGTCATCTGCTTTGTCATCTGCTGGTTACTTTAAAAGTCATTTTTGCAGTGTGGTCCCATATCAGACTGCTCCTCTAGGAGCAGTCTGATCTGGGTCCATACTGTTTGCTTATATGCAAAATATTTTTAAAATGTTTGCAAGATTCAGCAGACAACATATTCTGATGTTGTTTTCAAGGCATTTTAAGGGTTAAATCATGAATGTTGTAAGTTTAACAAATGGTTAAAACTGTGACCTTTAAACCTTAAGATGCCAAGAAAAACAACATCTGGAAATGTTGTCTGCTTATGTTGTCTGCTGAATATTCTTGCAAACTTTTAAAAAAAAAAAAATTGCAAACAAGCAAACAGTGAGAAGCAGTCTGATCTGGGTCCACACCAGGGCTCCAGAAACTGAAGAATCCAAAATCCGTCCAGCCAGTTGGATTGGCATGTGATTGGTGATCAGGAGGACGTGGGTTCGATACCTGCTGGGGTTGGCAACATTCTTTCTTGGAGATTAATCATGAAATCTTTTCTACAGTTATTTTCTTCCTTCCACTAATTCAAGAAGGGCAGTTGTCAGTTTCTGGCGAAAGAATGGACACTGTACTGGTTAGCCACTTATGTATAAGCCTGCCCAGGAAAAGTGTGGATAGGTAAACTGACCGGCTTAAAAATGACCTAAATAGTGTTGACTGGGCCCTTTAAACAAACAAATCAAGTTATATTCTCACATGAAGACTGAAGCAAAAAAAGATGAACAAGGCAAGTTAGGTAACTGTTGACGGCAGATGACAGTTGAATGACGTACACAAAGTGATATTCACTACTTGTGCTCAGGTGAGTCAAAACAATTACAGGTATTCACAACACTTCAAGTTTGCAATGTTTGGGACCATATACCAGGTTCATACTATTGATTATTTGACCCGCTTTCTGGTACCAAAATAGGCTTTGTGAACTTGCTTCTTTTAACCCTTGTCATGCTGAATATGTATATATGCCACACCCACTACCGATTATCAACCAATCAGATTACTTGATGCAAATTATTGCAACAAATTCACAATCTGAATGGCAAACAATGTAGATCCTGATCAGATGCCAATCAGATTACTTGATGCAAATTATTGCAACAAATTCACAATCTGAATGGCAAACAATGTAGATCCTGATCAGATGGCTTCCTCAGAAGCCATCTGATCTGGATCTTCATTGTTTGGAAAATAAGGCATATCCGGGCTCAGCAGGACAAGGGTTAACCCTTATCCTGCTGTTCCTGACAACCCATATCTTTGCAAACAGTGTAGGTCCAGATCAGATGACTTATGAAGAAGCCATCTGATCAGGATCTACACTGTTTGTCACTCAGTTTGTGAATTTGAAGGAAAATACTACATCATGCAATCTGATTGGCTGATTGTCAGGTATGGGAGTGGCTAATTTAAATATTCAGCAGGATAAGGGTTAACGAAGTAGACATTTTATCCAATTTCTGGTTCTCCTTCCAAAGCCGATGAACTACAACATTTCAGCAGCCACAAAACCGATTAGAACAGAGCAAACGAAATCAATAAGTATTTATTCACACGATTACTTTTACGCCTCTGGTATATTTCGAGACACTCTGTTTACCAGTGGTCTAGATAAGACAACATTTAAAAATTAAAGAAGGACTCCATTTTTTTTTTCAGAACATGTAGTGTCTGTTGTGGGTATCTGTTAGTTATCTTGTTGCTAAGACAACAAATGACTACCAAAGAGGGATTTCATTTCTTTTTCACAACACAGTTTCTGATGTGGGTACCTGTTGGTTACCGTGTTGCAAGGATAACAACTGATTACCAAACAGGGATTTTACTAACTTTTCACCACGGCCCCTGCCCATCGGGGCTTAAAGAAATATAATTATAGGCTGCATGTGCTTCCACGCAGAGCTGAATTCCACCTGCACACAAGTACTGGTAAACCACTTAGAGGATCTAAGCCTGCCCAGGCAAAGCAGTGTGCAAGAGTCGGACTGTCCATGCTTATAAACCTATTTGTTTCATTGGGCGACAGGGCTTGAGATGTCATTTCATCTCAATGTCGCCTAGACCGAAGATGTATCAGTTCCTAAAGTTTCAAATTTCTATCTATAGCGGTCTAGGAGGAGTTATCCGGTAACAGTAAGGTATGGGGAAAAAGGGGTCAAAATCAGTTTTTGACCTCTGATGACCTCAAAATTGACCCCAGGGGTTGTAATGTTTTCTACTCATCATGCCATTCACTTTGACATGTGACAAGACCATGTTCTAGAAATTTTGATTTTTGACCCAATCTCCCCCCCCCTGCCGGGCCCCACCCCCTGGGCCCACCTCTAGGGGTGTGATCAAAATTCTGAAAGTGCACTCCCCAGACCAAAGATCTATCAGTTCCCAAAGTTTCAAATTTCTATCTATAACCGGCTAGGAGGAGTTATCCGGTAAGACGGACTGACGGACGTACTGACGTACGTACGGATGGACGAAGACCATTTCAATAAAAACCTGTCCCCGCCCATAGGGGCTTGAAGACATGTATGGGCTGCATGATTCTTCCAGAATTGGGCCCGCACAGTAATACTGGTAAACCGCTTTGAGGATCTTTTGTTTGTTTGATTTGATGTTTAACGTCCCTGTCAACACTGTATAGGTCATTTTGGAGACATTGCTTCCAATTTTGTGGGACTTTTACCCGACATTGAGATGAAATGACATCCTATCCACACTTTTCCTGGGCAGACTAATATGTAAGCTACACATTCACAGTATTACAGTGGACATTTTTTCACCTGAAACTGACAACTGCCATTCTTGAAACAGGAGAAAGGAGTGAGTGACTGTAGAAAAGAATTTATAATCGATCTGCACAAAAGAATGTTGCCGACATCGGAAGGTATCGAACCAGTGTCTTCCTGATCACCAGACGCGCATCTGACTGAGCTACCAAGGCTATCAAATCCTCAAGACTGTTTTCATGAGAGAAACAACATTTTAAGTTAAGAGTGAATAGTGTACACTGTTGATTTTTAGGTTTGACCAAGTACATTGTAGGATTTGTAGTTCAACCATTTTAGCAAGTTCAGTAGAAGGACAAATAAAGTTAATTTTGAAACTGGGCCAATGGCCTACGAGATGACATTCATTTTTTTTTTTTTTTCAATGTTCAGGCTTCAGCTCTGGCAGCCACTTCAGTCAATGCAGTGAAAGTATTTCAGCAATTTTGGTGTAAAGGGTCAATTGGAGAATTACTTGTTAACCTTTCTCTTGCTGAATATTCAGATTAGCCACACCCATTTCTGATTCCGAACCAATCAGATTACTTGATGTAATTTAATCCTACCAATTCATTAATTGAATGTGAAACAGTGTCGATCCTGATCAGATGGCTTCTACACTGTTTGCAAACTTGCAAAGGAGACGGTTTTGTTTTGCTTGATTTGAGGTTTAACGTCCCCGTCAACACTGTAAAGGTCATTTTGGAGATATTGCTTCCAAATGACATCTCAAGCCCTGTTGCCCAATGAAACCAATAGGGTTTATTAGCATGGACGGTCCGCCTTGCACCGCGGTTCCTGGACAGGCTTAGATCCTCTAAGCGGCTCACCAGTACTAATGTGCGGGCCAGATTCAGCTCTGCGTGGAAGCATCATGCAGCCCATATATTTCTTCAAGCCCATATGGGCGGGGGCGGGCAAAGGAGACGGTTGTCGTGAACAGCAGGATAATAGTTAAAATTATTTTGAAAGGCTTTAACCCCAGATAAGAGGGGGTATTCATATATTATTCGTCTTTCTTGTGCACAAAAACATGTTGTAGGCACTCATTAGAAGCGCTTCCAATGAGTACCCACAACATTTTTTCGTGCACAGATAAGAAAAAATGCCAGTACTTTTTGGATGAAAAAGGTACCTTATCTGGAGCCGAGGCCATTGGCAAAATTATTGTTAAATCGGGCAAGTGCCCATCCCCTCCTCCCCCCCCCCCCCCCTCCACCCCACTGGGCTTGGAGAAATAGTTTGGACTGCATGATACGTCCACGCACAGCTGAAACTGACCGCACAAGAGTACCGGTACTGGTAAACCGCTTAGAATGTCTAAGCCTGCCCAGGCAAAGTGGTGTGAGTAGGTCCTTCCATGCATATAAACCCTATTGGTTTCATTGGGCAGCATGGATTGAAATGTCAGTCCATCTCAATGTCGAGTAAAAGTCCCACAAAATTGAAAGCAACGTCTCCAAAATGACCTGAATAGTGTCGACGGGGACGTTAAACATCAAGTCAAACTAACAAACAAGAGGGCCCAATGGCCCTATATCGCTCACCTGTGTACCGGAAAATTATTAGTGTAGGAGACCACTTGACATTGCTTCACTGAATTCCTAAGCTCTGGGCCTTATGGCTTCGGAAAAGAAGATTTTTGAACCTTTTTTCCATTATAAGTCTAAAGGAGCTAAGGGCCCCCGGGGTGTGGCCCATTTGGATCCCAGGGGCAGGGTTAGCAGGATTTATGTAGGTGACTATTTTATGTTGCTAGATACTAAATATCTAAGCTCTGTGCTTCACAGTTTCAGTGAGTGAGTGAGTTTTAGTTTTACTTCCCACCAACAGCTATGGTCATATGGAGACGGGACCTCGGTTTAAAGACTCATCCGAAAGTCTGGAGAAGCCCAGGATCGATCCTGCGATCCCTGGTTTACAAGGCGAGTAGCGTAACCACTGCACCACGGAGGCTTCTACTCATTTAGACCCCAGGGGCATGATTGGCAGGATTTATGTAGGTGACCACTTGCCATTGCTACATTTTAAATATCTAAGCTCTGGGCCCTGTGGTTTCGGAGAAGAAGATTTTTGAAGCTTTTTTCCATTTTGAGTCTATGGGGGCTAAGGGGCCCCGGGGCGTGGCCTACTTGGATCCCAGGGGCATGATTGGCAGGATTTATGTAGGTAACCACTTGCCATTGCTACATGCTAAATATCTAAGTTCTGGGCCCTGTGGTTTCAGAGAAGATTTTTGAAGCTTTTTTCCATTACGAGTCTATGGAAGCTAAGGGGCCCAAGGACATGGTCCATTTGGACCCCAGGGGCATGATTGGCAGGAATTATGTAGGTGACCACTGGCCGTTGCTACATGCATTGCATCGGATCAGACAGCGCATGCGCACAAGCCTCCATTAGCCGTACTGATTGAATGAGCAAGTCATTGCTCAACAGTATCGACGCGCATCAGTCTGCGCATCGCTGATTTTACAAGCTGGGTTATCCAAACGGACTTGCGTAGTTGTTGCACATGTTGTTCTGACTTACATAGTGGTTGTGCATGCTGGTCTAAGTCTTCGAGTATCATGCCACCAGTGAAGACTCCGAGTAGCCTGCGCATCATTGCAAACTGCTCAGTCTTTGCTGACCCCAAGAGCCTTTTGCAGGGCTACTCAGAGATAGGTGAGAAAAAAGGTTGCCCGGGTTGCGCATGTTGATCTGGGTCTTTGCAAGCTGTTGTGCAACGCAGCTCGGTATACACACTGTTTACTTGCAATACTGTCGCAGACTGATAAAGCCGCGGGAATATTGCAAACACTAGCTTCGCATTTTGATCAGAGTCTTTGCAGATCATTGGCAACCAGTTGAGCGTCAAATGACATGGATAACTATTGAGTAGGCTCCCTTGAACAGATTATTTATTCAGTCATCGGTTATTTTTTGTATTGCTTTAATAACACGCTTTCAGATGAATCAAACAAATTATTTTTATTTAAATATTATAATTCTATATTAAAAGATACCTAGAAGGTAAATGTTCAAATGTTTTTTTAAATAATAAACGTTGCTATTGCTTCAACCCAGTACACCACTTACTTGTGAAATGCATACAAAAATGTATATAATTCCAGTAGAGACATCAGTAATATTAGCTTCACTAAAGTGTGAGAAGCCAATTGATCAAAATGATTTTGATGGCGTTTCATAAACCAAAAAATGGTGCCCAATTTTTTTCATCCAAAAGTGCCCTACCCAGCCCAGCGCCCCTCTGCCCTAAATCCTAGCTGGAGCACTGCAATCCTTAAGTTCTTTTCAGCTGATCAGGAGTCTGTCTCTGTCGCACTTTTTGTGAAAAAGGTCCTGACAGATTTTTGACCCAGTAACTGGTTCAGATTATAACATTGCCTGTAAGGAAACACGATGCGTCCCATGATCGAAGGGTGGAAGAAAATAAATATCCATGGACAATATATGATGAAATAGAGAATATGGTTTTGAAAAGGAATTATAAAAGTTTTAAAGACTATGACAGTGTTATTGATAAGCTTTTTCCCCGAGGAGTACTGTTACTCCTTCAACCAAAGACATATGCGTATCCTGTGATTCTTTGAGAGTATCGGTACTCCTAAATTCAAAACTAGGGTCGTATCTTCATCTGTCATCACAGGATGAATGCTAAGTGCACTTATAATAATGTCAGACGTGGCAATGGCCATATGTAAAAGACATTAAACACATATTCTATCATCGTAACATACCGATATACACTTCTGGCGGACAGCAAAATGAAAAATTACTTTTTCTTCTAAAGAATGTAGATCCAGCCAATGTGGGCGTCAACTTCGCATGTGTTTTTTGGAATTTCCCAGACGCCATTGAAGGCTCGTTTTGATCAGACTGTGCAGGCTGGTCGGAGACATCAGCCGTCACACAGATCATATTGTCATCAAAACGTTGCAGCGGCCTTATGTGCTAAGCGGTCAAAGGCGAACTCCACGAATTGTAGCAACTGCATGCGACTGGTAAAAGGCGAGCAATTCAGCGCTCAGCAAAAATACAATAAAACATGCGACCAGTGAAGACTCAGATCAGCAAGCGCATGTGAAAGCTAATCAGTCTGTCCCGGTTGCTGTGTTTGCGTTCTTTTATGATGCGCTGCCAGTCATTCTGCTTAATGTTCAAAGACGCCGGCGAGACATCTTAGGGTGTTAATTTAATCGGCTATTTGATAGATAGCGGTAAATAAGCATGCTGACAACCTGTGATTCACAATTAGATATATGAGTACCCAAGTATTACAGGTTAATCTTGCCATTGTGACTCAATAAATATAATTTTGGTTAAATGTAAACGGCGGACAAAGAGATCAGCCTCTGCAGCGGTGGTTCTATATCAGACAAGCATTGACGACAATGTTGCGAGAAAAAAAAACCTCGGGATGATAAAAGTATGAAAAATAGAAGTGGAGTCAAAAGTAAACAACCACCATGATGCAATAATCAGAGGCGCCGATATACACGTGTCGGAAAACGGCAATTTACAAGGTTTTTAAGCCTCCGGTTAAGAGTTTTCGACAATGGCCAAAGGACGCGAAAAAAATGAGTCATGGACGCAAATTTTCTTGCATCTGCGGGCTGCGGACGCTAAGCAGAAAGAGCTAGCGCTAACGCTGCCTGGTCGGATATATATTCGCTGTTACATTAATTATAACTTTCCTAGCCCAGGTGTTGTTGCTTCTCTTTTTTTTCCCACAAAATACAGAGTAATCCATTTCAATGTGAATTTCTGCGATTTGGGAGAAACAGCCGCCAGAAATTTCTCCTGCATTTGATATTTTTTCTTGCGTTTTTCCGGAGAAACTTTGTCAGGTTCTCCACAAAAAGAAAAGAAAAAGTGGTCTTAACTTTTTATCATCTTCGCGTCTGTTTTGGATATTTAATTCCTAACTACATGACAATGTGAATCTGTATATCTGTCGAACCCATTTTTTTTTCTCGAAGATGACCCTCCATAGAAGTCAATGTGATTGCCTAACAATAGTCAGGATCGTATTTTTATGCACGCTTGTCATAAAGTTACTGCTCATGCTTCAGGCGTTGTTAATAATTAAGTAAATAATGCGGGCGGCTTTCCCTTAGATAATAAATACCGTTTTGTAATCACGCATCAATAATCGGTTTCCTAATCATGTTGATAGTTGTCAAAACTTGAGGCTGATTAAATATAAGCGGATCGGTATTCAATACATGATCGTCAAAAGGTAAGGTTGAAGTGTTTCAGCGTAATTAAAATTAGGAGTGTAACGATGCATCGGACCATCGATGCATTGCGATAGGCACTGGGCCGATAGTACTGCATCGATGGTAAACTTAAACATCGATGACTATCGCCGATAGTGTTTTGAACTATCGATAGTTTCGATAGTTTTCTATATCACAAGTTTTTCAGATAATTCCCGAAGTTGTTTTCAGTCTTAAATATATTCTTAATTACCACCTGCGTCTTGTACCCGGTCAAGCGTCACACTGTATATTGTCCTAATTATAATCCAATAATCTCCTGTGTCAGTGGGAGTCAACGGCCGCTTATCGCGAGATAAAGTCAATAAAATTACAGCAGAATCGTGATTTGGCGGTAGCCTACAGGTACACGGTGTTTCTGCATCCTATTCGGTATGCATTATCACTTAACACCCAATGTCACGCTGAATATTCCTTCACTGAACTGGTAAATTTACATTTTTCTGAAGCACATTTCAACAGCACTTTGATGTTAATTGATTTCGAAATAATTGACACGGACGACCACGCATATTTTGATTACGCTAAACTGCAAGCTGTCTGTAGGCCAGTGATAAGAAAGCGATAATTAATGCCTGGTATTTATTATCAAAGGGAACCGCCCGCATTAGCACGTGAAGCATGGAAAGTATCGTTTCAAAAGGTGCAAAAATTGTTCTGGTTGATGTTTCAGGGGATTATTATTGTGTCAATAGCGGACATCAAAGGAAATGAAATACGTGTCGTCCTGCAAAGAAGGTTTATAATTTGGGAATTAAAAGCCGAGGAATTAATTTTGAATCTTTGACACGGTTTATTCAAAATATGCAAAGGGAAATACCGCACTAGAAAATAAAAACATGGTACGATTTTTGTTTCTTTATATTGCTAAAATATTTTAAAAGAATTTATCAAATAACAAAAGAAACATACAAATGATTTTTTTTTAAATCATTACAAATTGAAAATGATGGGAAATTAGATAAGCTAACAGATGCAAGAATGACAGGGATAACATTGTAAGGCATGTTTGGCACGTTACTGATGACGTCATCGGTTGATCGGCGCCGATTTAGACATAAAAATTCTTTACCCTTATCTCAATGGTGTTCCGTTTAACAAATCGACTGTGTACCGAAGCACTGAGACTTATATTAAAAAATACTCAAATTTTCGGTCAGAAGATTCAAATCTAACTTCCCATATCACAGGTCCTGTTGTATGAAAATCATTTGACGTGTCACCGGTAATAATTCTGATTCTGAATCGTATGCATTGCTGACCTAGTTTTTTTTTTTTTTTTTTCAATTACTTACTATCTATTTAAATGAAGCGTATTTCTTGAATCATAAAAACAAAATGTTTGTGACTGGTAAAAAATATTTTCTCGATAGCTAGAGGTGGATAGAAAACGGCGCCCTGCACAATTACCGACTTATCCCCAGAAACTCTGTGTCAAACACCAACAACAGCATACAGGTGTGTTTACACAAATTAAAGCGTTCGACTTTTCCCGCCAAGCCTCTGCTATTTTGGCGCCAAAACATAACCATGACAGTAGAATAGTCCATTTTTATTAATATGCATACACATCTCGTATGCATACATCTACCGTTAGATGAAAGCCCCCGCCCATAGGGGCTTGAAGAAATATATGTGCGGCATGATGCTTCCACGCAGAGCTGAATCCGGCCCGCACACTAGTACTGGTAAACCGCATAAAGGATTTAAGGTAGAAGTAAAACAAAGATCAGGAATTGATACAATTAACTTACTCCAACCATAAAAGACACCAAAGGGAAAGAAATACAAACATTAAGCGACCAGACCATAATGGAAACCTAAACAAAGGAAGGCCATAAGGACAGTTACTTTCCCACAAAATGGCCATATGGCCATCCAAAATTAAAAGACACAAGTGATACACACAGTAAGTAACAAACAACAACATAAATAAATCGCCACAGAAGTGCCGCCTTGGAACGGTCAGTGGAAGATTTCCACCGGGGGGCTTAAATCGATTTTACGTGGCCACAATCCTCGCCCTTACTTCCGTCTGTCCAGGAACCGCGGTGCGAGGTGGACCGTCCATGCTAATAAACCCTATTGGTTTCATTGGGTGACAGGGCTTGAGATGTCTTTTCATCTCAGTGTCGGGTAAAAGTCCCACAAAATTGGAAGCAACGTCTCCAAAATGACCTTTACAGTGTTGACGGGGACGTTAAACCTCAAATCAAACAAAACTACCGTTAGATGTAGCTAATCGTCTTGTGGATTAAATTTTATGATTGAGGGATAAATGCAAATTAGAGGCATAACTTGATCTTATTTTCACACCTTGTCACGCTGAATATTGTAGCATATCGACAGCGCCGGAGGCTTGTGTTTACACTGTAATAGTAGATTAGACTGATCCGTGACAAATACGGTCGGCGTTTATAACACGATTCGGTTAACTAACACGTTCGTTTGGTTGGACCCATAGTTCTGTTTTATATCGAGGCTGAGGCGTATTTAGTCACTTTATTATGTCTGAATTGTTTTTGAAGACAAGCAAAGATTTCATTGCCTTCGTGAAGAGCTTACATTTATTTTTATTAAGAAACTGGTATCACATTATCACTGTGAATTGATACATGTACTTGGCTACTTCTACTCATCTACTAAAATGAGTCGCCCTGCACTCCCGGGAGGATTTACACTTAAAAGATGCTCCTGGGGAACTGTTTCCTCTTGTAGGGCAGACAGAAAAGCAAACAAGAGTTTACAACAGTTGTCCCTCCGTGTAGATTATCTTGTTTATTTCTTTAATGCAGATAAATCATAAAAAAAAACAGTTTGAAGGTTATAAAGGATATAAAAAGATTGGGTACAACATGGATATTATACGACAGACTGCATGCATGGTAGTTAACCCAATCACGGTTGGCAACTTTGCTTCCCTCTTTAATTGCACGCCGGTGGGTCAGGCCTCAGATTCTATGACGGCTCCAACGTAAAGGCTTATTGAAAATTAAAGAGATAATGTTGGTTGGTGCCTGATGCTCTGTCTCTGGTCGGGCTCATCAGAGTCTAACTGTTGGTTTTCTTTTGCTCCAGCATTTCAGTGGTTTCTTGCTGTCGAGTCCTCACCGTTGTCTCACCTCTGTGGTTCTTTGATTTCTGTGTTCACGGAGATGTTGCACTGATGAGTTAGGAGGCCTTCATGCGGACTGAACAAATTTTTTGTCTAAATCGCGACGGAAGTAAGGGCGAGGATTGTGGCCACGTAAAATCGATTTAAGCCCCCCAGTGGAAATCTTCCACTGATCGTTCCAAGGCGGCTCTTCTGTGGCGATTTATTTATGTTGTTGTTTGTTACTTACTGTGTGTATCACTTGTGTCTTTTAGTTTTGGATGGCCATATGGCCATTTTGTGGGAAAGTAACTGTCCATATGGCCTTCCTTTGTTTAGGTTTCCATTATGGTCTGGTCGCTTAATGTTTGTATTTCTTTCCCTTTGGTGTCTTTTATGGATGGAGTAAGTTAATTGTATCAGTTCCTGATCTTTGTTTTACTTCTACTTTGAATAGTTTTTATTTCCTTCTTAAACAAGAAAATATCTTTCAGGCAATAGTATCGCAATAGTATTGCAATAGTAGGTAGCAATAGTAATAGTATCGCAATGGTTATTCTTGCAATGTCAATACTATCGCAATAGCCATTTTCTGACTATCGTTACATCCCTAATTAAAATAAATGCCATCATTCATGAATGGATGAATTTCGAATCGTTCTTGACGATTGGAACAGTTTTTGTTGAAGACTGTGATGCGGCGAAAATTACCGCGATTTCATTTGCTTTTTGTCAGGCGTCATGTTTTTTTTTTTTTTTTTTTTGTTTTTTTTTTTCCATTGCCGATACGACTGCAATGGAACGACCTTGGCGTATCGCCAATTTGACGGTCGTATTTCGTACGAATTTTTCTTCATTTCTAGTCGTACATGTATTTGCTCGATTTTAGAGTCGTATTTACGACGATACGACCCTTATCAATTACTCTGCTATGAGTTTCACTCCATATCTTGGACAATAAAGTGAAGCTGATACTCTTATTTTTTTAGAAACTCTTTGGTCACAATAATCAGCCATCGAAGTCCTGCTATCCGCCAAGAGACCTGAACCCCAAAAGTTAGATTTCTCCATCAACAAACTGCTCAGAAGAGATTTCAATATGGCATTGTTTTGTCTTATTTGCGGCCAGGCATACTGCTGATTTTCTAATAGACACAGATATTGAATACGTGTATCTATAAGAAAACAAACAGTACACCTGGCCACAAATCAGTCCATAAAAACATTGTGTCGAGGCTGCAAAATAAAGTTTTTTTGGTTTATTTTTCAGTACTCTTTAAAAATTTCTCGTTACTCCTTTTTTAAAAAAAGGACGAGAACTGTACTCTTTTGAAAAAAAAAATATCTAAAGCCCTGAGTTTAGGTTGTAGTACCAAAGCGTGAATCCAAACTCCTTAGTCCATAGACAAAATGGCAAATATCAATGTTCAGATCAACAGACATGGACTCCAGAAGAGTGTAATCAGGCATCCGCAGATAGTTAGCATTACTTGGTAAGCAAGCTTCGCCCACCATGCCCATCGACCCGAACGAAGAAAAGGTGTAAATGCCGAGAAGGGTATGTCCAAGAATTTCGAAGTCTTCCTATGGCTTTCCATTGGCAAACATATCAGAAATAATTCTGGAAATGGCTACATTGTACAGATCAACAAGATCATGGTGCCTCCCATAGAACTTCTTTAGTGTTGATACCAGTTTGGTTTTTTGATACCCCTGGCATATCAACCTGGTAGTGAGCACCTTTCTTTGTTCCATAAAGTCCTTATACTTGGAACAGGCTATAGCATAACGGATTAACTGTGAAACGTAAACTCCATATGCTGGTGCAGACGGGATATAACTGCTCAGGAAGGGAAAGTTAACAATGGGAATATTGAAGTCATCTCGTTTATCATACAGCCTAGTAGTAAGTTCCCGTTGTCAATATAGAGATAACAATCCAAGTATGAGGAGGAGGTTGCAGTCTTTGTTGTTTCCTTAACCCTTGTCCTGCTGAATATTTATATATGCCACACCCACTACCAATTATCAACCAATCAGATTACTTGATGCAAATTATTGCAACACATTCACAATCTGAATGGCAAACAATGTAGATCCTGATCAGATGGCTTCGTCAGAAGCCATCTGATCTGGATCTACATTGTTTCAAAGATAAGGCATATCCGGGATTAGCAGGACAAGGGCTAATTTCAAGTGCACATGGATAGATGAATTCCAAGCACTCTGAGAATTTAGCATTTTTCAGAGACAATAAATCATCTATATATATCTGTAAGTGAATTGAATTGTTGTGCAAGGCTTTTCTTGTCTGCTTTGTGGAGACCTTGTACAAACTCCGCCTCATAAGAGTACAAGAACAAGTCGGCAAGCAACAGTGCTAATTAATATGCCAATTGTTTGCTGAAATAATAGGCCACTGCAGGGATTTTCCTAGTGCAACTTTGGGGCCGGTAATCGGCCCCTATTTTTTCCCAATTTAGAGACAGATATTCCCAAATTTTATTACAAATTTCCCAATTTCTGATGTTGTGCTACATTTTGATAAAAATTTCATGAAAACCGAACCAAAATTGACAAAGTTAGTTACAGCTGATTATAATTCCCAACTATAAATATTAGCGAGCTGTTTTTCCCAAACCCAGCGGTCCCTGGACCCTGGTTCTGAAGGGTAGGAAAATCCCTGCCACTGAACTCCACGAAAATATTGTCAATTAGATATTCGAACATCCTTATAAATATATATTCAAACTTAGCCTGGAAATTTTCAGATTCTTCGTATTTGGGGGGAATTAAAAAAAAAAAATCTGCGCAACTGGTACACTGTATACATCTGCATAAATTTGCTAACCAATGTTCTTAAGTCTAAGTTAAACTCAATTTGATGCAATGATAATCACGGAACTGATAATGACGGGAACAGTCACTGAAAATGCAGGGTGCACAAACTAAACAGCCATGCAATGCTACCAGGCAAGAAGTTTAAGTTTTGTAAGCAAGCTGGTCACTGATACAATCAAGATAAGTTTTGAACATGTTTTGGCCACAGCTCCCATTCTCTAATACACACAAACACTGACATGACACTAGTCAGGCACACTTTCACACTTCATTTATCTAATTGGTGTCACTCACATTTGTTATCAAAACACAGTCATTACTTCTTAAAGGGATATAATTAAGTGCAATAAACAGGGGATAAGCAGTCAACCATAAAGGTGGACTGTTAACCTTTAGCATGCTGAATTAATTTTTTTATCGATACTCCGTCCCACTGAATTGTTTTTATCAAATACTACCATTTTCAGCAACTTTTAACACGCAAAAACCTGTATTTTTCTTGATTTCTCCACCATTCAAAGCATATGGAAAACGAAAGTAGCCTACTGTCACTCAGCTGACTGAGTCGAAAAATCGTTTAAAACACCCTTTCAGAGCGTATTTTGGGCTCGATTAGATCAAGTTCGTTAAAAGTAGCGATTTCCTAAAAAAAATTGCATCCTTACCCAGAAAACCCGAAGAAAATCCATCCAAAAACATCGAAACGGCAAGTTTTTTTTTTCATCGATGCCCGGATGTTATTTGATACTGAAATGCCAAACCGCACCGAAAAACGAGAGTTCCTCCTTTTCTATGAGTCGCACCAAGCACACCAGTCAATTTTGGCGCACGATTGCGCCTACAGCGTGGCGCCATTACATTTTCACGGGCGCACGAATGCGCCTACAGCATGCTAAAGGTTAAATAGGAAACAATTTATTGCTAAAAGGTGTCTAAGATAGTCCTTATTTGAACAGGCATAACTTTATGTTTTGGACAATTTCATTGATTTTTGTACCAAAATATAGGGCAGCATTTACTATATCTGAAAAGGGCATGGCGCTGGAAAAAAAGGGCATGGTGCTAGAGAAAAGGGACACCATGTCCCTTTTCTCTAGCACCATGCCCTTTTTTTCCATGTGCTAAATTGCCATGCTAAATAGGGCTGGGGGAAACACTATTTAGTCATAATGTTCCGAAGGGCAAGAAAGTTATATACAAGGAAAGTACAGTAAAATTCTAGTGGAAATGAGCCTGGTTGTCTCCAGCAAGAATGGGATAGCCAGGCTTATGCCTGGTGCTCTCATCCTTTGAATGTCCCTGCAGTGCAGTGTTAGTGGGGGAGATCGAGCGAAAAAAAAAAAAAAACAGCTGGGATTATAGCGGCGGAATTACCATAAGGCACCTTTGTGTTTTAGTAAATTACCTATGTCAAACCAGTTTTAACCTGAATTTTAGAGCTCTGGGCACCAGCGAGGTCTCGCAAGAACCATTTCGAAATTCTTTGTTCCTGGCAGTGGGGGAAAAGTGACAGTGCTTTTACCATCCATTTGTTCCCGCAGTCCCGGGATTTTAGCAGGGCTGTGATGGAGAGGACGTTGTCGTCCCCGTTATTCTCCGTAGGTGGGGGGACAGTGTTTACAAATGACCAGTGCATAATGTTTGACATCATCTGCAACCTCTCAACTGGTTTCATTGGGCGACAGGGCTTGAGGTGTCATAGCATCTCTGAGATGTCATAGCATCTCTGAGATGTCATAGCATCTCTGTTCTCAATGTTGGGTAAAAGATTAAAGTGCCACAAAATTCGAAGCAACATCTCCAAAATGACCTTTAGTGGCTTTTCAGTGTTGACGGGGATGTTGAACTTCAAATCAAACAAACAATTTAACAATCCTTCACCAGCAGCTTTGACGGACCCCACCCACCAGGGCTTGAAGAAATAGATTGATTGCATGGCTTTCACGCAGAGCTGAAGCTGACCTGCACACAGAGAACTGGTAAACCGCCTAGAGGTTCTAAGCTTGTCCTGGCAAAGCGGTGCAAGTCGGACAGTCCATGCTTTGGTTTCATTGGGTGACAGGGCTTGAAATGTCATTTCATCTCAATGTTGGGTAAAAGTCCCACAAAACTGGAAGCAGTGTCTCCAAAATGACCTTTACAGTGTTGATGACGACGTTAAACCTCAAATGAAACAAAAAAAAATCCCTAGGACTTTGGACCGACTGAATTCCAGGAACCGGGGTGCGAGGCGGACCGTCCATGCTTTTAAACCCTTTTGGTTTCATTTGGCGACAGGGCTTGAGATGTTATTTCATCTCAATGTCGGGTAAAAGTCCCACAAAATTGGAAGCAGCGTCTCAAAATGATCTTCAGTGTTGACGGGGACGTTAAACCTCAAAACAAACAAACAAAAGACCTCACAAGGTTGATTTCAGTGACTGAGCTGGATGAAAGTCAAGTGATTCATGATCAATCATTGAATGGGTCATAAATGCAATGGGCCTACAACTTTATGAAAAGGAAAAGCTTGTACACTTGACTACCAACAAATATTCTTTGCTTTTTTAAGTTGCCTGTATATTTTTACTCAAAGACAGCACAGGGTAGATAAATATACTACATCTAAAACAGGCTGATGAGTAATGCCTGGTCAATGTACACACCTTCAAATTAGGGAAGTAGGTCTTGAGGCAAATTCCAAGATGGCGACCTCATAAGGTAAACACAGCCAGTACCGGTGACAACTCGGGTCGTTTAGGGTGAAAATGAAAAAGCTTACCGTTCCTGCTGATGTCCAATTCAACCATGTTTGTCAAATGAGCAATGTCTTGTGGTAACTTTGAGATTTCATTGTCACTCAACGTCACTTTTCGAAGTTGGACGAGTCGAAAGAAATTCTGAAAATGATAAGATACGAACGTAATGGAAGATTTAAATCAGCTGAAAACGAGCAAAATACACGCGTAAATTACAGGGGAACATGACCAGCATACCTTTGGCAATTCTCTAATGCTATTAGCGTCCAGAAAGACCTCCTCCAGTGACCGGGTGTACCGCATAACATCGTCTGGCACTGACTGAAGATTACAGTGCCTTCGATCAATCCATTCGACCTGCCGATTACAAGCCCGGAAAATCGGCATGCACTTAAACATGGTGCTAATAATCCACTACGGTCCGTTCGGCAACATGTGAAAATCAAAGATAATTCCTAAAGATGTTAAAAACATGTATATTTGGGTAGTTTTCCGGGATTTAGAAGTCTACATCATTGAGATTCGAATGCTGTATATAGCGCGTGACGTCACGAATTATCCCATAGTGCGACCTAGTTCCGCAAAGGGAGGTAATAACTGTAACACTCGCACTAGACTGGTAGCTGCCTCCCCTAGCTCGCTCTGATTAGGTCATACAGGTATAGATACCGCCCCCGTCCATCGGGGCTTGAAGAAATTGATGGGCTGCATGATGCTTCCACGTAGAGCATAAACCGACCCGCACACGAGTACTGGTAAACCGCTTAGAGGATCTTTTTCTTTCTCCTATTACTGCTACTCGCTCACATCTGAGCATTACGAGCAGGATTTCCTGGGTGGTAACCAGTAGGGCCCTACTATATTTAATTTTTTTTTAAGCAATGTGCATGAAGTGTCTTACTCAAGGACACAACACTTTGGTCAGCGTGAGGCTCGAACCCGCAACCGCTCGATCACAAATCCGATGCGCTACCACTGCACCAAAGCGCTCCACTAAACCTGCTCAGGCAATGCTTATAAACCGTAAATATAGGGTTCTTTAGGCGACAGGGCTTGAGATGTCATTTCATCTCAATGTCGGGTAAAAGTCCCACAAAATCTTAAGCAACGTCTCCAAAATGACATATAACTGAGGTAATGACCAAGTATGAACGACTCAGTACATGAAGATAGATAGTGTTGACGGGGACAGGTATATACATCGTATTTAGCCAGATTCGGAATCTAATAGGAATTCTTAAATTATTTTGCCTAGGCATGCAGATTCCGGATCTGGTTAAACTGATATTAGTTTAGCCAGATTCCGAATCTGGCTAAACTTTGTTTAGTCCAAATAAGAATTCCTATTTGGCTATCTGGCTAAGCTGTTTAGGCTCATTTAATTGCATTACGATAACACACCCGTGCGACATAGTACATTTTTTCACATCTCCAAAATGGCTACTTTTCTGATGAAAATCCGTGATATTTTTCTTACAAATACTGCAAACATAGGTTGTTGGTGCTCGTTAGAACCGCCTCATTGAGGCGGTTCTAACGAGTACCCACAACCTATGTCTTAGGGCAAAAATAAGAAAAATAATGAATACCCCCGTAAACCCCAGTTTTCTCTATATATAGTGGGGTTTAGTGGGGTGTTCATTTCACGGACTTGTTCACGTGATGGTAACAGACCTTGTTTGAATATTGATTAATTGGCGTCAGTAACAGTTTTTGGTGCGATTGTCTGATTGTCTCACAATCGCACCAGAGGGAATTTAACACTTAAGCTGAAATCTGATCGCTAATGCAAACGGCCGAAGAACCACCAAAATTCTCGGTGAAAAAAAATTACTGTTCCATATTCAAAACAGTTTGAAAAGTTTCACAACATGCTTACCAACAAAATACTAGAGCTGTCAGTGAAACTGACTAGGGCCCCGGCAGCGCTATCAGAGGAGTAGGAAAATTTGTGGACAGACGGACAGACAGACAGACAGACGGACGGAGTGATTACTATAGGGCACCCACACTTTCAGTGCGGGGCCCTAATTATAATTTGTACGTTCTATTAATCAGCATCATGAACGCACATATCATACTGTTTATTTTTCAATAACTGATTTTTTTTTTTTTCAAAAGAATTCTTAACAATGAAAAGCATTGATGACGTATCCGCGGAAGAATACAAGGCACGTCAATGGTAAAACCTGTGACAACCACGGTAACGAGACGTTTCACGACATAGACGTTTCGCCCCAAACCGGTCTCAAAACGGGAACGGAAGCTGATTACCCGATCCGGAAAATGCCTTCCATCAACCAAGAATCTTTTGGTTTAAACATATTTTATTTAATAAGAATCCTTCATAGATCAGTACAATTAACCAATTTTATGCTGCCACAGCACAAATAACCCATTTTGTACCGAACATTCAAAAACTGGTAACTGGCAAACAGTGCAGACCAAGATCAGATTCCACAGGACGCAGCGTCTTATCAGGGCCTACACTGCATGTTTACGAAAGGTTCAGCCATTTTCCAGATAAATTTTGAAGAAGCCGCAACCTGAAACCCCTAAGTTTTGAAATGGACTTGTGCCATACTGATATAAGTTTGATGATTCTATTCAGTATAAAATGGATGTAAGTCGATGTTTAATTCGGTCCATCATTTAACGGAATCGCCAAGCCTATCCGTTTGGAGTGGCCCATGTCCAATGATAGGATAGTCAGGTTTGTATTGTTAGTAGTAATATGCACTTTCAGCGAACAGATTAGACCCAGATCAGACGCCGCCCGTTGTGGCGTCTGATCTTGGCCTGCAATGTTTGCAAAATGCCCCCATGCTAGGCATATATGGGTTAATGGGGTGTTTATATCTAACGTTATTTGGGTTTTCAGAGACCCATCACGAAAACACACCTGTATCATTTTGACCCCCTTAAACCCCACTTTTATACAGTTGAACTGGGCTTTAAAGGGTATACATTATTTTTTCATTTTGTTCATAAACATAGATTGTGGGTACTCGTTAGAACCGCTACGGAGAGGCGGTTCTTACGTGTACCCAGAAACTGTATTTTGAGCAGAAATAAGGGAAATATTACAATTTTCCAACAGAAAATTTCCAGTTTTTGGTGGTAAAATTTTCCACATATTTAGATAGGCATGTTTTCGTAATGTTACGATTAAGAGTCTACGCCCTATACTAGGCTACGGAGGCTATGTGAACATAAATATATCATAACCATACAGCCGGCCTCGGTAAAGGAGTCGGATGAGCGTCTGACTGATGTTCGGTAGGATGCGGGTTCGACCCTGCCGGTGTCGGCAACATTCTTTCGTGGGGATTGATCATGAAATTATTTCTACGATAATTCTCTCCCTTCCGCTGAGGCGGTTCTAACGAGTACCCACAACTCCATATCACCTCTTAAGATGCGACCGTAAAACTGACATAGCATGGTGGCTATTTCAAAACGTTAAAACGATAGCGTCTGTTCCGCAATGACGTCAACATGAAACATAAAATGCTACGTTCGTGGCGACGACGTTACCTCGCTCCAACATAAATCAAACAAAGCAAAGGCATTTTTTTTATATCCAACGTTCAAAACTCATATTCAAGCAGCACGTTAGTTTGATATTTTCAAAATGAATACGCCTTCTGGCCCAGAATAGCTTCAAACAGCTATGCTCATAGGAGTTTATGCAAGAGTATATTCTTTATAAGTATCTAAACTACCGACCAGACGCAAAATCCATAGATCACAGACAATCGCACCATCAGCACTCTGAGTGCTTTGATTATTTATCAGAGATATGTTTTAACTAGATTGTGATAATTTTGTCTCTTATAATGTGTTGCTTACATACTTGCATGCTTAATTGATCATCAGCTTGATTCAAATAAGTGTGAAAAACAATCAAAAACAATTTTTATACCAATATTATACACCTGGTAGTAACAAAAGATGAAAGAAAATCTCATAATGGTTTATGTCCTAAAGTTTAATCACTACAACTGGTGTTAACAACAAACTCCTTTTGTTTCTTCAAACAAGTAAACATGAAAGTGTCGTAGTTAATGAAACTTTAAAAATGTCGGAACAAAAAGAAAAAAAAATCTGTGAGCTTTTGGATAAGTACTGTTCCACCCGAGTGTGTTAAAGGTTTTTTTTTATTACATTGACCTGTTAAAATGATGTTTGATATATGGTACAATCTGATTTCTATATCATGATCTGACTATCTCATTTAAGATTTGCTGTGAAATAAAATTTCGTGACGTTGTTTGTTGTGACCCCGCTGAAATAGTTTCTGGCTGGGGCCTGTATTTTCGAGAACTGTATTCAGATGTACAGCGTGACCATTTCGACACTGTTTTCCAGGCCCATGTTGAGCAGAGGGTAAAATCCAAAACCGATACGGTTTCATCCTGCACGGGGAGGGACACGGTATGCATATCGGTAGATGAGGTTAGGACCGCGATCAAAAGACTGAAACTAAAAAAGGCTTGTGGCCACGTAAAATCGATTTAAAC
The DNA here is from genome assembly GCA_963580285.1 of Lucinisca nassula. NCBI lineage: Eukaryota > Metazoa > Mollusca > Bivalvia > Lucinida > Lucinidae > Lucinisca > Lucinisca nassula. The sequence goes on from OY757020.1 coordinate 12,639,647, forward strand.
CCCCCAGTGGAAATCTTTCCACTGACCGTTCCAAGGCGGTTCTTCTGTGGCGGTTTATTTATGTTGTTGTTTGTTACTTACTGTGTGTATCACTTGCGTCTTTTTATTTTTGATGGCCATATGGCCATTTTGTGGGAAAGTAACTGTCCTTATGGCCTTCCTTTGTTTAGGTTTCCATTATGGTCTGGTCGCTTAATGTTTGTGTTTCTTTCCCTTTGGTGTCTTTGATGGGTGGTGTAAGTTAATTTTATCGATTCCTGATCTTTGTTTTACTTCTACTTTGTGGCTATGACCGAGTTTGCAATGAGCATTTGTTAAACGGTGGGCCCGTTCTGTATGACCAGTTAGCAGCTTTTTACACTGAAATTTATAAATGTGGGTACATTCCTAAATCCTTAAAGCAGGGTATTATTATTACCCTCCATAAAGGTGGTGGTAAAACCAAAACTGATCCTAACAACTACCGCGCAATTATTTTGTCATCTGCTATTATAAAATTGTTTGAAAGAATACTGCTGGAAAAGGTAGAAACTAGTATTACTAAACCCCTTAATTGGCTTCAAGGAGGCTTCAGACCAAATATTGGCTGCAACATGCCATCTGCTATGCTACGTGAATGCATTCTCTACGCAAGAGAGAATCGCAGTAAGCTCTATGTCTGCTATCTTGATGTACAGAAGGCATTCGACAGAGTGTGGCATTCTGGCCTCTTCCTGAAGCTCTATGAAATGGGTTACGTCCGGGTTTACTAAAAATAGTCATTGAACTGCATAGAGATATGATGAGCTGTGTATTGTATAATGGGCATAAGTCTGAATGGTTTGATATATTGCAAGGTACTCGACAGGGTGGCGTGTTGTCTCCCTTCCTTTATCTATGTTTCGCAAATGATTTGCTTGAAGAATTGAGTAAATGTACGGCTGAGTTGAAAATGTTTGGTTATAATATATCCTGTCCTGCTGTAGCCGACGACATGCTTTTGGCTTCGTTATCCAAAAAGGGTCTAGATGAATTATTAAAGATCTGTTATAGATATTCCTGCAGATGGCGTTATGAATATGCACCACTGAAATGCTCCGTTATTGTATATAATGAGTCTAAATATGAGTATATTCGATCCGATCGCTTATGGCTGCTAGGAAATAGATAGAAGAAGAAGAGAATTATAAACATCTTGGTGTCTACAATAACAAGTATCTGAAACTGGAACCAAACATTAAAAACGCAACTGATAAATTGAAAGGTACATTTTTCAGTTTGGTAAAAAGTGGTATATTTTATCAGGATACATTGCACCCTCCCACATGCAAGAAGATTTGTAATGCAGTGGTTCTCCCAAAAGCCTTATACGGATGCGAACATTGGAATACGTTAACGCCAACTGAAATCCTGAAGTTGGAACGGGCTCATCGTTTTTGTATCAAGGAAATGCAATCTCTTGGGATGCGTACCCGAACAGACGTGGCATTGAGCTTATTAGCTTTTTTTCCGATCGAAGTAGAAATTGATTTGAAAAATTAATTCTTTTTGGTCAGCTTTGTAGTCTGAACTCCAACTTTTGGGCAAAGTCTTTATTTCTAAACAGGTTAACGGCATACAAAATTACCCCAGCTAAACAGTTGGGCTTCATTCCAGATATAGATCGTTCGTTAAGAAAGTATCAGCTCAATCACATTCTTGACAAGTATCTTCAAGATGGTATATTTCCTAGTAAATGTACATGGAAACATACCATTAAAGTTAACGTACACAAGACTGCCACACAAGCATGGTATAATAAAATTTTGACACCAGAATTTCAAAGATTTAGTATGGTGCACAGTGAGTTCAGAACGCACTGGTTGTGGACCTTCTCACTAGAAAATCGAAAGTTTTTAAAACCGTGTATCACAGTGATACAGCTTATTTCAAAATTGTGTACAATAAACCAAACAGATGTTTGCAGTTATTGCCACTGCAATTATGACAATATAGTAGATCATTGTATTCATGACTGTTTATGTTTATTGTGGCAACGCCTCATGTTTTGGCAAGAAATTCACTCTCTTGGTTCTGATGTTTACATGTATCTTAGTATACAGAGTAAAATTGCGTTGAGCAATATTTTTCTTGGATCAGACTGCCAAGAATTAAATCAACTCTTGTCTGAGAGGAGCGAACAGTTTAGGGTTATTTGTATTCGTAATTTGCACAATTTGTGGCGGGTGTATTGTTCTTATAGTGTAATCTCATAACACAAGTTATTCACCATCATTTTAAGTGGCTTCTCTAAAGTATGCAGCATTATAGTTGAATATTTGGGGTACTCTGGTTTTCGTCAACCTTTGACTGATGATCGGCTCGAAGTGGTCGTGGTGGTCTTCAAAGGGCCGTAAATGCAAAAATAAAAACGAACGAGTTTTGGATGCTGAGTTATTTGACACGCTCTGCAGAGTCTATAACTTCTAGGATTATGTTTTATATTTCACCATATATATATGGAAAGCACACTCATATATGCATACATAAAAATGTTGTTTTGTATGATACACACAAATATTTGTATTCATGAGAATCGTATATGGATTTTGGGAGCACGCCGGAGCCTTCTAAGTATGATCCTTCTGGCGAGTATGCATAGTCTACGAGGGAATACAATGATAAGGTATTTCCAGGTAGGCCCCACTTTCCCTATATGATATTTTCGGCTGTAATATATTATTAATATAATACCGTACTTCTCTACCTCCCTCATTCTTATATTTCGTTTCGGTAAGGATGGGTGGAACAGGAATACTCGGTTATTATATAAAGACCACATGATGGGTCATAACATTGTATTATTTCCACTTTATGCATGCGCTCTTTACTGCTTATTCCTTTGTTGTATTTTTTGTTCTTTTTCTCTTTCCCTTTCTTACCATGTATGTATTGTATTGCATTATTTTGGATGCTGAAGTAACTGTCCTTATGGCCTTCATTTGTTTAGGTTTCCATTATGGTCTGGTCGCTTAATGTTTGTGTTTCTTTCCCTTTGGTGTCTTTGATGGGTGGAGTAAGTTAATTGTATCGATTCCTGATCTTTGTTTTACTTCTACTTTGTGGCTATGATCGAGTTTGCAATGAGCATTTGTTAAACGGTGGGCCCGTTCTGTATGACCAGTTAGCAGCTTTTTACACTGAAATTTATAAATGTGGGTACATTCCTAAATCCTTAAAGCAGGGTATTATTATTACCCTCCATAAAGGTGGTGGTAAAACCAAAACTGATCCTAACAACTACCGCTCAATTACTTTGTCATCTGCTATTATAAAATTGTTTGAAAGAATACTGCTGGAAAAGGTAGAAACTAGTATTACTAAACCCCTTAATTGGCTTCAAGGAGGCTTCAGACCAAATATTGGCTGCAACATGCCATCTGCTATGCTACGTGAATGCATTCTCTACGCAAGAGAGAATCGCAGTAAGCTCTATGTCTGCTATCTTGATGTACAGAAGGCATTCGACAGAGTGTGGCATTCTGGCCTCTTCCTGAAGCTCTATGAAATGGGTTTAAGTCCGGGTTTACTAAAAATAGTCATTGAACTGCATAGAGATATGATTAGCTGTGTATTGTATAAGGGGCATAAGTCTGAATGGTTTGATATATTGCAAGGTACTCGACAGGGTGGCGTGTTGTCTCCCTTCCTTTATCTATGTTTCGCAAATGATTTGCTTGAAGAATTGAGTAAATGTACGGCTGGGTTGAATATGTTTGGTTATAATATATCAATAATAAAGGATCATTATTAGATACAAATTACTGACAGGAATGCAGTTGCGGTGCGAACACAGGAAAAGTCAGTACAAACTTTATGAAGACTAACACATTATTTTAGAGTTAACCCAAAAGGAGTCATTGTACCAAGACGGTGCATCCAGGAAGTTTCCTTCATAAGCCTTTTCCAATTACCAGAAACTTTATCAATAGGCAGGAGGAAAAATCCTGAATGCTATGTCCAGGCAAATTAAAATGCTCTGAAACTGTTGTAGGAGTGTCAGGAAAATGCTTTATATCAAATTGATGTTTGTTCATTCTCTTGCTACATTTTTGCTGGGTTTGGCCGACATACTGTAAATTACATTTTTTGCAAGTAATGGGGTACATTACATCAGAGGAAGCACAAGTGAAGTTTTCTTTTAAATTGAAACATGAAGACAAAGTTGTGCTTGTGAATGAACCAGACTCTGTGATGCTTGCACAATGTGAACAGCGGGGTCTGTTACATTTTGAAACATCACCAGACCTTACTATTTTTTTTTTCAGTTGAGAATGAACCAACATATTTTGCAAATTTGACGGTCTTTTGTAAGCAACAATAGGTTTATAGTTAAACAACTGTCTTACACTTTCGCTTTTAGAGTACTTTAGAAGATTCCAGTATTGATTGATAATTTTACCAATGTAAGGCAAAGACAAAAGGAACAATTTTCTGACAATTTGTGCGGGAAGTTGACTGAAGTGCATCATCCATACTAATTGAAGATACCTTTTTGACAGCCTCTTCAATGATAAGATTTGGATAATTTCTCTCCTGAAAATATTCCTTTAGCCAGTCAAGCTCAATTTCAAAACTGACATTATCAGATGTTATACGCCTATAACGTTTTGCCTGACTATATGGAATGCCCTGTTGGCAAGAGGGCGGATTACATGATGAAAATTCAATACACTGATGACAATTTGTGCTTTTTTCATAAACACTGGTTTCAAGCTCACCGTTTTCACTTTTGTGAATATTCACGTCAAGGAATGTAGCATCTTGGTTAGAATAATTGTAAGTCAACTTAATAGTATTATGAAAATGATTGATTTTGAAAATAAAATCATGCAAGTCCTGTTCACTATAATTCCAAATCATAAAAATGTCATCCAGGAACCTTAACCAGATCAAAGGTTTTTTATCACAGGAATCAAGAAACTCCACCTCCAGTTTTCCCATAAATAAAGAGGCATAACTGGGTGCCATTTTAGTACCCATAGCAGTACCTAGAACCTGAAGGTAGTTCTTGCCATCAAACTGAAAAAGGGTGGATGGCCTGTAAGCTATGGATTTAGGTAATAAACACTCGTAATAAATTATTAACGGCTAAACTCCTTAATCAGGGTTATCGGTACCATAAACTACGCAAAGCCTTTTCAAAATTTTATAGACGCCATTCTGATTTAATTTCAAAATTCAATATTGGACTTAAATCTCTTCTGCAACAAGGTCTATCGGAACCCAAATTTTATGGTGACTTAGTATATAAATTCAGAAAAATATATAACCGCAATGACTTCAGCACCCAATTTCGTAAAATCATTCTTCGATATAAAAAGATTGGGTACAACATGGATATTATACGACAGACTGCATGCATGGTAGTTAACCCAATCACGGTTGGCAACTTTGCTTCCCTCTTTAATTGCACGCCGGTGGGTCAGGCCTCAGATTCTATGACGGCTCCAACGTAAAGGCTTATTGAAAATTAGAGAGATAATGTTGGTTGGAGCCTGATGCTATGTCTCTGGTCGGGCTCATCGGATTCTAACTGTTGGTTTTCTTTTGCTCCAGCATTTCAGTGGTTTCTTGCTGTCGAGTCCTCACCGTTGTCTCACCTCTGTGGTTCTTTGATTTTTGTGTTCACGGAGATGTTGCACTGATGAGTTAGGAGGCCTTCATGCGGACTGAACAAATTATTTGTCTAAATCGCGGCGGAAGTAAGGGCGAGGATTGTGGCCACGTAAAATCGATTTAACCCCCCCCCCCCCCCCCAGTGGAAATCTTCCACTGACCGTTCCAAGGCGGCTCTTCTGTGGCGATTTATTTATGTTGTTGTTTGTTACTTACTGTGTGTATCACTTGTGTCTTTTGGTTTTGGATGGTCATATGGCCATTTTGTGGGAAAGTAACTGTCCTTATGGCCTTCCTATGTTTAGGTTTCCATTATGGTCTGGTCGCTTAATTTTTGTATTTCTTTCCCTTTGGTGTCTTTTATGGGTGGAGTAAGTTAATTGTATCAATTCCTGATCTTTGTTTTACTTCTACTTTAGTCAGCACAAGATTAATAAGTTTTGAAATGGTCGATCTTGCCTCCTGTGAATACCCGTCTTCAGACATGAAAAGATCACACGCTTTAATTCCATCATCATGAGGAATATTGCTATAAAGCGATGTAACATCTAAAGTTACCAAAACGCACTTTGTGGGATGGCCTGTAAGCTATGGATTTTGGTAATAAAGTCGGATGTATCTTCACGTATGAAGGCAAAGATTCCATGTGGGGTTTCAGTATACCATCAATATATGCTGAGATATTTTCAGTCAGTGAACCGCAGCCTGAGACAATGGGATTACCCGGATATCCAAGTGGCAGATTTGAGTCTAATTGCTTATGAATTTTAGGCAATATATTAAATACAGGAACTCTGTCACTTCCAGATGGACTTAGGTTTTCACGGGTAGATTCTGATACTTTCGTGTCACCAAGCACTTCATTTATATCCTTACGAAATTGCTCTTGTGGATTATCATCTAGTTTTTCATAAAACTTAGCATCTCCAAGTTGTCTTTCTACCTCTGCTATATAATCCATGCGATTCATTATCACAACAGTAGATCCCTTATCAGCCTTTCTGATCACAATAGTGTCATCATTTCGTAATCTTTTAAGGGATTCTAATTCTTCGGGTGATAAATTAGGGGTAAATTTGTACTTTTTATCATTTAGAAGAATTTCATTTGTTATAGAATCAATGTAAAAATCCAAACTGGTGTCTCTGCCAGACGGGGGAACAAAGGTTGATTTGAGACCCGTGTTCCGTCTGATATATTCAAAATTACTATCACAGGTATTGTCTTCACTTTCAGTATCACCACTGCTTTTTGCAGCAAAATACTCTCTTAGTCTAAGCCGCCTCGTAAATTCAAACACATCTTGTTTCAATTGAATTTTATCATGACCTTTTTGTTTTGGACAATATTTTAATCCTTTACCCAGTAGTCTGTATTCAGCATTAGACAACGTTCTGTGTGATAGGACCTCTTTTTTCCCTTTTACCCCGTTGTACCTCTTTTTTAATTTTCTTTTGTTTCCTCCACTGTTTTCGATTGGCGATGCGGATGAATCTTCGGTTGCGTTTAGTACCCTCAGACAGTTGACTAGCTGTTTAATGGCGCCGCTCAGCTGTTGTATTCCTGTTGAACTCACCCTCATCATTAAGAGTTTTCCTCAGCTGATTTTCTAGCTCCTTCATCTTGGGCTATGATTCTTGAAGCTGAAGGTAGTGCTCGTCTGTCAGCATTCTTGTGGTTTCTAATGATGTCTTCCTGAGAATTTCATCAACTACCTTTTGAAGACGTGAATTCTCTCCCACTTGTACTTGTAGTTCCAGCTTTAGTCCATTTGGAATGACACTTTCTGTGGTACAGTTCTCCAAGAATCGCATATGAGTGGACTTCCTCATTTGAAAGTCTGCTAATTGTTCAATTTTCCTGATGATTGTTTCTCGTGTCTCCATTTTGAAGGATCAAAAGATGCTCTCTTCTCTGATATGTTAAATAATCATGAACTTTTTCCAGAGAACAACTTCAAATTGGTTTTATTTATTTATTAACACAACGTTTCGGCCATTATTGGCCTTTATCAAGTGTAATAAACAAGTAGACAGGAAGTGACGTCGACGTCACATGACGTCAATGGTGACGACGTCAAATAGAAACACATCAGCTGGCGTAAAAAGTCTAAATAAAGGATCATTATTAGATACATTCTATATAGTATAGACCCATATATAAGGGATCTTTTTTAAGTGGACTAAAGTATTCAAGGAAAGCTAGAAAGAAAAGATATAAAGAGTATAGAAAGCAGATTATACCAAGTCTCGACTCATTTTATGACAACAACTCTAAGGCAAATTGGTCTCTTTTGGATAAAATAAAAGCCATGATAAGGACGGAAATACTAACTCAGTTTCAGGTGATTCATGGCATAATTATTTTAAGGATCTAAACATATCTAAAACTATAAGATTCAATAATCCATCCTTGGATGCTGAACTTCCAAGTCTCTAAAAAATAAAAATATAAATAAATAAACATTTTACGGAACTTTATTACCAAATAAGTGCAGATGCTTTTTTTCTGCCATCCGCTCATCTAAAAATAACAAAAGCTGTGGTTTAGATTCCCTTCTAAATGTAATGCTCAAATATTCATAATATACCACAATTCAATCCTTGATGAAAATATTCAATAACTTTTATCAACCGGAGGAAAATCCTGTTGCTTGGTCAAAGCGCGTAATCAGTCCCATTTATAAAAAAGTAATAAAGAAGACCCTAATAACTAACGTGGAACTGCAATCGAAAATTCTTACTAAATTTTAAGCAATCGAATTAGTTCCTAGTTTGACTCAAACAAACTTTATTGTTACGAGCAGATTGGATTCTGTAAAAGAAATACGGACTAGTGATCATATATTTGTACTGAAATAGAAGTGAAGGCAATGATCAGGAATCGATATAACTAATCCATAGCTCCCATCAGTGACACCAAAGGGAAAGAAACACAAACATGAAATAACTAGAAACTAATGGAAACATCAATAGCAGAAACCCGTAAGTACATTTACTGTCCGACAAAATGGACAAATGGCTATCCAAAACAAAACAATATAAGAGATACACACACACAAAGACAAAACCTAGACTCTTATTATATATATGTCCAAAACAAGAACAAACTTTAGAACATATTTAACGTCACTACAGCTGGTGTCTGGGAATGTGTGGCGGCCGTAAAAAGTCTCCCTGCCCTACATCATATTGTAGTTTATATTTTCTTGTCCTTTGGGACCATAGATTCCATTGTGGAAATTTGAAAATGCTTGAGGGTCACTGATGAGGCCTAATTGGCCGAAACTAGCTAGTCTGGCCCAGAAAACATGCACACTTCATATTTTTTTCAGTTCCGTGGTGTATTCCTTGCCTCCAAAGGATAACCCTTCTTTAGAACATATTTAACGTCACTACAGCTGGTGTCTGGGAATGTGTGGCGGCCGTAGAAAGTCTTCCTGCCCTACATCATAGTGTAGTTTATATTATATTTTCTTGTCCTTTGGGATCATTGATTCCATTTTGGAAATTTGAAAATGCTTGAGGGTCACTGATGAGAAGTCATAAGAAGTTTGTTTTGGCCCCTGCAGACAAGGCCGCTAACAACGTCGTCGTTGTGTGACGGCTCCACTATGTTATCACGCTTAAGCAGGAGCTTGGTGGTACTAAGGCCTTTGAACTTCAGCCTTTAGCTGAAGAGAGAGCTATAGTAGATAAACATGTTTGTCTTTCAGCCTCCAAGTTTGCTGTGTGTGTTAACGAAGGCCAAGACAAGCTTCCTACGCTATACTGGTTACCAAAACTTCATAAAAAACCTTACAAAGCACGGGTTATTGCAAATTCTAGCTCTTGCACTACCACTGAACTTTCTAAATTATTAACTTCCTGTCTTACTGCTATTAAAACGCATGTAATTAAATATTGTGATGAAGTCTTTGAAAGATCAGGAAGAAATCTGTTTTGGTCTATAAAAAATTCGAATGAGGTTTTAAATAAATTGAAATCTAGACATTTTCGTGCTTCTAGTCTGTCTACCTACGATTTTTCCACTCTTTACACTACACTTCCTCACAATCTTATAAAAGAAAAGCTTAATGATTTAATTGAATGGGCTTTTCACAGAGAAGATTCTCTCTATCTTGCATGTTATGTCAGAAATGCATTTTTCACTTCTAAACAGCATAAGAATTATACACTTTGGTCATGTCAGAAAGTGTGTGATGCACTCACTTTTCTACTTGACAATTTTTATATTAGATTCGGTACTAAGTTATTTAGACAAATTGTGGGTATTCCGATGGGTACTAATTGCGCACCTCTTGTGGCTGATCTGTTCTTGTATTGTTATGAAAGAGACTTCATTTTGTCGCTTTCCATTGATAACCAATCTGAAATTATTGAAGCTTTTAGCTCTACTTCTAGATATTTAGATGATTTATTAAATATTGATAATACATATTTTGATGGTTTGATCAGTCAGATTTACCCCCTAGAACTTCAGTTAAATAAAGCAAATTCTTCTGATACCGAGGCCCCGTTTTTGGATTTACATCTATCTATTGTAGATGGATTTGTTTCGTGCAAAATTTATGATAAACGCGATGACTTTGATTTTGAGATTGTAAATTTTCCTTTTTTGGATGGTGATGTTCCTCGTGACACAATATGTCACACCTATAGCACCCCTCTAAAAAAAATTTTTTTTTGCTTCTCCAGACCACCCCCTAAAAAAATTTTTTTAGCTTCTCCAGACCGCCCCCTAAGAAAATTTTTTTAGCTTCTCCAGACCACCCCCTAAAAACTTTTTTAGCTTCTTCAGACCACCCTAAAAATTTTTTTTAGCTTCTCCAGACCACCCCCTAAAAAAATTATTTAGCTTCTACAGACCACCCCTAAAAAAAATTTTTTTTTAGCTTCTCTAGACCACCCTAAACAATTAGCTTCTCCAGACCTCTTCACTGTTTATAGCAACCAAATCCTCCATCGTGCTGTTTATTTAAATGTCGTCATATAATTCCAAATTGCGATATAAAGAAAGAAGTTTGGTATTTTCAAATTCTATGTTTTTCATTTTTTCTATTTTCATTTTTTCATATGGTTTCCATTTCAGTTTCTTGTCCATAAATAGTATTATATCATCTTTTTCTTCTTTTGATATTAAGCAATGTTTATGAGAAAAATCTTTTCCTCCTAGAATAACATAACTATTGTCTTCTTTAGTGTTCTTTTTACAAATATAACATTTTTATTGATTAGATAAAGTATTTCTGTGAACCAATTTCGGTTTTTTCTCCGCTAAATTTACACCAATAACGTTCACATTCATTGTTTCTACGACCAGCAATATATTCTGTAAATTCTGGTATATCAATAGTAAAATCCACTACGCGTGTATTAAAATCCACACGATTTATTTTTAGTATTTTTACAACAGAATCTTCTGGGAAATTTTCAAAATCCAATTGGAATTCATATTTGTGCCAAATTACACAATTTGCTCAATTAATAATATTCAGTCCATTTTTTTTCTAAAAATTCTTCCATTCTTTTTATGTTTTGTATTAATTTCCTACTTAGGTATTTTATTTTCCCCCATTTTTTCTAATATATTTTTTCATCATCATCCATTTTTTATAGTTTAAAATTTATTTTTTTTATTTTTAAGTTTAAAACTATAAAAAATGGATGATAATGAAAATGAAAAATATTTGAAACATAAAGGAAGAGTAGAATACCAAAATAGAAGATTAAGACAAAAATTAAATAAACTGAAAATATTTTTAGAAAATAGTGGAATGGCTATTATTGTACATCGCGGAAGCGGATTTTGTTGGTCCACTTGGGACCAATATGATTTACAAGTAGATTTTGAAAAATTTCCCGAAGATTCTTTTGTAAAAATACTAAAAATAAATTGTGTGGAATATCATGTCTTCCCAGGAGGAGAAGATGTATTATTTGTTACAAGTGAATGTAAAAACTTTAGATTTCATTGATGTAGTTTTGGCAACGAAAAAAATGGTAACTATTTTTATAAAACAAAAAATGTGCTCAAAGAAATTCTTTTTTTAATTAATAAGAAATGTTATATTTGCGAAAAGAATACTAGAGAAGACAATAGTGATATTGTTCTAGGAGAAAAAGATTTTTTTCATAAACATTGGTTAATATCAAAAGAAGAAAAAGATGATAAATTATTATGTATTGAAAAGAATATGAAATGGAAACCATCTGAAATATCGAAAATCGAAAATTGAAAAAAATCGAAAAATAGTAAAAATGTAAAAAAGTGAAAAAATCTGAAAATTTAAAAAAAGTGAAAATGTGAGAGAGAGATACGGGCGGGTCTAACACACATGGTGAAAATAAAAAAAAAACAGTCGGAGTTGCCCAACTCCGGAATGGAGGTTGTTGGGGTAGTGTAAAATAGAAAAAAAAAATATCCAGAACAGGGGACCCCTCGAAAAATACTTAAAACTCAGTAATCTGTAATTCTTGTTCGTAGAAACTACCTTTGATTTCTTCACCTTTTAAATCATTTATTTTATAAGTAACAGGATCTGTATTTAAAACTTCTTCAATTAAAAATATTTCTCTAGTCCAACGAGTAGTATAACTTTTTTCAAAAATACCTTTCTTTTTTTTGCTCTTCTTACTCTATCCCCAACTTTGAATTTAGGTTTTTCAGTTTTCTTTTCTTTTTCTGGATATAAATTTTTATACACAGTTAATTCATTTTCTACTTTACTTGCTTCAATAGGTGTCATTTTAATAGAAGAATGTACTGTATTATTATAATTTTTAACTAATTTATCTAATATATCATAATATTTAGTAGTTTCATTTGCAGTAAAATGTTTATACATATGTTGTTTCATAGTACCTATCCATCGTTCTACTACACTAGATTTTTCTTCATTTTCAGTTGAGTACAATTCTATTTCATTTGTTTTTAATAATTCTTTTACTTGCCGATTATAAAATTCAGAACCTTTATCCGACCAAATATACATCGGTTTTCTTTCTTTAAATAATGTTTTAAATGCTTCAGTTACTGTTATTCCTGTTTTATTTTTCAATGGAATTAACCACACATATTTACTAAAAACATCTATAACTGCTAATAAATATTTATAGTGTTTATTTTGTTTTGAATATTGTTGCATATCTATCAAATCAACTGCCCATGTTTGATCTATTGAATCGACATAAACACGTCTTTAAGGAAAATATTTTATAACTCTATGATGTAATTCATCTGCTAATTTATTTTTTATTTTTTCTCTATCGGATATAAATCTATTTTTGTTAGATCCACACTCAGAACATTTACCTTTTAATATTTGTCTATTATTAGTTGTTGTTACTTGTTTCACTGAATCATTTTCAGTATGCTTTTTACAACGTAAACAATATATTTTTGGATGCTCCATTTTTAATATAATTAAAATTGTTTCTTAGAAAATGGATGGTAAAAAATCTCGCAGTACATCAGGTAAAGGTGCTACTAGTACCTTATCCGATAAAAAATATTATGTTATCTTATTAAAAAAATATAAACATAATACAACTATTAATGTCTTTAAGTATAAGATAAAAATACTAGATCCACAAAAAGAAGTGTTCATGAATGCATTTAGTAATATGATTGATAATTCGATTAAAGACTTTCCAAATGGGAGAATTAGAATAGTTCCTATACATGAAATTATTTATACGAAACATGATAAATGGCCTATAAGAACATATGGTAATGTTAAAGAATGCTTTTTTAATAGAATGGAAAGATTATTAAACAGTGCTGAAGAACTGAATTTAGAAGATGTTATTTTTGAAGTTTCTATTATTCCTAATAAAAAAGGTAAAGGTAAAGGTTTAAAAATATTAGATGAAATAAATAATAGAAGTATAATTCAAATTAAAAATAATGATACAATTTGTTTAGCAAGAGCAATTGTTACTGCTTCAGCTTCTAATAACTTATTAATAGATTTTACAGATTCTCAATTACGACGTATTAAACAAGGTAGACCATTACAAGAAAGATTAGCATTAGATTTACACGAAAAATCAAATGTTGAAAAAAAAGAAGATGGAAATGATTTAGATGATTTAAAGATTTTTGAAAATTATCTTAATGTTAGAATAATTGTTTTTACATCGAATAATATTGAGAATATTTTATATAGCGGTAATGAAAAATTTGGTAATCAGTTATATTAATATTATCATGATGATCATTTTAATGTAATTACTAATGTAACAGGATTTTTAGCTAAACGCAGATTTTGTAAAACATGTTTAATGGGATATAGTAATCAACACACATGTAATAATACAGTAACAACTATCAGACAATAATATACTTGTGATAAATGTAATAAAACATATACTGGTAAAAATCATATATGTGATGAAATCACTTGTTTTATATGTTATGAAAAATATATGAAAGGTACTGAACATCTCTGTTATATGAAACCTTTATTACCAAAACAAGTAAAAGATAATAAATATATATATTTTGATTTTGAAGCTGATCAAAAACAGGAATTCATATTATGAACTTTTGTATAGCTTATGATTTAGAATATATTTATTGTTTTAGAAAAAACTACATAAAAAATATTTAAATGTGATTTTAATATTAATGATATAGACTTATCAAAATTGGATATAGATGATAGTTTAAGTACAATGGAAAAAATAGAATGTGAATCTGAAGATATTGCTAATAATTTTTGTAAATATTTTATAAGAGATAATTTTAAAAACTTTACATTTATTTCTCATTATGGAAAAGGTTACGACATGCAGCCTATTTTAGCATATATAGTAAAAAATAAAATAGATCATAATTTTATTTGTTAAGAATTAAAAATAACATCAATTAATGTTAAAGGAATAAATTTAAGATTTATAGATTCTATTAATTTTACGTTATGTGGATTACCTGCTTTTCCCAAAACATTTGATTTTAATGGCAACAAAGGTTACTTTCCTCATTAGTTTAATCCAACAGACAATCAAAACTATAAAGGTGTTTATCCTACAAAATAATATTATGGATATAATGCTATGACAATTAAAAATAAAGAATTATTTGATAAATGGTATAATAATGTTAAAGATAAAGAATTTAAATTCTATAAAGAAATATTTTATTATTGTTTATTAGATGTTTTAATTTTAACTAAAGGCTGTAATATATATAAAGATCTATTTTTAAAAATAACAAATAATTATATTGATCCTTTTCAATCTATAACTATTGCTCAGTGTTGTACTAGAATATTTAAAACATTAATGCTAGAAGAAAACACATTGGGTATTCATAAAAGTTCTACTTTTCAAGATATTCATTCTAATAAAGCTATTCAATGGTTGGAATATTTAGCTAAGAAAGACAAAATAGCTATTCAACATGCTAAAAGAGGTAAAGAAAAAAGATTCAAAAAATATAAATTTGATGGTTATTATTATGATGAAGAAAATAAAATTCATCATATATATGAATTCTTTGGTTGTTATTTTCATGGATGCACAAGATGTTATTCACCGAATGAAATTTGTAAAATGGGATCCAAGAAAACAATGAAAGAATTAAACTATAATACAATGAATAGACTACAAATTATAAAAGATACTTTCTCAGAAGAAAAAGTTAAAATTCATACAATTTGGGAATGTGAATTTGATAAAAATAAATATCCAGAGGTAGACATAGAATTAAAACCTATTAATAAAAGAGATGCATTTTACGGTGGTAGAACTGAAACTACACAATTATATAATAATCTTCCTAATTTAAAAGCAAGATATGTAGATTTTTGGTCAACTATTGAAATAAATAAAGCAATAGAAAAAGGATATAAACTAGTAAAAATATACGAGTTAGAACATTTTGAAAATACATCCACAAAGGTATTTAAAGAATATGTTGATACATTTATGAAGTACAAGCAAGAAGCCTCGGGCTGCAAATGTAATCCTAAATATTGTAAACCTGGATGTAAAAATGATACAAATTGTGAAACAAAAATACAATATCTTACAGATAATGCATCATATGATTTAGATATTGATAAAGTAAAGCATAATGCTGGTTTAAGATTTGTAGCTAAAATATGTTTGAACTCTTAATGGGGTCACTTTGGAATGAAAGATATTTTTACAAAAAAAGGAATATTGTTATAATTCAGATCAATTAACAAATATGTGACCCGTCACGCGAAAAGGGACCTTCTGGGAATTTTTGGCGAAAATGAGTTGTAACTGTTTTCAGATATAACGGTATTTGAGAAACAATTTGACACCAAAATGAATAAAATACTCCTAAAGGTGTCAGATTTACAATGATTTAAACATAGGTACCCTAAACGCAATCACGTCACAGAATACCAATTCGACGTCATGGGTTTCGTCAACAAACTGTTAAAGCGGGTAAAGTCGCAGGTAATAATGCAAGGAAGCATCTGAAAAAGAAGATATGCTATCTCAGGACAAGAGAGCTTTATCACGTCAACGTTACATTGCACTATTACGAATGAACCGAATTACTGGAAAATGAAAAAAATGTTATTGTTCCTGGGAAAATTGAAAAAAATTACCTGAAAAAAATATCATAGGAAAATATGGTCAGCTGATACAAAATATAGCGACCGCTAGAATGCTCGGATGCACTGAGGATCAACAATATCTGATCGTGAATTATTAATTTAAGACTGTATGGGATAAACTGATAAATAGAATACCAGATTCGTGTCATTTGATATCAAGTTTATCAGGCTCGGCTTCGAGAACGCATGTATGCCTGATTAACTTGATATCAAAAGACACGAACCTGGTATTCTCTATTTATTTCCTTAACACTGTTTCATTATTAAGCATTTCTTTGAGAAATCTGGCATATTGTCGTCGTCCGAAACTGTTTAGTTGTAACGATTGCGAAAGGAAGATCATAACAGGTTTTTTACACATTATATGAGCAAGAAATCCGACTATTTGCATGTGTGAACAAACGCGAAGAACAGCCTGCGCATCAGCATATAGTGCAAGCTTTTGTGATCGTGGCTCTATGACAGAATTCAGATCATTTAAGGCTATTGACACTGAGCAGACTGTTGTCTTACATATATCTGGTTGGAAACTGGTATCAAAGTAGAAGTAAAACAAAGATCAGGAATTGATACAATTAACTTACTCCATCCATAAAAGACACCAAAGGGAAAGAAATACAAACATTAAGCGACCAGACCATAATGGAAACCTAAACAAAGGAAGGCCATATGGACAGTTACTTTCCCACAAAATGGCCATATGGCCATCCAAAATAAAAAGACACAAGTGATACACACAGTAAGTAACAAACAACAACATAAATAAATCGCCACAGAAGAGCCGCCTTGGAACGGTCAGTGGAAGATTTCCACTGGGGGGCTTAAATCGATTTTACGTGGCCACAATCCTCGCCCTTACTTCCGTCGCGATTTAGACAAAAAATTTGTTCAGTCCGCATGAAGGCCTCCTAACTCATCAGTGCAACATCTCCGTGAACACAGAAATCAAAGAACCACAGAGGTGAGACAACGGTGAGGACTCGACAGCAAGAAACCACTGAAATGCTGGAGCAAAAGAAAACCAACAGTTAGACTCCGATGAGCCCGACCAGAGACAGAGCATCAGGCACCAACCAACATTATCTCTTTAATTTTCAATAAGCCTTTACGTTGGAGCCGTCATAGAATCTGAGGCCTGACCCACCGGCGTGCAATTAAAGAGGGAAGCAAAGTTGCCAACCGTGATTGGGTTAACTACCATGCATGCAGTCTGTCGTATAATATCCATGTTGTACCCAATCTTTTTATATCGAAGAATGATTTTACGAAATTGGGTGCTGAAGTCATTGCGGTTATATATTTTTCTGAATTTATATACTAAGTCACCATAAAATTCGGGTTCCGATAGACCTTGTTGCAGAAGAGATTTAAGTCCAATATTGAATTTTGAAATTAAATCAGAATGGCGTCTATAAAATTTTGAAAAGGCTTTGCGTAGTTTATGGTACCGATAACCCTGATTAAGGAGTTTAGCCGTTAATAATTTATTACGAGTGTTGAAGTCAGTTACATGACTACACACTCTAGCAAATCGAATTAATTGCGAAATATAAACGCCATAGGATGGCGCACGAGGAACATCACCATCCAAAAAAGGAAAATTTACAATCTCAAAATCAAAGTCATCGCGTTTATCATAAATTTTGCACGAAACAAATCCATCTACAATAGATAGATGTAAATCCAAAAACGGGGCCTCGGTATCAGAAGAATTTGCTTTATTTAACTGAAGTTCTAGGGGGTAAATCTGACTGATCAAACCATCAAAATAGGTATTATCAATATTTAATAAATCATCTAAATATCTAGAAGTAGAGCTAAAAGCTTCAATAATTTCAGATTGGTTATCAATGGAAAGCGACAAAATGAAGTCTCTTTCATAACAATACAAGAACAGATCAGCCACAAGAGGTGCGCAATTAGTACCCATCGGAATACCCACAATTTGTCTAAATAACTTAGTACCGAATCTAATATAAATATTGTCAAGTAGAAAGGTGAGGGCATCACACACTTTCTGACATGACCAAAGTGTATAATTCTTATGCTCTTTAGAAGTGAAAAATGCATTTCTGACATTACATGCAAGATAGAGAGAATCTTCTCTGTGAAAAGCCGATTCAATTAAATCATTAAGCTTTTCTTTTATAAGATTATGAGGAAGTGTAGTGTAAAGAGTGGAAAAATCGTAGGTAGACAGACTAGAAGCACGAAACTGTCTAGATTTCAATTTATTTAAAACCTCATTCGAATTTTTTATAGACCAAAACAGATTTCTTCCTGATCTTTCAAAGACTTTATCACAATATTTAATTACATGCGTCTTAATAGCAGTAAGACAGGAAGTTAATAATTTAGAAAGTTCAGTGGTAGTGCAAGAACTAGAATTTGCAATAAACCGTGCTTTGTAAGGTTTTTTATGAAGTTTTGGTAACCAGTATAGCGTAGGAAGCTTGTCTTGGCCTTCGTTAACACACACAGCAAACTTGGTGGCTGAAAGACAAACATGTTTATCTACTATAGCTCTCTCTTCAGCCAAAGGCTGAAGTTCATAGGCCTTAGTACCACCAAGCTCCTGCTTAAGCGTGTTAACATAGTGGAGCCGTCACACAACAACGACGTTGTTAGCGGCCTTGTCTGCAGGGGCCAAAACAAACTTCTTATGAAATTCTTGAATACCTAGTTTAAGATGACGTAAAGACGTCTTGGGCTTAGGAGGTAATAAGTTAGTATTTTGAGAATAGAAAGAAATGCGTTTATTCACTAGTCTTAAAATGCTAAGTTTCCAGTCCTTTAGGGCTTTACACTCAACATACTCTCGCTTACACCATCGATTACCGAATTCATTCAAGGAAGCAGCGATTTCATCTCTACATTTACTGAAATCAATTTTAGAAGGAAACCGATATTTCGGTCCTTTAGAAATTATATTCCTTATCCTAGAATCAGGAATAATTTTCAAATTGCCAGTAATTACATGACCAGCAGCAGGATAGCAATACTTTGAGTTTTTACAATCACATGAATCAGGAGTATTAGTATCAATATCAAGATCTGAAACAAGTTTATTGAAATTAAAAATGATAGATCTAACAGGTTTGTTATATTTATAGCAAATTATAGGTGTTTCAGTATTTTGAAAATAAGCAGGAATGGAAGAAAGGACCGATCTCTCACGGAAGATACTGGGCAAATCTATAAAATCCATACCCTTATTAATGAAGGATATTTTGAAGAAATGACGTTTATGATTAATTTCAGAATCAATGTAAGGACGGAGAGTATGCTGAGTATAGCCTCTAGTTAAGAGAGCCGCATCATATAACTGATGAGAACTATCGTAGAATTTATTCGCCTCGGTGTCCAGAAGACGTAAAACAGAAACGGGTAATGAACTTAAAAATGAAAGCATAGAGTGGCGTCCATGATTTAATAATATAATTGACAGTCACTTCAGTCTAGTATTGTTACGTTTAAACGCACGTGATTTACGTTTAAAGTTACCATTTTTCCTGGTGCCGTGAGATCTAGTTCTGCGTTTTCGACATTCCAGGAGTGAGAAAATATCAAAGTCCGGCATTCTGGAAATATTACCCTCATGATAAATGTTGTCATTAAATCCCAGTGGAAAAGGGGTCTGTAAAAATTTAATCCATTTCAATTCAGCTTCATGTCTTTTGATTATTTTGAATCTAGATGTAGAATTTGCATCGTAATAAAGTTTTTCCACTGGTTGTATAATAATGTTATTTACAGAATGACCTGTACGTCGAAAGTGACGGTACAAGAAAGTGTCAGTTTTCTTAGGCTTACTCATTCTACGATAATGCTCGTTCAATCTAGTTTTAAGCATGCGGTTAGTTTGACCGACGTACTGCATATTACAGTTTGCAGCACGTCAAGTAATTAGATAAATTAAATCTGTAGACTGTCATGTCAAATCAGACATGTTAACTACAGAGAAGCGTCTACCGTTTACAGATGAAGTAACGGTAGACGCAGTGCTTAAATGCGAACAACATCTGCACCTCTTGGCATTGCACTTAGAAATACTAGGATACATTCCACTTCTTTTCCACGGATTAGTATATTTTCGAAGGATGGGTGATTTGAGAGGAGATAGTCTTATACGAAGACTACTCCCAAAAACATTGGTATTGCCTGCTCCTTTGAGATTAACTGAAATTACAGAAGACAAATTTAAGGGTCTAACCAATACCGAAGGCAACATAGTATTAAAGTTCTTAATAGAATGGGGAATCCGTACAGAAGAAGCAGAGTGTAACCTAAGGGGTGATATTGATATTTTAAATGTATTTGTAATACTCATTTTGGTTAGAAGGTTGTGATACCGTCAAAACTAAAGCGATGTTCATACCGGTTATTAAATAAATAAAATTACTGAAGAAGATTCCTTCGAATAGAAGGAAGGTACAACAAAAGCCCACAAAACATCCTAGTCTACTTAAAGTACAGGGATGTCAAACAAGCAGTTGTTATACAACGAGGAACGAACATCGGTTTAATAATGACCTTCAACAGGTATCTAAAGGATGTCAATTGATAGAACAGTGAAAAGCAATTGCATAAGCAATCCCTGAGGATTGGAAAAATAAGAGCATTAAATGCATGTACGGGGAGACCTTTTACAGCCGCCACACGGCACAAACAAAACAGCCCTGATATGCAAAGTAGAAGTAAAACAAAGATCAGGAATTGATACAATTAACTTACTCCATCCATAAAAGACACCAAAGGGAAAGAAATACAAACATTAAGCGACCAGACCATAATGGAAACCTAAACAAAGGAAGGCCATATGGACAGTTACTTTCCCACAAAATGGCCATATGGCCATCCAAAATAAAAAGACACAAGTGATACACACAGTAAGTAACAAACAACAACATAAATAAATCGCCACAGAAGAGCCGCCTTGGAACGGTCAGTGGAAGATTTCCACTGGGGGGCTTAAATCGATTTTACGTGGCCACAATCCTCGCCCTTACTTCCGTCGCGATTTAGACAAAAAATTTGTTCAGTCCGCATGAAGGCCTCCTAACTCATCAGTGCAACATCTCCGTGAACACAGAAATCAAAGAACCACAGAGGTGAGACAACGGTGAGGACTCGACAGCAAGAAACCACTGAAATGCTGGAGCAAAAGAAAACCAACAGTTAGACTCCGATGAGCCCGACCAGAGACAGAGCATCAGGCACCAACCAACATTATCTCTTTAATTTTCAATAAGCCTTTACGTTGGAGCCGTCATAGAATCTGAGGCCTGACCCACCGGCGTGCAATTAAAGAGGGAAGCAAAGTTGCCAACCGTGATTGGGTTAACTACCATGCATGCAGTCTGTCGTATAATATCCATGTTGTACCCAATCTTTTTATATCGAAGAATGATTTTACGAAATTGGGTGCTGAAGTCATTGCGGTTATATATTTTTCTGAATTTATATACTAAGTCACCATAAAATTCGGGTTCCGATAGACCTTGTTGCAGAAGAGATTTAAGTCCAATATTGAATTTTGAAATTAAATCAGAATGGCGTCTATAAAATTTTGAAAAGGCTTTGCGTAGTTTATGGTACCGATAACCCTGATTAAGGAGTTTAGCCGTTAATAATTTATTACGAGTGTTGAAGTCAGTTACATGACTACACACTCTAGCAAATCGAATTAATTGCGAAATATAAACGCCATAGGATGGCGCACGAGGAACATCACCATCCAAAAAAGGAAAATTTACAATCTCAAAATCAAAGTCATCGCGTTTATCATAAATTTTGCACGAAACAAATCCATCTACAATAGATAGATGTAAATCCAAAAACGGGGCCTCGGTATCAGAAGAATTTGCTTTATTTAACTGAAGTTCTAGGGGGTAAATCTGACTGATCAAACCATCAAAATAGGTATTATCAATATTTAATAAATCATCTAAATATCTAGAAGTAGAGCTAAAAGCTTCAATAATTTCAGATTGGTTATCAATGGAAAGCGACAAAATGAAGTCTCTTTCATAACAATACAAGAACAGATCAGCCACAAGAGGTGCGCAATTAGTACCCATCGGAATACCCACAATTTGTCTAAATAACTTAGTACCGAATCTAATATAAATATTGTCAAGTAGAAAGGTGAGGGCATCACACACTTTCTGACATGACCAAAGTGTATAATTCTTATGCTCTTTAGAAGTGAAAAATGCATTTCTGACATTACATGCAAGATAGAGAGAATCTTCTCTGTGAAAAGCCGATTCAATTAAATCATTAAGCTTTTCTTTTATAAGATTATGAGGAAGTGTAGTGTAAAGAGTGGAAAAATCGTAGGTAGACAGACTAGAAGCACGAAACTGTCTAGATTTCAATTTATTTAAAACCTCATTCGAATTTTTTATAGACCAAAACAGATTTCTTCCTGATCTTTCAAAGACTTTATCACAATATTTAATTACATGCGTCTTAATAGCAGTAAGACAGGAAGTTAATAATTTAGAAAGTTCAGTGGTAGTGCAAGAACTAGAATTTGCAATAAACCGTGCTTTGTAAGGTTTTTTATGAAGTTTTGGTAACCAGTATAGCGTAGGAAGCTTGTCTTGGCCTTCGTTAACACACACAGCAAACTTGGTGGCTGAAAGACAAACATGTTTATCTACTATAGCTCTCTCTTCAGCCAAAGGCTGAAGTTCATAGGCCTTAGTACCACCAAGCTCCTGCTTAAGCGTGTTAACATAGTGGAGCCGTCACACAACAACGACGTTGTTAGCGGCCTTGTCTGCAGGGGCCAAAACAAACTTCTTATGAAATTCTTGAATACCTAGTTTAAGATGACGTAAAGACGTCTTGGGCTTAGGAGGTAATAAGTTAGTATTTTGAGAATAGAAAGAAATGCGTTTATTCACTAGTCTTAAAATGCTAAGTTTCCAGTCCTTTAGGGCTTTACACTCAACATACTCTCGCTTACACCATCGATTACCGAATTCATTCAAGGAAGCAGCGATTTCATCTCTACATTTACTGAAATCAATTTTAGAAGGAAACCGATATTTCGGTCCTTTAGAAATTATATTCCTTATCCTAGAATCAGGAATAATTTTCAAATTGCCAGTAATTACATGACCAGCAGCAGGATAGCAATACTTTGAGTTTTTACAATCACATGAATCAGGAGTATTAGTATCAATATCAAGATCTGAAACAAGTTTATTGAAATTAAAAATGATAGATCTAACAGGTTTGTTATATTTATAGCAAATTATAGGTGTTTCAGTATTTTGAAAATAAGCAGGAATGGAAGAAAGGACCGATCTCTCACGGAAGATACTGGGCAAATCTATAAAATCCATACCCTTATTAATGAAGGATATTTTGAAGAAATGACGTTTATGATTAATTTCAGAATCAATGTAAGGACGGAGAGTATGCTGAGTATAGCCTCTAGTTAAGAGAGCCGCATCATATAACTGATGAGAACTATCGTAGAATTTATTCGCCTCGGTGTCCAGAAGACGTAAAACAGAAACGGGTAATGAACTTAAAAATGAAAGCATAGAGTGGCGTCCATGATTTAATAATATAATTGACAGTCACTTCAGTCTAGTATTGTTACGTTTAAACGCACGTGATTTACGTTTAAAGTTACCATTTTTCCTGGTGCCGTGAGATCTAGTTCTGCGTTTTCGACATTCCAGGAGTGAGAAAATATCAAAGTCCGGCATTCTGGAAATATTACCCTCATGATAAATGTTGTCATTAAATCCCAGTGGAAAAGGGGTCTGTAAAAATTTAATCCATTTCAATTCAGCTTCATGTCTTTTGATTATTTTGAATCTAGATGTAGAATTTGCATCGTAATAAAGTTTTTCCACTGGTTGTATAATAATGTTATTTACAGAATGACCTGTACGTCGAAAGTGACGGTACAAGAAAGTGTCAGTTTTCTTAGGCTTACTCATTCTACGATAATGCTCGTTCAATCTAGTTTTAAGCATGCGGTTAGTTTGACCGACGTACTGCATATTACAGTTTGCAGCACGTCAAGTAATTAGATAAATTAAATCTGTAGACTGTCATGTCAAATCAGACATGTTAACTACAGAGAAGCGTCTACCGTTTACAGATGAAGTAACGGTAGACGCAGTGCTTAAATGCGAACAACATCTGCACCTCTTGGCATTGCACTTAGAAATACTAGGATACATTCCACTTCTTTTCCACGGATTAGTATATTTTCGAAGGATGGGTGATTTGAGAGGAGATAGTCTTATACGAAGACTACTCCCAAAAACATTGGTATTGCCTGCTCCTTTGAGATTAACTGAAATTACAGAAGACAAATTTAAGGGTCTAACCAATACCGAAGGCAACATAGTATTAAAGTTCTTAATAGAATGGGGAATCCGTACAGAAGAAGCAGAGTGTAACCTAAGGGGTGATATTGATATTTTAAATGTATTTGTAATACTCATTTTGGTTAGAAGGTTGTGATACCGTCAAAACTAAAGCGATGTTCATACCGGTTATTAAATAAATAAAATTACTGAAGAAGATTCCTTCGAATAGAAGGAAGGTACAACAAAAGCCCACAAAACATCCTAGTCTACTTAAAGTACAGGGATGTCAAACAAGCAGTTGTTATACAACGAGGAACGAACATCGGTTTAATAATGACCTTCAACAGGTATCTAAAGGATGTCAATTGATAGAACAGTGAAAAGCAATTGCATAAGCAATCCCTGAGGATTGGAAAAATAAGAGCATTAAATGCATGTACGGGGAGACCTTTTACAGCCGCCACACGGCACAAACAAAACAGCCCTGATATGCAAAGTAGAAGTAAAACAAAGATCAGGAATTGATACAATTAACTTACTCCATCCATAAAAGACACCAAAGGGAAAGAAATACAAACATTAAGCGACCAGACCATAATGGAAACCTAAACAAAGGAAGGCCATATGGACAGTTACTTTCCCACAAAATGGCCATATGGCCATCCAAAATAAAAAGACACAAGTGATACACACAGTAAGTAACAAACAACAACATAAATAAATCGCCACAGAAGAGCCGCCTTGGAACGGTCAGTGGAAGATTTCCACTGGGGGGCTTAAATCGATTTTACGTGGCCACAATCCTCGCCCTTACTTCCGTCGCGATTTAGACAAAAAATTTGTTCAGTCCGCATGAAGGCCTCCTAACTCATCAGTGCAACATCTCCGTGAACACAGAAATCAAAGAACCACAGAGGTGAGACAACGGTGAGGACTCGACAGCAAGAAACCACTGAAATGCTGGAGCAAAAGAAAACCAACAGTTAGACTCCGATGAGCCCGACCAGAGACAGAGCATCAGGCACCAACCAACATTATCTCTTTAATTTTCAATAAGCCTTTACGTTGGAGCCGTCATAGAATCTGAGGCCTGACCCACCGGCGTGCAATTAAAGAGGGAAGCAAAGTTGCCAACCGTGATTGGGTTAACTACCATGCATGCAGTCTGTCGTATAATATCCATGTTGTACCCAATCTTTTTATATCGAAGAATGATTTTACGAAATTGGGTGCTGAAGTCATTGCGGTTATATATTTTTCTGAATTTATATACTAAGTCACCATAAAATTCGGGTTCCGATAGACCTTGTTGCAGAAGAGATTTAAGTAGTCAAAGACCGATTTGCTCGCGACGAGACTCATGAGATACGAACACACCATTCACCGCTAAGGTTCGAGCCTTGCTCTGCTCAAACGAGAGACACCATGTTCTGCAATGGAAGGTCTTTTTTCTCGGTACTGTGGTTTTCGCCCACATCTGATTAACGATCGGCTTGAAATAAGTGAAAAAAATATTGAAAGGGTCGTTAAACAAACAAACAATAAATAAATAAATAAATAAACACATAATGAAATAAGAAAAGAAAGAAAAAACTGGGGTTTTCAGTTTGTATAGTATTTTTCAGTTTTCGTATAGTACTAATCCAATACATATGTTCTGGATACTCATTAGAAAACGCCCAAATGAGGCGGTTCAAACAGCACACTTGACCTTACACATTCTCATCACCTTTTTGAGATTTGAAAGCATGCGCTTTCACACGGTGCGCACATGATTAATTTGTCTTTTATGCAGAACACTTCAAGTTGTGCAACAAAATTTAATGGCAAACCTCTTTAAAACAAAACCCATATTCTCGTCGTAGTGTGTGTTGTTGAATCGAGTTGCTAAATGCTTTGAAATGGGTAACATGGGAAAATTTTTTTCAACTGACCAAAAGAGAGAGAAAAAAAAGAAAAATGAAAAATAAATCTAAATACATAAATGGAAGGTTACATTTCAAAGTTTTAACTATTAAAAGTCCCATGTGAAAAAGGTTACATACAATGCAGCGTGCAAAGACACATGCGCATACTGTAATGCTTTATTCTGATCACAACTAGAGCTCATAGATTGTTTATTTCTGTTTCATATAATGTAGTTTGGCCCCAAGGGTTCAGGGAAAATATATTATTGTTGTCTCATTAACATTGGTTGGCTTCTCGTCTTTCAGCGTTGAGACAAGGTGGCGGAATCATTGCCGGTTAATTTGTGATCAGTTCCTGGAACTTATCCTGATCCTTTACAATTTTGATTATCTATTTATCTATCCATCCATCCATTATCTATACGGTAGGAGGGATTTTTAACCAGCACAGGAGATGATTCCCTCTGCATATAGGATTCCAATTAACGTCCCGATCAGAAGGACGGCGCACTTTGGTGTATTCATCCCTGCAAATGATGCCAGTGGAGCATGTTCGGACACTGCAATTTTATTACCACTGACACGAATCGTACCGGATGCCTCGCACATCAAAGGCAAGTGTGCTAACCACTGATCTGCATCGCCCTGGAGAAACTGGTACCGTCTAATGTAAACCACACCGGCAGGTTCCGATGCCGTCAATTTATAAATTTCCATGAATACTTCTCCAAAACCTTTCATTTTTCAACTGTCACAATAGAGTTTCCCAAGTTGGCGTCACTATAAAATTACTCCTGCTAACCAACGAATAGAACTATTCAATATAGCGGTGCACCGATTGGGACCTCGCCCCCGCACATCGGGGCTTAGAAAAATAGACTGGGCTGCATGATACTTCCATGCAGAGCTGAAACTGACCGCACATGATTACTGGTACACCGCTTGGAAGGACAAAGCCTGCCCAGGCAAAGTGATGTGACTCAGACCGTCCAATGCATATAAGGATTTCGGTTTCATTGAGCGGCAGGGCTTGAGATGTCATTTCATCCCAATGTCGGGTACAAGTCCCACAAAAGTGGCAGCAACGTCACCAAAATGTCCTATATTGTGTTGACGGGGATGTTAAACCTCAATT
The DNA here is from genome assembly GCA_963580285.1 of Lucinisca nassula. Lineage (NCBI taxonomy): Eukaryota > Metazoa > Mollusca > Bivalvia > Lucinida > Lucinidae > Lucinisca > Lucinisca nassula. The sequence goes on from OY757020.1 coordinate 12,667,271, forward strand.
CAAACAGACGCACAAAACCAATTTGGACCTCATCTCCAGATTTTTGGCCTTTAAACCGAGGTCCCGTCAACGTATGACCTCAGATGCTGGTGTGACGTAACCCCCCCCCACCCCCGACACACACACACACACACACACACACACACACACACACACACACACCAATCTGTGGTATGGCAATCATAAACGACAACTCAGTGTCTACACATTTTTGATCTCTTACAATGGTACTGGACAACAGTAATGACCCCCGCCAATTGGGGCTTTAAGAAATAAATGGGCTGCATGACGCTTCCACGCACCTCACACGAGTGCTGTAAACCGCTCAGAGGATCTAAGCCTGTCCAGGCAAATCGGTGCGAGTCGGACCCTCCATGCTTATAAACCCTATTTGTTACATTGGGCGACAGGGCTTGGGATGTCATTTCATCTCAATGTCGAGTAAAAGTCCAACAAAATTTGATGCAACGTCTCCAAAATGACCTATATAGTGTTGACAGGGACGTTAAACATCATATCAAACAAACAAACTGCCGAAACTGGACAACAGCATTTTTTCCCCCGTCAGGTTTCACAGTGGAGATTTAGATCATTGTATTTAACTGAATTTTCAGAATTGATTACTCTTGATTACTCAGTCTCGGTCGCCGGTAAGCTCAGCCTCATCAAGTTCGTTTTTAACTTGGTTGAATAACTGTTGGGAGAAAATATCAAACAGATGGCATTATGAGGGAGTTTTAAAATATATTGGAAGGGAGTTTTGAAATATATATAGTTCCGACTTGCTTGGGCGGAGACAGACGCATACTAACAGACAAAGAACCGATCGCCTAGTGCTGGTGTCTGTGGCTTGCACTAACAGTTTACTATAAATCCTATAATAATAATACATGTATATTGATTAACTTGTGACGTAGCAGTTAGACGTCACCAACACCAACTGTCTGTGAACCGGATGACCTTATCGCATTGTAATTTAACCAATGGTTGATATCGAAGAGAATCGTACCTAGTGGGCCTGGCATTTGGCCTTACCCAGGTGAAAAAAATGTTACCCGGACCAGACATATTAACTGTAAACGCTGTTAAATTCAGTCCATCCACCGTCTGCGGCGTAAGTTCAGAAAATAATTTTCAGGTAACAGCTGTCACGTATGCGGAGGTAAAACTATGGCGTTTACCGTTTATTTACAAGGGACGAAACTCGAATAGGAACAGTGAAAAGTCAGAACAGTTTAAAGGGCTTGAAAAAGCTCATGTCGCCAGGAATGTAAGGTGAATTATAAGTCCAATTAAGACACAGCGTAATCAAATTGTCAGCAAATGACGTTAACGTGAACATAGTTTTCGAACGTCATTTACGCTAAATGACGTAATTTCCCAGAAGGTCCCTTTTCGCGTGACGAGTCACATATGGTTTTTAATGAGAAATATGAAGATATAAATATTATGATATTAGATAATGATACAGTATTAACAGAATATCAGAATAAAAAAGAATATACCAAACCTAATCCAAGTGTAAATGTTTATATAGCTTTATTTACAACAGCTCATGCAAGACTTAAACTTTATGAACTATTAGATATCTTACAAGAAAGAGTATTGTATTTTGATACTGATTCGTGTATTTATCATGATGATTCCTCAGAAGCATGTAAAAAGATAGAATCTATGTTTGGTAATAAACTAGGTGATTTAACAGATGAAATTGTTTCAAAACATAATGCTAATCATATAACACAATTTGCATCATCAGGGCCAAAAGATTATTCTATGAAATTAGATAAGGTAAAAAAGTAAAATTAATTACTGATGAAAATGAATCACATGAAACAATTACATATAATCAAATTACCACAAATAAGAAAGATAGAAATTTAAAAACTGTAGAACGAGTTAAAGTGTATGATTATGATTTTGATAAAAGAATGATACATAAAGAACATGTAAATGTAATTAGAAGTTTTCCTTATGGTTACTAAATTAGGGATATAAAAATGAAGAGAAAAACGCATCTTTATGGAGATATAAAACCTATTAGCCCTTACGATGAAGAGGACCCTGATGCTAAAGTTATATTAGGAAGAATACTATTATCTTATATCCAAAAAAGAATGTTAAAGGATACTGGTAAATGTTATTTAACGGATGCACAACAATTAATAATGGATAAATTTGAGGGTAGAAAATTATCAAAGTTTCCTGCAGGATGGGATGCTTTTATTAGACCAGATTTAGTTTGGGAATATGTTTATGAGGAACCAGCTCCTCAATGATTCATTATATTTTGTTTAATTTCCATGCAGCAAATCCAGTTAATACCATAGCACCAACAACAAATGCAATCTCTCTATTTTTCTGATCTTCTGATGGAGTATAAAAATCACTTAATGTAGGTTTCGGAGGTAATGCCTGTAAATGTGTATGTGTACTATATTATTTTGTTTCATGGCTTGGTCAACATCATCAAAGGTTTTTTCTGCATGACGTTCTTTTTGTAATTGTTCATTAAGAAAATCTAATCTTTGTGTTCTTTTTTCATTCCACGCAGTTGTTGCTGCTCCTAATTGTTCCATTGCCTTATCATGTCTTTCTCTCTCTTTTTCTGCATCTTTATCTTTACCTATATTTGAAAATAAATAATTACTACCTGAAGAAGCAAAGGCATTCGCTACTGCTCCACCAAGCATCATCGCCACTGCACTAGCCATTTTATAAAATAATTATTTCATAATATTTTCTGGAATAATTCCTTGCTTAACCAACATATCTCTCGTCGCCATTGCGAGTAATATATCAATAGATAACATACCAATATCAGTCATATTAAAATCTACTTTTGGTGGTGGTCTTTTCAATAGTTTTCGTCCTAATTCTGCATATCCAACCGTTAATACAATCTCTACTCCTGCGTGATATAACATGTTTGCAATTTGTTTTCCATCAATTTGTGTTGCCATTTTTTATAAGAATTTTTTGATTAATTAAACTCAAATGGATCGATTTCTTTTTGTTGTTTCGTGGGCGCTAAAGGTACAGGTGTAACTTGTTTCTTATTATAAATATATAAACCCAATCCAACAATCACACCTACTATACATAGAGGTATATAATTTTTATATATATTTATATATTGAACTTCATCATCATCTTTTATTATTTGCTTTGGAACTTTTAGTTCCATATTTTCTTATTTCAAAAGTTCTGCTTCTTTTCTTTTTAATTCAGCTTTTAATCTTTTTGCTTCTGCACCTTTTTTCACCTGCAGATACTCTTTTTGGGTTTTTCTTTTTTGTGACTTCGTCATCAAGGGCATATTTTGTGACTTTGTCATCATGGGAAGTTTTATTTCACTCGTCATTTTTTATGTCTTTTTTATTAAGATCAGTAAAATCAATATGTCTCGCTGTTGTTAACATTGCAGTAATAGGAGCAAGATACATTCCATATCTATAATATAATTCACAACATGTGATAGTCAAAGCGTGATTGATAAAAGGGTCTTCCTCTAAGTCTTGTATTAATTTAGGTGGATTAACAACATTTAAATACTTTGTCACACCCATAACATATAAGTTAATAAAAGAATTACCCAATGTCTTCGTCATACTTGCCCCTAGTCTTGCTTCATATCTACAATACCGTTTGTTTATTTGTTCTGGTGCCATTGTATCAATGTCTGACAATTGAACATCTCTACCTAAATACTGCTTACTACCACCTGCAGCAACAATGGCTGATAGTCTTTCACGTTTTGTTTCATTGTGCTCATTATTTTGATCACATGTATTGTTTTCATTAAGAAGTTTTTCAGCATCCATTTTATATAGTTTATTTTTTACTTTATATAATTAATTTTTACTTCAAATAATTATATACCACATATCCAACTACCGATAAGACTGCAGTGTTTGTTATAATTGTTAGTGTTTCAAGAAACATTGCTTTTATTATTGCTTATTTTTGTAATATTACTTTAGCATTACTTATTTTTGCTATATTACTTAAGCATTACTTAAGCATTACTTAATTAACCACCCAATAATCAGTAGGTTGGTCGGTTTTCAAAATTAATTTACGATGTTTCTTTTTCTTTAATTCTTCCTTTATTCTTTGACGTTCTTCTAATGTGGGAATAACATCATTCTCTCTCAAACAATTTTCAAAACAATCTCTATCTTTTGTGTAGAACATACATAACCACTTTGTTTGTTCTCTCAAATCTTTCAAAACTGAATTGTATCTTTGCGATATAACCCATACCGTTTGTTTTGCGTGTCTGCCTGAAAAAGCGAGTTCAGACAACATGTCTTTTTTCTTTGTTAATTCTTTTGTTGCGCTAAAATCATCAATGATGTATAATGTAGGGGAATTGGCATTTGTTTTAAAAAACAACCGTAATAGTTCTTGAAGCTTTTCTGTTCCATCTGACGTTATAGGATTTACGATTATAATCTTTTTTAATTTTGGATTTTTAACATCACCAATCCAACTTCTGTTTTTGTATGCCTTGTTCCATTGAATGATTGGGCAAAGTATAACAATATGACTAAATACACCTCTATATACACCTTCTAGTAAGTTTTAAAACAAATTCAGTCTTACCGCAGCCAGTTTGACCACAAATAATTGCACAGTGTGGATCTTTAGGTAGTTCCATTTCTATTGTTTAATAATGAGCTTCTTTGAATCTACCTTCTTCAAAATTAATTTGGGCATCTTGTATAACAAACAGATAAACATTTTTTGGTTCATTTCCTCCTGCTTCTTTTGTAATTTGTATTGTGATGCCTTCTGAAGCATTTTCTATTCTTCTTCCCGAACCATGAAGTGTATTATCATCAGATGAACGTAAATCCAACCATAAAGCATAATTAGTCGTTAGATATTTTTCTATTGTTGTATCAGTAAAATATAAATCTTTAATGACCATACTTGTTTCTTTGTTTCTTTTTGAATTTAGGGCAAAGAATTTATTTATCTCGTCCCACTGTTGGTACGATTTCATTCCTTGACTGTACAGCTGATTCGGAATCCCTTCTATAGTCATTTCCACTTTTGTAATTTCTGGATTATAATATTCTTCTGTGCTGGTCCTTTCAGGATCTTCGAATAGCATAAGAATACCTTTCATACTTCTTGCCGGGACATTTAAATTAATATTCCAAAGAGTATCAGATTTATTCTTCGTTATCTTTCTATGCCTAAGTATTCTATCGTATAAAATAACCATTTTGTCACTGACTTGCTGACTTATTTCTCTTGATAAATAAGAATCAGAAACAATATCGAATTCTAAACAAATATTTTTGATTGTATAAGTTGAAGTTGCATCAGTTGAATTAATAACTTTCATGTAATCGTTAAATGTAAGTTCATATTCTAATCTATCCCCGAGTCCCGCTTGATAAAAAAGGCATATGGGTTTCCAATAATTCAAAATCAAGCGGAATACAAAACCTGTTTCCATATGCTTTTGCGATGGCTTGATCTTCTTTATCTGCTGTTGCATTTTTTGCCCCCACTCTAAGTTTCAACATGTTTGCTTTGCCAACGCCTTGGTATGCCATATTTTTTCGTTCTGTAGGAGTCTTCCATAGATCAATATAACAATGACAGATGTCACTATCATCAATGGACATAACTTCATTTCCACTTTTCCTAATTGTTGTTTTCTTAATTATTGCTCTTCCAATATCTTGATAAATAGTTGCATTTGCATCTTTAGAGATTAGTTCAATTTCAAATGCTAATCTGACCGTTCCGGGAACAATTACATCATTACTACTTAGATTAAGAAATCTCACTAATAATTGTTGATTTTGGTCAATAGTTGATGGATTATGGGTTATCACTGCACTTTGGCGGATTCCTCTCACACCGCGTGGTTCTCTTATTTTTCTGTAAGGTTTTAATTTATTTCCATAGGTCGACATTTTTTAAGGAAAAATTTAATAATTAAAAATGGCTGAAGCATTTGATCCTGAGAATCCTACATTTGACATAGATGATGATGAGGAGGAGGATATAGATTCCAAATTACCTATGGTCCCTGATGATCTTGATCGGAGTATTATTCTAAATCAGGGTAATGCGATTGATGACTTAAGAGGAGAGCTCAAACAGTCTGCTCTTCAACGCCATAAAGAAAAACGTAAAGACGTTTTATAAAGAAATAAACAGGCGCTATCAAATTATGCAAGACAAAGTAGATTTTGATCAGTTTAGATTATCCGATGATAAAACTTTATATTGGGTTGTCGGCGACAAAGAAATCAGAATTACTGCAAAGCAGGGCAAAGCAGAATTTCGTTCTTTGGGTACTTTAGCAAACGAATACAACCGTGTAGTAGGTAGTGGCGGAACACGGGCAATCAGACAATATTTAAATTTATCACGTTACAAAACAAAGATATCTCAACAGGCAAGGAGGGCTCTGGGAAGTACGCGAAATGATTTGCTAAATGCTGAAGATCAAATACCACTAAAAGATTTGTCTTCAACCAAAGATGTACAAAATGTAGTAGACACAGCAAATAAGGCTGAGACCACTGTTACATCTCTTTTTGATAATTTAGAGCTGCCAGAAGTCAAAAATGCACGCACACAAACAGAAGGTCTAACATTAAGAGAACTGCAAGGTCTAGATAAGACACTACAGTCTATTCGAGGTGAACTTACAAATAACTTAGCAAAGCTGACAAACATTGATGATGACATTGCCAACGAAAAACGAAAATTACAAGAAGCTGAAGATGAAATTAGCAGAAAAGACATAACAGCTCGTTTGAAAAACCTTGAAGATGAGAGAGCTGTAAGACTTGAGGCTGCTAGTACAAATAGGGAAGCATTACGTACCCAGGTAAACAGAATAAAAGAAACTATAAATAAAGTTTTGAAAGAAGATACTACTCTTGGTGAGAGAATTAAAACATTATTTAGAGAACAAGGAATTACAATTGTTAGTGTTTTAACTGCTTTTGGAATGATTATTGGCGTTATTGTTGAGGCTGTTATTCCTACTACTGGTGGCGGCTCTATAACCCCTAAACCACCGTCAAAAGATGGTTTTAGAAAATTGGATAAAAAACAATTAAGTAATCTTGGTAAACTATTGGCCAATCTTGCAGGAAAAGCAGCAGCAGCACTCCCGGGTATTATTGGTTCCATTGTGTCTTGGTTGCTTTCTGCTACTGGCAAAGTGGTTAACTGGTTTGGCGAACATCTCTGGGCGTTGCTTGTCCTTGTTGTAGGATTATTGTATGCAGCTGCAAGAGAGTATATTAATAAATCCTGAGTGCAATAATACCTATTACTATACTTCCTACTATTAAGGATGTTTTATTGTCTTCGTGTTGTATTGCTTCTTTCGTAGTTGGTTGATTCTTTGTTTGAACAGTTTGGTGTTTAACAGGTTCTGGTAGAGATTTCTTTGTTGGTGTGCCTTGTATAGTTGCAGGTTGTGTAGTAGGTGCGACAGGTTTCGTGTTTACACCATTGTTTAACCCAAGATCCTGAGCATCAGTGGCTATGACAATTTCATTGTTATAATCTTGTATTGTACCAATACGTAATTCCATATTGCTTGGTGTCATGTATAATCCAATTCCATATGTGTAATCAACTTTACTTTTGGCATACTTTAGTGTATTCTGATATTTTGCTATTTGACTAGGTAAATACACAGGGTTATTAATTGCATCCTCAACGTTAGCAAGAAACTGTTTTTGTGCATCAAAGGCTTTACCAGTTCCTAAGATGTCTGTTCTAGTTTTTGATTGGACACCTAAAATTGCCCAGCAATATGTTCTGATACTTTCGTTGATGCGCTCGACGCCTGCTTTGGTAAAGCCTTTGGCCTTATCAATTATAAATGTTGACCAGGCATTCTTTGATGGGGCGCCTTGTGCTATAAAATAAATATGTATTATTTGATTGGTTTGTTTTCCGGTAAAAGTAAACCTTGACTTGTCATATTCCACACCCCAGTCAAATGCCTGATATTCATCACCAATCCATGGATTCTTTCGCCATGCATATGGTTTCCATCCTTTCTTCCATTGGCATATTCCACCAAGGCATTGATTATCGTCTTGTTTTTGCCTCCAGTCAGTTTTAACATCAACATTAAATTCATTGCAGGTTCTTTCATATGCACTTCGGTCATATTTATTATCAAAAGCATTCCATTTTGAATCTTGTGGTAATGCAGCACTTATTTCTTTGAGTATTCTTCTTATTTGGTAGTAAATATGAAACATGAACATTGAACCAATCATACCTGTGTCTTTGAGATGGTCATTAAAGTCAACGCCACATCCAGTAGTGGCACACCAGATTGCAAAGTGTAACTGATTCTGCCAAAAAGACATCCAATCGGTTCTCCATTTGACAACAATTGCATCTGAATTTACATGTGGTAGGATATACTTTTCTAGTATATTTGGAAAAGAAACCTTGAAGCTTTTGCCATCTGAGGTAACCATTATATTTTGATTAATAATATCAACTGTTTTAACTTTGAAAACACCACCAGATTGATAGTGGGCCTCGGGGTTATATTTGAATTCTTTAGGTATCATTTTTTATTAATTAAAAATGTATCATCCAATTTCTGATATTAATAAGGCAATATACTTGGAACAATGTATAGATAACAAATGTGGTATTAAGAGAATTGGATTGAAGAGTTTTACTTATACTATAGGTTGGCATAATTTGATTGATGAATCTATCCAAAAAGGAACAGATAGACCAATACGTTTAGCTTCAGGATTTTACAGTTTCCAACAAATTGCAGATATATTGCAAAGTAATAATATTGTATTATCTGTAAATGAAACAAATGGCATAGTGCTTTTGACATCGACCGTTGATTTAAAAATAAGCAAAGGATTAAAAGAGATGTTAGGCCTCGGATATAAAAGACGATTAAACGCAAATCAAACATATAAGGGAGAAATACCGTTAAATTTTGCACCTTATAATCAACTATATATTCATCTGGAGCAGATAAACAGTGCTTGCAATTTCTTTGATGGTGCTCCTAGTAATATACTTGGTGTTGTTTCTGTTGAAAATAATTCATTTGGAGATACTGTTCATACACGTTTTAGTAATCCGGAATATAAACAATTAACACATGGTGATATATCAGAATTAAGTATAAGCGTTTGTGATGAGAATGGCCAGAAAATAAACAACAATGGTTTACCAATTTGTTGTGTGCTAGAAATTTTATGATTAAAAATGAGTATATTCGGTGTTAAGAATATTTTACGTGTTGATAGCAGAACATCAAATTTAGATAATATATTACAAAACGTTCATACAATTGATTCAGCATATATTAATCAAAAGGCTCTTTATCTAGAGATAAGATGTTTTCATTTGGAAATGGAGGTAGAGAGCGAACGGCCGGTTATGTTATGATGAAAGATGGTTATATTATAAGTATGGGTCTGTCGTGTGAAAAGTCAAAAGATGAAGTGCGGGTTACTGTGATGGTGGATGGGGAAGTTTTGAATGGGTGTATAGTGTATTTGGGAGACACACAAAGTGTACATCGCGATTTTGATAAACCATTTTTAGTTAAGGCAGGAAGTGTTATTAATTTTTTGAGTGTACTGAATAATTATACTGCGGTTAATACTGTTGCCTCATTATTAATTGAATTTAAAAATTACATATAAAAATGAGTATATTTGGTGTAAAAACAGATAAGAATAATTTGACTTTGCGTATTGATGAATTACATAAAAAATTAGGAAATTTAAAAAATAGATTACAAAACGTTTATACAAATGAATTAATTACAATAACTGCCGAAACAAATGGCCCACTAACTAGTGGTAAAATATTTTCATTTGGAAATGGAGGTAGAGAGGGAGCGGTTGGTTATGTTATGATGAAGGATGGTTATATTAAAAGTATTAGCCTGTCGAGTGTATCGTCGCTTGGTAAGGTGAAAGTTGGCGTGTTGGTGAATGGGGAACGTTTGGAAGGGTGCCGCGGCCTCGCTTTAGATAGTGAAACAAAAAGTACACATTTTAATTTTGTCACCCCTTGTTTAGTTAAAGCTGGAAGTGTTATTAATTTTATTTGTCTAGAGTTTAATAAAACTACAGTTAATACTGTTGTCTCGTTATTAATTGAATTAAAAAAATGAATATAAAAATAAAGCAACCTACGGCGCCGAATTTATATCCAGATTTGCCTAATGAAGACTGACAAAATTATAGATTACAGAAGATATCAGAGATAGAAAAACAATTAATGAAAGAGAGGGATGTAAGAAAGGCATTATATAAAAAGTATAAACGGGGGATTAACATTACTGATAGTGTTGATACTGCGTTAATTTCTTCAAGTGTTATTATGGCTGGTGTTGGTTTAACTATTCCGATTATGTTACCATTAGAGATTGCTGCAATCGTTTGCGGATCTCTGGGTGTTTGTGTTAAGTTTGTTAGACGTAGATTACATGCAAAAACACAAAAACATTATGAGATTAAAACTATTGCTGATAGTAAGTTGAATAGTATAAAAGATTTGATTTCTAAGGCTTTGACAGATGGGCAGATATCTGAAAATGAATTTAAGTTGATTTTAGATGAATTAGATAAATATAATAAACTGAAAGATTGTATACATTCAAAACAAACAGGATTAAGTGAAACGGAAAGAAAAAAAACTTATTGAGGAAGGCAAGGCCCAGGCTTTAGCCGAGGTAAAAAAAATAGGAAATGCTTGATTTTATTTAATAAAGTTATAATAATTAATGAGCCGCCTCTTGGTTATAAGAAATGAACTTTCTCTCACATTTTAGCGCATAAAACTTATGCAGATTTTATTTCCATTCTAATTCTTGAGTCAAATTATTTGTAAGTCCACACGAAGTTGTGTTTACAATATGATAGTATTACAGCGTAATAGTACTATGGAGCATAATAGTATTACAGCGTAATAGTGTTACAACGTAATAGTATTACAGCGTAATAGTACTATGGTAAACCATTAATAGAAAGGCAGCATAATAGTATTACAGCGTAATAGTGTTACAACGTAATAGTATTACAGCGTAATAGTACTTTGGTAAACCCTTAATAGAAAGGCAACATAATAGTATTACAGCGTAATAGTATTACAGCGTAATAGTAACACAATGTAATTGTATTACAGCGTAATAGTACTATAATTGTTAATATGTTATCAAGCACGTCTGAATTAATGTTAGAGATCCAAACATCGATACGATCGAACGATTTTTTTTCTCTCATTCCCTTACCCAAAATTGTTTCCTGTCGGATTTTTATTTTTTCCGAGGTCACTCGTTATGGAGGAGGTAAACTTTTTTTTTTAGGGGTGGTCTAGAGAAGCTAATTTTTTAGGGTGGTCTGAAGAAGTTAAAAAATTTTTTTAAGGGTGTGGTCTGGAGAAGCTAAAATAAATTTTTTTTAGGGATGGTCTGGAGAAGCTAAAAATTTTTTTTAGGGGGTGGTCTGGAGAAGCTAAAAACAATTTTAGGGTGGTCTGAAGAAGCTAAAAAAATTTTAGGGGGTGGTCTGGAGAAGCTAAAAAAAATTTCTTAGGGGGCGGTCTGGAGAAGCTAAAAAAATTTTTTAGGGGGTGGTCTGAAGAAGCAAAAAAAAATTTTTAGATGGGTGCTATAGGTGTGACATATTGTGTCTCGTGCGCCATCCTATGGCGTTTATATTTCGCAATTAATTCGATTTGCTAGAGTGTGTAGTCATGTAACTGACTTCAACACTCGTAATAAATTATTAACGGCTAAACTCCTTAATCAGGGTTATCGGTACCATAAACTACGCAAAGCCATTTCAAAATTATATAGACGCCATTCTGATTTAATTTCAAAATTCAATATTGGACTTAAATCTCTTCTGCAACAAGGTCTATCGGAACCCGAATTTTGTGGTGACTTAGTATATAAATTCAGAAAAATATATAACCGCAATGACTTCAGCACCCAATTTCGTAAAATCATTCTTCGATATAAAAAGATTGGGTACAACATGGATATTATACGACAGACTGCATGCATGGTAGTTAACCCAATCACGGTTGGCAACTTTGCTTCCCTCTTTAATTGCACGCCGGTGGGTCAGGCCTCAGATTCTATGACGGCTCCAACGTAAAGGCTTATTGAAAATTAGAGAGATAATGTTGGTTGGTGCCTGATGCTCTGTCTCTGGTCGGGCTCATCGGAGTCTAACTGTTGGTTTACTTTTGCTCCAGCATTTCAGTGGTTTCTTGCTGTCGAGTCCTCACCGTTGTCTCACCTCTGTGGTTCTTTGATTTTTGTGTTCACGGAGATGTTGCACTGATGAGTTAGGAGGCCTTCATGCGGACTGAACAAATTATTTGTCTAAATCGCGACGGAAGTAAGGGCGAGGATCGTGGCCACGTAAAATCGATTTAAGCCCCCCAGTGGAAATCTTCCACTGACCGTTCCAAGGCGGCTCTTCTGTTGCGATTTATTTATGTTGTTGTTTGTTACTTACTCTGTGTATCACTTGTGTCTTTTGGTTTTGGATGAACATATGGCCATTTTGTGGGAAAGTAACTGTCCTTGTGGCCTTCCTTTGTTTAGGTTTCCATAATGGTCTGTTCGCTTAGTGTTTGTATTTCTTTCCCTTTGGTGTCTTTTATGGGTGGAGTAAGTTAATTGTTTCAATTCCTGATCTTTGTTTTACTTCTACTTTCGAAAGGCCTTTGATCTGGTTTGGCACAAAGGTCTTCTTTACAAGCTAAGAAAGTTTGGAGTAAGCAATAAGTTTTATAATGTTATCAACTGCACGTACACACAAATCAAGTTATGTTTTAGATGCAGTTACAAACTTTCTAATCAGACATTTGTATACAATAGGGTGACAACCTTAGCCCTAGTTTATTCATAATGATTTACCTTAATTTCTTGGAAACACTAGTGACAAGGTTGTCATTGGAAATAAAAAACATAGTTGTCTACTACATGCGGATGATTTAGTCATGCTCCCACGAAGGTCGCCAAAACCTTTAGATTATCTAATGATAATAATAGTTCGTCTGTCATTACTGACAATGACCAGTCTTAATCCTATTTGAGAAATGTTTCTATTTGTGTGTTCTAAGACGGCTGATGAGACCGATTCTAGCTCTGAACTGTCTGTTGCAAATAGAGCAACAGAGCCTAGAGGAAGACAGTTCTGTTGGTGATGCCTTAGCTCTGTCTTTGCGCTTGGCACGTTTCTGCTCAGCTTCGCTGATTCTTTTTGCCTCATATTCATTGGAACTCCTTTTGATGAGACCTCGCCACTTTGCTCTGTCCTGTGCAATTTGTTCCCACGACTTTGTTGGAATGTTGAAGTCCCTGAGGGAGGCTTTGTTCGTGTCCTTGAAGCGCTTCTTCTGACCGTCTTGGGAGCGTTTGCCCATTTCTAATTCTCCATAGAGAATTTTCTTCGGCAAACATTCCTCAGGCATTCTGGTAACATGGCTTGTCCATCTTAACTTTGCTTATTTCAGAAGAGTGTGTACACTTTGCATCCCTGACCTGTTTAGGACTTCCATGTCTGGAATCCTGTTTTGACACTTAATCTTTAAGAGTTTTCTAAGGCAGCTAGTATGGAAGTGGTTCAGTCTTTTGGCGTGTCGTTGGTAAACTGTTCATGTTTCACATGCACACAATAGAGTTGGCAGCACCACAACTCTGTATACTTTCAGTTTTGTGTCAAGTCTGATTCCACTTCGATCCCAGACACTACCACGTAGTCGGCCAAATGCTGCACTAGCTTTTGCAATCCTGGCATTGACTTCATCATCAACGTTCACGTCTTTTGACAGTGTGCTCCCGAGGTAGGTGAACTTGTCTACCACTTGCAATCTTTGACCTTTCACTGTTATGGTGGGCTCTTTGTAAGGCTTACCAGGTGCTGGCTGATAGAATACTTCTGTCTTTTTGATGCTGATTGTGAGATCAGCTATCACAGGTGTCGGATACTTGATCTATAGCTTTTTGCATCTTCTCTTCTGTAGGAGCACCTTTTGCCATGTCATCAGCAAAGCGGAACTCATCTAGCACCTCTGTCTGCACCTTGGATTGGATTGTAACCTTCTGAGATTGAAAAGCTTCCCATCAAAGCGATACCAAATAGGTATGCCTTTGTCACCATCATGGAAAGCATCTGTGAGCATGGCAGAAAGCATCGCGCTGAAAAGTGTTGGGGCTAACACACAGCCTTGCTCGACTCCATTTGTCACAGGGAATGGATCTGAAAACTCACCATCATTTTGGTCCCGTGCAAGCATACCATCGTGGAACTGTCTCACCATTGCTATGAACTTGGATGGACATCCATACTTCACCATGCTCTTCCAAAGGCCCTCACGACTGACTGTCAAATGCTTTGGTGAGGTCAACAAAGGTCATGTATAGGTTCATATTCTGTTCCTGGCATTTCCCTTGCAACTGCCTTGCCTTGCTGTGAAGTTCATGTCAATTGTTCCGCTGTCCTTCCTAAACCCACACTGGCTTTCCGGTAGAAGCCCTGAATGTTCAAGATGTTCATTTTGGCGGTTAAGTAGGACTCTTGCAAGGACTTTCCCAGCAATTGACAATAAAGAGATGCCACTGCGATTGTCATAGATCTGAGGGTTCCCTTTCCGTTTGAATAGGTGGATAATTGACGCATCCTTGAATTCTTGGGGGATGGTTTCTTTTCTCCACATAATGTGAAATAAAAAGTAGAAGTAAAACAAAGACAGGGCATGCCTCAGTGATACAAGCTCAGTATCTAACAAGGCGGCCTATTCTGACATATGCAAGACAGTGCAAACAATACTCAGAGACATGCAAGACTCCTGGCTCAGCAACAAGGCCTATGAAATCAAGTCCTTTGCAGACAGAAAGGATATGGAGAAGCTCTTTGATGCACTTAAGACTGATTATAGTCCCCAGAGCTCAGGACAAAGTAACTCTGTCAACTTCTTTGCAACTGCAGTATCTCCTGCTTTGTAAATCTCAGCAGGTATTGCATCTGGTCCTGGAGCCTTGCCAGATGCCAGAAGTTTTATTGCATTCACTGTTTCAGTAACGGATGGGAACATTTCAAGCAGCAGATTACATTCAACATGTGGTAGTTTGTTGATTGCATCATCATTGATAGACGATGGCCGATTATGAACACTATCAAAGTGCTCGGCCCATCTTTTCAAGATAGCCGCTTTGTCATTCAGAAGACTAGTTAAATCTGCACTGAGGAGGGGAGTGATTCCTGAGCTCTGGGGACTATAAACAGTCTTAAGTGCATCAAAGACTAGTAACTCTGTCAACTTCTTTGCAACTGCAGTATCTCCTGCTTTGTAAATCTCAGCAGGTATTGCATCTGGTCCTGGAGCCTTGCCAGATGCCAGAAGTTTTATTGCATTCACTGTTTCAGTAACGGTTGGGAACATTTCAAGCAGCAGATTACATTCAACATGTGGTAGTTTGTTGATTGCATCATCATTGATAGACGATGGCCGATTATGAACACTATTAAAGTGCTCGGCCCATCTTTTCAAGATAGCCGCTTTGTCATTCAGAAGACTAGTAAAATCTGCACTGAGGAGAGGAGTGATCCCTGAGCTCTGGGGACTATAAACAGTCTTAAGTGCATCAAAGAGCTTCTCCATATCCTTTCTGTCTGCAAAGGACTTGATTTCATAGGCCTTGTTGCTGAGCCAGGAGTCTTGCATGTCTCTGAGTATTGTTTGCACTGTCTTGCATATGTCTGAATAGGCCGCCTTGTTAGATACTGAGCTTGTATCACTGAGGCATGCCCTGTGTTTTTGGTGCTTCTCTGCAAGGAGTCCCAGGATTTCTTCATCATTCTCGTCAAACCAGTCTTGGTGTTTGCGGGATTCTGGACCTAGGGAATCTATTGCTGAAGAGTGAACAGTGTCTCTTAAGACTTTCCAGTTCTCTTCAGGATCATCTGTACTGAATTCCATTGCACCGTGTCGGCTGCAGATGTCATGGGTGATTGCTTGCCACTTGCTATCTTGTTTCAGCTTAGAAACATCCAGTCTCTTGGGCAGTTTCTTGCCTTGTGTTCGCCGTGTAGGCTGGATACGCAGGTTGAGTTTGCTGACAATAAGCCTGTGATATGTCCAGCTTAGATAATCTAAATACATATTGTAAGCAGTGGGGTCACGAAGTTAATTTAGAAAAAAAAAATAAATGTATAGTGTTTAGTAAAGCTACAAACTGGATACTTCAAAAAATTTTTATAATAATTCTGAAAGAGAAAACATCCGCTCACGTGTTTATCTTGGCGTTAAGTTTCATGCACTCGGTTCCTTTCCAGAAGCCAAACAAAATATTTATAGGAGAGGTTTAAAGCATATTTTTTATTTTAAATGTTAAAAGGCTTTCAACGACATAAACCAAGTATTACATCCATCTTTCATGTTTTCGACCATACTGTGAAGCCAGTTATTTTATACGGAAGCGAAATATGAGGTATAATCCAAAAATAAAAATAATAATAACTGACAATCCAGGTGAAGAGTTCTATTTTAAGCTTTGAAAGGCGTCTGTTTTTGAGAAATTACACTTAAAACAGAAATAAAGGCAATGATCAGGAATCGATACAATTAACTCCGACCACCCACCAGAGACAACAAAGGGAAACACACACAAAAAATAAATAAATAAATAACTAGACTCTAATGAAAACATTAATAGCGGAAAGCCAAAAGGACAGTTACTTTCCGACAAAATGGCCAATTGGCTATCCAAAACAAAAAGATATAAGCGATACACACACTCAAAGACAAACCATAACAAAAATAAACCGCTACAGAAAAAACCGCGTTGGAACGGTCAGTTAAAAGAATTTCACTGGGGGGGGGGGGGGGGGCTTAAATCGATTTTACGCGGCCGCAATCCTCGGCCTGGATTCAGTCGCGATTTAGACAAATAATTTGTTCAGTCTGCATGAATGCTTTCTAACTCATCAGTGCAACATCTCCGAGAACACAAAAATCAAACAACCACGGAGATGAAACAACGGTGAGGACTCGACAGCAACAAATCATTGAAATGCTGGAGCAAAAGAAAACCAACAGTAAGACTCCGATGGGTCCAACCAGGCAGAGCATCAGGTACCA
This sequence comes from Lucinisca nassula, assembly GCA_963580285.1. Lineage (NCBI taxonomy): Eukaryota > Metazoa > Mollusca > Bivalvia > Lucinida > Lucinidae > Lucinisca > Lucinisca nassula. Next base: position 12,684,428 of record OY757020.1, read on the forward strand.
ACCGACATTACATAAGTAAGCCTTTACGCTGGAACCGTAATAGAATCTGAGGCCTGACACGTCGGCGTGTAATTAAAGAGGGCAGCAAAGTTATCAACCGCGATTGGGTTAACTGCCACGCATGCAATCGGTCGTATAATATTTATGTTGTACCCAATCTTTTTATATCGAAGAATGATTTTACGAATTGGGTATTGAAATCATTGCAAATCATTGCAAATATATATTTTTCAGAATTAATATACTGAGTCACCATAAAATTCGGGTTTCGACAGACCTTGTTGCAGAAGAGATTTAATTCCAACATTAAATACAAAAATTTAATAGGAATGACGTCTTTTAAATTTAGAAAAGGCTTTGCTATTTTTAAGATACCGATAACCCTGATTAAGAAGTTTAGCAGCTAACAATTCATTACGAGGTTTGAAGTCAGTAACATGACAAGAAACTCTGGCAAATCGAATGGCGAAATATAAACGCATAGGATGCCGCACGCACCATCTAAGAAAGGAAACCTTTACAACCTCAAAATCAAAATCATCGCGTTTATCAATAATTTTTCCGGAAACAAATCCGTCTACCATAGATAGATGTAAATCCAAAAACGGGGCCTAGGTATCAGAAGAATTTGCTTTATCTAACTGGTGTTCTGGGGGTATGTTTGACTGATCAAACTATCGAAATAAGTATTGTCTATAGTTGATAAGTCATACAAATACTAAAAGTCGAGCTGAAGGCTTCAATGATTTAAGATTGGGTTTCAACGGAAAGGGACATCACGAAGTCTCTTTCATAACAAAACAAGAACAGATCAGCCACAAGAGTTGCGCATTTCGTACCCATCGGAATACCCACAATTTGTTGAAATAAATTAGTGCTAAATCTTATGCAAATATTGTCAAGTAGAAAGTCTCGAGCTTCACACACTTTCTAACATGACCATAAAGTATCATATTTATGCTCTTCAGAAGTGAAATAGAAGTGGAGGCAATGATCAGGAATCGATACAATTAACCCGCAAACCCGCAGACAGCAAAGCAAATGAAACACAAATTAAGAAACAACTAGATCCTAATGGAAACATCAATAGCAGAAAGCTAAAATGATAGTTACTCTCCAACGAAATGGCCAACTGGCCATCCAAAACAATATATTATAAGCGATACACACACTCAAAAACAAGCTATAAAAAAATAAGCCGCGAAGATGAAACGACGGCGAGGACTTGACATCAGGAATTCACTGAAATGCTGGAGCAAAAGAAAACCAACAGTTATACTCCGATTGGCCCGACTAGAAACAGGGCATCAGGCAACAACCAGCATTACATAAAATTAAATTATCTCCAATTCTCAATAAGCATTTACGCTGGAACCGTCATATAATCTGAGGCCTGATCCACCGGCGTGCAATTAAAGAGGGCAGCAAAGTTGTCAATCTACCATGCATGCAGTCTGTCGTTACATTCGTATAACATTTATGTTGTACCCAGTCTTTTTATATTGAAGGCTGATTTTACGAAATTGGGTGCTGAAGTCATTACAATTATATATTTTTCTGAATTTATATACTGAGTCACCATAAAATTCAGGTTTCGATAGACCTTGTTGCAGATGAGATTTAAGTCCAACATTGAATTTTGCATTTAAATCGGAATAACGTCTATAAAATTTTGAAAAGGCTTTGCATAGTTTATGATACCGATAACCCTTATTAAGAAGTTTAGCAGTTAATTATTTATTACGAGTGTTGTAGTCAGTAACATCACTAGACACTCTGACAAATCACATTAATTGCGAAATATAAACGCCATAGGATGTCGCACGAGGAACATCACCATCCAAGAAAGAAAATTTACAATCTGCAAATCAAAATCATCGCGTTTATCATAAATTTTACCAGAAACAAATCCATCTACAAAATACAGATGTTCGCCCCCGCCAATCACACACCGGTTACCGCAGTACAACGAACGCGACAGAGTACAACGAACGCTACAGAAATCATGACGTCACAGCAGTATTTTCGGTAAGAAAAAGGTTTATTTTAGCCCAGATCCTAATCTTTTTGGGTGGTTATTTTGCATAGCTGCAGAGTAGTGGTATTACCATTTACTGATACAGTTGCAGAGAATTCTGTTCATTATGAACGAAAACACAAACAATTTTCTTTCGTCTCGTGTGTTTTCACCAACCCCAGCATACTTCGGTAAATGTTTTTTGACAGTAACACATCTTTAGTGCACATGATTTTGTGATTTATATGTTATTGCGATTTCAGAGCATCCATTGATGCATTTGCTTGAGCCCCAGTTCATGTCAATACCGTCAGGAATCCGTGGATGGTTCAAGGGTTGATTTTTTGTTAGGGTACACCTTACCACGGGTTATGATACACCATTACGCGGTTAGTCAGCACAATTTGGGTACAACAAACACGGTTTATATTCTTCATATATTGAAATATTTGTTTGAATTGGGATTTAACGTCCCCGCAAACACTATTTAGGTCATTTTGGAGACGTTGCTTACAATTCTGTGGGACTTTTAACCGACATTGAGATGAAATGACTTCTCAAGCCCTGCCGCGCAGTGAAACCAGAAGGCTTATATGCATTGGACGATCTCGCTCACATCGCTCTGCCTGGGCAGGCTTAGTCCTTCTAAGCGGTATACAAGTACTCGTTTGTGGTTAGATTCAGCTCTGCGTGGAAGCACCATGCAGCCCAATTTATTTCTCAAGCCCCGATGGGCGGGGGGCGAAATAAATTGAAATAAAACTCTTCAATCCGCCAGCGAAGGCATGATACATGATGCTGTTTTTAATTCAAAATGATCCATTTTGCTGTTACATACTCTTTAATGCCTGTTTGATTCTCATTATGATCTCGAACTTATACACGTGCGAATTTAAAGGGTTGGGTAAACATCTTGGACAAAGGGGACGGGTGAACACATTTATTCTGGCTTTCCTGAACGTTTTACCACATCCCCCACTTATGAACAACTGAAACCCAACTTATTTAGTTTCGGCATTGTTGGGGAGGGGAGACTTATGAATTTATAGATTCCTTTCTGTGTTACTGAAAATAGTAAGTTTTTATGCCATCCCCCACCCCCGAGAATGTGATTGGGGGGGGGGGGGGGCGGGGGGGGGGGAGGGGGAGGCATATAGTATTTGCCCATTCTGACCAAGGGCCATAACTCTGTTTCATTTTTTGGCTGAATTATCTCCCCTTGAAATTTTGCAAAAACTCAGAAATTGTCTCCCACGGGGTCATTGGTCACCTATTGTTTCAGCTCTTGCTGTACATGATATGGACCCAATATGAGTTAATGGCTAGTATATGGAGTGTGTTCCAGTTTTGTCTGGGTCCCGAATGGGACTGTTCTTAGTCCTCTGTTATACTCCCTGTATATTAATCATATTTCCCACGACATTGACTCAGAAATAAGACTGTTCGCAGACGACTGGGTATACTGCCGGGAAATTAGAGTTACAGAGGACTAACGTAAACTTCGGAACCAAATGGATAGGCTTGGATGTTGGGCATGAAAATGTGGCATGACATCATGCGAACAAGTCCGTGAAATGAACACCCCTTACTTTATATAGAGAAAACTGTGATTTAAGGGGATATACATACTTTTTTATTATATCTGCTATAAGACATAGGTTGTGGGTACACGTTAGAGCCGCCTCCTTGAGACGATTCTAACGAGCACCCACAACCTATGTTTGCAGTATAAATAAGAAACATATCACGGATTTTCATCAGAGAAGTAGCCATTTAGGAGATGTGATAAAATACACTATGTCGCACGGGTGAGTTTTCAGGCCGTTTAATGCAATACATTAAGCAGACAACTAGGCAGAGAACCAATGAAATTGAGGGTTCGTGCATTAGAACTCCTTGAGTATCATTTCACATGATTCTCGGACTCCCAGAAATTCGAGGGCGAATTTCAATGTGGAGGGGGAGAATGTCATAGCGTATAGGTATATAGCACACTTGCACTGCCTTCCGGTACAAGCCGGCTTTTACAGCAACGTGGTAGATTTGCTTATCAATCCGGCGGCCCGGGTTCGAACCCCGGCCGGGCCAAAGGTTTGTAGCATTTTTGTCACCTGTTACACAATGTCAGTAAAAATTTCATTAATGTCCACGAAGAACAAAACTGGACCGAAAACGGCACCTTGTGAGACACCAAACAAAACTTGAGCCTAATCCTAAGTTTCACTGTTAGGTTCGGCAATAGTATACATGGTGTTGGGGTCATCTGGATGACCAGCATCGCTAAACTCAAACTCAGCCATAATGTATCTTTCTGAAATAAAGAATATAAGACTCTTACTTTGATATTCTTACGACATGAATGTCGTAACAATGCAGAGAAGCATAGTTGTAAAAAGGGGGAAAAGTCGCTTATGGTGAGATTTGAACCTGGGACAATCGGGTAAAATCAACTGCTCTAAGCACTAAGCCAAAGAGTCAACTGTCTTCCTCAGTTGTCTTCCGCATAATCAACCAAAGCAGGTTTAATGTAGGTTAGGTGCTGCGGGCCGTAACACCTCACCCCTTTTCTTCAAGTCCGTATGTTGACGCGAGGCCATTTTTGCGAAGAAAGTAAAATTCCGGGCGAGCCACCATCTTCCGACATGACAGCCATAATGAAGGAATGGAGCATAGCTGAAAAAAATCGACTCTGTGCGAAAGAGTCGTATCCATGACGCAGTTGTCATTGGTTATAAAACTGTAGGCAAAGGAAGATAATTCAGGATTAGAAGTAGTGGGTCGTAACAGTATCAGGGGCGTATTTGTTTTGTTTGTATTGGAGTTTTACGGCCCAGTCAACACTATTTAGGTCATATTTGAGCCGTTCAGTTTACCTATCAACACTTTCCTGGGCAGGCTTATACGTAAGCAGTTAACCAGTATAGTGCACATTCTTTCGCCAGAAACTGACAACTGCCCTTCTTGAATCAGCGGAAGGGGGAGAATGACCGTAGAAAAGATTTCATGATCAATCTCCACGAAAACATGTTGCCGACCCCGGCGGGAGTCGAACCCGCGTCCTCCTGATCACCAGTCAGACGCGCATCCGACTGAGTTCAGGGGCGTAGCTGGAAGGAAATCATTTGTACGTAAACCAAAGAAAATACTAAAAATAATAACTCCGTTTAAACCAAATGGGGATCACTCTTACAGGAAAGAATTTTCTCCCATCAGGGAGCAAATTATTTCCTGTAAGTGCGGTCCACGTGACAGAGGAGGAAACTATGCTAGCTAATATATATATATATATTTTTTTTTTTTTTTGGTTTTGGTTTTACGGCCCTTTCAAGATTATTTCACTCATATCGAGCCGATCGTTAATCAGAGGTGGGCGAAAACCGGAGTACCCGGTGAAAAACCACCTGACCTTCCGTTGCAGAACTTGGCGTCTCACATATGACCCGAGCGAGGCTCGAACCACAGCGGTGAGAGACCTAATGATCAAGAGTCAGCGCTCTTAACTTCTAGGCCACGGAGGCCCGTCCCCAGCTAGCTAATAAATAGTGTTGCGTATATCCTAGACAAATACAGTTTTTTTTCTTCTTCTTCTTCTTCTTCTCTTCTCGTTCTTCTTCTTCTTTTTCTTCTTACTTCTCTCTGCTTCTTTTTTTTTTTCTTTTCTTCCTCTTCTTTTTTCTACTTTTTCTTCTTTTTCATCTTCTTCTTCTCCTTTTTCTTCTTCTTTTTCTTCTTATTTTTCTTTTTCTTCTTATTTTTCTTCTTCTCCTTCCTCTTGTTTTTCTCTTTCTTTTTCTTCTTCGTCTATTTTTTACGTTTGTAATGTGTACGCAAGTGCGTATCTGCGTACAGGTAGCTACGCCCCTGAGTATCATGGACAGACTTTCCTATTTATCCCTCACACTGATTTCTTTGGCTGGCTTGTTTCTTCGTTTAGGTCACATCGAGCCAGTTAGTTTACCTTGAAGGCTTATAAAACCAGCACAGTGCATATTCTTACGCCAGAATTTGACAACCACCCTTCTTGAGTCAGTGAAAGGGAGAGAATGACCGTGTGTGTATTTTGAGTTATACGTCTCAGCAACCCGCTAAGGTTATACAGAGAGTGGGGCTCATTTAACGACTCGTCAGAAAGTTTGGAGAAGCCAAAAATCGAACCCATGACCACTGGTTTATGAGGTGAGTAAAACAGAATGATTACCAAAGAGAACATTTCATGGCACACCCCTTTCAGATTCTTTTTCTTGCATTACTTTAATCTTAAAACGTTGATTTTGAATATGCGGTCACGTCGACTGCTAACGTCCATTGTGGCGTTTAGTGACGTCGCATTACGGGCAGCGTACACGACTTTCTATACAGATAGCGCACATCAGACACCCTTTGAGTTAAACACCTCAGAATTCTCGACTTCAATGCCAGCCCTTCGTAGAAAACCCGGGTAGGATAAAAGTTTCTTTCCCAGAGTAAAATCTAGGATTTCCTCGTCTGGTGTGCAAGAACTTGTAAAACGGGGCTAGTATTTCGTTGCTCGCAGAATTTGATCGCTTTCAGCGATCAGACACTTCTGTACTAACAAATTATTTTGCAGATTCTTGTGGTTGCACTGTAAGTGTTGTCTCATTGAAGTTGGTTTTGCTCAGTATAGCTCACTGTTGGCTATTTGAACGGTCCCTCGGTAGTTTTATATTGTTTACATGTTTATGTACAAGTTAATCTTGGGCCCCATCCACCGCTGCTTGTGGAAATCAATGGGCTGCCTGATACTTCCACACAGAGCTGAAACCCGTCGCACAGGACTACTGGTTAACCACTTATAAGGTCTTAGTCTTCCCAGGCAAAGTGGTGCGAGTCCGACCGTTCCTTCATATACATGTGAACCCTATTAGTCTCCTTGGGCGGTGGATTTGAGATGTCGTTAAATCTCAATGACGGATAAAAAGACTTGCAAAATTGGAAACAATTCCAAAATGACCTTAATAGTGTTGACGGGACGTTAAAGCTCAGTTCAAACAAACAACAGGTTATTTTGTGACATTTTTTGATGGATTATAGCGGTTGTTTATTGTGCATCTGTTGCAAAAAGTTGTCTCTATGTCATAAACACACCTTACAACCCAAAACACTTTTTTGTTTTAGGAATGGCCAAGCCCATACCGTACATATTGTAATTTTTCAACTAAAGGGCAAATATGCATCGTTCCTCTTGGCTGTTTCTTGAAAAATGGCGCTTATAATGGGTAAAAACGTCCAGATGCGGTTTTTCATATCCGTGTTTGTTGTTCCATTTGTTCCGTGTTTAGTGTACTCAGACTCAACACATGATCCGTGGTAAGGTGTACCCGTGTTTCAAGGTAGTGAGCCAAGAAAAATCGGTACGATTCTTATTCTAAATGTTTTTATGAATTATTAAAAATAGTATACTTACATTGATGCCTAGAGGCATGAAAAACCCAAGAATGCTCGTGTATATGTCATTTATTTCTGATTGATAGACTCTTAGAACTTGAAGTTTTGTTTTTCTATCGATTTTGGCCTAATTTATGGCTTTGATTTCCCTTCTCTGACCGTGTCATAACTTAAAATTTGGACAAAACAACAAAAACACAATCTGTTGTCATCGCAAAACCAACAGAAAAACGTAAATCGTGATATGTTCGTCAAAATAGAGGAAACATTGAACTCACACTTCTCCTGTCAAAAAAAAGACGGTAGCGTTTGTTGTACTCAGTCGCGTCACGTTGTACCGCGGTAACCGGTGTGAATCAGGGCTTGGGGAAATAAACTGGGCTGCATGGCGCTTCCATGCATAGCTGAATATGACCACACACGAGTACTGGTATATACAGCTTAGAAGGACTTAGCCTGCCCAGGCAAAGCGGTGTGAGTCAGATTGTCCAATGCATACATGTATGTTAAAATATTAACGAATATGTTCTTCTGATGACAAGTTGTTATTGAATGCATTTAAAGAACGTCTCCAAAATGACCTATATAGTGTTGACGGGGACGTTAAACATCAAATCAAACAAAAACAAATCTACGGCTCATGAGCAGCATAAATTATCTTGGATAGGATGAGTCAAAACTATTCTAACCTTTTTAAATATAGATATTTTTTCCCTGAGTAATGCCAACTTTAAACACACTATTGTTAACAAATTAAAAATAGAAATGAATGCAATGAAAAGTTATGGTTTAAACAGTTATTTTCAGATGATAGAAAACATCAAAATACTGATAATAAATTAAGGACCTATAGGACATTTAAACAGAAAATAAAACAAGACAAATGTAAAAACAAATAAAGTAAAAAAACAAAACAAAGGGAAGTGTTAATTTAGAATTGCATCACATGCTTTAGAAATAGAAAGGAACCGATACTATAAAGTCGAGGCA